>CM055117.1:798096229-798795396 GCA_029206835.1 Rana muscosa | reverse complement strand
CTTGCGGCAGAGTGCAGCACACCACTGAAGATGACACAGCAGGTGTAGTGCCCACAGAAGCACGGGTGCCTGGTAGCTGAAGACAGATGTGTTTGGAAGGGCCAGGAGACAGAGACCAGTGGAGCAACTGGAAAGCTGAGCCGGGAGCCAGGCGAAGGATCATTCACAGGAAGACAGTCCGTAATCAGAATGACCAGGGGTGAGCCGTGTCTTAGTACAGGGAGCAGGATATGCAGAGTTCAATAGACAAGCCGGGGTCAAATGCAGGGAGCAGGCAGAAGGAGGTCAGGTGCAAGCCAAGAGTTGAGCCAGAGGATCAGGAAGAGCGGGTCAGAACAAGCCGGGTCGGTACACAGGAGATCAGATCAACAGGTGATTCAGGATACAGGAACACAGGGGGAGCTTAAGATAAACCAGCAAATGCAGACACTAGCAGACTTCCTTATATAGGCCCATGTGACCTGCTGGTAGGGATACTGGGTCCTAAAGTCCTTCTCCTGCCAGAGATGCTGGGTCCTAAAGTCCTTCTCCTGCTGTTGGTTCCCTTACAGTGCCTTTGCCTATGCAGGTTTGCCAACCCTGCACCATTACGCACAGGGATGCGCCTATTTCCCTGACAGTGCCCCCCCCCTAATGGGCAGCCGTCGGATGCCCAGTTGCGCCCATTTTGCGGGATGACTGGTGCGAAATCTTTGTATAAGCCTAGGGGCGTGTACATGACTCGTAGGTTCCCAAGATCTCTCTTCTGCAGGGTATCCTTTACACTTAATTAAAATCTGAATTGTCCTACCTCTCTGACGACAGTCAAGGATGGACTCCACTTCGAATTCAGTCTCGTCTCCAACCAGTACCGGAGGTGGGGGTATTTCTTCTCTCCCTGAAAAAGGACTGGAAATTACATGTTTAAGAAGTGCAACATGAAATACAGGGTGGATTTTATACGATTCAGGCAAGGCAAGTTCGAAGGCTACTGGATTTATTTCCGTTTTATTTCAAAAGGGCCTATAAACTTTGGTCCCAATTTTCGGGAAGGACAAGGCAGTTTGAGGTTTGCAGATGAGAGCCACACCTTGTCCCTCACCTCAATTGCAGGGTTTCCTCTCTTCTTCTTGTCATACTGTCTCTTATATCCTTCTTGGGCTTTCCGCATTGTGTCCTGGTGAATCTGATAATTGGTTTGGATGGAATTTATTCTGTCCTGGACTGCCAGGACTGAGGATTCGGGAATGACATTGGGTAAAAATGAAGGGTAGTAGCCATAGTTCGCCCAAAAGGGTGACTGGTTGGTAGCAGTGTGCACAGAGTTGTTATATGCGAATTCCACACAGGGCAATAATGAGATCCAATCGTCCTGAGAAAAGGAGCAAAAACAACGCAGGTATTGCTCTAAGGTCTGGTTAGTCCTTTCTGTTTGGCCGTTACTCTGGGGATGGTAAGCTGTGGAAAAACATGTCTCAATTGATAGTGATTTGCAAAGGTTCCTCCAGAACCTAGAGGTGAATTGTACACCTCTGTCTGACACAATGTTATCTGGTACTCCGTGTAGTCTGACTACTTCTTTAATGAAAATTTCTGCTGTGTCCATGGCAGAAGGTGTGCCCATCATTGGTAAGAAATGCGCCATCTTGGATAACCGGTCTACTACTACTAGAATGGTTGTAAACTCTTCTGAAGGGGGTAAATCCACAATAAAGTCTAAAGAAATATTTTTCCAAGGTTGTTCTGGAACTGGCAGTGGTCTTAACAGGCCCTAGGATTTCGTGTTGGACCCCTTATTCCTTTGGCATATTGTGCAGGAGTTGACATAGTCCTTACAATCGGCTCTCAGAGTGGGCCACCATAAAGACCGTTGGACCAGTTCGTTCGTTTTTCGGACCCCAAAGTGACCAGCCAGCTGGTGATCGTGGAAAGTTTTTAGGACCTGAAGCCTGGCTTGCTGTGGGACAAAAATCCTGTCTTGATGCCAAAGGAGTCCCTCCTGGCTTCTGAGGGAGGAGATTTCTGTTTCCATGCACTGAGTGGATGCTTGTTCAATTGAAGCTCTTAAATCAGGCTGGATCAAGAGGAAGTTTTGAGGGGACAGAATTGGACTGGGTGTGATCTCTTCAGGGGTATCAGGAAACATTCTGGACAAGGCATCGGCTTTTCCATTTTTAGACCCTGGGCGGAAGGTGATATGGAAATTGAATTGAGAAAAGAATAAAGCCCATCGAGCCTGCTGGGGTCTCAGACGCTTGGCCGTGCGGAGATACTCCAAGTTCTTATGATCTGTAAAGATCAAAATAGGGTGGACGGCGCCCTCCAGGAGATATCTACATTCCTCCAGGGCGGTCTTTATTGCCAAGAGCTCTCGATCCCCTACGTCGTAGTTCTTCTCAGGCTGGGTCATCTTCCGTGAAGAGAAGGCCACGGGATGAAGTAGGGATTTGGGCCCCTGACGCTGGGAAAGAACTGCTCCTGTGGCTACTTCGGAGGCATCAACTTCCAGAACATAGGGCAAGGCAGGATCGGGATGCTGTAAAACAGGTGCAGAGGTAAAGAGGACCTTTAGTTGATCAAAGGCCGTTTGTGCTGCTTGGGACCACAGGAATCTGGTATGCTGATGTGTTATCTGGGTAATTGGTGCTACAATGGTAGAAAAGTCTCTTATAAATCTTCGGTAAAAATTTGCAAAGCCGATGAACCTCTGAACACTCTTCTTATCAGAAGGGGCCAGACACTCAAGAATGGCTTTCACCTTCTGAGGATCCATGGCTATCCCATTGGTGGTGATGATGAGTCCGAGGAACTGGATTGTCGTCTTCTTGAAGTTGCATTTTTCAGCTTTTACATACAATCCGTGTACCCTGAGGATGCCCAGTACCTTTTTTACATGTGTTCTGTGAAGCTCCAGAGTAGCTGAGAATATGAGGATATCATCGAGGTAGACGATAATGAAGTGGTCTAGGTACTGCCGGAAGATATCATTAATGAAATGTTGGAATGTGGCTGGGGCGTTGCATAATCCAAATGGCATTACTAAGTATTCAAAATGTCCAAACCTTGTTCTGAATGCTGTTTTCCACTCGTCCCCCTCCCGGATGCGGACAAGATTGTAAGCTCCACGTAGGTCTAGTTTAGTGAAGACATGAGCTGTACGGAACCTCTGGAAGAGTTCTGGGATGAGGGGGAGTGGGTAGCGATTTTTAAGAGTAATGCCCCATACACACGATCATTTTTCATGCCGTTAAAAATGCCATTAAAAAAAATGGCCATTAAAAATGATCGTGTGTATGCTCCAGAGCATTTTTAACGACGTGAAATACGGGCATTAAAAATTTCGAACATGCTCTCTTTTTTCACGTCGTTTTTCATGTCGTTTTTTTAGTGTGTATGCTTTAACGATGTGAAAAAAAATGCGCATGCTCAGAATCAAGTATGATACGGGAACGCTCGTTCTGGTAAAACTAGCGTTCGTAATGGAGATAGCACATTCGTCATGCTGTAACGGACTGAAAAGCACTAGACTGAAAAGAGCGAATCGTCTCTCAACAAACTTTACTAACATGAAGGGTGGCGCCATTCGAACGGAACTTCCCCTTTATAGTGCCGTCGTACGTGGTGTATGTCACTGCGCTTTTCTTGAACATTTTTTAAAATGATGGTGTGTACGCAAGACAGGCTTGAGAGGAAACAAGAAAAAAAATGACGAGAAAAACGTCAGTTTTAAAAATGACATTAAAAATGATCGTGTGTATGGGGCATTACTCTATTCAATTCTCTGTAATCCACACATGGCCTCGAAGTTTTATCCTTCTTCTCAACGAAGAAAATGCCGGCATCGGCAGGAGAGGAGGAAGGATGAATAAATCCCTTTTCAAGGTTTTCATCAATATACTGTCTCAAAGTCTCAAGTTCAGTCTCAGAGAGGGGAAAAATTCGGCCAAAAGGAATCTCAGCCCCCCGGTAACAACTCGATGGGGCAATCGTTAGGCTTGTGCAATTCGTTTCGTAAAGAATCGAAATTCGTCCGAATTTAGCAACTTTCGGACATTCGGAAGCATTCGAATTTCCGAACAAAGCAATTACGAATAAAACCGAATCCGCAAGACTTCCGGTTCCAGCGCCGCATGAGGTAGCTGCGCCTTCTCACAGCTCCCGCACCAGGGCCCGAAAAACGGCATATAAAACCAGCCTGGGCGGCCCCCCATAGCCATCCACCACACCTGTGTGCCCCCTCATCACTGAGATGGACCGCTTTGTGGAAAAAAACGGCGCCCGTTCGTTCGCGGCCGCAGCGGTGCCACCGGGCAAGCCGCAAATCGAGGTCCCGGCTTCAGCCTACACACACGCCGCGGAGGAACCACAGGCGGCCGATATGGAGGTGAGCGGACATCCCTCCCAGCAGACCACCACCCCCTCTGTTAATCCATCTCAGGGTCCAGCTCTGCTATTAACCCAGCCAGCCACACCAGGGGTTTTTTTCAATCCCACACCCCCCGGGGACGCGGACAGCACACACTGCATTGCTGCTGCTGTAGCAGCCCTTCTCTCCCCCATGATCTCTGCCTCGTTGGAAAAGGCAGTCAATGCGGGCATGCAGCAAATCAAAGCCCAAATCGCTGAACACTCCACTAGACTTAATGAGATGGAACACCGTCTCTCAGAGGTAGAAGACGAACTCTACCAAGTGCAGGCCACGGAACAGTCGCAGGACAAAACTAACCAATATATCATTAAAAAATTGGAAGATTTGGAAAATAGATCCAGAAGGAGCAACCTGCGATTTGTAGGTGTCCCCGAATCGCTTCTCTCTGCAGCTCTGGCAGAATTCTGCTCAAAACGCATCCCGGAGGCTTTGGGCCTTTCAGGCCTGTTCACAGTGGAACGTGCACACCGTATGGGGTCCTTCAATTCAGAGCGCAAGACTCCCCGTACCATTATTGCCAAGTACTTTAACTATGCTGACAAATCCCTCATTCTACAGACATTCCGGCAGTCCCCATCTCTCCAAATAGACGGGGTAAAAATCCTCATTTTTGCAGACTACTCGATCAAAGTCTCCAAGAAAATAAAAGCTTTTCAACCAATCTGCTCTGAACTCTTCAAGCAACAAATAAAATTTACCCTGGCATTTCCTGCAACTCTACACCTCAAATCACCTAAAGGGGAACAACTTTCGTTCCAGGATCCTTCGGAAGCTGATTCATTTCTCCGCTCCATACGGGGTGAAACAAACCCGCACACGCCCTCCAAGTCGAATTCCAGTCTCCGATCTCTGGAACAGAGAAGCCCTCGCAAGGACTCTCCAAAACGTTTTAGACATTCTGCTCCGGACCAGCGCTACCAAAACTCCCGGTGATGAACTTCCTTTCACCGTCATGAACTTCCATCCACGCCATTACAGGTCGTATGTTTTTTTTTGTTGCTGTCATTCCGGGTGTTGGTGATGCTAGATCTATTTTACGTGGTCACCATGAGTCCATGACCGGGCACTGACACCTGGGTGATCACCCAGTGTTCTCTCCCACAACTGTCCTGAATTCATTTGTTTATTTTTTTACTCAATCTACTGTTCTGTATGTTTTGCCTGAAACCAATTTTTTTTTTTTCTCCACTAGGGTAGTATTGTGAACAAGCCGCACTGTACACAAGTTTGTTTACATTTAAATTGCCCTCCATGGCTCCGCTGTGCGACTTTTCTGTCTCCCTGCCATAATCTCCACTCCGAGGGGCCCTCGCACATTATTGATGTCCCTGGGGCGCTCAGACACCATAACTGGTCTCCTTTTTCCAGGAAGGGTCCTGTATGGGGAGATACCTTGCACAGCGAACTCATGCGGAAAAAAGCGAAGTTCTTTCTGATGCTTGCTTTAATTAGTTGTTTTGTTTTACCTTGTTCTCTTTTCTTCCCCCCCCCCTTCATCCCCCCTCCCCCCGCTCCACATATCAACCTACACTCTTGACCCGAGGGCTCCACATACAGATGCCCACATCCCTCCCGAGCTTAAGCTATGCCTCCTGATCCCCACTTATACTCTTACAGCTACTAAATCGCCGCCTATACACCTCATCATCCGTGTTATCTTAAGGTAATCTCTTGGAATGTGAAGGGTCTCCGTTCTCCTAACAAGAGAATGAAGATTCTTCGCCATCTCAAAAGGCTAAAAGCTGACATAGCACTACTTCAGGAATCTCATCTTTCGGCATCTGACTTCAGTCGTATGCAGAAACTTTGGGTCGGAACGGTCTTGGGGTCAGAATCAGTTGGACGGAAGGCTGGTGTCCTCCTTCTATTCAACAAAAACCTCCCATGTACTGTTCTATCCACGCACACGGATGACCAAGGACGTTTCATCTCTTCCAGTGTTAGAATTGGCACTAAAGACCTAGTAATTTCCAATGTATATGCTCCCAACAGTCCCACAAAAACATTTTACTCTCAACTCTCTACTTGGCTCCTCAATACCTCCCACTTACCTCACCTAGTTGGGGGAGATTTTAATGACCTCATGCATCCTCCAGACGACAGGTCCTCTCCGAAACAATCTACCACAGCACCCGTTACATCTGCTCCCACCCTATTTGCCTCCACCATGGACTCCCTCCATCTCACCAACATCTGGCGCTTAACGCACCCGGTGGACAGGGAGTTCATCTTTTACTCTAATCCTCACAAGATCCTCACCAGGATCGATTACTTTTTGGGACCGACAATCTTATTCCTCTCGTTTCAGACACAGAGGTTGGGGACATAGCCATATCAGATCATGCCCGATACACCTTACCCTTGACAATCTAGACCTTCCCCCCACCCTAATGTCTGGCGCTTCCCATCTTTCCTCCACAATAATGCTGATTTCAGCGCATACATGGAACAAGCATGGGCGGAGTTCTCTTCCGCTAATGCTCCACACGCAGGGGATCCGAACCTTCTCTGGGATGCAGGAAAAGCATACTTGAGGGGTCGGATCATCTCATATGCCACTTCCTTTAAAAGAAATGCACTTTCGAAGTTTAAACTGGCCAGCGATAGACTTTACCTCGCACAACGCATTCTCGCCACCTCGACTTCGCCGGCTGACGCGGCGGAGTGGTCGGCGGCTAAAAATGCCTTCGACACCTGGGCAGACACCCTGGAACTCACAAAAAAATCACATCGAGATGCCTCTCTATATAAATATGGTAATAAGGCTGGCAAACTCCTATCCAGACTCTGCAAGGGCGCCTACCGTCCGACGCACATTACCTCGCTGCGGGACCGCACGGGAACTACACATTCTACCCCACTTCACATAAATAAAACCATGCTGGAATACTAAACGGCCCTCTACGCACCCGACCCTATCGACCATAAAATAGCCCAGGCCTTCCTTGAAAAAATGAATCTACCAACTATCTCCACTGCCCATCTGGAATCCCTGAATGCCCCCATCTCCCTCGATGAAATAGAAGACACCATACTTGCTCTCCGCCCCTCAAAAGCCCCCGGCCCAGATGGCTTCACAAGTGAATTTTATAAAACTCTCCATAATATAACTGCACCCATACTCCACTCGGTTTATTCCAATATCTGGGCGGGTGGTCCCTATCTCCCGACAGGCAACCAAGCTATCATCAAGCTACTTTCTAAAAAGGGCAAAGACCCTCTAGAACCGGGCTCCTACAGGCCTATTTCACTACTCAACCTGGATGTCAAAATTCTTTCGAAGATTGTGGCCTCCAGACTAGCGGTCATCCTCCCGGACCTCATCTACCCAGCCAAATCAGGCTTTGTGAAAGGGCGGACAGCCACCCTTAACATACGTAAGGTACTCCTGGCCCTTGAGCGAGCCAAACAAGATCCCACGGGAGACTATGCCATCATCACGCTAGACGCAGAAAAAGCCTTTGACAATGTAAGTTTTGACTGGCTTTCCCTTACTCTGTCTAAAATGGGATTCTCAGGCCCCTTCTGCCATCTTATCAATGCCATGTATACAGCGCCCTCAGCTAGACTTGTTGCTGCTGGACTCCTTTCAGAGGACTTCCGCCTTCATAAGGGGACCAGGCAGGGATGCCCTCCCTGTCTAGATACCTTTCCCAAATAGCCCCCTTACAAGGCATAAAAATAGGCAAAACGGAACTTCGCACCTCACTTTTCGCCGACGACGTCCTCATATTTACAGGTAACCCCAGAGACGACATCTTGACCATTAAAACCACCTTTGACGACTTTTGACTGTGCTCCGGCCTCCGTATTAATTATTCCAAGAGCGAAATTCTCCCCATAGGGACACACTCCCCACCCCCCTGGACTCAACACTCTCTGTTTAAGGTTGCCTCTTCTAACATCACCTATCTAGGTATAAAGATTGGGAAACTACCCTCTTCCATCTACCACCTCAATTACCCCCCCCCTTTTCACAAAACTCTACCAGGAACTGTCAAACTGGATGGATCTCCCCCTCTCACTCCTGGGAAGGTGTCACCTTGTCAAAATGATTAGCTTCGCCAGACTGCTTTATCCTTTACAAACCATACTTTAGCTCTTGAAACACAAAGATGTCAAATCCCTCAACTCCAAAATTTCACATTTCATCTGGCATGGCAAAAGACCTTGGATAGCCTTTAAAAAACTACACCTTCCTAGACGTGACGGGGGTATCAGTCTACCTCATATTAGATTGTATAATTTAGCATGTTTGTTCAGGACCAGCTTAGATTTGATAGCCCACTCATCCCAATATTCTAACTATGTCCTGGAATCCGAAATGGCTCACCCCTACTCTCTGGTGGCCCTCCTACACTGCAGATGGAAAACTGTCCCCCCTCCTTATCAACATAATCTCCTGCTGAGGGACACAGCTCTAGCTTGGAGAGAAATCAGGAAAACACTAAAGCTATCTCCCTTTATCTCTCCCCATCTGCCAATCCAAGGTAATCCCAACTTCGTCCCTGGTCTTCATTGCAAAGCCTTTTCGGTCTGGCAGGCTCAAGGACTGTCAAATTTTTCCTCATTGTGCGATGGCAACACTGGAAAACCACTTCCTTTTTCCACAATATCCTTGTCATTTTCTTTGCCCCCCTCTCACGTATTCCATTACAACCAATGCATTAGCTTCTTATCTAGCACCTGCAAAGACAATCTCCGGAGATTCGAAAACAGCTTTTCTGAACTTTTATTGCGAGGTGGACGTTATAAAATTTCGGACATCTACAAACCTCTCCTGCAAGAAACATCACCATCCTTGTCCTCCTCATCTATTGCTAACTGGGCTGTGGATTTCCCAGTACCAGATATAACTGACAAAATCCTATCTGGTCTACAGAAAACTCTCCGACTGACACCCAACGAAATTTGGAGAGAAACCCAAGACTGCACACCGGGCTTATATCCCTTTTCTCTTCCCTAAATCCAATAAAGATGGCGCCTCTTTATGCAAGGTACCCAGACCTTCTCTCTCTCGCCGCTTCTGGTCCTGCTCCTTCATTTCCTCATTTTGGGAGCAAGTCTTGTCTTACATATTCAAAACAACTTTATTGAAACTCCCCAAAGACCCTTTACTTCTAATATTCGGATACTGGGACCCTCTACTGCTACCCTGGTCTCTGTCCCCAGCTGCATCAATCTCCTCCGGGACCACCAAACATCCCCCCTCCAAAGACTGAATTTTGCTCTGTCTGCCTGTCGCCAGGAGACTCATTCTCAGGCACTGGATTTCTCCTCAAAGCCCTTCTCTCATCCAACTCGAAAAGGACTGCCTCAACCTTTTCTATAAAGAACGACTTCTTACAGACTTCAAAGAACCCAGATCAAGAGCTCGTTTTTACTACAGATGGGAATCCTTCATCATATCAACCCTCTCGTCAGCTGATCAGGCGGCTCTGGAACAACTCTCCTTCTCATACGCTGACCCTATCCCACAAGGGCTGTAAAAATTGGTGGCACTGCATAGACTATACTTTCCGGATGGCCCACCATGGCTGTTTCACTCTCGGGACCATCCACGTATTGGAACGGACAGCCTGCCTTTGTCTCTGGAGCTCCCCCCCCTCTTCACTTATTAGTTTCTTGTTATGAACTTTCCCCTATTCCCGATTCTAAACATAGGGGCGCGTAGACAGATCCATCCAGCACTCACCTTCTGGTCACATTGCAGTATCGGTATTTGTCTAGGATGACCTACTGTACCCTCACTAGGGGAGAATTATGTCTATACAGCACCCTCTCTCTATAACCCCACAATGTTAGTCTCCTAGTGATTTAGTGTCAAGTTTTATCTCTTGTTTATGCCCTACTTGATGTACCCAACTAGCTACATCGATATTTCTATGTACCATTGTTTGAACCTGACTGACAACCTTTTTTTGTACTTTTTTACTTATCTTTACACTTGTTCAATTGTCTTTTATTTTCCAATAAAAATTTGTTAAAAAAAAAAAAACGAATCCGAAATAAATTATACCGCAAAATAGCGAATGCCCGAATGTCTTTGGCATAATTCGTTATGAAAAAAGTTACGAATGTACGAATCCATACGAAGCACAATAACACTCACTCTGCTCTCTGCTTCTCCCTCACCGTGCTGAACTCCCTCTCAAAATGGTATACAGGGGCGGAGGCTATAGCCGCATGTAAAAAACGAAAGTAAAATACGAGATTTTGAATCCATTCGAAGCACAATAACACTCTGCTCTGCTCTCTGCTTCTCCCTCACCATGCTGAACCCTCTCAAAATGGTGTACAGGGGCGGAGGCTATAGCCGCATGTAAAAAACGAAAGTAAAATACGAGATTTCGAATCGTTACAAATAACCGCTATGTATTTAGAAAAGTACAAATCCATTCGAAGCACATAAGTCATAATAGGCAGCGTTGTTGTGAGAGAGACACGGAAAATTATGAATCAACGAACCCAAAAAAAGTTACGAAAGTAGGAGTTGTGTCCAGAATCAACGAAAAACAACGTACCCTACCGAAAGTACGAATTTAAATCAACGAAAAATTCAACGAAAAATGACGCTTGCGAAAATACGAATTAGTCCCAACACGAAAAATCCCTTCTAGCAAAATTACGAATGATTACGATTCAACAGGACCGAAAAGAAACGAACCGAAACTAAACAAATTTTTCCGTTGTGCACAAGAAACGAACCGAAACAAAACAAATTTTTCCGTTGTGCACAGGTCTAGCAATTGTAGGGACGATGCTGGGGTAGAGTATCTGCTTTCTTCTTGTCAAAGACATCCTTGAACTCCTGATAGGCTGCTGGTATATTGGGATCCACACTGGGTGTGGGTAGAACAGACATGCAACTGGAAGAATCCTTGGTTTCAGGAACAAGACAATGCTGCCGGCAGTAGGGAGAGGTTAAGAAAACTTCCCTTTTGGACCAGTCAATCTGAGGGTTGTGCGCCTGTAGCCATGGGGTTCCCAAGATGACAGGGAATATAGCAGAGCTCAGGACATCAAAACGTAGAAATTCCTGGTGACCAGAATTGATGGAGGTAAGGATAGGTGCTGTTTCCTGGGTGACATGCCCGGAACTGGGCATTAAGCTGTCGGCCAGGTGGACAGTCAGTCTTTGGCTCTTGTGGTGGAGAGGAATAGCGAGTCTCTTTGCCAGTGTCAGATCAAAAAAGCAACTACATGCCCCGGAATCCAGTATTGCTTGGAGGTTAACTTCTTGTCCTGCTATCAGTAATGTGACAGAAAGAGTAATGTGAGAGGAGGAGGACCTGGACACCTGACAGTTGACCGTGGTGCGGAGGACCGATTTCCTGGGTCTTATGGGGCAAAAGGTTATATAATGACCGGTTCACCCGCAGTAGAAGCAAAGGTTCGCCTGTCGGCGACGAAGTCTCTCCCCTGAGGTTAATGCTGGATGGGCCAGGCCAAGCTGCATAGAACTAGATGTGGGCGGAGCTTCGAGCAGTTGGGGGGTTTGGATGCGTTCAGACCGGCGCTCTCGTAAGCGTCTGTCGAGTTGAATAGTCAGTAGGATGAGACCCTCTAGAGTTGAAGGGGTCTTGACTCTAGACAGTTCATCCTTGAGGGATTCAGACAGTCCCAGCCGATACTGATAACGTAACGCTGCCTCGTTCCATCCTGAGTCTGAGGACCAGGTACGGAATTCCACTGTGTAATCTTCCGCAGGGCGCTGACCCTGCCGTAGGGCATGTAGAGCAGCTTCATCAGTTGCCGCCCGCAGGGGATCGTCATATAACTGGGCCATGATTTCAAAGAACTGGTCCACAGAATTGATGAGGGGACTCTCCTGCTCCAGTAAGCCATGAGCCCATACTTGGGGTTCGTCAGTCAGCAAAGAAATGATGAATCCCACTTTCACTGCTTCAAAGGAAAAGGTCCGTGGTTGCAGAGCCAGGTACAGGCGTTTTTAAAGGATCTGAATTTCTTCCGATCACCGGAGAAGCGTTCAGGTGTTGGCACTCATGGTTCCGGATGGGGCATCACCACAGCAGGAGTGGTTGCCAAGGAACTAGTTAAAGATGACCCTTGACCTGCGGGAGAAGGTTTTGCAGGCAGGTGCTGCAGTCGGCCCTCTAATTGGCGGTACTCTTTCTGGAGTTCTTGGATGGCCTGGGTGAGGGCTGTGATCTGTAGGCTGGCGGCTTCCAGCGGCGAGACACCTCCGTCGGCCTCTGACATGGCTGGTTTATACTGTCAGGAACTTGGTAGGAGGCTGAGATGCTGGGAGGGCTCCCCTTGCGGCCGAGTGCAGCACACCACTGAAGATGACACAGCAGGTGTAGTGCCCACAGAAGCATGGGTGCCTGGTAGCTGAAGACAGACGTGCTTGGAAGGTCCAAGAGACAGAGACCAGTGGAGCAACTGGAAAGCTGAGCCAGGAGCCAGGCGAAGGATCATTCACAG
The DNA here is from genome assembly GCA_029206835.1 of Rana muscosa. NCBI lineage: Eukaryota > Metazoa > Chordata > Amphibia > Anura > Ranidae > Rana > Rana muscosa. The sequence continues at coordinate 798,782,540 of CM055117.1, read as the reverse complement.
GAAGACAGTCCGTAATCAGAATGACCAGGGGTGAGCCGTGTCTTAGTACAGGGAGCAGAATATGCAGAGTTCAATAGACAAGCCAGGGTCAGATGCAGGGAGCAGGCAGAAGGAGGTCAGGTGCAAGCCAAGAGTCGAGCCAGAGGATCTGGAAGAGCGGGTCAGAACAAGCCGGGTTGGTACACAGGAGATCAGATCAACAGGTGATTCAGGATACAGGAACACAGGAGGAGCTGAAGATAAACCAGCAAATGCAGACACTAGCAGACTTCCTTATATAGGCCCATGTGACCTGCTGGTAGGGATACTGGGTCCTAAAGTCCTTCTCCTGCCAGAGATGCTGGGTCTTAAAGTTCTTCTCCTGCTGTTGGTTCCCTGACAGTGCCTTTGCCTATGCAGGTTTGCCAACCCTGCACCATTACGCACAGGGATGCGCCTATTTCCCTGACAATGGCTGCCAATGGAACTGGTTCTCTTGTATTTATTGATGATGTGACTGCTGACAAAAGCAGCAGAATGAATTCTGAAGTGTTTCGGGCAATATTATCTGCTCATATTCAGCCAAATGCTTCAGAACTCACTAGACGGCGCTTCACAGTGCAGATGGACAATGACCGAAGCATACTGCGAAAGCAACCAAAGAGTTTTTTAAGGGAAAGAAGTAAAATGTTATGCAATGGCCAAGTCAATCACCTGACCTGAATTCGATTGAGCATGCATTTCACTTGCTGAAGACAAAACTGAAGGGAAAATGCCCCAAGAACAAGCAGGAACTGAAGACAGTTGCAGTAGAGGCCTGGCAGAGCATCACCAGGGATGAAACCCAGCGTCTGGTGATGTCTAGGGATAAGCTTTATGTTCAAGTCGAACAGCGAACAATTTGGGGAGTTCGCGACAAATTCGAAAAGCCGCGGAACACCCTTTAAAAGTCTATGGGAGAAATCAAAAGTGTTAATTTTAAAGGTTAATTTGCAAGTTATTGTCATAAAAAGTGTTTGGGGACCCTGCCTCAGGGGACATGTATCAATGCAAAAAAAAGTTTTAAAAACTGAAGTTTTTTCGGGAGCAGTGATTTTAAAAAGGCTTAAAGTGAAACAATAAAAGTGAACTATTCCTTTAAATTTCATACCTGGGGGGTGTCTAAAGTATGCCTGTAAAGTAGTGCATGTTTCCCGTGTTTAGAATTGTCCCTGCACAAAATGTAATTTCTGAAGGAAAAAAAGTCATTTAAAACTACTCGCGGCTGTAATGAATTGTAGGGTCCCCGGCAATACAGAGAAAAGTCATTGAAAAAAACGGCAGGCTCCCCCCCCAGTCCATTACCAGGCCCTTTGGGTCTGGTATGAATATTAAAGGGAACCCCTGCCGTTTTTTTCAATTACTTTTATTTGTATTCCCGGGACCGACCATTCATTAATAGCTGCGAGTAGTTTAAATTACTTTTTTTCCTTCAAAAATGAAATTTTGCGCAGGGAACCAAAGTTAAAAAAAGGCTTTTTGGAGAGAAATCAGGAAAACACTAAAGCTATCTCCCTTTATCTCTCCCCATCTGCCAATCCAAGGTAATCCCAACTTCGTCCCTGGTCTTCATTGCAAAGCCTTTTCGGTCTGGCAGGCTCAAGGACTGTCAAATTTTTCCTCATTGTGCGATGGCAACACTGGAAAACCACTTCCTTTTTCCACAATATCCTTGTCATTTTCTTTGCCCCCCTCTCACGTATTCCATTACAACCAATGCATTAGCTTCTTATCTAGCACCTGCAAAGACAATCTCCGGAGATTCGAAAACAGCTTTTCTGAACTTTTATTGCGAGGTGGACGTTATAAAATTTCGGACATCTACAAACCTCTCCTGCAAGAAACATCACCATCCTTGTCCTCCTCATCTATTGCTAACTGGGCTGTGGATTTCCCAGTACCAGATATAACTGACAAAATCCTATCTGGTCTACAGAAAACTCTCCGACTGACACCCAACGAAATTTGGAGAGAAACCCAAGACTGCACACCGGGCTTATATCCCTTTTCTCTTCCCTAAATCCAATAAAGATGGCGCCTCTTGTCCTTTATGCAAGGTACCCAGACCTTCTCTCTCTCGCCGCTTCTGGTCCTGCTCCTTCATTTCCTCATTTTGGGAGCAAGTCTTGTCTTACATATTCAAAACAACTTTATTGAAACTCCCCAAAGACCCTTTACTTCTAATATTCGGATACTGGGACCCTCTACTGCTACCCTGGTCTCTGTCCCCAGCTGCATCAATCTCCTCCGGGACCACCAAACGTCCCCCCTCCAAAGACTGGATTTTGCTCTGTCTGCCTGTCGCCAGGAGACTCATTCTCAGGCACTGGATTTCTCCTCAAAGCCCTTCTCTCATCCAACTCGAAAAGGACTGCCTCAACCTTTTCTATAAAGAACGACTTCTTACAGACTTCAAAGAACCCAGATCAAGAGCTCGTTTTTACTACAGATGGGAATCCTTCATCATATCAACCCTCTCGTCAGCTGATCAGGCGGCTCTGGAACAACTCTCCTTCTCATACGCTGACCCTATCCCACAAGGGCTGTAAAAATTGGTGGCACTGCATAGACTATACTTTCCGGATGGCCCACCATGGCTGTTTCACTCTCGGGACCATCCACGTATTGGAACGGACAGCCTGCCTTTGTCTCTGGAGCTCCCCCCCCTCTTCACTTATTAGTTTCTTGTTATGAACTTTCCCCTATTCCCGATTCTAAACATAGGGGCGCGTAGACAGATCCATCCAGCACTCACCTTCTGGTCACATTGCAGTATCGGTATTTGTCTAGGATGACCTACTGTACCCTCACTAGGGGAGAATTATGTCTATAAAGCACCCTCTCTCTATAACCCCACAATGTTAGTCTCCTAGTGATTTAGTGTCAAGTTTTATCTCTTGTTTATGCCCTACTTGATGTACCCAACTAGCTACATCGATATTTCTATGTACCATTGTTTGAACCTGACTGACAACCTTTTTTTGTACTTTTTTACTTATCTTTACACTTGTTCAATTGTCTTTTATTTTCCAATAAAAATTTGTTAAAAAAAAAAAACGAATCCGAAATAAATTATACCGCAAAATAGCGAATGCCCAAATGTCTTTGGCATAATTCGTTATGAAAAAAGTTACGAATGTACGAATCCATACGAAGCACAATAACACTCACTCTGCTCTCTGCTTCTCCCTCACCGTGCTGAACTCCCTCTCAAAATGGTGTACAGGGGCGGAGGCTATAGCCGCATGTAAAAAACGAAAGTAAAATACGAGATTTTGAATCCATTCGAAGCACAATAACACTCTGCTCTGCTCTCTGCTTCTCCCTCACCATGCTGAACCCTCTCAAAATGGTGTACAGGGGCGGAGGCTATAGCCGCATGTAAAAAACGAAAGTAAAATACGAGATTTCGAATCGTTACAAATAACCGCTATGTATTTAGAAAAGTACAAATCCATTCGAAGCACATAAGTCATAATAGGCAGCGTTGTTGTGAGAGAGACACGGAAAATTATGAATCAACGAACCCAAAAAAAGTTACGAAAGTAGGAGTTGTGTCCAGAATCAACGAAAAACAACGTACCCTACCGAAAGTACGAATTTAAATCAACGAAAAATTCAACGAAAAATGACGCTTGCGAAAATACGAATTAGTCCCAACACGAAAAATCCCTTCTAGCAAAATTACGAATGATTACGATTCAACAGGACCGAAAAGAAACGAACCGAAACTAAACAAATTTTTCCGTTGTGCACAAGAAACAAACCGAAACAAAACAAATGTTTCCGTTGTGCACAAGTCTAGCAATTGTAGGGACGATGCTGGGGTAGAGTATCTGCTTTCTTCTTGTCAAAGACATCCTTGAACTCCTGATAGGCTGCTGGTATATTGGGATCCACACTGGGTGTGGGTAGAACAGACATGCAACTGGAAGAATCCTTGGTTTCAGGAACAAGACAATGCTGCCGGCAGTAGGGAGAGGTTAAGAAAACTTCCCTTTTGGACCAGTCAATCTGAGGGTTGTGCGCCTGTAGCCATGGGGTTCCCAAGATGACAGGGAATATAGCAGAGCTCAGGACATCAAAACGTAGAAATTCCTGGTGACCAGAATTGATGGAGGTAAGGATAGGTGCCGTTTCCTGGGTGACATGCCCGGAACTGGGCATTAAGCTGTCGGCCAGGTGGACAGTCAGTCTTTGGCTCTTGTGGTGGAGAGGAATAGCGAGTCTCTTTGCCAGTGTCAGATCAAAAAAGCAACTACATGCCCCGGAATCCAGTATTGCTTGGAGGTTAACTTCTTGTCCTGCTATCAGTAATGTGACAGAAAGAGTAATGTGAGAGGAGGAGGACCTGGACACCTGACAGTTGACCGTGGTGCGGAGGACCGATTTCCTGGGTCTTATGGGGCAAAAGGTTATATAATGACCGGTTCCCCCGCAGTAGAAGCAAAGGTTCGCCTGTCGGCGACGAAGTCTCTCCCCTGAGGTTAATGCTGGATGGGCCAGGCCAAGCTGCATAGAACTAGATGTGGGCGGAGCTTCGAGCAGTTGGGGGGTTTGGATGCGTTCAGACCGGCGCTCTCGTAAGCGTCTGTCGAGTTGAATAGTCAGTAGGATGAGACCCTCTAGAGTTGAAGGGGTCTTGACTCTAGACAGTTCATCCTTGAGGGATTCAGACAGTCCCAGCCGATACTGATAACGTAACGCTGCCTCGTTCCATCCTGAGTCTGAGGACCAGGTACGGAATTCCACTGTGTAATCTTCCGCAGGGCGCTGACCCTGCCGTAGGGCATGTAGAGCAGCTTCATCAGTTGCCGCCCGCAGGGGATCGTCATATAACTGGGCCATGATTTCAAAGAACTGGTCCACAGAATTGATGAGGGGACTCTCCTGCTCCAGTAAGCCATGAGCCCATACTTGGGGTTCGTCAGTCAGCAAAGAAATGATGAATCCCACTTTCACTGCTTCAGAGGAAAAGGTCCGTGGTTGCAGAGCCAGGTACAGGCGTTTTTAAAGGATCTGAATTTCTTCCGATCACCGGAGAAGCGTTCAGGTGTTGGCACTCATGGTTCCGGAGGGGGCATCTCCACAGCAGGAGTGGTTGCCAAGGAACTAGTTAAAGATGACCCTTGACCTGCGGGAGAAGGTTTTGCAGGCAGGTGCTGCAGTCGGCCCTCTAATTGGCGGTACTCTTTCTGGAGTTCTTGGATGGCCTGGGTGAGGGCTGTGATCTGTAGGCTGGCGGCTTCCAGCGGGGAGACACCTCCGTCGGCCTCTGACATGGCTGGTTTATACTGTCAGGAACTTGGTAGGAGGCTGAGATGCTGGGAGGGCTCCCCTTGCGGCCGAGTGCAGCACACCACTGAAGATGACACAGCAGGTGTAGTGCCCACAGAAGCACGGGTGCCTGGTAGCTGAAGACAGACATGCTTGGAAGGTCCAAGAGACAGAGACCAGTGGAGCAACTGGAAAGCTGAGCCAGGAGCCAGGCGAAGGATCATTCACAGGAAGACAGTCCGTAATCAGAATGACCAGGGGTGAGCCGTGTCTTAGTACAGGGAGCAGAATATGCAGAGTTCAATAGACAAGCCAGGGTCAGATGCAGGGAGCAGGCAGAAGGAGGTCAGGTGCAAGCCAAGAGTCGAGCCAGAGGATCTGGAAGAGCGGGTCAGAACAAGCCGGGTTGGTACACAGGAGATCAGATCAACAGGTGATTCAGGATACAGGAACACAGGAGGAGCTGAAGATAAACCAGCAAATGCAGACACTAGCAGACTTCCTTATATAGGCCCATGTGACCTGCTGGTAGGGATACTGGGTCCTAAAGTCCTTCTCCTGCCAGAGATGCTGGGTCTTAAAGTTCTTCTCCTGCTGTTGGTTCCCTGACAGTGCCTTTGCCTATGCAGGTTTGCCAACCCTGCACCATTACGCACAGGGATGCGCCTATTTCCCTGACAATGGCTGCCAATGGAACTGGTTCTCTTGTATTTATTGATGATGTGACTGCTGACAAAAGCAGCAGAATGAATTCTGAAGTGTTTCGGGCAATATTATCTGCTCATATTCAGCCAAATGCTTCAGAACTCACTAGACGGCGCTTCACAGTGCAGATGGACAATGACCGAAGCATACTGCGAAAGCAACCAAAGAGTTTTTTAAGGGAAAGAAGTAAAATGTTATGCAATGGCCAAGTCAATCACCTGACCTGAATTCGATTGAGCATGCATTTCACTTGCTGAAGACAAAACTGAAGGGAAAATGCCCCAAGAACAAGCAGGAACTGAAGACAGTTGCAGTAGAGGCCTGGCAGAGCATCAACAGGGATGAAACCCAGCGTCTGGTGATGTCTAGGGATAAGCTTTATGTTCAAGTCGAACAGCGAACAATTTGGGGAGTTCGCGACAAATTCGAAAAGCCGCGGAACACCCTTTAAAAGTCTATGGGAGAAATCAAAAGTGTTAATTTTAAAGGTTAATTTGCAAGTTATTGTCATAAAAAGTGTTTGGGGACCCTGCCTCAGGGGACATGTATCAATGCAAAAAAAAGTTTTAAAAACTGAAGTTTTTTCGGGAGCAGTGATTTTAATAAGGCTTAAAGTGAAACAATAAAAGTGAACTATTCCTTTAAATTTCATACCTGGGGGGTGTCTAAAGTATGCCTGTAAAGTAGTGCATGTTTCCCGTGTTTAGAATTGTCCCTGCACAAAATGTAATTTCTGAAGGAAAAAAAGTCATTTAAAACTACTCGCGGCTGTAATGAATTGTCGGGTCCCCGGCAATACAGAGAAAAGTCATTGAAAAAAACGGCAGGCTCCCCCCCCAGTCCATTACCAGGCCCTTTGGGTCTGGTATGAATATTAAAGGGAACCCCTGCCGTTTTTTTCAATTACTTTTATTTGTATTCCCGGGACCGACCATTCATTAATAGCTGCGAGTAGTTTAAATTACTTTTTTTCCTTCAAAAATGAAATTTTGCGCAGGGAACCAAAGTTAAAAAAAAAATGCGTGGGGGTCCCCCCAAAATTCCATTACCAGGCCCTTCAGGTCTGATATGGATATTAAGGGGAACCCCGCGTAATTTAAAAAAAATGGCATGTTGTTTCCCCAAAAAATTCATACCAGACCCTTCAGGTCTGGTATGGATTTTAAGGGAAACTCCGAGCCAAAATTAAAAAAAAAATGGCGTGGGGTTCCCCCCAAAAATCCATACCAGACCCTTATCCAAGCACGCAACCTGGCAGGCCGCAGGAAAAGAGGGGGGACGAGAGCAGCTATTAATGAATTGTCGGGTCCCGGCAATACAGATAAAAGTCATTGAAAAAATGGCAGGGGTTCCCCTTAATATTCATACCAGACCCAAAGGGCCTGGTAATGGACTGGAGGGGGGGACCCCTGCCGTTTTTTTCAATGACTTTTCTCTGTATTGCCGGGGACCCGACAATTCATTACAGCTGCGAGTAGTTTTAAATTACTTTTTTTCCTTCAGAAATGACATTTTGTGCAGGGACAATTCTAAACACAGGAAACATGCGCTACTTTACAGGGATACTTTAGACACCCCCCAGGTACAAAATTTAAAGGAATATTTCACTTTTATTGTTTCACTTTAAGCATTATTAAAATCACTGCTCCCAAAAAACTGCAGTTTTTAATCCTTTCTTTTGCATTGATACATGTCCCCTGGGGCAGGACCCGGGTCCCCAAACACGTTTTATGACAATAACTTGCATATTAACCTAAAATGAGCACTTTTGATTTTTCATGTTCGTGTCCCATAGACTTTAACGGTGTTCGCGCGTTCAAACTAATTTTTTGCCTGTTCGCATGTTCTGGTACGAACTGAACCAGGGGGTGTTCGGCTCATCCCTAGTGATGTCTATGCGTTCTAGACTTCAGGCTGTAATTGACTCCAAAGGATTTTCAACCAAGTATTAAAAAGTGAAAGTTTGATTTATGATTGTTAATCTGTCCCATTACTTTTGGTCCCTTAAAAAGTGGGAGGCACATATACAAACTGTTGTAATTCCTACACCGTTCACCTGATTTGGATGTAAATACTGTACCCTCAAATTAAAGCTGAAAGTCTGCAGTTAAAGCACATCTTGTTTGTTTCATTTCAAATCCATTGTGGTGGTGTATAGAGCCAAAAAGATTAGAATTGTGTTGATGTCCCAATATTTATGGACATGACTGTACATAAAAATTGCCATACGTAAACTTCAGCACAGTCCTGTGATGTAAGAAAAAAAACAGGAGAACCAGACAGAATAGAATATATTTTAGATTTGTTAACCACTTGTCAACTGCCCGCCGTCAAATGACGATGGGAGGAAGACCCTCTTGTTCTGGGCGGACGTCATATGATGTGATTGCCTTCACAAACCACTAGGGGGACTGGGGACCCGATGCACGATGGCCGCCGGGCACCGGCGATTGCCAAGTAACTGAGCAGGACAGTGGATCTGTGTCCTGTCAGGGAGAGGAGACTGATGGTGTGTCCCTTGTACATAGGGACAACCATTGGTCACCTCCCCCAGTCAGTCCCCTCCCCCCACAGTAAGAATCACAACCTAGGGAACACATTTAACCCCTTGATCACCCCCTAGTGTTAACCCCTTCCCTGCCAGTCATATTTATACAGTAATCAATGCATTTTTATAGCAGGGATAGCTGTATAATGGGAATGGTCCCAAAAATGTGTCAAAAATGTCTGCCGCAATATCGCAGTCACAATAAAAATCACTGATCGCTGCCATTACTAGTAAAAAAAAAAAATTATAAAAATGCTATAAATCTTTCCCCTTTTTTGTAGCTGCTAACTTTTGCGCAAACAATCAATATACGCTTATTGCAATTTTTTTTACCGAAAATATGTAGAAGAATACGTATTGGCCTAAACTGTGAAAAAAAATCTTTTTTTATAGATTTTTTGGGGATATTTATTATAGCAAAAAGTAAAAAATATTGCAATTTTTTCAAAATTGTCGCTCTAGTTTTGTTTATAGCACAAAAAATAAAAACCACAGAGGTGATCAAATACCACCAAAAGAAAGCTCTATTTGTGGGGAAAAAATTATAAAAATTTCATTTGGGTACAGTGTTGCATGACCGCGCAATTGTCATTCAAAGTGTGACAGCGCTGAAAGCTGAAAAATGGCCTGGGCAGGAAGGGGGTGAAAGTGCCCTGTAGGCAAGTGGTTAACAAAATGTATGCTAAGATTTTTTATTAAAAAACAAATATTCTTTTGTCTATGAAGAATACTTTTCATTTTCTTGTGAATTTATTTTTGTGACAAAACATTTTTTGTCCACATTCCTGCATGTTTTTGTGTTTTGAATTTGAGGATTTGTTAATCTGAATTATTTATACAATGCATGATACAATGTAGCTGTTTAATTAAATGCAATCAGGATCATTCCTTAATGTTTCTAATTTGGTTTTAATCTCCTGAGTAAATGTGTTGTTTTTCCAGGTGCCCAGTGAGCATATTAATCATGATAATAAAACACGCTTCCAGATCTTGTGACGATGGGGCTCTTTTTATCTCAAGATATCAATTTGTTGTTGATGTAATTACAGAATCTAGCAAGATGAGATTGTATCAGTGTCATAATTTATCATTGAAACCCCCATGCAGAATCCATCATAATCTAGTATTTACTTTGTAATCATAGAATTTGTTAACCTGTCATCATGCACATTTTATTTTAGTAGTTCAGCGGTGTACTTAAGGATTCATAACAGTTTTAGTCTAATGACAGAAATAGAGAATTTATATTAACCACTTGAGCTCTGGAAGGTTTTACCCCCTTCATTACCAGGTCAGTTTTTGCTGTTTAGCACTGTGCTACTTTAACTGATAATTTCACAGTCATGCAACACTGTACCAAAATAAAATGTATATATTTTTTTTACACACAAATATAGCTTTCTTTTGGTGGTATTTGATAATAATAAAAAACAACCCCTATAAATTTAGGCCAAAATAAACTCTGCTTCATGTCTTTGGTAAAAAAAAAATTATATTGATTGGTTTGTGTGAAAGTTTTACAGTAGTATCTACAATAGGGATGAGCTTCGTGTTCGAGTCGAACATACGTTCGACTCGAACATCGTCTGTTCGATCGTTCGACGAAGATCGAACGATTTGGGCCGTTCGCGCCAAATTCGAGTGACGCGAACGGCCCACAATGCACTACGCCATCGCAGTGTCATCCAGGCGCTGTGATTGGCCAAGCATGCACTGTGACCCCGCATGCTTGGCCAATCACAGCGCCGGCAGCGAGGAGAGCAATGATTGGCCACAGGCAGGATGCCTGTGGCCAATTATTGCTGAGGGGGTTTAGTACACGCCCCACACTATAAAAGGCCGCCAGCGCGGCGGCCTTGTGTAGTGTGTTCCGGAGCAGGGAAAGAGAAGCATAGGCAGGGACAGTGTCATTTGTTTTCCTCTACTAATCCTGGATTCCTTGTGTTTAGGGACAAATAAGGATAGGTAGGGAGAGTGTCAGTGTGTTATTCTGTGCTAAACCTTGTTTGTAGGGACAGAGAGGTACAGTGAGGGAAAGTGTCAGTGTGCTATTCTGTTCTAAACCAATCTTGCTGAACCATATTTTCAATCCTTGAGTTTAGGGACAGAGAGGTACAGTGAGGGAAAGTGTCAGTGTGCTATTCTGTGCTAAATCTTGTTTGTAGGGACAGAGTAGGACAGTGAGTGAAACTGACAGTGTGCTATTCTGTTCTAAACCAATCTTGCTGAACCATATTTGAAATCCTTGAGTTTAGGGACAGAGAGGTACAGTGAGGGAAAATGTCAGTGTGCTATTCTGTGCTAAATCTTGTTTGTAGGGACAGAGTAGGACAGTGAGGGAAAGTGTCAGTGTGCTATTCTGTTCTAAACCAATTTTGCTGAACCATATTTGAAATCCTTGAGTTTAGGGACAGGGAAGGACACTCGTGGAAACTATCAGTGTGCTATTCTGTGCTAAATCTTGTTTGTAGGGAGGGACAGAGTAGGACAGTGAGGGAAAGTGTCAGTGTGATATTCTGTTTTAAACCAATTTTGCTGAACCATATTTGAAATCCTTGAGTTTAGGGACAGAGAAGGACACTCGTGGAAACTATCAGTGTGCTATTCTGTGCTAAATCTTGTTTGTAGGGAGGGACAGAGTAGGACAGTGAGGGAAAGTGTCAATGTGCTATTCTGTTCTAAACCAATTTTGCTGAACCATATTTGAAATCCTTGAGTTTAGGGACAGAGAAGGACACTCGTGGAAACTATCAGTGTGCTATTCTGTGCTAAATCTTGTTTGTAGGGAGGGACAGAGTAGGACAGTGAGGGAAAGTGTCAGTGTGCTATTCTGTTCTAAACCAATTTTGCTGAAGCATATTTGAAATCCTTGAGTTTAGGGACAGAGAAGGACACTCGTGGAAACTATCAGTGTGCTATTCTGTGCTAAATCTTGTTTGTAGGGACAGAGAGGTACAGTGAGTGAAACTGACAGTGTGCTATTCTGTTCTAAAGCAATTTTGCTGAACCATATTTGAAATCCTTGAGTTTAGGGACAGAGAGGTACAGTGAGTGAAACTGACAGTGTGCTATTCTGTGCTAAATCTTGTTTGTAGGGAGGGACAGAGTAGGACAGTGAGGGAAAGTGTCAGTGTGCTATTCTGTTCTAAACCAATTTTGCTGAACCATATTTGAAATCCTTGAGTTTAGGGACAGAGAAGGACACTCGTGGAAACTATCAGTGTGCTATTCTGTGCTAAATCTTGTTTGTAGGGAGGGACAGAGTAGGACAGTGAGGGAAAGTGTCAGTGTGCTATTCTGTTCTAAACCAATTTTGCTGAACCATATTTGAAATCCTTGAGTTTAGGGACAGAGAAGGACACTCGTGGAAACTATCAGTGTGCTATTCTGTGCTAAATCTTGTTTGTAGGGAGGGACAGAGAGGTACAGTGAGTGAAACTGACAGTGTGCTATTCTGTTCTAAACCAATTTTGCTGAACCATATTTGAAATCCTTGAGTTTAGGGACAGAGAGGTACAGTGAGTGAAACTGACAGTGTTCTATTCTGTGCTAAATCTTGTTTGTAGGGAGGGACAGAGTAGGACAGTGAGGGAAAGTGTCAGTGTGCTATTCTGTTCTAAACCAATTTTGCTGAACCATATTTGAAATCCTTGAGTTTAGGGACAGAGAAGGACACTCGTGGAAACTATCAGTGTGCTATTCTGTGCTAAATCTTGTTTGTAGGGACAGAGAGGTACAGTGAGTGAAACTGACAGTGTGCTATTCTGTTCTAAAGCAATTTTGCTGAACCATATTTGAAATCCTTGAGTTTAGGGACAGAGAGGTACAGTGAGTGAAACTGACAGTGTGCTATTCTGTTCTAAACCAATTTTGCTGAACCATATTTGAAATCCTTGAGTTTAGGGACAGAGAAGGACACTCGTGGAAACTATCAGTGTGCTATTCTGTGCTAAATCTTGTTTGTAGGGACAGAGAAGGACAGTGAGGGAAACTGTCAGTGTGCTGTTCTGTGCTAAACCAATCTTGCTGAAGCATATTGCAAATCCTTGTGTTTAGGGACAGAGAAGGATAGGCAGGGGACAGTGTCAGTGTCATTGTTGCTAAGCCTCCTGCACAGTATACACCTGAAGGTAGCCCTTATTGCTCTTTTTCCCATCTCCCTGCAGGCCATCCATTAAAATGTCTGGAAGGCAAACAAGGAGAGGCAGACAGTCAGGAGGCAAAAAAAGAGGGCAAGCAGGCTCTGTGTCTGGGGGCAACAGTGCTGGTCGTGGACGCAGTGCATTGTCATCAGCACATGGCCATGGGACACGCTTGTCCTTCTTTTCGGCAGCTGGACATGTTGAGCCACATCATGCCGAAGACTCGGTAGAGTGGATGACCAAGCCCACCTCATCCTCCTCATCCTCTCTCACCCAGGCTCAGGGTACTGGCAAAGCAGCTGCCAAAGCGTCCTCTTCTCTGGTATCATTATCTTCATTAGTCAATCCTTCCCTAGACCCACCATGTCCTCCTCCTGAGGAGTCCCCCGAACTGTTTGAGCACAGTGTTGGGTACATGCTCCAGGAGGATGCCCAGCGTTTCGAAGGATCTGATGATGATACCCAGCTAGAGGAAGGCAGTAGCGTGAGAGCAGAGAGAGGGGATGCTCAAGAAGGACACCAATCTGGCAGTCATGCTCCAGCAGCTGCAGCATACTGCCAGATTGGCTCCAGTGATGAGGAGGGAGGGGATGATGAGGTCACTGACTCCACGTGGGTGCCTAATAGGAGAGAGGAGGAGGAGGAGGAGGATGAGGAGGAGGCACATCTCCAACGAGGCAGGATGCCCTTGAGTGGCCAGCGTATGGGCAGCGCACCGACGGAATCACACCGCAGAGCTCCGCCTGTGCAGGGCGCTGCCTCTGCCCGTCATTCAAAAAGTTCTTTGGTGTGGGCCTTTTTTGAGGCGAGTGCATCAGATCGCACAGCTGCTGTTTGCAACATATGTCTCAAGCGTATATCGCGTGGCCAAAACATCAGCCGCTTGGGCACCACATGCTTGATCAGACATATGTTGACCTGCCATGCAGCTCGTTGGCAAGCCTACCTTAAAGACCCACACCAAAGAACAAAGCTGACCTCTTCTTGCACCGCATCAGCTGGGATCTCCAACCCCACTATACCTTCACTCCTCTCTGAAACCTGCTCTGAGAGGAATGAAGGTGTAGAATTAGGTGTGTCACAGCCAAGTATTTGAAGGGGAATCTGCTAGCAGTACACCAATGTCCGATTCTAGCAGGCAAATTTCCCTGCCCCAGCTGCTGGACCGTCGAAAGAAGTTCACTCCCAGCCATCCACATGCCCAGCGGTTGAATGCTAGCTTGGCTAAATTGCTAGCGCTTCAACTGCTGCCTTTTCAGTTGGTAGACTCGGCCCCCTTCCGTGAGTTTGTGCAATGTGCGGTTCCTCAGTGGCAGGTTCCCAAACGCCACTTTTTCGCACGGAAGGCGATTCCGGCTCTCTACAGGCATGTGGAAGGCAATGTCTTGGCCTCGCTGGACAGGGCGGTCAGCGGTAAGGTGCATATTACCGCTGACTCATGGTCCAGCAGGCATGGACAGGGACGTTACCTTTCTTTCACGGCCCATTGGGTCACTCTTTTGGCAGCTGGGAAGGATGCAGGACAAGGTGCAGTAGTGTTGGAGGTTGTTCCACCGCCACGCCTCCAAAATGCTACTACTGGTTGTGACACACCTCTCTCCTCCACTCCCTCCTCTTCTTCTTCCTCCATGGCCTCTTCCAGTGGTTTGTCCTCGGAACCAGTGGTGCTCCGTAGGCGTTCAAGGGGCTACGCAAGTACGCAGGCAAAAAGATGCCATGCCGTGCTTGCGCTGGTGTGTTTGGGGACAGGAGCCACACTGGGGCAGAGGTCCTGTCTGCTCTGCAGGGACAGGGCGAGAGGTGGTTGACGCCACGCCAGCTTAAGCCATGAATGGTGGTTTGCGACAATGGCACCAACCTCCTCTCCGCCCTCCGACCGGGACAACTGACCCATGTGCCTTTATGGCTCACGTCCTTAACCTGGTGGTGCAGCGGTTCTTGGGCAGGTACCCGGGCTTACAGGATGTCCTGACGCAGGCCAGGAAAGTCTGTGTGCATTTCCGCAGATCTTATAATGCCAGTGCTCGCCTGGCTGAGCTGCAAAAGGAGTTGAACCTGCCCAAGAACCGCCTTATATGTGACATGCCCACCAGGTGGAACTCAACGTTGGCCATGCTGCAGCGGCTGCACACGCAGCAGAGGGCCATCAATGAGTACCTGTGCGACTACGGCACCAGGACAGGGTCAGGGGAGCTCGGGTTTTTTTCACCACGCCAGTGGGGCATGATCAGGGATGCATGCACTGTCCTGGCACCATTTGAGGAGGCCACGAGGATGGTGAGCAGTGACAGTGCATGCATCAGTGACACTGTACCTCTTGTCCACCTGTTGGAGCACACGCTGCGTGGAATAATGGACAGGGCACTTGAGGCAGAACAGAGGCAGGAAGAGGAGGACTTCCTTGCCTCTCAAGGCCCCCTTTACCCAGACAGTGTACCTTCTGTCCCACCTATCGCACAGGAAGAGGAGGAGGAGGAGGAGGAGGAGGAGGATTGTGTCAGCATGGAGGTGGAGGCTGGCACTCAGCATCATCAGCAGCAGTCTTTTAGGGATGATTTACAGTCCCAAGAAACCAGTGGACTTGTACGTGGCTGGGAGGAGGTGGCTGTGGATCATGTCGTCCTTAGTGACCCAGAGGACTCCGGACTGAATGCCTCAGCTAACCTACGCTGCATGGCCTCCCTGATCCTGCAAAGTCTGCG
The DNA here is from genome assembly GCA_029206835.1 of Rana muscosa. Classification (NCBI taxonomy): domain Eukaryota; kingdom Metazoa; phylum Chordata; class Amphibia; order Anura; family Ranidae; genus Rana; species Rana muscosa. Next base: position 798,767,148 of record CM055117.1, on the reverse strand, counting down.
GAAGGATCCTCGTATTCTTCGGATCAAGGAGAGGGACCATTACTGGCTGGCCACTCTCCTTGATCCACGGTACAAGGGTAAGGTTGCGGACCTTATCTTACCGTTGCAGAGGGAGCAGAGGATGAGACAACTCCGGGAGGCCTTGCAGAAAGGTCTGTGCAACGCGTTCCCAGAGACTGGGAGGTTACAAACTCCTGGTCCTGGACAACGAGTTGCTGAGGCTTCGGGCAGTCAAAGAAGGAGCGGTGGGGAAGGTGGCCGTCTGACCGATGCGTTCAGACAATTCTTTAGTCCGCAGCCCCAAAGTATGATCGGTTCCAGCAACCATCGCCAGCGTCTGATATACATGGTCCAGGAATACCTAGGGGCAAGGTCAGACTTGGACACCTTCCCCACCGAAAATCCTCTGGCTTACTGGGTCTTGAGGATGGATCACTGGCCAGAGCTTGCACAGTATGCAATTGAGCTACTGGCCTGTCCTGCATTCAGCGTTCTTTCAGAACGCACATTCAGTGCTGCTGGAGGATTTGTCATGGATCACAGGGTGCGCCTGTCCACCGACTCGGTTGATCGACTGACTTTCATCAAGATGAACCAGTCTTGGATCACCACCAGCTACCACACACCTGATGCTGATATAACAGACTAATTGATTTTAAAATGTCACATCCCTTCAAGACTGATGCTGATGCTGAGTGCCTGTGCTGTTATGTTGACTGGCTATCCTCCTCCTCCTCCTCAATGATACGATTAATGATGATAGCTTGGAAGATCATTTTGGTTTATGGGTGACGCCACCAGTGGCTAAGGCCCAATTTTTCAGCCCCTGTTTAACAGGGGCGTGTAATTAAAATTTTGGATGCAATACTTTGCAACAGGCCTCATTGCTGTGCTCCAAGTACAGAATCTGTGAGGGGTTGCAGTGTTGTGCCACCAGTGCCTAAGGCCCAATTTGTCAGCCCCTGTTCAACAGGGGCGTGCAATTATAATTATTGATCTAATAATTCACAGCAGGGCCCATTGCTGCGCCCACCAAGAGTAACTGTCAGGCCTTACAGTGTTGTGGCACCAGCACCACCATCACCACCACCACCACCACCAAAGGCCTAATTTTTCAGCCCCTGTTAAACAGGGGCATGCAATTATAATTATTGATCTAATAATTCACAGCAGGGCCCATTGCTGGGCCCACCAAGAGTAACTGTCAGGCCTTACAGTGTTGTGGCACCAGCACCACCATCACCACCACCACCACCACCAAAGGCCCAATTTTTCAGCCCCTGTTCAACAGGGGCATGCAATTATAATTATTGATCGAATAATTCACAGCAGGGCCCATTGTTGCGCCCACCAAGAGTAACTGTCAGGCCTTACAGTGTTGTGGCACCAGCACCGCCATCACCACCACCACCACCACCACTAAAGGCCCAATTTTTCAGCCCCTATTCAACAGGGGCATGCAATTATAATTATTGATCTAATAATTCACAGCAGGGCCCATTGCTGCGCCCACCAAGAGTAACTGTCAGGCCTTACAGTGTTGTGGCACCAGCACCACCATCAAAGGCCCAATTTTTACTACCACTGATCAACAATTATATGTTATTACAATTCCTGATATAATAGTTGACAGCAGGGCGTTCCAGCACCCACTAAGAATAACTGTGAGTGCTTTCAGTGTTGTGCCAACACCAACACCTAAGGGGCCAATTTCTGCAGAGTATATACGGCAGGTCCCTACTTTCAAACATCCAACTTACAAACGACTACTACTTGCAAACGGAAGAAGACAACAGGAAGTGAGAGGAAATCTACCCCTTGGAAGGAAAATTCTCTCCTGTAAGAATTAATATGGGAGAAAGGTGTCTCCTCTCTACTGATGCTTTATCACCAATCCTTGTTTCAATAAAAACACCACATTTCAAAAACAGTTGTCATTGGGACGCAAAGTGAGGTGAAATGTTCTGAACAGGGGCACAGACAGCAAAAAAAATGTGACAGGGGTGATAACCGTTCCCTATGTTTTCCAAAAAGCTAAAAAAAAGGAATTTGGCATGGAGCTACACTTAAACAATGCAGCTGTTCAAAATTACAAACAGATTCTACATAAGAACAAACCTACAGTCCCTGTCTTGTATGCACCGCCTGTATACGGCTGTTCAGAGTATATAGGGCCTTTTTTATTTTGTGTGCGGGGTTCCCCTTAATATCCATACAAGACCCAAAGGGGCTGGTAATGGGCTGGGGTAGGGGGGGGGGGGTTGATGGGGTAGCTATGCCATTTTTCCTAAAGATTTTCATCCATATTACCGGGACCAGACATTGCATTAAAGCCGCAAGCAGTTTTAAATGGCTTTTTTTCCTTTAGAAATGTTATTTTGTGCAGGGACAGTTCTAAACACGGGAAACACATGGCACTTCACAGGCATACTTTAGACACCCCCCAGGTACAATATTTAAAGGAATGTTTGACTTTTTTTTTTTCACTTTATGCATCATTAAAATGACTGCTCCCGGAAAACGTCAGTTTTTAAAACTTATTTTTGCATTGATACATGTCCCCTGGTGCAGAACCCGGGTTCCCAAACTCTGTTTCGGACAATAACATGGATAATAGTCGTTATAATTAGCACTTTAGAATCCGAACGTTCGCATCCATTGTATTTAATAGGGTTCTAATGTTCGTGCGAACTTTCGGTCCGTTCGCGGGTTCTGGTGCGAACCGAACCTGGGGGTGTTCGGCTCATCACTAATCTACAAACTATGGTATATACAGTGTAGCGGGGTGTCACTTATTGTATGCTATAAGGACTGCTTTATTTGCCAGTGAACCCAGATCCCTCCGGAACTCTGTTGGACAGTGTATTGACTACTGTTTGACTTTGAAGGAAAGGTGCATGGTGGGATTTGTGGTACAGGGAGAGATGGACTCCAATGCCGTGGATACTATATAGACTACTGTACCCACAGTGCAGCTGTACACCCACAGGGCATTGCCCGGTGCAAGGGCTGCTGGGGAACGGTTATTTAAGAGGGGGAGGAGCAACACACTGTCTCTTTGGACATCGCCCGCCCAGCAAGTCGGAGCCTGTGTTGGGGCCTGTTGTGCTTGTCTAGGCCGGAGAGCCTGGGCCTACAGAATTGAGAAAGCCTGTTGGTTAGCAGGAGAGGGACCTCATCCGGAGAGCCTGCTGACATCTCAGAGCATCCAAGAGTCAATCCATCTATCAACTTCCATATGGTTGTCAGAAGGATCGGAGACTACGGGTGGTCGAGAGATCGTGTGCCGGAGCACCAGCAACAGAGCCAGACGAACGGACTGGGCCTGGTCAGGTGAGAGGGTACTTGGCCAGGACTTTCAACTGTTAATAGTCCTTTGTTTAGGGCCCACCGCCATCAGAGCAGTGCGCTACGCACCAGGGGACAGTGTGTTGCGCCGTAACTGCGTAGTTAAAGTTGGGCATTTTATTACCTGTGACTTTACGCCCTAAAGCATAGCAGGAGTTCAACTAACTGTTTGATATCCCTTGGATTACAAATTTAAAGTGCACCAACGTTTACTAGCGAAGATCCCTTCATTGGAGTAACTAGGTTTGAAAGTAGTCAGGCCTGACTGAAACTCACAGTGACATTGTTTGGGTGCCATATTGTCCACGAGGGGGAAAGCTCGCAAGCATAGTTATTTCAAAGACATTTAGCGTGTATAAGATTTTATTATATCCTAGTACCTTTTTTGCAGGGCTCTGCATAAGTAAACGCATATTTGTTTAACCTGACATTTCTTATCCAGTAAAATACTTTTATGGGTAAGCAAACACGTGTGTGGAGTGTTAACTGTCACAGGGAGACGGCCAACACAGGTAAACCAATTTTGAACTGTGACTGTATGCTTTATTGTGGTATTGTGGTTCCTATAACTAGTGGGCTCCACAATCCCATTTGTTGACAGCTGTGCCAGTGGAGGGTTAGAGACAGTTTCTGGGGGTTGACAGCAGTACAGTACAGGCCCAAAACAATACCAGCAGCTCTCTTAACTGGAGGTAGTGCTACACGTGGGGGCTCGAGCCCGGGATCCTGTACTCTGCAATCAAGCCCCGCCCTTGGTGCCAGCATGGACCATTTCCCTGTGGTCCAGTAGTACGAATCAGCAGGCGCTTTTGCAGACGCGAGTGTGGCTATTGAACTTCCCGGAGAGAACTGGGAAGAGGACAAAGTTGACAAGCTTATGAGGTTACTGTCTCCAAGCAGGAGGGCATGGGTAATTGACCTCAGACCAGAAGAGGAAAACTCCCATACCCACGCGTTGGTGGAGTGGAGAGATGGAATACCTGAGAGCTTCAAGGGCAGGAGTGTGCAGTCAAAGGACCGGAAGACGCTCTATCTAGTAAACCTGAAGACTATAAAGGAAGAAGTCCCTGAAACTAGTCAAGGAGAGCAACAATAACCTCCCTGGCACCCCTGACCACTATTGGTCCTGAACTCCTTAATGCTTTGGGGGACCTTGTGACAAAGTGCCAGAAGAGCAACACAGTGTGTGTGTGTGGAAGCTGGATACCAGAAGCTGAGGATTTTCTTAGGGAAACAACCTGTGCCGCTTGGAGAAGAGGACTTCAATACCTGGATAGAACAAGCAATGCAGGCATTGGAAGGTTGGGAACTGCCAGAGGCCCAAAAGAAACAGTGCATAAAAAGCTTGAAGGGAATCTAAGGTTTACCAATACCACTTGTACTGCCTATGATTATTTAGCCATGCTGCAGGAGGAGTTCGGTCAGTTGGAGAAAGTCACTGACCTAATTTATCAGTTCGAGCACACCATCCAACAGCCAGGGGAATGTCTGTGTGAATATGTCCGAAGATTGAACAAAATACTCTGATAGTTTTGAAGAAATGTATGGCGCCACAGGCCATAGACCGAGCCAGGATGCAACAGATTCTAAGAGGGGCTCTGCGTTCTGACTCAGTTTGGCTCCATTTGAAACCCTATAGGGACCCTATTGAAGTATGGGCTCAGCTGACCCCAGAGGGAGTGCGAGTCCTATATCAGGGAGCGGAGCTTCAGGCTAGTGGAGGATCCAGAGCTGAGGAAATTGGAGTCTCGGTTGTTGAAGTGTCCAAATACTACTGTGATGTAACTCAGATTGAAGAAGAGAACCGACCTAATCTGTCAAAAAGAGATCTAAGAAGAGATCAACAGGAAGACCCTCTAGGGAAATTGGCATTGGAGGCATTGGAGAGCCCGGAGCCCAGATATACTCCTAAAAGACTCTTCAAGGGAGGCCCAACTACTAAGAAGAGAATGGGACCGGTTACAGATACATCAAGGGGTGGTCTATTGAAGAGGCCCCTCTGATGATTTAGAGGATAAGTGGCAATTGTTCTTGCCCGAGAAGCACAGGAAGGCAGTTTTGATTGCTTTGCATGATGATCATGGTCATCTGGGACCAGAAAGGACCTTTCAGCAAGAGCAGTACTGTACAATGCAGGCGGACAGTCCTAAAGAGGTTAAAGTGTATTTATAGCCAAAACTTTTTTTTTTTTTTTTTTTAAGATTAGAACCACTAACTTTACCTTTTTGCAGTCTTTGTCATGTTGGGGAGATTTCCATTCACTTCTTGCCATGAAGAGACAACAGGAACAGAGTAAATCTCTCCAAAAAGTGAAAATACCATAAATGACAGATATCACTGGAAAAGGTGTCATTATTGGATAACTTCCCCTCTATTCCTATTTCTGTGATAACTGTAATGTTTTTCAAATTCTAAATGGTAACTAAGGGCTCGCTTAAACTTGTTTTGACTTGAACACACAATAAAGCACCTACTGCTTCAACGTGCTTTTTTGATGTGTTTTTGAAGCTTCAGTGGTGCTCTGATGATGCCTTTTTGAAACTTTAATGAATATTGGCAAATGCTGTGTGTGTGTTGATTTTCTATTTGTTTTAAAGAAGCCCAGTAGATACCCAGCTGATTAGTACCCCTGTTCAGCATATCTCCAGCTCATTAGTATCCCCATTCAGCAGATCCACAGCTTATTGGTACCTTCATTCAGTAGAGCCCCGGGTAATTGGTACCCTAGTTCAGCAGATCCCCTGCTCAGTAGTACCCTCAGTTCTGCTGATGCCCCACTCAATAGTACCCCCAGCTTTACTAATCCCCCTCTTAGTAGTAACCCCTAGTTCTGCTGATCTGTTGCTCAGTAGTAAACCCCAGCTCTGCTAATCCCCTGCTCAGTAGTAACTCCCAACTCTGCTGATCTCCCACTCGGTAGTAATCCCCAGCTCTGCTGATCATCTGGTTTTCTGATCCTCCTTTCTCTCTAGTCCCCTCTTACCTCCTGCTATATTGCTCCCATGCTGAACACCACATGCAACATCTACTAGTTTTTACTTCTCTGGTTCCCCAGCTCTGCTGATCCTCCACCGCTCAGTCCACATTCTCCAGTCCCCTTTACCTTCTGCTATAGCATTCCCGTGTTGCATACTATGTGTGCCATCTGCTAGTTGCTCCGCTCCAGTCCAGACCCCGCTCACATTCCTGCTTCCCCATGCTGCACACCAGATGCACACCATGATGCACCAGACACTTCCTGAATATATACACATGAACCAGAAGTGACTGCTGATGACGTCTTTCCAGTTTGCTTGTGGGTTTCCCAGTGCATCCTGCTAAAGCCAAATAAAAGCCTCTTTAGGTGCTGTAAGCAAGCTTTGTCATACATTTCTACAGAGGCTTTGGAAACACTATGAAGCGCCAAGAAAGTGACATGAGGTATAATTTTTGAAGCAAGGCAAAGCAAAACAAACACAACATGTGTATAGGACTGTAAAGTGGAACCTTGCGCTTAGTTGTATACATGCCTGTATAAAGATTGTAGCTTCTGCACTTAATTATACCTGAATACCAGGTCTGAAGTGACAACAAATAAATCAAAAAGAATGGTGCACTGTTTCCTTAAATAACACCCATTACCTACAATAAAGACATATGCCAATAAATACTTTGTGTAAAAAAATAAATAAGTCACACCCACAATATACAAGTAGTAAGACAAACCACCCTGCAATGGATATGCTTCAATATCAAGCAATTAAAAGTAAAATTCAGGTGTAAACAATAAATATGTGAACATTATTTCATGAATCCACATTAATAATAGCGTCCATAACTGTGCAAAAAGTAGTGTCAAAAATCATGTATGAACATATGTGTCAAAAAATCAATATTTCATCAATTATGCATAATAGAAAAAAAAAAACAGTTCTTTAAAATTCCATAAATTGTGCAAGAAAAGGGTGGTTAGTGCTCAAAACTACAGTTGGGAGAATGTTTCGGCCCGATCATCAGTTGGGGCCGAACTATGGCTGTTTGTCCCGTTTGGAGAACACCCGAATTTGCAGGGTGTTCGGGGGGCGTTCGCCTTGTCAAACGCCCTGCAATGCACTGTGCCGTTTTTTTGGCTTAGGGGGTTCCCCTTAAAATCCATACCAGACCGAAGGGCCTGGTATGCTCCTGGAGGGGAACCCATGCCGTTTTTTTTATTTAAAATTTGGCGTGGAGTTCCCCCTCAAGATTCATACCAAACACAGTGCCTGGTATTGGCGGGGATCCAAGTCGGATTCGCTTTCATTGAAAGTCGGACGTATGTCGGCTTCAAGTCGCAGGGAAAAGTCGGTTCCAAAATAGGACGGCTGTCGTGTCACACAAGTGTGAACCCGGCCTGAGGCTGGGTTCACACTTGTCAAACAGACGCTCCAACATTGGGAGCTCATGTCGCATGACGTGTGAAAATCAATGTTTCCCTATGAGAGCCGTCTTAACTGATCCGACACAAGTTGGTCCGACTTTGAAAATGCTCCCTGTACTACTTTGGTCCGACTTTGATCCGACTTCAGCCCATTGAATATCATCAAAGTCGGATCAAAGTAGGATCCTTGTCCTAACCATCTGACTTTTGACATCTGACATGGTGATTACAGCAGCAGTAAAAGGAATTTATCTCACACTGGAATTGTTTTGATTGGTCAAAGGACAAGTCAGACTATCACAAAGTTGGATTAAAGTAGCGTCCTGTTCATTCAAGTCGGATGGATGTAGGACCAATGTAGGACGGATTGTAGGACTGATGTCGCAGAGCAAAGTAGGATGACTGTCATGTAGTATCAGTGTGAACTCAGCCTAAAACAGGAAGTGTGTTACTGGCCAGAACACCAGGTGAAAATAAAAAGTGAAAAAAAGACGGAAAAAAGGAAACCTATTGTAGCCTTCACCCATTTGCACATTTTGGATAATCATACACAGCTCAACAGTATATATATATATATATATATATATATATATATATATATATACACATACTCACTATATTACCAAAAGTATTGAGATGCCTGCCTTTACACGCACATTAACTTCTTCAAGAAGTGCATTTGTGAGGCCAGGCACTGATGTTGGACGAGAAGGTCTGGCTCACAGTCTCCGCTCTAATTCATCCCAAAGGTGTTCTACCGGGTTGAGGTCAGGACTCTGTGCAGGCCAGTCAAGTTCCTCCACCCTAAACTTACTCATCCATGTCTTTATGAACCTTGCTTTGTGCACTGGTGTGCAGTCAGAAGGGGCCATCCCCAAACTGTTCCCACAAAGTTGAGAGCATGAAAATGTCCAATATGCGCTTCTGGAAGAATGGTCAAATATTCACATAGGCACACTCCTAAACCTTGTGGGCAGCCTTTCCAGAAGAGTTGAAGCTGTTATAGCTGCAAAGGGTGAGCCAACCTTATATTGAACCCTACGGACTAAGACTGGGATGCATTAAAGTTCATGTGTGTGTAAAGGCAGGTGTCCCAGTACTTTTGGTAATATAGTGTATGTGTTTATTGTGACAGAGCAAGACCCTGTCACTGTGAAAATGGAGAAGAATATGACACAGAATGCGCATTGAGGGTTAATGTGAGATTCTGGACTATCATTCCAGAACAGAGAAAGCTGTGTTTATGGTTTTCTCCAGATTCTGTAGTTCTTAACCACTTAAGCCCCGGACCATTTCGTAGCTAAAGGACCAGAGCTGTTTTCAGAATTTTGCACTGCGCTGCTTTAACTGGAAATTGTGCGGACATGCAATGTTGTACCGAAACGAAATTTGCGTCCTTTTCTTCCCACAAATAGAGCTTTCTTTTAATGTTATTTGATTACCTCTGCGATTTTTATTTTTTGCGATATAAACGGAAAAAGACCGAAAATTTTGAAAAAAAATGATATTTTCTACTTTTTGTTATAAGAAAAATCGAATAAACTCAATTTTAGTCATACATTTAGGCCAAAATGTATTCAGCCACATGTTTTTAGTAAAAAAACTGTCAATAAGCATATATTTATTGGTTTGCGCAAAAGTTATAGCGTCTACAAACTAGGGTACATTTTCTGGAATTTACACAGCTTTTAATTTATGACTGCCTATCTCATTTCTTGAGGTGCTAAAATGGCAGGGCAGTACAAAACCCCCCCAAATTACCCAATTTTGGAAAGTAGACACCCCAAGGAATTTGCTGAGAGGCCTGTTGAGCCCATTGAATATTTTTTTTTTTGTCCCAAGTGATTGAATAATGACAAAAAAAAAATAAATACAAAAAGTTGTCACTAAATGATATATTGCTCACACATGCCATGGTTATATATGGAATTACACCCCAAAATACATTTTGCTGCTTCTCCTGAGTACGGGGATACCACATGTGTGGGACTTTTTGGGAGCCTAGCCGCGTACGGGACCCCGAAAACCAAGCACCGCCTTCAGGATTTCTAGGCACACATTTTTGATTTCACTCCTCACTACCTATCACAGTTTCGAAGGCCATAAAATGCCAAAATAGCACAAAACCCCCCCAAATGACCCCATTTTGGAAAGTAGACACCCCAAGCTATTTGCTGAGATGCATGGTGAGTATTTTACAGCTCTCATTTGTTTTTGAAAATGAAGAAAACTATTTATTTATTTTTTTTTTCAAAACTTTGTGACAAAAAGCGAGATCTGCAAAATACTCACCATACCTCTCAGCAAATAGCTTGGGGTGTCTACTTTCCAAAATGGGGTCATTTGGGGGGGGGGGGGTTGTGCCATCTGGGCATTCCATGGCCTCCGAAACTGTGATAGGCAGTGAGAAGTGAAATCAAAAATTTACACCCTTAGAAAGCCTGAAGGCGGTGATTGGTTTTTGGGGTCCCGTACGCGGCTAGGCTCCCAAAAAGTCTCACACATGTGGTATTCCCGTACTCAGGAGAAGCAACAGAATGTATTTTGGGGTGTAATTCCACATATGCCCATGACATGTTTGAGCAATATATCATTTAGTGACAACTTTGTGCAAAAAATAAAAAATAAAAAAATAAATTGTCTATTTTCCGCAACTTGTGTCAACATATAAAATATTCCATGGACTCGACATGCCTCTCAGTATATAGCTTGGGGTGTCTACTTTCCAAAATGGGGTCATTTGGGGGGGGGGTTTGAACTGTTCTGGCATTTTATACACAACATTAGGAAGCTTACATCCACTCTTCTAACCACTTGAAGGCAAAGCCCTTTTTCACACTTTTTGTTTACATGAAAACATATTTTTTTTTTGCAAGAAAATTATGTTGAACCCCCAAACATTATATATATTTTTAAAGCAAAGGCCCTACAGATTAAAATGGTGGGTGTTGCAAATTTTTTTTCTGTACAGTATTTGCGCAGCGATTTTTCAAACGCATTTTTTGGGGAAAAAATACACTTTTTTTAATTTTAATGCACTAAAACACACTATATTGCCCAAATGTTTGATGAAATAAAAAAGATGATCTTAGGCCGAGTACATAGATACCAAACACGACAAGCTTTAAAATTTCGCACAAACGCGCATTGGCGACAAACTACATACATTTTTAAAAGCCTTTAAAAGCCTTTACAGGTTACCCCGTTAGATTTACAGAGGAGGTCTACTGCTAAAATTACTGCCCTCGATCTGACCTTCGCGGTGATACCTCACATGCATGGTGCAATTTCTGTTTACATATGATGCCAGACCGACGTTTGCGTTCGCCATTGGGCAAGAGCAGGGCAGGACAGGGGTGCTTTTTTTTTTATTATTAATTTTGCTTTTTAATTTTATTTTTAAACTGTTGCTTCCATATTTTTTTTTTTTATCATTTTTATTGTTATCTCAGGGAATGTAAATATCCCCTATGATAGCAATAGGTAATGACAGGTACTCTTTTTTGAAAAAACTGGGGTCTATTGGACCCTAGATCTTTCCTCTGCCCTCAAAGCATCTGACCACACCAAGATCGGTGTGATAAAATGCTTTCCCAATTTCCCAATGGCGCTTTTTATATCCGGGGGGGGCATTCCCTCCCACTGCTTGTAAAAGCAGTCCAGAGGCTAATTAGCCACTAGGATTGCTTTTACATGAAAGCCGGCCGCTGGCTGAAAAGAATGGTACCAAGATGATACCTAAACCCGCAGGCATCATTCTGGTATAAACATTCAAAGTCCAGCAACATACCAGTACGTTGCTGGTCCTTGTTGGACATGTATTGTAATCTTTTTTTTCATGCAGCCTGTTGGCTGAACGAAAAAAAAAGATTGATCGGTGGGTATGCCCACCATTAGAATACCGCCCTTCATCCACCCACTTCTAATGATGGGCATACATGCACCATTTATATATGCCGAAGCATGGGGGCATCTTCCCGCAAAAGTTATGCCACGTACACATGGTCAGACTTTTCCACGGGCAAGCCTCCGTCGGAATTTCGACCGTATGTACGCTGCATTAGGAGCAAAATCGCTCCTCCGCCCCTGCTGCCCCAATGCTTCGGCATATATGTTTTTTTTTTTTAACTGTGGTGGTGAAATCACCTCCTACAGCACTGGAGTCGCAGGGATCAGGCCTGTCTCTGCGAACGCTGCAGTTATGTGTGTTGTGTTTTGCAAGTGACAGTGATCGATCGATACTGCACTTGGGTGGCCTGGGCTGGACGGAGGGGCAAAACGCAGGTGCTAGCAGGTATCTGGGCTGATCCCGCTATTACTGCGTTTTTGGGAACCCTAAACTGCTGGGGACGCTAGTATAGATCTGATCAGATCAGATATTGATCTGTTCAGATACTATACCACTAAGGGGGTGTATGCTTAACGCGTGGGTGTTAGCGCTACTGGCACTAACCTGACGCTGCCTGGGGTGTGACGCAAACCCTCTCTGACGCTAAAACCTAATTGATATCACCCGCCGGGCGATCAGGGGGTTAAACCTTTATTGGGTTATATACGGCGGGTGCCCTGACACTATAAAAAGCAAACTAACTAACCAGCGTCACCCGTAACACTTATATGGTGATCACTGGTGAAAGGGTTAACTAGGGGCAATTAGGGGGTTAAAACCTTTATTAGGTAATATATGGGGGTACCTGACGCTATATAAAAACCTGACGGCGAACCTAAAAAAAAATTACTGGCTACCTATCGGCATCACCGACACTAAGACAACGATCATAAAAACGATCGCTTAGCGACAGTGGTGATAGGGGGTGAAAGGGTTACCTGGGGGGCGATCAGGGGGTTAAACCTTTATTAGATAATATATGGGGGTACCCGACGCTATAAAAACCTGCGGCGAACCTAAAAAAAATTACTGGCTACCGATCTGCATCACCGATGCTAAGACAGCGATCAGAAAAATGATCGCTTAGCGACAGTGGTGATAGGGGGTGAAAGGGTTACCTGGGGGGCGATCAAGGGGGTTAAACCTTTATTAGGTAATATATCGGGGTACCTGACGCTATAAAAACCTGCGGCGAACCTAAAAAAAATTACTGGCTACCGATCTGCATCACCGACTCTAAGACAGCGATCAGAAAAATTATCGCTTAGTGACAGTGGTGATAGGGGTGAAAGGGTTACCTGGGGGGCGATCAAGGGGGTTAAACCTTTATTAGGTAATATATGGGGGTACCCGACGCTATAAAAACCTGCGGCGAACCTAAAAAAAATTACTGGCTACCGATCAGCATCACCGACGCTAAGACATCGATCAGAAAAATAATCGCTTAGCGACGGCGGTGCTAGGGGGTGAAAGGGTTACCTGGGGGGTGATCAAGGGGGTTAAACCTTTATTAGGTAATATATGGGAGTACCCGACGCTATAAAAACCTGCGGCGAACCTAAAAAAAATTACTGGCTACCGATCAGCATCGCCGACGCTAAGACATCGATCAGAAAAATTATCGCTTAGTGACAGTGGTGATAGGGGGTGAAAGGGTTACCTGGGGGCGATCAAGGGGGTTAAACCTTTATTAGGTAATATATGGGGATACCCGACGCTATAAAAACCTGCGGCGAACCTAAAAAAAATTACTGGCTACCGATCAGCATCACCGACGCTAAGACATCGATCAGAAAAATGATCGCTTAGCGACGGCGGTGCTAGGGGGTGAAAGGGTTATCTGGGGGGTGATCAAGGGGTTAAACCTTTATTAGGGGGGGTTAGGGGGCTACACTGGACCTAAAACTAAATGTAGTGACACTTTTACAGTCACAAATGTCACTGATTGCAGTGATCACTAAATAAATGGTCACTGCAATCAGTGACACTGTGACTGGGGGCTGGGGGGTGATCTGGGGGGTGATCTGGGGGTGTCTGGGGGGCCCCTGGGGGGTCGATTTATGTGCCTATGTGTCCTGGTGTCAGTGTGCTGTTTTGTGCACTAACCTGCATCTTCTCCTGTACGGCGCTCGGTATATGTGAGCGCCACAGGAGAGATGACATCACTTCCTCCTGCCTGTGTAAACAGTACACAGTCAGGGGAAGCTCTCTCATTCGCCGGGAGCGATTGAGAGGGGGGGCCGGAATCGAACGGCCATCCCCTCATACCGGTTCGCTCCCGAAGGTAAAACGACCACCCACTGTAAAGAAGGGGGGTCCAATCGGACCCCCCAACTATACAAAGGCAATCACGTATATGTACGTGATTCTGCCTGTCGGTGCCATTCTGCCGACGTATATTTACAGTGGGCGGTCGTTAAGTGGTTAATCAGAACCTTCAATCTTGTGTCCGTATTTTACCAGGTGCCTTCAGTCTGTCTGAATACACAGGTATGCAGGGTCATTATATACTCAGGCCTGAGAATAGCTCAGATCTCCCAGTTTGGAGACAGCACCCAGTGTGGGAGACAGGGGGTCTCACCCAGGAGTTAGAGTTGCCTCTGCCAGGAGGCAAGAGACAGGAGGTCTCACCCAGGGGTCAGAGGTGCCCCAGACACTAGTTAACAGGCATGAGGTCTCACACATGTCTGAGGTGCTCCAGCCAGCAGCCAGGAGACAGGAAGTCTCATTCCAGTAGTCAGACAGGATCCTATCAGGGTGTCAGGAGAACCCCTACCCTGGAGTAAAGAGTGGGCTGTGCAGCAGGGCGCTGTGACTAAAGGCTAAGAGAATCAAGTGAGGCAGATAGTTTGTTCATATTGATGTGGAAGAACCCCTGCATGGGCAACTGATATCTATGTGAACCTTTCATCTTTTTTAATAAATGTGGACTGCCCTGCCCTAAAACACAGTTTTGACTGGTGCACCTACCACATGTGAATATATAAGAACTGCACTTAGTTCTAAAAAAATATCAAACTTCAAATTTGCACAGCTGCACTCAAAATGCATAAAAAATACAAAATACAAATGCTCAGTTTGATAAACCTAATATATATACATATACAGTGGGGAGAACAAGTATTTGATACACTGCCAATTTTGCAGGTTTTCCTACTTACAAAGCATTTAGAGGTCTGTAATTTTTATCATAGGTACTCAACTGCGGGAATCTAAAGCAAAAATCCAGAAAATCACATTGTATGATTTTTAAGTAATTAATTTGCATTTTATTGCATGGCATAAGTATTTAATGCATCAAAAAAGCAGAACTTAATATTTGGTACAGAAACCTTTGTTTGCAATTACAGAGATAATACATTTCCTGTAGTTCTTGACCAGGTTTGCACACACTGCAGCAGGGATTTTGGCCCACTCCTCCATACAGAGCTTCTCCAGATCCTTCAGGTTTCGGGGCTGTCGCTGGGCAATATGGACTTTCAGCTCGCGCCAAAGATTTTCTATTGGGTTCAGGTCTGGAGACTGGCTAGGCCACTCCAGGACCTTGAGATGCTTCTTACAGAGCCACTCCTTAGTTGCCCTGGCTGTGTGTTTCGGGTCGCTGTCATGCTGGAAGACCCAGCCACGACCCATCTTCTTACTGAGGGAAGGAGGTTGCTGGCCAAGATCTCGCAATACATGGCCCCATCCATCCTCCCCTCAATATGGTGAAGCCGTCCTGTCCCCTTTGCAGAAAAGCATCCCCAAAGAATGATGTTTCCACCTCCATGCTTCACGGTTGGGATGGTGTTCTTGGGGTTGTTCTCATTCTTCTTCTTCCTCCAAACATGGCGAGTGGAGTTTAGACCAAAAAGCTCTATTTTTGTCTTATCAGACCACATGACCTCCCATTCCTCCTCTGGATCATCAAGATGGTCATTGGCAAACTTCAGACGGGCCTGGACATGCATTTGCTTGAGCAGGGGGATCTTGCGTGCGCTGCAGGATTTTAATCCATGACGGCGTAGTGTGTTACTAGTGTTTTTTTTGAGACCGTGTAAGTAGGAAAACCTGCAAAATCAGCAGTGTATAAAATATTTGTTCTCCCCACTATATATGTATATATACACACACACACACACAGTATATGTACACACACATTTACAATTATTTATTTTTTACCTGAGAAAAATAAATCTGTTATTTCCAGTTACATTTTATATAACTATAGAAGTGACCTTTCACAGTATCACAATACAGTAGTCAAACAACTTTTTTTAATTGAATTATTGCTTAGAAAGCAGTTTTACTCTGACAGGTACCTATTATTTATGAGAAGGTGATATATTACAGTAAGGTTCTCTGGCCATCTATGTGTGCATTTCTTTACCCAGGACAGTTACAATTTAATAGTGCATTAAAAGTCCATGTGCTCTGCCATTTGTCTTGAGCTATGTTTACCTAATATATTGTGCAAATTCTTTCGAAAAGTCTAATTAATCCAGCAGCCACCTCATTAACTTTTAAAGCTGCTTTCTTTCTGATATATTTAATTATATATGTGTCAAAATGAAAAACACGTGTGTCTCAATGTAGATTTAACATACAGTTTATTCAAATTAGGCACATTAAGTAAAAACCCTCCCTTCTCTCTATGTAGGTGTTAATTTTTTTAACGAACATACACACATTTGAATATTCAAATTAAATATTTTTTTTTTACTACTTTACATTTTTAGTTATGTTATGTTCAATCTTTAAATTAATATTGAATCAGATTGTGTATGAAAGTGGTATATGTTTAACAAAATCAGGATTTAGAAGCACTTTTCAATTTTTATAAAATGATTACCATTTTTCATTAAAGTGTGTGAATTTAACAATGCAATGCTTATGTATAGTTCATTTTTTTCTTCTAGTTATTATTAATAGATCTTTGTCAGCTTCTTTTTGTTGTCTGTGTACCCAATAAATTGATTGTAAAACCATATATTTTTATAAAAACATGTCATACTTACCTGGTCAGAGCAATAGTTTTGCACAGAACAGCCCTGATCACGGGTCCCTGCCTTCACTCCTGGCTCCTACCCCCTGCCAAATGCCCATCATAGCAAGCCATTTGCCATGAATGCACTCATGCAGGCTCTCTCCCGAGCCATGCTCTGTGTGTCCATTGACACACAGTGCATGGCTTGGCCTCACCTCCAATAACTCCTCACTGGTTGTGACTGACAGCAGAAGGAATCAATGGGAGAGAGCCTAGAGAGCTGCTGCTCTTGTGCACAGCGTTGGATCGAGATCGGGCTCATGTAAGTATAAGTTGGGGCAGTTGGGGGGAGGAGGGAGCTGCTCTCAGAAGCACCTTAAAGTGGTTGTAAACCTCAGACCTACAATTTGAACAAAGCATATCCTTCTATAGTGTGTATGTGTCTTAATTAAAAGCACTAAGTGTTATTTTTGTCTATTGTTGTGTTACTCTGCTATCAGCATGAATCACTTGAAAACTTGACAGTTTTTTCTGACACCAAGAGAAAAATGGTGACAAGTGAGGGACCTCCAACAGATTGACAGCCTCAGCTGTCCCTGTGCTGCATGAAGGGGGGTGTGTCTCTTCCCTCAAATCAGCTCTCAGAACCCTCCTCACTGAGCTCAGAAGAGTGTAACTTCAGCTCTGCACTCCCTTTTTTTTCTGAACTCTCATCTCAGAAGAGCTTAATAATTCAGCTCTTTGAACAGATGTAGAGAAGAGAAGACTGCAGATAGACAGGTACAACTCATGTAGGAGGATTTGTTTAGTCTATGTGTATCACCTGAGGAATGGATAGTTCATTCACTATGAATATGTAACTGTAATGTTGTGTATTAATTGTTTTTATACTGTCATCCGTTGTGGATTCCATTGTATCACCTGACCAGGAATATGTTTTTATAATATGTATTTTACTTATATCCTATGACCCTGACCATTACTCAATAAATGATGTTTACATATCATCATCCTATCTTTTTTTGTTCTCTACACTAGGCTGTCCAAAGCCCCATGGGGTAATTTCCTTTTTCAAACTTTACATCGGGGTGTGCAGCCCTTGCTGTCTCTTTTCATATGTGTCTTTCCCTAAGCTAACATTTATTTGGGTGGTTAAACACCCCTTCCCCTAGGACACATTAGAGACCTTACATGAGCTGTGTGTGCTTCCGGTATTCCCTCAACTGTTGCATTTTTCCAATATGCACCCCTGACATTCATTCAGGGGTGACATATGGGTAGTTTCTTGACACAGACAAGACACCCACCTCCCAGGGGTTTAGACTGACAATTGTTCTTTCTCTTCTCCCCATGCATCAGGTATATCTAATCAGATTCCTGTATTGCATCATGCTCAGATATCGAAAGGATATCTGTGTTGGATCACCTTGCAGAGTCTCTTGAGGTCTAGGATTCACACACATAGCTTCTGTAGTAATGTAATATCCAGCACTGGTTTATTGGGTCATAATAAATGATTAGTAATTTCTTCATACACGTACATGTACTAAGCCACCATGTTGCCTCTTTACTCTTGATGTTTGGTGAACTTGGGGGTTCTGTTATGCACTCCCCCGTCCCCTGGGGGGCGGATCTCTGCTCCCTGTGGCTTCCCCGCAAGGTAGGGGGATGCAGAGATTCTGCGTCCCCCGTCCTGCTCTGCATACGACCAAGTGTCCCCCCTCGGCCCTTGTGCAAATTTTCACTTTGCTGGCGGCGTCCCGTGTTCATCTCCGGGCGCCTGTGGCGGAGGGCGCGCGCTCGAGGGATCGGCGGGCGCTCGCCGTCATGAGGTCACGCAGGTTGCGACGGAGGTGACGGCAGTTGTCGGGGTCGTCAGACCTTCCGGAACGCCGAGGGAGCCACATGAGGGTCGCCCACACAGCGACCTTCACGCCACACCTCCTGTGGATGGGGATAGGCCGGTGCCTGCACATTGGGTATTCCAACTGCCACGCCCAAAAAAAGGCATACAAAAGACCGGACGCCTGTGAGTTGGCTTCACTACTCCAGGCAGCCCGGGAAGGACGGCACCTCCTGCATTTTCTCTGGCAGCAGAAGTCCCCACCTGTTCTGCAGATCCGCAGTCAGGCTCAATACAATTTTTGCAAGCTTTCAACACATAGGATCCTCTTATTGGCTACCACTACACCAGGTAATTTCACTTTATCCCCATACACCACCCCATATGGGGTACTTCATTTTTGTTTTATAATACATTCAGACCACACTTATCATTTCCATGTTTACATATCATTTTATCACTATTTTTACCAATTTTGTTTACTTCATGCAGGATTTTTATATCCTATACACATTACTTTGCACATCTATACACCACTTGACTGCTTATATGGTTAGTCCTTTATACACGTATATGATACCATATCTCAGATAGCACCCCAAGCTAGGTGTTATTTTTGATTTATTTTATTTATTTATGCCACTCGATCACTTATACTATATAATACGTTTAGTTAAATTTTTTCATATCTTATTGACATACCTACTACTATCCCTTATTGGCTAGACATCCCACGGGACTTCCAATATGCTTGCCTTCTTATAACACCCACTGACAATCTACCTCTTGCCTTTAGCCCTCCCCATATTTCGTATGCCCAAAGCCCTTCCATAGTTCAACCTACATTCCTAGTATAATATGCTACGAATTTATATATTGTAATTTACTTTTTATACATGGCTGACAGTTGGGTGCTCATTGCAGGCATTGGCTCCCCCACCCGTTGGAGGGCGTGTACAGTATGGCTCTCTGTAGGCCCCTCGGGGCGGACTTCTCCTCCCCCTTTAGGAGATGGGTGGCGCTCACCATGCCTCCTTTTTGATCTTCCAAGCGCCTTGACTCACTTCTGGTCATAGAATGCTTTCTCAACTCCCCAATGGTAAATATTCCTCCCAGGTTTATGTGACATATAGTATTACGTTCTTTCAACATAATGTATGTAATGTATATTATTATTTTTATAGAATCCATTATCCCCCTGAAGAGACCGTTACACAGGTCGAAACGCATCGGGGCACGCACACCATGTAGCATTATATAATGTAATGTTGTGTATTAATTGTTTTTATACTGTCATCTGTTGTGGATTCCATTATATCACCTGACCAGGAATATGTTTTTATAATATGTCTTTTACTTATATCCTATGACCCTGACCATTACTCAATAAATGATGTTTACATATCATCATCCTATCTTTTTTTGTTCTCTACACTAGGCTGTCTAAAGCCCCATGGGGTAATTTCCTTTTTCAAATGTAATGGTTTATAACCACTTTATTGCAGAGAATGCATTAAGGTACAAAAAAAAAAAATTCTGCCTCTAGAACCACTTTAACCACTTAAGCCCCGGATCATTTTGTTGCTAAAGGACCAGGCCACTTTTTGCGATTTGGCACTGCGTCGCTTTAACTGACAATTGCGCGGTCGTGCGACGTGGCTCCCAAACAAAATTGACGTTCTTTTGGTGGTATTTGATCACCTCTGGGGTTTTTATTTTTTGCGCTATAAACAAAAATAGAGCGACAATTTAAAAAAAATGCAATATTTTTTACATTTTGCTATAATAAATATCCCCAAAAAATATATAAAAAAAACATTTTTTTCCACAGTTTAGTCCGATATGTATTCTTCTACATATTTTTGGTAAAAAAAAATCGCAATAAGCGTTTATTGATTGGTTTACGCAAAAGTTATAGCGTCTACAAAATAGGGGGTAGTTTTATGGCATTTTTATTAATATTTTTTTTTACTAGTAATGGCGGCGATCAGCGATTTTTATCGTGACTGCGAAATTACGGCGGACACATCAGACACTTTTGACACATTTTTGGGAACATTGTAATTTTTACAGCGATCAGTGCTATAAAAATGCACTGATTACTGTGAAAATGACACTGGCAGTGAAGGGGTTAACTAGTAGGTGGCGCTGTAGTGTTTCCTATTGAGTGTTTCTTACTGTAGGGGGGATGGGCTGTGTGTCACATGACACTGATCACCGCTCCGATCACACAGAGTGGAGATCAGTGTCATTGTCACTAGACAGAGCAGGGAGATGCTTGTTTACATAAGCATCTCCCCGCTCTATCACTCCGTGAGACGATTGCGGGTGTTCCCACGGCGATCGAGTCCGCGGGACCCACGGTCGGGCTCACGGAGAAAGAGGCAGGGTCGCGAGCGCGGCGAGTGTACAACCACACGGCGGCATCTTAAAGAGGACATAACTGTACGTGCTTGTGCCTGTCCGTGCCATTCTGCCAACGTATATATACAGGAGGTGGTCCTTAAGCGGTTAAGGTTAATTTAACCATTAACAGACAGTGGTTGGAAATCCAAAGCTCTAGAGTTGTCACCAGAGCAAAAGATGAGGGTAAATATGACACTGTCAAGGTGCCAACTATCTAAGAGGGGCATCGCACTAATTTTTTAGCGATTTCCTACAGGAAACAGGAAATTAAGTGAAATTTCCCCAACGGGACATAAATGGCAAGAAATTAAGTGATAATGGTTTTAACCCATAGAGAATACTAATAGGAGATTTAACCGTTACCCACACTGTGAAAAAAAAAAGTTTTGGCTACTCATGTTTTAGAATAGAACTACAGTCCAAATAATAGCTACCATAAACGTATATTATGGTATGTTGTATAAGCATGGTATGCAATTTACATCATTTTATGTGTAGTATTGCATGCAGAAAAGCTAAGGCTACATAGGCATTTTTCTTTGAAATCTGCAAATATGTGGCTAAAACCTTATACTGTCAATTATTTTGTTTGTATTGCAGTATATAGAACAAGTGGATAGAGTCAATGATTTCCCCCAAATGCACAAAGTTACAATTTAGTTGCATCAAGGAAGATCAGTGGCTATTCTTTTCTACTCAATAGACCTGAATAGATATAGGAGATAAATGCTGAAACAACTGCTGATTTGTGAGACTATTAGGTGATTTTTCATATTAAAATATATCCCATTGTGATAATTTTAAGTATACCACCACAATTACTTAAAGCGGAGTTCCACCCAAAATTGGAACTTCCGCTTAAACCACTCCTCGCCCCCTTACATGCCACATTTGGCATGTAATTTTTTTTGGGAGGGAGTGGGGGCTTCAGTAGGAGTGGGACTTCCTCTCCCACTTCCTCCTTCCACCCAGGGACCACTTAGGCGACACATCATATCGCCTAAGGCGGGCCCCTCCCTGTAGGCAATCACCAGGGACACGTGACAGGTCCCAGGCAATCGCCTGTCCACTCAGATTGCGCAGCGCCACTCGCGCATGCGCATTGAGTGCCCAGCCGTGAAGCCGAAAGCTGTCACGGCTGGGTGCCCACAGTAGGAATGGAGGCGCCGGCGGAGAAGGGGGGGAGAGGAGCGAAGCTCCGTTCGGCTGCGTCGCTGGACAGTGGAGCAGGTAAGTGTCTGTGTATTAAAAGCAAGCAGCTACACTTTTTGTAGCTGCTGACTTTTAATAAACATAAAAAAGGCTGGAACTCCCCTTTAAGTAAGAGTGTTTTTTTTCTCACGTACAATTTTATTTTATTTTGTATCTATTAAAACATAATTGATCTCTCTATTCCTATTCTAAATGTTGTAAATGCCTTCAAGTCAGTTTAAAGAAGCTTTATCTAATCAAAGAGATTGAAAACTATTTACAAATACAGAGCAGCGAATCATGACAAGCTCATACTGCAATAATTTGATGTGGACAATAAGATTAGAATTTAGGGTGTATATTCAAAGTTTGCTTTCCAGTAGAAATAACATGTTGCCTGAGACAGATGTTATTTCTTGGTAGAAAGCAAAAAATGTATGAAGCTTTAGCACTTTGTTCAAAACTAAATAGCAGGCATGGATTAATAATTTTTCCACACACGGAAAGTATTCAGACCCCCTTAATTTTTTCACTCTTTGTTATATTGCAGCCATTTGCTAAAATCATTTAAGTTCATTTTTTTTCCTCATTAATGTACACACAGCACCCCATATTGACAGAAAAACACAGAATTGTTGACATTTTTGCAGGTTTATTAAAGAAGAAAAACTGAAATGTCACATGGTCCTAAGTATTCAGACCCTTTGCTCAGTATTTAGTATTTGCACCCTTTTGATCTAATACAGCCATGAGTCTTTTGGGGAAAGATGCAACAAGTTTTTCACACCTGGATTTGGGGATCCTCTGCCATTCCTCCTTGCAGATCCTCTCCAGTTCTGTCAGGTTGGATGGTAAACGTTGGTGGACAGCCATTTTTAGGTCTCTCCAGAGATGCTCAATTGGGTTTAAGTCAGGGCTCTGGCTGGGCCATTCAAGAACAGTCACGGAGTTTTTGTGAAGCAACTCCTTCGTTATTTTAGCTGTGTGCTTAGGGTCATTGTCTTGTTGGAAGGTAAACCTTCGGCCCAGTCTGAGGTCCTGAGAACTTTGGAGAAGGTTTTCGTCCAGGATATGCCTGTACTTGGCCGCATTCATTGCAACCAGTCGTCCTGTCCCTGCAGCTGAAAAACACCCCCACAGCAAAATGCTGCCACCACCATGCTTCACTGTTGGGACTATATTGGACAGGTGATGAGCAGTGCCTAATTTTCTCCACACATACCGCTTAGAATTAAGGCCAAAAAGCTCTATCTTGGTCTCATCAGACCAGAGAATCTTATTTCTCACCATCTTGAAGTCCTTCAGGTGTTTTTTTAGCAAACTCCATGCAGGCTTTCATGTGTCTTGCACTGAGGAGAGGCTTCCGTCGGGCCACTCTGCCATAAAGCCCCAACTGGTGGAGGGCTGCAGTGATGGTTGACTTTCTACAACTTTCTCCCATCTCTGGAGCTCAGCCACAGTGATCTTTGGGTTCTTCTTTACCTCTCTCATCAAGGCTCTCCCCCCCGATAGCTCAGTTTGGCCGGACGGCCAGCTCTAGGAAGGGTTCTGGTCATCCCAAACATCTTCCATTTAAGGACTATGGCGGCCACTGTGCTCTTAGGAACCTTAAGTGCAGCAGAATTTTTTTTTGTAACCTTGGCCAGATCTGTGCCTTGCCACAATTCTTTCTCTGAGCTCTTCAGGCAGTTTCTTTTGACCTCATGATTCTCATTTGCTCTGACATGCACTGTGAGCTGTAAGGTCTTATATAGACAGGTGTGTGTGGCTTTCCTAATCAAGTCCAATCAGTATAATCAAAAACCGCTGGACTCAAATGAAGATGTAGAAAAATCTCAAGGATGATCAGAAGAAATGGACAGCACCTGAGTTAAATATATGAGTGTCACAGCAAAGGGTCTGAATACTTATGACCATGTAATATTTCAGTTTTTCTTTTTTAATAAATCTGCAAAAATGTCAACAATTCTGTGTTTTTCTGTCAATATGGGGTGCTGTGTGTACATTAATGAAGAAAAAATGAACTTACCGTATATACTCGAGTATAAGCCGACCCGAATATAAGCCGAGGCACCTAATTTTTACCACAAAAATTTGGAAAACTTATTGACCCGAGTATAAGCCTAGGGTGTGCCTCACTTTGTCCATGCCTCACTGTGTCCATGACTAGACTGACGTTTAACATGGGAGTCTATGGAAGGGGTGCCCGGGTTTGAAAAATCGGTGCTCCCCGGCCGTAAGTTCTCCGGACAAGAAACTTTGCACACTTATAGAGGAAGAGTGGGGCTATATGTGTGCCAAGTTTGGGGTCCAGAGGACCTACGACCGGCCTGTACTGAGTCCCCAAATTCACCAGAGAAATGACTGTTTAACATGGGAGTCTATAGAAGGGGTGTCCGAGTTTGAAAAATCGGTGCTCCCCGCCCGTAGGTCCCCCGGACAAGAAACTTTTCACACTTGTAGAGGAAGAGTGGGGGACCTACGGTCGGCCGGTACTGGCTCCCCAAATTCCGGGAGATCAGACGCAAAAAGGTGACTCGAGTATAAGCCGAGGGGGGCATTTTCAGCACAAAAAATTGTGCTTAAAAACTCGGCTTATACTCGAATATATACGGTAAATGATTTTAGAAAATGGCTGCAATATAACAAAGAGCGGAAAATTTAAGGGGGTCTGAATACTTTCGGTACCCACTGTATATATATATATCCACTTCTCTACTGTGCACAAAAACCCCCTTCCTGCCCAAGCCATTTTTCAGCTTTCAGCGCTGTCACACTTTGAATGACAATTGCGCGGTCGTGCGACGTGGCTCCCAAACGAAATTTGTGTCCTTTTTTTCCCACAAATAGAGCTTTCTTTTGGTGGTATTTGATCACCTCTGCGGTTTTTATTTTTTGCGCTATAAACAAAAGAAGAGCGTCCAGTTTGGAAAAAAACACTATTTTTTACTTTTTGCTATAATAAATACCCATTTTTTTTTTAAATAAAATTTTCCTCAGTTTAGGCCGATACGTATTCTTCTACATATTTTTGGTAAAAAAAAAATCGCAATAAGCGCGTATTGATTGGTTTGCGCAAAAGTTATAGCGTGTACAAAATAGGGGATAGATTTATAGCATTTTAATTTTTTTATTTTTTTATTAGTAATGGCGGCGATCTGCGATTTTTTATTGTGACTGCGATATTGCGGCGGACACATCGGACACTTTTGACACATTTTTGGGACCATTCACATTTATACAGCGATCCCTGCTATAAAAAATGCATTGATTACTGTATAAATGTGATTGGCAGGGAAGGGGTTAACCACTAGGGGCTGGGAAGGGGTTAAATATGTTCCCTCAAAGTGTTCTTACTGTGGGGGGAGGGGACTGACTGGGGGAGGTGACCGATGGTTGTCCCTATGTACAAGGGACACACCATCGGTCCCCTCTCCCTCACAGGACGTGGATCTCTGTGTTTACACACAGAGATCCACTTTCCTGCTCGTTTCCCGGGCAATCGCGGGTGCCCGGCGGCAATTGTGGCCGCCGGACACGCGCACCGGGGCCTTGTGAACGCGGCGCGCCTCCTAGCTCGTGTTAAAGGGAGGACGTCATATGACGTCCTCCCAGAACGAGAGTATCCTCCGCCCGCCGTCAATTGACAGTGGGCGGGGGACAAGTGGATATATAGACAGTTGTGCTTAAAAGTTTGCATACCCTGGCAGAAATTGTGAAATTGTGGCATTAATATTGAAAATCTGAATGATCATGCCAAAAAACTGTCTTTTATTTAAGGATAGCAATCACATGAAGCCATTTATTATCACATAGTTTTTTGGATCCTTTTTAAATCATAATGATAACAGAAATCACCCAAATGGCCCTGATAAAATGTTTATTACCCTGGAATATTTGGCCTTGGTACAGACACAGAATGTGGCACAAACAGGTTAAAATGGCAAATAAAGGTTAATTTCCCACAATTGTGGCATTTTAAATCACAATTAGTGTCTGTGTATAAATAGTCAATGAGTTTGTTAGCTCTCACATGGATGCACTAAGCAGGCTAGACACTGAGCCACGAGGAGGTAGAAATTAACAGTCAAAAGACCTGCGTAACAAGGTAATGAAACTTCACAAAGATGGAAAAGGATATAAAATATATCCAAAGCCTTGAATATGCCAGTTAGTACTGTTCAATCACTTAATAAGAAGTGAAAAATGTGGGGATCTCTTGATACCAAGCCAAGGTCAGGTAGATCAATGCACTTGAATATACTGTGTTAAATGTGCACTAACACACTGCAATACACTGTGGTAAACCTGCAATAAAGCACTGAAATATACTGCATTAAACGTGCAATACCATACTAAAACATTCTGCGTTAAATGTGCACTAACGCACTGCAATGTGCTGTGGTAAATTTGCAATAACGCACTGAAATATACTGCATTAAACGTGCAGTAAAGCACTGCAATTTACTGCAGTAAACCTGCAATAATGCACTGAAATATACTGTGTTAAACGTGCAGTAACGCACTGCAATATACTGTGGTAAACCTGCAATAACGCACTAAACTATACTGTGTTAAACATGCCATAACTCACTGTGGTAAGCCTGCAATAACATACTGAAATATACTGCTTTAAATGTGCAAAAATGCACTGAAATATACTGCATTAAACGTACACTAATGCACTGCAACATACTGCGGTAAACCTGCAATAACGCACTGAAATATACTGCGTTAAATGTGCACTAATGTACTGAAATATACTGCGTTAAATGTGCACTAACATACTGCAATATACTGCGGTAAACCTGCAATAACATACTGAAATATACTGTGTTAAACGTGCACTAATGCACTGCAATAACTTGCGGTAAACATGCACCAACGCACTGAAATGTTAGTGCATTAAACGTGCACTATCACACTGCAATATACTGCGGTAAACCTGCAATAAAGCACTGAAATATACTGCAATAAACGTGCACTAACCTACTGCAATATACTGTGGTAAACCTGCAATAATGCACTGAAATATACCGCTTTAAACATGTCGTAACGCACTTCAATATACTGCGGTAAATGTGCAATAACACAATGAAATACACTGCCTTAAATATGCACTAACTCACTGCAATATACTGTAGTAAATGTGCACCATTGCAGTGAAATATACTGTGTTAACCATGCACTAACACACTGCAATATACTGCAGTAAACGTGCACCAATGCTCTGAAATATACTGCAGGAAACCTGCCCTGACAAAATAAAATGACACTAAAGTAGAAATGAACGTGTCAAGGTCACCTGTGGCCAGGTGACAGATGCACACCGTAGGGGGACAGGAGTGCACCGCAAGGTAGTGAACCCTATGGCTGACTGCTGCGGACAGGAAACTGGGTGGTTGTGGAAAGCAGGACCAGAGGAGCACAACCGGGATCCTAACGGAAGCTAGAGCCAAGATTCCCCAGGGCGCGGAGTCTAAGACCCAGCAGGTCTTCTCCAGGGCCTCTAGTGGTGAGGATGTTATGCTGCAGCCTGGGACCAGGTCGCGGCCCCTGGAGTTTCCTAGCTCACGCCCCGTAGGATAAGGGGAAAAGAGGGGAAGCAGCAGCACAAGATATGAGAGAACCGAATAACAAGCTGAAGGTCAGGGGCAACAAGCAGACAAGGATAACGAAAGAACGAGCCGAAGGTCAAGGGTCACGAGCAGACAGGGATAGTCGGGGACAAGCCAAATATGTAACAGAGAGACAGACGAAGCACACGGCAGGCAGGAACCCAAACACACAATGCCTAACAAACACGTTGATCAGCAAAGCAGGCTTGCAGTGCACAGGTTAATATAGTGTTCTGTGATAGGGCCTGGGGTGGAGTCAGGCTGGGAGGAGATTATAAAGGAAGCCAGGTGAAAGGGTTCAGGCCTCTAAGATGAACACATGGGAAGGAAGGTAAGCTGACAGACAAACACTACTGCATATCCACGACAGTACCCTCCCTCTTATGGGCCCTCCCCCGCCTGGGCCCAGGCTTAAAGGGAAATCTCTGATGAAACCTCCTCAACAGATGAGGTGCAGCGACCTCAGATGCAGCGATCCAAGACGCCTCCTCAGGACCAAAACCTCTCCAATGCACAAGGTACTGAAGAATGCCTCTGCAAAGCCGAGAATCCAGAACTTGTCTAACCTCGTACTTAAGATTATTCTCAGAGACCGAAAACGAGGTAGGGAGATGACAAGAAGATCTATTGAGGACCAAAGGCTCTCTAGGAATAAGCAAGGGCATGAGAGGATCAACAGGAATCTGAGGAGGGTCCCCTAGACCCTTAAAGGGGAACTGGTCATCTTGCACAGGACCATCAGACTGGGCAGATGTCAGTGGAACCCTGAAGTCAGGTTGGTTAGAAGGTAACATGTCACAGGAGTCAATCTGAATAGCTGAAGGACAAGCAGAATGTCCTGAACAAGAAAAAGTAGGAGGCTCACTGGGCATGGACTCGACTGGCATAACTAGTACAGAGGCAGAGTGAATAGCTGAGTCAGGTGTAGCGACTACCTGAATCGCATCGCAAGACGTAGCGACTGCAGGACTTGTAGACAAGGTAGCCTGGCTGTGCGTCCAAGGGTGGTTAGGGACAGAGAAATGTAAATGGTTATGTAACCTGGAATGAATGACCGGCTCAGGTTCACAGGGGGCAACCTTGGGTAGGCAGGACGAGGAACAGGAGGGACCCCAAGCCAGGATCTGTCCAGTAGTCCAGTCCACATGAGGAGAATGGAGCTGTAACCATGGGAGACCCAAAATTATAGGCGTTGAGGCCTTGGGTAAGATAAGGAAGGATATCCACTCCTGGTGGAGTGTCCCTACCGACATCTTAACAGGGAGGGTCTGGAAGCGGATAGGTCCCCCTGGGAGAACAGTACCATCAATCACCAAGACCACCAATGGCGTGGTGAGGGGCAAAAGAGTAAGTCTCATGGATGATGCGATTTCCCAGTCCATGAAGTTACCAGTGGCTCCGGAATCCAGATATGCTGAGACCGAATGAGAAGAAGCACCAACATGAAGGAACACAGAAAGCAGAAGATGAGAAGGGGAAGGTGATATTTCTGGGTCCAATACTCCACTTTCCAGATGAAGTGGACCCGAACGTTTTTCTGGACAAAGAGAGCAAGTGTCACGAAAATGACCTTTGCCCCCACAGTAAAGACACAGACCAAGAGTTCTGCGCCTAGCACGTTCCTCGGGGGATAGCCTGGTCCGACCCAGCTGCATGGGTTCCTCAGCTGGTAGGAGATGCTCTACGGGTCGAAGAGAGGAGAGCTCAGGCTGACTAAGAACCAAGGAGTGCTGGCGTTGCTTTTCTAAGGTCCTCTCCTGAAAGCGAATATCGATCTGGTTACACAAGGAGATAACGCTGGCCAGATCAGTGGGGATGGTTCTTCCTGCTAATTCATCCTTCACTCTATCAGACAGGCCATGCAAAAAGGTTGCGACTAAGGCTTCATTGTTCCAGCTCAACTCAGCCGACAGTATGCGGAAATGAAGGGCATACTGTCCCACAGAAGCAGACTCTTGGCAGAGACGTAAAAGGGCGCTGGCCGCTGAAGAGACACGAGCCGGTTCTTCGAAGATATTCCGAAAAAGTTTCAAGAAGCCAGACAGGCTAGAAACCACTGGATCATTCAGTTCCCACAGAGGGGCTGCCCAGGCTAAAGCTTCACCAGAGAGGAGGGAAATGATATAGGCTACCTTAGCCCGATCAGACAGGAAGTTTTGGGGCTGGAGCTCAAAATGAATTGTGCATTGGCTAAGGAACCCCCTGCAAGCCTTGGAGTCCCCAGAGAAACGGGACGGAGCTGGCAGTTGTAGTGAGTGTGTGGCTGCGACTGGTGCAATAGGTGCAGCCGCTGGTTGTATTTGAGGTTGCGGATTCGGGGTTCCCAAGGAGGCCTGAAGCTGCTCGAAGCGAGAAGCCAGATCCTGGAGGAATCGCATCACCTGAGTCTGATTCGATTCCTGGGTTTCAAGTCTGCAAACTATGCCCTGCAATGGATCATCCGCGGGAAGCGGGATGTCAGCTGGGTTCATGGCTGATCAAACTGTCAAGGTCACCTGTGGCCAGGTGACAGATGCACACCGTAGGGGGACAGGAGTGCACCGCAAGGTAGTGAACCCTATGGCTGACTGCTGCGGACAGGAAACTGGGTGGTTGTGGAAAGCAGGACCAGAGGAGCACAACCGGGATCCTAACGGAAGCTAGAGCCAAGATTCCCCAGGGCGCGGAGTCTAAGACCCAGCAGGTCTTCTCCAGGGCCTCTAGTGGTGAGGATGTTATGCTGCAGGCTGGGACCAGGTCGCGGCCCCTGGAGTTTCCTAGCTCACGCCACGTAGGATAAGGGGAAAAGAGGGGAAGCAGCAGCACAAGATATGAGAGAACCGAATAACAAGCTGAAGGTCAGGGGCAACAAGCAGACAAGGATAACGAAAGAACGAGCCGAAGGTCAAGGGTCACGAGCAGACAGGGATAGTCGGGGACAAGCCAAATATGTAACAGAGAGACAGACGAAGCACACGGCAGACAGGAACCCAAACACACAATGCCTAACAAACACGTTGATCAGCAAAGCAGGCTTGCAGTGCACAGGTTAATATAGTGTTCTGTGATAGGGCCTGGGGTGGAGTCAGGCTGGGAGGAGATTATAAAGGAAGCCCGGTGAAAGGGTTCAGGCCTCTAAGATGAACACATGGGAAGGAAGGTAAGCTGACAGACAAACACTACTGCATATCCATGACAGAACGGTCGCTCTACACGCACACTCTACTGTCACTAGATTCACACTAAAGTGACACTAAAGAAAAATGAATGGTCACACTACACTCACACTGCATTATCACTAGATTCACACTAAACTGATACTTTACACTCACAATAGAATCACAATAGCCCACTATAGCACACACACACACTCACTAGCAGCACTGATTCTATCTCTCTCCACATCATTATCACACTGCAAATGGCCGCTATGGGAAGAATATTTTTATAGTGTGGGGTGGGACTAAGAGCAATGAGCCATGATTGGCTAGAGTCATCATGACAGTGTCCAATCATGGCTCTCACAGTGCTATGTGCCCTGATTGGGCAAAACTTTCATTACTTCAGGAAACAAGGGCTTCCAATGCACTGTGCGGTGGCGCAGTGCATTGTGGTGGTTCACGGGCCAAGCAAACGGTCGAACGCCCCGATAATTCTGATGTTTGTCGAACAGCCAATGTTTGGCTCAAACTCATGCTCGGGTTGAACCGTTCGCTTTTTTTTGTTTTTCAAGTGACATTTTTTTAATTGCATTTTAGTGTAAATATGAGATCTGAGGTCTTTTTGACCCCAGATCTCATATTTAAGAGGTCATGTCATGCTTTTTTTCTATTACAAGAGATGTTTACATTTCTTGTAATAGGAATAAAAGTGACCCCATTTTTTTTTTTTAAAAACAGTGCCAAATTTTTTTTTTTTAAATAAATAAGCAAAAAAAACGTCCCAATGAGCTCACCCGCAGAAGCAAATGCATACGTGAGTAGTGCCCGCATATGAAAATGGTATTCAAATGTGAGGTATTGCTGCAATCATTAGAGCGGGCGCAATGATTCTAGCCCTAGACCTCCTCTGTAACTCAAAACTGGTAACCTGTAGACATTTTTAAACATTGCCTATGGAGATTTTTAAGGGTAACAGTTTGTCGCCATTCCATGAGCAGGCGCAATTTTGAAGCGTAACATGTTGTGTATCAATTTACTCGGCGTAACATTATCTTTCACAATATAAAAAAAAAAATTGGTCTAACTTTACTGTTGTCTTATTTTTTAATTCAAAAAAGTGTATTTTTTCCAAAAGAACTGTGCTTGCAAGAACGCTGCGCAAATACGGTGTGTCAGAAAGTATTGCAATGACCACTATTTTATTCTCTAGGGTGTTAGAAAAAAATATATAATGTTTGGGGGTTCTAAGTAATTTTCTAGTAAAAAAAATGATTTTAACTTGTAAACAACAAGTGTCAAAAAGAGGTTTGGGGCTGAAGTGGTTAAAAACCAAAAGGGAGAAAATTAGAGAATTTCTTTATTAGTGTTTACATATACAGTACAGTACATCACTTTAAAATCCTGACAAAAACATTATATATGTCACTAAAGTATAATAAGTAATAACAGTAGTGTTACCAGTTTAAAATTTACAAACCTAGAATAAAAGTAAAAAAAAATGGTCTGGTTTATAAGGGGTAAGCAACCAAGGTGGTTTAATAATGGAAAGACAGACTATTAATGTATTGAATGATTCTCTAAGCAAAACTGGCCCAAATGCTCTCTTGAGCACAGGGCATGCCTGCAAATGGATTTCAACTATTTGAACTCAAGAATATTTATCATAATTGCACATGAAAGATGTACATACTGTATAATCAGACTTAATAGATTTAGTAGAAATCCAAGCACAAATAGAATTAAAGATAATGGATGAAAATGGACAGCCGAACTCCAAAAAACCTTTCGGTTGCCTTTATTGTAAAAAAACAAGTGGATGCACTACAAATCACAGAAAAGTAGGGATGGCAGCTGACGCGTTTCACACTATAATTTAGTGCTTACTCATAGCTAAATGTATTTAAAATAACACTTCTAATATATACTCAAACTAAAATGCCATGTAATCAATTATTTATTTATTCAATTTTGTCTCATTTAATCTGTACAACACACACAACATCTTCACATTGGAATTATTCATATACAAAGGTTTTTCTTTGTTTCATCATTCAATTAATTAATTATACACGCATTATGTTTGGCTCCACAAGGTATTATTAATTTCGACCAATTTATTTTTACACGTCAGCCCTTAATGGGTACATTTAAATTATACACGTTTACACAATTTTTTTTCCTCTATTCACACATAGATTTTTCACGTGTTCATGTATATATCTATACATACATGTACATGGACACACATTTAACATATTTCATATATGTACACATCTAGAGTTAAAGAGTTGTGTGGATCCATGCATTCAGGTGGTTCCACTATTGATTGATTTACCTATTGATTGATTTTGGTTTCACCGATATTAACATAATTGATTGATGAGCACCAGCCATTGATCAATTTTGATCACATGGCATTTTAGTTTGAGTATATATTAGAAGTGTTATTTTAAATACATTTAGCTATGAGTAAGCACTAAATTATAGTGCGAAAAGCGTCAGCTGCCATCCCTACTTTGCTGTGATTTGTAGTGCATCCACTTGTTTTTTTACAATAAAGGCAACCGAAAGGTTTTTTGGAGTACGGCTGTCCATTTTCATCCATTATATGTTTTTGCCTATCTTGTGCATTGCCAGCACTCACTGCTTCCTGAGAAACCATTGATTAGAAGAGCTCAATCACCTGGAGCAGTAACTCCCTTCTCCCACAAATAGAATTATGTCGCGTACACACGATCGATTTTTTCGACGGTGAAAACACTGTCGAGAAAATCGACGTGAAAAATGAGGAACAGCTTGTTCCCCCCACACACGGCCGTTTTAAATTACATTTTTTTTTTGGTCGAAAAAAACAACCGTGTGTGGGCTCCCCGGCAGTGTTTCCCTATGGAAAAATGCAGCGGAAAAAAACGACGGGAATCACGACGAGAAAAATTAGAGCATGTTCTAATTTTTCTCGTCGTGATTAATGCCGTTTTTCCCGTCGATCGTGTGTACGTGGCATAAGAGTTTAAAAGCTAGATACCAAAAATGTTCAACTCCAGGGATTATTAGAAAACATTAAAAGAGAAGTTTTTTTTTTTTAGAAATCATACTTACTTAAGAGGATACAGCATCGGTACAAGCCCACTGGCTCTAAGACTGAGAACTGAGCAATCAAACACCGCTGATCGCTTAGTTTTCAGTGCTCAGTGCTGGCTGTCAGTCACTGGCTCTCTGCTCTGCATCCCCCCCACGCTCACTGGAGCACTGGACTGTGAAGGAAGAGGGAGTGGCTGGCTCAGGCTCTCAGCGGCTCACTGAGAGGCTGAGCCAGGTTCGGGTCAAGGCAACTGGGTGGATCCTAACCATATGATCGTGATCTTTCCCCAGCCTGGACCAGCTCTGTGATGTCACAGCTGATGACTGCTGTCAGCTGAAAATGGGTCACAGGAGTGCAGGACAAACTGCACTCCTGTGATCCACAGTGGAAGTACAGCTTAACAAGCTTTGGAAGTACTTCTCCTTTAAAGCCCCCTTCATGCGCCAGAGTGATGTAATCGCAGCTCCGGCCAATCACAGCTCCAGAGCCTGCAAACCCGGAAATAACTCCTTGAGACATGTCGCCGGTCACAGCGGTGTGTGAGGCCACTACAGCAGCGGGAACTTTTTGAAGAAGAAGAACCCTCGTACAAGAAAGATGCACCCACAATAAATGTTTGGTGAATGTCATATTCACTACTTTATAAATATACCCCTTAGGTGGTTATTCTGAATGCCACAACACAAATTGCAAGCAGACCACAATATTTATGTGTATAAGGATAACACAACTCACTGATACAAATCCTCCTCTGGAATGTGATGTGGTGCATTGAAAAATAAATGCTGCATGTCGGGTTTTATGTACAGCGTAATGAGTTGGTAGCCTTTTCCAAATTAATAGAGTGCTTTAATGCAATCCATAGTAAAGCGTGAAATACTACATGTAAACATGACATGCTAAACCCCATTTGTACTATGGGAGGGCTGAGCCTGATGAAATGAAGAGACTTATATTGGATCAGGTTTACTTTACTTTTGATTGACAGTGAATAGAAGTGGGCAGATTCATAGTTGCTATTCAGTCCGAGAACAGTTTTTGAATCCACACACTGCCATGCACCGTCACCGTCAAAGACCTGATGGAAAACTAGTCATTCAGTTACCCATCAGGCTCTGCCCACCCAGTGACAAGTCAATTTTCCAATATGGGCATTGCCATATTTGAGGAATGCCAACACCTACTGTATATCCAGTTCACATTTAGCTTTCAGGAGGGGAATCTCCTGGCAGACAGGTGAGGTTGGGCATACGGCTTTGTGCCTGAAGCGGTCACATACAAGACAACTTACCAGAACAGGCAAGGCCCTCTTAGCTCAGAATTGGTCTTAATCACCACCAGTTTCCTGATTTGAGAACTGGTAGTACTTCTTTAAGAATTTGTAGCTACCATAGCAAAAGGTTGTTAAAGTGACAGTAGTAATAACTACCAGAATTTGCCACATGTGACATGTTACCAAAACTAGGGAAAATGCTTGCCTGAATTAGGTGCAGGTAGTCCTTAGGGGAAACAATATGTCAATAGGGATATTTTAATTCCTCTGACTTTCCACTATTACTTTTTATCCATTTAATATTTGAATATTTTGATGAACTTTTGAGATGACTCCTTTAGCTCTTCATTACACTCAGGAAATATATAGTAAAATATACTGTTCTTATTCATTTATATGTATTTATGTCAGTTTAGAAAGAATAATAAAACAACAAAAAGTTTTGAAAAAGGCTTTCACCTACAGTCTTTCACATTTACAGCCTTTACTTTTAATAATGTATGGAGATATAACATTAAAAACTGATTAAAACCAAATGGGACAAAACACATAAATGGCAAAAGTTATCAGATAAGAAAAGATTGATGATTATGTTGAATGCATGGTGATTTTACAGAACTATTTTAGTGTGTTTAAAACTACTAATGAGAAGAAAATTGTATTTCAGAGGATGTGTAAATAATTTTTACATTTTATTTTGCACTAGAGAATAGTTTGTTTTCACGTAGATTAAGCACATCAGGAGATTGCACCTGCAAAATTAAAGACATGCAACATTTGTTATAAAAATCTAATTCTGCTGGGACTACTTCTGCATGTTACATGGGGATCTTCAATTCAACCACGTCTAAACGATTCCAATTTATACAATTCTCCTAAACTTAACAGCTGCGCCATTTCAGAAATGAGCCTCCTAAGACCTATCAGTGAGCAAAACAGAAAATGCCCATCCATTATCTATAACAGAAACCTGGCATCAAATATTTTCACAAGACAAGCAGGAAAAAAAATGGCAAGAAAAAAGCAAATCTCAGGAACTGGGATGGTCATAAATGAACTTAATGAAGACAGGTATTTATTGGGAAATACAGCTAACAAAGAAATGCTAAGCTTAACAATATACACAGTCAGGGTTTTTAAACCAGAACATGTCACAATGACAATATGCAAAATGTAGAAGCCCGTAGAAAATGGCGGCGCTGTCACTGACCTCCTCTCAGGTAAACTGTGCAGGGCTCGCCCCCGCCCCCTTTCCTGGCTTGCCAGGCTGCATGCTCAGTGCTCAGTTAAGGAACTGGTTTTGTTAGAATACCAAGCGCTAGTATCCTGCAAAAGCAGGGGTGACTAGGTCTGTGTAGTTGTACAAAAGGGACTTGACCCTTACTAAGTGAATTATAATAAGGTTTATTATTAACAAATGCAAAAAAACTCCAACACCACAAACAGAACAAAAACAAATTAAATACACGTAATAAGTGAAATCTAGGGAAAAACTGCATAACAGGCAAAATAACTATGATACAATATATACAAAGTAAGGAGAGAGATAGGGTAATGCATGGTCAGATAGGAGGTGCACGGTGCAACAGCAGGTGAGACAAGTAAGGAAGTGGACCAGAGATGGGATCAGGTTATAAGGGAACAGTTAAAGGCAGCAGGATTGGGCCAACAGGTACAAGGCAGCAAGGATCAGGGAAATATGTACAGAATTAGGATCAGGGAATCAAGATCAGGATTTATGGCTCACAATCAAAATGCTGAGTCATCGTGGAAAGCTAGAGGAGGGGCAAAATAATTTTCCAGTAGACATCATCAGGTGCAGTCTAATTCCTGGCACTTGCTGGCTGCTGGGAGACACCCACTGGTGGAAACTGGAACTACACCTTTTGTGTCTAAAGACCACAGTGCTTTTAGTAGGTGCTCTGGTTTCTGACAGGTATTGAACTTTGGGGAGACCTCATGCTTTTTATTCTTGATTTTTGCATAAGGTCCCCCTTAAAATCCATTTGAGATCCTAAGTGTCCACTATTGAATTTGTGAAGGACCCCATGCTGTTCTTTTTGTCTTTTATTGGTTAAGTCCCGAAGGACCTGGTATAAATGATGGGAGAACACCCACACTGATTTATTTTGTGTTTGGATTCCTTATTAACATCTATATTAGACCCTCATAGAAGGATGGAATCCCCAACCATTTGTTTACAAACAGAATGAAGCTGTCATTTTTCCAGCATTTTAACCACTTCAGCTCCAGGCCTTTTTTGACACTTTTGTTTACATGTAAAAATAAGTATTGTTTGCTAGAAAATGAGTTAGAACCCCCAAACATTATATATTGTTTAAAGCAGAGGTCTCAGAGAATAAATTGGTGGGTGTTGCAATTTTTTATGTCACACAGTATTTGCAAAGTGGTTTTTCAAACGCAATTGTTTTATAAAAACAATTTTTTGAAAAAAAAAATACATAACACAATGTTTTTGTACAATATAAAAGATGATGCTAGCTAAATAAACAGATACTAAACATGTCACACTTTAACCACTTCAATACCAGGCACCCCCCCCCCCCTTCCTGCCTAAGCCAATTTTCAGCTTTCAGCGCTGTCACTTTTTAAATGACAATTGCGCAATCATGTTTGCGTGCAGGATCAACATGTGCGTTTGCACTAGTGGACAAGGGCACTTAATTTTTTTTTT
Organism: Rana muscosa; assembly: GCA_029206835.1. Taxonomy (NCBI): domain Eukaryota; kingdom Metazoa; phylum Chordata; class Amphibia; order Anura; family Ranidae; genus Rana; species Rana muscosa. The sequence continues at coordinate 798,729,301 of CM055117.1, read as the reverse complement.
AATTATTCATAATTTTTTTATTTTTTTATACAATTGCTTTACAAAATGCCTCATTGGCCTTTAAAAACACTAGGTTAGGTGTTTTTGAATGCTTTTGATTTTTAAAAAATAGTGCAGTTGACATTTGACTGGAAGTGATGTCATGTCATTACTTTCGGGTTACTATAAAAACAGCCGATCAAAGCAGATCTCGGCTTTGTTTGCTGTTCGAGTCTCAAACGGGAGAGCCTGAGCAAGCCGCGGAAGGAGGGGTGCGTCGCTGGTCGTTAAGTGGTTAAACACACTTTCTTCTTTGTAAATGTCAGTGTTGCTGTAGTAGGCTATTTACTTTGAACAGTTGCACCACTTCAAAGGCAGAGTCACGGTTTCCCGCAGGCATACTTTTTTTTGCAATGTTTTTATTTCACTTTAAGCATTATTTAAATGGATGCTCCCCAGTAAACAACTTTGTTTTTTTTTGCTGTGATACATGTCCCCCAGTACAGTGCCTAACCCCTTTATGCCATTTTTTTGATTAATAGCCCAGAAAATGGTCAGATCTGTCTTACTGTTTTTTAACATTTGACTACCATTGACTTCAATGGGTTTTGGATTCTGCACCCAAACTTTAGTAATGTTTACCAAGTACCTGTCACCTGCCCAATGCTTGTTAGCCCTCTTACATGTAAGTCCAGAAAACATGTAAATATTTAGGTATATTAAAATATATTTAAAATATAATCAACTAAATAAAATATCAAAAAAGCATTCTGTAGCATCACACACTCACATATGAACACAAACACACATGTAGAGTGTAAACGATAAATGATACAGTATATCACCACACATGCCAAAATGAGAGCAATAATTTTGGGTTCCCCATTTGTGGTTAAAAGAGAAGTATAGGCTTAGAAAAAAACAAAAACTTATATGCATCTAGGTGAATGTAGCATCGATCAGATGTTTAATTTGTACCCTGTAGGCTCTGCAGTGCGAACTGGGTGATCAAACACTGCTGACACCCCTCCACTCTGAGCATAGAGCTGTGACTGTTAGTCACTGGCTCTCTGCTTTTCCCCTACAGCGCTCACTGAAGCGTTGGGCTGTGGAGGGGGCAGGAGGAACTAGCTCAGGCTCTCAGAAGATCGCTGAAAGGCTCAACCAGGTGCTGGTCTAGGCATCTGGATGGATCCTGACCATATGGTTGGGATCTTTCCCAAGTCTGGACCAGTTGAGTGATGTCAGCTGACAGTGGACTTTATCCTGCTGTTGTCTGAAAATGGGTCACATCAGAACTGCACTCCTATGACCAACAGGAGAAGTACAACCAAAATAGATTTGGCTGTACTTCTACTTTAACTGTAAACTGATGGATTGTAAATGCATTTAAAGTGTCACCTGATAAAAAATTTGAGTCCCATAAAAAAAATGTTGCCATTTTGTGGACACATGCAGTTTTGAGACTTGACATATTTGGTATCTATTTACTCAACTTTATTTTTATTATGTGCAAAAAATAGGGGATTACATTGTTCTTGTGTGCACTAAAATTAATTTTAGTGTATTTTGTCCTGAAAATATAGATTTGATAAAAAGTTGTGCAAATATTTTGTGACATAGTTTTATTCTACAGCGCGTCTATTCTCAGAAAATATATAATATTCTGGGGGTGAAAAATGAAAAAAATAATTTTCCAGAGGGGTAGTGACTAAATAAGTCCTTAAGTCCAGTTTAAAACAATACTACCACCCAACAAAGATTGATGATATAATAAATATTTCCACTGAAAATCTGGAACTGTCTCACTTAGCATAGCTAAGAATCTTTTTTTCATACCCCATGGTACTGAAACCCTGTACTGGGTTTATTTTCAAAGACCTATATATTAAAAACATACCTTCTGTTCTTGGTTTTGGTTCTTCTACCCCACCCTCATCTGTATTCCTTCTTTCTCACCCTTTTTCATTTTTCTACCCTTTCTCACTATATACAGTATTTGTTCTCACCACATGCTTTTGCATAACCTTTATGTAGCACGGAAGGAAGCAGAGTCTACATATATATAGGGCCTGACACATAGAAGGCTGCCGTAAATAGGGTTTTAACCATGTACCTATATAATTACAAACTTTACATGAAAACAAGATTTCTAAAAGTTTTACTAAATTGATTTAACTATGTGATAAAGGGTTAACACTTTACAGTCCCTTAAAGGGGTTGTAAAAGTAATTTTTTTTTTCCTAAATAGCTTCCTTTACCTTAGTGCAGTCCTCCTTCACTTACCTCATTCTTCGATTTTTCTTTTAAATGTCCTTATTTCTTCTGAGAAATCCTCACTTCCTGTTCTTCTGTCTGTAACTCCACACAGTAATGCGAGGCTTTCTCATTGGTGTGGAGTGTCGTGCTCGCCCCCTCCCTTGGACGACAGGAGAGTCAGGATGCCCACTAACACACAGCTCCTTTCTCTATCTGCAACGTAGAGAGCATCCTGACTCTCCTGTAGTCCAAGGGAGGGGGAAAAGCACGACACAACACCAGGAAGAAAGCCTCGCATTACTGTGTGGAGTTACAGACAGAAGAACAGGAAGTGAGGATTTCTCAGAAGAAATAAGGACATTTAAAAGCAAAATCGAAGGATGAGGTAAGTGAAGGAGGACTGCACTAAGGTAAAGGAAGCTATTTAGGAAAAAAAAATTGTACCTTTACAACCCCTTTAATGTATGAAAAGGTGTATTGACCAAAGAACTGCAAGGTTAATCGTTTAGACTAGTTAATGTTTAACCATAAAAAAAAACTGTTATCTAATGACGTTTACGATTTTAAAATGTTCCTGCTGGCTAAATTCTGTAACCAGAAGTGCAACACAAGTTTGTGTATTGAGATATTGTAAGCTTCATTTGTTTAATCAAATATTATACCGTGAGTAATATAGGTAATTTGTATTTTTTAACTCTCAAAACCTGGTCATCTGTGTTTTCTCAATGGAGTTTTTCATAGAATGTCAAGGTCTTTTTTGTCAGACCAAATCTATATGCCAGATGGTCACTTTATTAAAATGCATTCTGAGATGCATTCTAACAACATGGGAAGCAAAAGTTGCCAAGATGTTTAATTTTGTATAGAGATCTGGCAGGTGGTTTCTGTACTGCATATGGGTTAAGAAATTCAAAGAGCAATTTATCATTATGGCAGCTTTAAAATGGCCAAACCATACACATGCGTGAATGCTGAAATTGATTAAACAATAGCTTAAACTCGCCATCATAGTTGAGAGCAAATTAGAATGAACATGCTCTTACAAATAATGTGAAGTAAATAGTGTAATCAAGGAAGAGGAGCTTGTTTTAATTTTCAAAGCAATGTTACTTTTTGTAACCACTTATGTGAATGTCAGTTAATGGCTTTATACAAAAATAATAAAACTATTTTTTTTATGTCTTGATTTTGATAAAAAAAAAGCCATCATCTACACGTATTTTGTCTTTCAAATAATGATGCTAAGATGAGCATAATAATCAGCTTGTTATTCATCTCTTGTGATGCACATATTGCATGTATTAAAAGGTGTTGACAGCATTAATCCTTTTCAAATATATTCACAGCATTCACTAATCAAACTTGTGAAAATAAAGGAAAATGACAGATATGGTGCTCTGTTAAAAATAATTAAATACAATAAAAAAATAAAAAGTAAGTTAAACTTTTATTCTAACAGTAACTCTTAAAATGATCATTATTTTATGCTCTGTCTTATCCTTTATAATATACCCACAATTGAGTTAGGAGTCGTTACAATAATTGCCCTATGACAAAAATATGCATAAGGAACTTTGTTAAAAACAAATATCAGTACCTAGGACTTTTTTCTCAACCCTCAACAGCCTGTTTATACAATATATTTGGAGTGGGAAATGTCCCCGGTTGGCCCTTCGTACGATACAGCGCCCTAAGAAGAGGGGAGGTATGGGGCCCCAGTAGTTTGCAGGTACTATGAGGCTGTAGCTCTACAACGTATTTTAGATTGGTACCAAAATGTCCCGTACAAACTCTGGGTACCCCTGGACAAATTTTTAATTTCAAGTTTTTTTTCCCCTGGACAAATTTTTAGCAGGCCGTAACTTATCGCATGCCCCGTGGGTTCCTCGGAAAGGCCTCCCAGTGCTGGTCTCCCCATTGGCTGCTCATGCTCTGGCGACCTGGGATAGGTTGAATAAACAGGGGAGGCTTGCTCCCCCGACTTCCCCTTTGGCGCCCCTAGGGGGCTTTCCTTGGTTCACTCCGGGGGAACACCCTTACTTCTTGGGCGGCGGATGGAGAGTCCAGATGTGGCAGATTTGTTCAGGACCAGGGCCTCTTGCCACTAGCCACTCTTCGGAGACATGGCCCCTTCCTAATGGATGAGTGGCGTTATAGACAGCTCCAGCACTTTATTACTAGCCTGCCCCGAGAGGTTCGGTCTCCCACCTTAGCCTCTCCCTTTGAACGCTTATGCATGTCAACTCCCGCTATCCCCCATGCCATCTCAGTGTTATATAATTTGTTGCAATCCATGCATGCAGAGGGGAAACCGGGATTCATTGGAGAATGGGAGAGGGACCTTCAGCACGTCTTTACTGAACCTCAGTTGGATCACCTATATAGCCTCACACATTCGAGCACAGTAGATACCAAAATGCAGGAGAACAGTTATAAGGTTATGACCAGGTGGTATAGAGTGCCTTCCAAGCTTGCCATGATCTACCCTTCTCTCTCAGACACACGTTGGAGAGAATGTGGCTTCAGAGGCTCATTCCTTCACATCTGGTGGAAGTACCCCAAGCTGAGGCCCTTCTGGCTTGATATCCATGCACAGATAAAGCTAATTCTGGATCTGGAGCTCCCAGATTTCCCGCTGGAGTCTTTGCTGAACTTCCCCACCACTCCTCTTAGCCAATATCGCAAATCCATATTGCCCCATCTGCTTAATGCAGCCCGGCGGTTGATCCTAATATATTAGAAGAAACCTCAGGTCCCTACCCGCACTGAATGGATAGCTATGGTCAATAATATTATGGCTGCTTAGGAATGGATGGCACAGTATAAGGATAGATATGAGAAGTTCTACTCCACTTGGGCTACTTGGATAAACTATGCAAGCCCTTGCTGGGTTGTTTGCCCCGGGTCCCTCACTGGCTGCGGCTCCATCTGTTTGATGGGACCGTGTCAGGGGGAGGCGGAGGGCTGTAGGTCAGGAAATGAGGAGACAGATGAGCTTCAACAAACTTAATGTAGCTCAAACTGGTGTATTATACTAACAGGTGTTAATCCCTTTTTCCCCTTTTTTTTGTCCCTAATTTGTTATTATTTTATTGTCATTTTATTTTTATTTTATTTTTTTAAAATTTTTTCGTCAATTTAATAAATTTTTGTGTTTTTGGGCCTGATACCCGGGGACCCAGTCTGACTCTCATCTCTGAAAGAGGGATGGTGCCCTCGTCAGCGGTGCACCAAACGGAGATGGTAGGGGTGACCCATAGATGCTTGAACTTATATCATAAATGTGATATGTTAATAATCATTCCCCCAGATATAGTCACCAAACTGTGTGCATACCTGACCAACTTGTCTGCCGACTGTATGTACCGGATGAATGGCTCCTCATGTATTGTTGACTTCTGCTTTACGTTTTGTTCAATGCATATTTGTTTATTACATGAAAATATCTTGGAAATAACGATTACATAAAAAAAAACAAATATCAGTTACTGAAACTCTCCAGTTGAAGCACATTAGTGTTTTCACACTGCTGCTAAACTAGGGACAACTTCCTGCCTCTACTTCCATTAAAGACACTCAGTAGCATGGATGAAAAAAACAAAACAAAAAAAACAAAGAGTGGTACTTCTAAATAACTGTCAGGCTACCAATGACTAAACATTTATGTTTGTAGAAATATAGAGGATACTACTATAGTCTTTTCAATATCATTATTATATCTTGAGTAACAATGGGATGGGCTGTACATTACATATACCAGGCTCTGAACCAACATAGGATGAGAATGTCCTGATCTTCCTGTCATTAATCCTCATATTTTTTTTTTTAAATGATCAGCTTTTTGGTGGCACTGGATGGATTCAAATCTTGGTTTGATTGCTTAAATTGCAAATCAGTAGCGGGTACAATGGTGTTGGTATGTGGGTACTGTATCACAGGTCTTGATTTCTTGATTCCTGAAAGAACCAATAGGAGTGCTGATTCAACTGACATTGAGTTAATGTAAACATGTATTGCTTTTATTGGTTGTAATGGTAGAGTACAGCCAATACATGTTGGGGCATTAGGGCTCCCCCTTCTTCAGTGCTAACATATTGAAAAAAGAAAGAAAATAAAGCAATAGTTGCTAGCAGAATTAGCGGAATTTGAATGGTATCTCCTTGTATGAGCTCAAGGAATAAAAAAAAAAAGAGCAATGCTGGATTGTAATGGTAAATTACTGTTATTTGTCATGAATAAACTAGCAAAATGCATATTTTCCTGCATAAGACTCTTCCTACATTGCAGTAATTAATATACTTGGGCAATAAGTGAGTTTATTCAACTTTTTTGATCACTCCTTAATAAGGATGTGCTCCCATTTTTGTCAAACTCATGTCTGGACCAAATTTAATTTGAACAGAGTTTCAACAACCACCAATTTAGTTCAACCGTCAGACTCCATTCACACAGGGGCAACACGACTTCCAGCGCGACTTTGGGAGGCAGCTTTGACACGACTTGAGCATGAATCACAGCGCGACATGAGGCAACTTACAAAGCAACTTCAAGTTGCCTCCAGGACAAGAGGCTTTCTAGTGGCCAATCAAACAATAATCAGCTCTGTGGGAGGGAGGGGGGAGGGAGGGATTTGCCTGAGAAATGTTCTCTTCCTGTATTGTTGCTTCTGTTAAGACAGTGATCCGACTTCTGGGGCGACTTCCATTGAAATCAATGGGTACAAGTTGCCTACAAGTTGCCTAGAAGTCGGATTGAAGTAGTTCAGGAACCTTTTCTGAAGTCGGAGCGACTGTAGTAGTGTGCATTAAAACGGCTCCATTCACTTACATTGATTTTCTCATGCAGCGCGGTTGAGGTGACTAGGGGCAACCTGGGGTGGCTTGAAGTCGGATCCAAAGTCGTCCCTGTGTGAATGGGCTCTCACACCTCTGGCTGCAGCATGAATTCATACATTTAGCAGCTGTATTGCTACTGTTGGTAAATTTGACAGATTCCCACGCTGGCTGGTTTTTAGGGAACCAGCATCCCTACAGTAGGCTCCATTCATAAAGCTGTATTTTCTTCTTTAAAAAATTTGGTAAAATACCTCATAGCATTTAAAAAAAAGTTTTTTGGCATTCACTAAAAAAAGACTAAAACACTGCATGAATTATTTTATGATGTCATGCAGTATTTTAGTAGTGAAAACATGCATCAATTTAACGCCTGACGGTAGCCAGAGTACAGTATTTAATAACAGTACTAATTACTAGACTTGTGCACAACGGAAAAATTCGTTCCGTTTCGGTTCGTTTCTTTCCGGTCCTGTTGATTCGTAATCATTCGTAATTTTGCTAGACTGGGTTTTTCGTATTCGGACTCATTCGTATTTTTGCAAGCGACATTTTTCGTTGAATTTTTTGTTGCTTTATAATTCGTACTTTCGGTAGAGTACGTTGTTTTTCGTTGATTCTGGACACAACTCCTACTTTCGTAACTTTTTTTGGGTTTGTTGATTCGTAATTTTCCGTGTCTCTCTCACAACGACGCTGCCTATTATGCCTAATGTGCTTCGAATGGATTTGTACTTTTCTAAATACATAGCGGTTATTTGTAACGTTTCGAAATCTCGTATTTTACTTTTGTTTTTTACATGCGGCTATAGGCTCCGCCCCTGTACACCATTTTGAGAGGGTTCAGCACGGTGAGGGAGAAGCAGAGAGCAGAGCAGAGTGAGTGTTATTGTGCTTCAAATGGATTCGAAATCTCGTATTTTACTTTCGTTTTTTCATGCGGCTATAGCCTCCGCCCCCTGTACACCATTTTGAGAGGGAGTTCAGCATGGTGAGGGAGAAGCAGAGAGCAGAGTGAGTGTTATTGTGCTTCGAATGGATTCGTACATTCGTAACTTTTTTCATAACGAATTATGCCGAAGACCTTCGGGCATTCGCTATTTTGCGGTATAATTTATTTCGGATTCGGTTTTATTCGTAATTGCTCTGTTCGGAAATTCGAATGTTTCCGAATGTCCGAAAGTTGCTAAATTCGGACGAATTTCGATTCGTTACGAAACGAATTGCACAAGCCTACTAATTACCGGGTCCATCACCAAGTGCCCCCACCTCTTAGTTTATTTAGCGGTGAGAGGCAGTGGAGCTGTAATTTGGCGCAAGCCTTAGTCGGCAGGCATCGTTTTTGCGGGTCAGAGGTGGCGGCGGGCATCGTGATTGAAATTGGATCTGCGATGGGGACAATTTTTTTTTACTTTTGTGTTTTAAATAAATTACTTGTCAAAAACTGCCTTCTGTGTTTACACTACACTTTTTTTGGTAAATGAGTAGGGATACTATGTACCCCATACTCATTCACATTGGGGTCGGAGTCGGGGGGCCCCCTTGTTAAACAAGACTTTCAGATTCCAATAAGCCCACCCACTTATCTCCTTATGTAAATTAAGTTTAGCGCCTGTTCATGCAGCATTTACCAAGCATTTTCAGTGTTTTGCAGTGAATTGACAGTTTCAGGATTGCATGCAGTATTTAGGGAAAATGTGTCTGGACCCTGGTCTGCATTTTCATTAGTCTTCAGCCAATCCTTGGTCAGGGGAGTAAGTGACCAGCAGAGGGTTAAGACGAGTATAAATAGGCCGGACCAACCAGCAGACAGCGGGAAGGCAGGCAGGGGGAGGTGCCACCCGGGGAGGGGGTGGTTGTTTGTCGCCCCCCCCCGCAAAAAAAAACAACCAGCCGCCACTGCCTATTAACCAAGAACACAGCTATTACTGTTTTTTTAACATTCAGCTCCCAGCTTTTTCTTGTTTCTGAGGTATTAAGACCCAGCCTGAAGGCTGAGGCATCCCTGTGAGACTAACTGCAACATTTTGAGGTCCCAGCTTCTTTTAGTACTGGCGGACCCCAAGACTAGCATCCTGAAAGCATGCAGAAATCTCTACTGAGGATCCAGGTCAAAGACGACGAGTACAGAAGCTGACTGGTACTGCAGGTTGCATTATAGTACACAGGGCACAGTGAGTACCTACCATGTGGATTCTAGAGAAGACTCTTTGCACTATTTGGGAGATCTTACAGCAATACATCCAGGATTATACTCATGTTGAGGAGTCCCTGCTTGGAATCTAGCAACCCTTCACATTCAAGAGGGTGGTTCTCATCCTTAAGTAGCAGATCAGAGTTAGAGTTCTTCATTACAGTTTTTAGGAGAAGTTCTTTGGATTACCCCAGACTCACCCTCCCCCCGATGCCAGCTCTTTCAGCAAATAAACTGAAAAAATATATTCACGGTCTGATCTTTGACTTAAGTGACTGTGATAATATAGGTCTTGGGTATGTGCTACACCATTCTACACTAGAGGGCTGATTTAGTACAGACTGACAGATAAGCATCACTTTCAAAAACAAGTTTGCTAGTGGCAGAAATGTGCATGTGCACACAATAAGACAATGGGGAAGCACATTCCAATGAAAAATGAGTGTTCGAATTATATGTGGAAGTCAAAGTATTTGTGTCTGTGATGCAATGTTGCACACACCAAATGTTTGTAAATTTCTTAGCATGATAGATGTTTTTGTTGATCATCTTCATTTGCTGCAAGAAATGTTGGCTAATTGAAGTAGATCTTATGCATGCCTTGTCTTATGTAAGGCCCCTTTCACATAGTACTGACTCTGTTTTAATCACTAGGATATCTGTTCTCTGACCCCCTGCTTATCAGAGCAGAACTGGCAGATGACGGGTCTGTGTCTGCTCAGTTTATGCAGAGAGAACACAGGCAGATCCCGCTTTGCACTAAGAGACGGCAAGGTGTAAATGGACTCCGTTGTCGGTTTACACACAACTGCCCTCTGATCTGATATGCCTAGACAGAGGAGGATGGATCCCCTTACATTTTTTGGGGTACGAGACTGGATCAGAGGTACACGGGTGTAAAATCACACAAATCTATTTACACCCGCCAGCCCATAAGGGAGAATTGACCACCCTTCATGTGAAAGAGGCCTTATGCTTTCAACTTTTCTTTCATAGTAAAACACACTTTATGATTGGTGTAGAATTTGTCAAATGATTTTCACAGATCATGTGATTGGTATTCCATGTGCTTTGTAACTCTGGGGTTTGTTTACTAAAGCTGTAGAATGCAAAATCAGGCTCACTTATGCACAGAGACCAATCAGCTTCCTACCTCTGCTTGTTCAATTAAAGGGGTTGTAAAGCTTTGTGTTTCTTCACCTTAATGCATCGTATGCATTAAGGTCAAAAACACCTTGCACTCTCCGCCCCCCCGAGCCCTCGTTTTACATACCTGAGCCCTGAATCTCCGTGGGCGCGATCCCGCGTTACTTTCCCCCAGCTCCTGTGGGCTCTTCATTGGATGATTGATAGCAGCGCAGCCATTGGCTCCCGCTGCTGTCAATAAAATCAATGACGCGGCACGCCAGGGGGCGGGGCCGAGTGATACAGTCGGCGGCTGTGGCCGCCAACTGTATCACACGGGAGCGCGCCCGCAAGCTAACCCCCTTGGGAGAGCGCTTCCCAGAGGGGGGTTAGCTCTTGCACGGAGGAGCTGAGACAGCCGACGAGGGGCCCCAGAAAATGAGGATCGGGGCCACTCTGTGCAAAACGAACTGCACAGTGGAGGTAAGTATGGTATGTTTGTTATTTAAAAAATACTAATACTATCCAGCTTTAGTAAGTAAACCCCATAATGTTCAAATTAGCAACTATTAAATCCAATCAGCCCAATGTTATATTCATTGAAATCTAAGACCAACTGATGCTCAATGACATTACATCACTCTGGATGCCCCATGCTGTGTTTTTATTTCCGCAGTGCCAGGAATGTGTCATTTATCAGCAGTGATGTGCTAGGTACAGGTTGGCATGTAGCAGAATGTCACACATGATGTGGATTGTCCCTAGATGACAGTGGCAGGGATTATTATTCTTGTTATATTCTCTATTAATTAAATTATTTTTTGAAAGTGTCTGTTTCCAGAAGGTGTTCAATGTAAAGAAACTATTACCTCTACAAACCCCAACATCTTTTTCAGGCTACAGGATTGACATGATATGGGCTAAAGTCTTTTTTTTCTTCCACATGGGCATAATATGCATTTCAGGGGGTGGAAGGGGCATGGCCACCCCTCTTTGCAAGCCTCCCCATCAATGTTGACAGGCCTGCATGCTGTTTTTTTACAGGAAGAGGGAAATTATAACTATCGTCTCTATCCTAGCCAACCAGGCTGAATACAAGGATAAGGTTCTGGCTATAATGTTAAAGGAAAACATACTTTTGGAAAAAAATAAATAGTAATGCCCCACTACATCCACACAGCTGTATAGGGTATTGCTGTGCATTTTAAGGATAGCGTATTGTGTGGAGAATAAATTGCAGTAATATAAACAATCATGTCTTGTTATATAATTTAACAATGACACTCACATATGTAGATTAACAAATGAATAATATCAATAAATATAATTGTAGCGGGGTGCTATATTTAGGGGGAGTATCTGAGTGGTAGTTAGGCTCAGATACACTAGTTGTCAGGTTTCTTGGACCATTTCTGTCCCTGGGAAATAGTATTGGTTTGCTGTTCCCTGTGGCCTACAGGTGGCGCTGTTGCCGTAGGCCAGTATTGAACCACTGATACAAGGCTATGTCTTTTTTGTCCCCTCTCACAGTAGTGAAGGCGGAGCGGGGAACCTGCTGTGCCTGTCTGGAGAGGGTTTAAAAAGGGGCGGTTATCTTCCGGTGGGGTCGCGCCCAGGCACCTTCAGCCTGGGTGAGGTATTATTTCGGAGGCCCGGAGCTCAGCGCCTTCGGCTGGGTTCCGCCGGGGATTGAGGGCTCCCAGGGTGCCACCTTGCAAGGGGACCCGTATCCAGGATCGAGGAGGCCAGGGAGGTGACCCCTTCTGAAGACCCAGCGCAGAGTCGTGGTGACAGTGGGGGACTCTGGTAACTCTCCGGAGGGAGGTTCTTCTCCTTAACAAGGGCCAAGTTTCTTCAAGAAGGAAGTGCATGTTCTGTAGGTCATAGTGGCAGTGACTCTACGCACACCAGGTCAGTGGCAGTGACCAAATAGGGCAAGGCCCTATTCACCAGGCCAGTGGCAGTGACCAAATTCAACAAGTCAGTGGCAGTGACTTTCATATTCACCCGTTCTGTGGCAGAGACCGTGCGCCCAAACCTGTTTGTGAAAGCAGAACAGTATGTGAAAGCAGAACAGTAAAAGAAACCTAAATTGAGTTTGTGCCTGGACCTCCTTCCACTTTATCTGACCTGTGTCTCGTATCAACCTGTCTGCTCTCATAGAGACTATTTGTTATCCGTGGTGAAATAAATACAAAGGTTGGACTTTCAGTTGGTGTGGACAGTTACTTTACTGGGGAGAATTAAGGACTTGTCTCTGGCTAAATGCAGAGGCGAGATCAGCTCAGGAGGATTCTAACACCAGCCGCAGGCAGGCCCGAAAACGAACACCGCTCAACCTCCCCATCCAGGAGGGAACGGGCTGATAGTGCGGTGTGCCCCATTCTTTTCCTGCGGAGAAGCCAAGTAAAGAAAAGCAGGTAAAGTCTGGGGTGGGTGCGCTAGATAATCAAATAGAAAGAAACTCAAATTAGATTCAAATAAGTGAATGAAAAAATTATAAAGTCCAATGACACATGTCCCAACACCAATGTTGCTTTCTACATCAGGTTCCTGAAATCTTCCCCACTTCTGCTCAAAGTTTGTATGCACACTCACCAGAGATGTTTGACCCCTTTTTACAGGTAGGTCAAAAAGCGCTTTTGCCAGGCTAGGATTTCCCTGGTGTTATACTCTAATTTCATCCTCCAGTGATGTAAGATTGTCAAGATTTATAGTGACCCAATGGGAGACATGATAAAAGATCTCATAGTGTAGTATTTATTAAAAATGGTGTATTAAAATAACAAGAAATCATATTGCATATTGCACTCACAGGTAAAAATGCCTGAATATCGGCTCTGGTGTGTACAGCATGTGCAGATGGGGTGGCTTAGCTGGAGCTTGCATGCGTTCTAAGCCTTGCTCTGGAATTTTAGCCAGAAGTAATGTCACATGGGAGCGGACGTGACGGACCCCCGCTTCGACGTACGTTTTACCGAGATGGCATTTTCAGGAAGTGAACGGCCGCCATTTCCAGTCTTTATTTTTTACTGAAAGGATGGTCCTGATTAGCTGCCGGAACCATATATGGCACTGGTAGATGTAAATATCCACTCAGGCTACACACACATAGCACGGTTTACAAAGGCAATTAAACCATGAATATATATATATATATATATATATTTATCAAAGATATTTTCTTTTATAAAGTCACATGAAGTGTGACGAAACTAGTCGGGGCAAGGCCTGGTGACGCCAGCACTCTCTCAGAGGAAGATTGCATTGTGTTTGGTAGTTGCCACTACTACATCCAAGCGATCCTTAAGGGGTTGCACACCCTTATTGTGCTACTCATGCTATCCGTGTGCACCAGAGCTAATGCACTGAAAAATATGAGTTGTAATTTCTTATGGTTTTTATCAAAGTGGTTTTAAACGGTTTCGCACTATGTCAGTTTTCTGATTCCTTTATTATTACTACCGATAAGGATTGTCACAAGAGATAGAGGATTTACTTATTACCAAGGATCCAACCACCCACCAGAGGTTTCTTTAGCCCCTTCAAGGGGAAGGCGCATATTGACCTGTGGAAGGTCAGTAATGGAGGTGAGCGCATAGTTTGGAAGGTGTTGGGCACTGTAAATTGCTGTGAAACTTTTATGGGACCCATGGACTAGCCTCTTCACTATATTGGACTTTTTGTGTTTCGAGCTTACTTTATATCACTGGAAATACCTATTACGGATTATCACTGGTTTGGGCATCACAGTGGTGTTTTATTTAAAGTGTCTTTTGTTGCTTATTATTTATATATTCCACACAATGTTTTTGGTTCTAATGATGTAAAGGACCTCACATGTAGTGTGTCGTATTATACGTTATCAGTGTACCACATATCTAATTTTTATCACTGCTTACAATCAATTAGAACACAAGCAGGTGTTCAGCAGCAGACCCATACACATATATTCACTTGAAGTTTTCTCTTTATTTTATAACTCTTTTTGGTTCAATGTATAATTTTTTTTCGCACAATCCATTTGTGTGCAGTAGTGCAGTAGATCAGGCACTTTTTCTGCTCCTGTGCTGTTGTTGAGCATGTGAACTTCTTCCTTTTTTTTTAACATGCCAAGAATACCTTTCACAACCAGGAGTTAGCAATCTGATCAATTCAAGAGTATTTAACCTTTTTTGTTCACCTTTCTCTCTTACATCTCCCTTTCCCTCTATCTTGCCAGCTTATACTTACTCTTTCATTTACTACACTCTTTTCTTTTAGGCTCTGAGGCTGGGGCACTTATCCACCCCTGCAATTCTTCACAAGATTGTCTAACTATATTTTGGTAGACTATTTTTGTCATTAAATTCATATGTCTATTCTGACATAGACTGCCCATAAGAGATTATTCCCATCTATGAATTTATAAATACTTTAGACTTGTCTTTTCATTGATATGCATGACAAGCAAAGAACCACCAAGCAAAAAAGGAGTTTCTGCAATCATCTGCTTTTTCTTGTCAGGTGCAAATACAAGATCTGAAGGATAGGTATTTAAAGTGTACTTCCATATAGAGTAAATATGCCTAGCCCCATAATCAAGGGCATCCCGCCATCCCCTGCTTCAAATGTACACTTAGAAGAATCTCACAGATGTGGCTTTCCTGGTTGTAGACAGCTTGTAGCTAGTGAAGAGCTGAGTGTTTTGTACTCCCCCCTATTAAAATCCATACCAGACCCACCATTTTTGTTTGCGTTGGGGTCCCCTATTAACATCTCTAAGTGTATGGGAGCTGTCATTTTGCTGGCAATCTAAAAACACTTTTTTTATTTGTAAATGTCAGTTTTGCTGTAGAAGATTGTATATGTTGCACGGATAAGCAACTTCCCAGGCAGGGTCAGGGTATCTCTAAGTTATTTTATTTAATGGAGTTTTGCTTTTTTTTTCATTACTAAGGCCTCTTTCACACTGAGGCGCTTGAAAAACTGCCAGTAAAACACTGAGTGCTTTTGAAGCGCTTTTCAATTCATTTCAATGGAGAGGGGTGTTTTTTTCAGCACACTGCCCCAGTGTGAAAGCATTCATTAATTTTAATGAAAATACATTTTCGGAAGCTTTTCAGGTACTTTCTTTAGCGTGAAAGCGCCTGAAAAGCGCCTCAGTGTGAAAGTGGTCTAAATCGCAGCTCCTTGCTTTGGTACATATCCTCTAAAGCAGTGCCCAAACCTCATGCCAATTGTTTGAGGCTAGACCAATAGGCAATGCCTTACCTATTAGCAAGGGCGGCCCCTCCAATAAGGGTGCATGGGCACCGCACCCCATTCCATGCGTCCGGCCCCTATGCAGGATGCAGAATGCGTAAATTCCAACAGAGGGGGTGTTTTTTTGAAGCACCTAATTAGAGCCAGAGGGTGGGTTCGGGTCGCAGACAATGCGAACGAGCCCACCCAGGTGTGCTACAATAGCGAATGGATATTCGCTATTTGTAACACTTACCCTTGTCCTGGCCAATCAGGAAGCAGTTCTTGAGACCTGTCACCTGATTGGCTAAAAGGACAGGCGATCCTATTGGATGCCTAGGAGGAGGAGGGGTGATGCATGGCGGAAGCCACCGTGATGGAGAAGAGGACGCAGGAGCTGCTGCCAGCTGCCCGATGCCCGTCACCTAGATGGGGTAAGTGGCAGACTGACAGACAGACAGCGGGCAGGCAGGCAGGGGGAGGTGCCATCCGGGGAGGGGGGTGGTTGTTTGCTGCCCCCATTAAAAAACACCACCAACCGCCACTGCCTATTAACCAAGAACAAAGCTATTACTGTTTTTTTTTTAACATTCAGGTCATTTTGATTTCAATTTGAAAAAATATTACACATTGTGCCACATGCCTTCATGTGTGTGACTATTTAACTTTGGAGATGTAGTATCCATAATGTCATAGTATAGAAGGAGTTAAATGCTTCAACAGTTTGTGAATAATTTTAAATAATTGGGATGAATTAATAATTATGATGAAAATAGTAATTCTATATATACACTTTTCTCTTTAATCGTGGGACATGTGTAAAGTGTATCCAAACCTAAGAAACAAAAATGTAAAATCTTGAAGTTTACTAGTCATTATGCCGCGTACACACGACCATTTTTCTTGTCGGGAAAAATAAAAAAAATTCTCTTTGACGAGAAAAACGACCGTGTGTGGGCTTTTGATCATTTTTCCCGACGAGAAAAACGGCATTAATCACGACGAGAAAAATTAGAACATGCTCTAATTTTTCTCGTCGTGATTCACGGCATTTTTTTCGTGGCAGTTTTCCCATAGGGAAACACTGCCGGGGAGCCTACACACGGTCGTTTGTCTCGACCAAGAGAAAAAATTACGGGAAAAACGGCCGTGTGTAAGGGAACAAGCTGTTCCTCGTTCTTCCCGTCGGGATTCATGGCGGTGTTTTCACCGCCGTGAATCTCGATCGTGTGTACGCGGCATTAGAATTGGTGGCTGCAATCATTTTTTTATTTTTTCAGACTTAAAAGCATTGTCAGCAATTACAGAAAATATTGATCTTGCCAGAAATGCATTGTTTTTGTCACTTCTTGTGTTTCATGTGAGCTTAAAGGGGTTGTAAATAGGGATGAGCCGAGCACCCCCTGGTTCGGGTCGCACCAGAACCTGCGAACGGACCGAAAGTTTGCGTAAACTTTAGAACCCTATTAAAGTCTATGGGACTCGAACGTTCAAAATCAAAAGTGCTAATTATAAAGGCTAATATGCAAGTTATTGTCCTAAAAAGGGTTTGGGGACCCGGGTCCTGCCCCAGGGGACATGTATCAATGCAAAAAAAGTTTTAAAAACTGAAATTTTTTCGTAAACAGTGATTTTAATGATGCCTAAAGTGAAAAAAGTGAAATATTCCTTTAAATATCATACCTGGGGGGTGTCTATAGTATGCCTGTGAAGTGGCACGTGTTTCCCGTGTTTAGAACTGTCCCTGCACAAAATTACATTTATAAAGGAAAAAAAGTCATTTAAAACTGCTTGCGGCTTTAATGTAATGTCTGGTCCCGTCAATATGGATGAAAATCATTGAGAAAAATGGCATGGGTACCCCCCCAGCCCATTTGGGTCCTGTATGGATATTAAGGGGAACCCCTCACACAAATTAAAAAAAGAAAAGACGTATTGTATTGAGGTAAGCTTTAGGTGCACATTGTGCAAAGCACACTAAAGCAAAATACTGCAGCTCCCTGCCTGTATTTGTATCAGAACAACAGCAATTGTATTGAGGTAAGCTTTAGGTGCACACTGTGAAAAGGACACTAAAGCAAAATACTGCAGCTCCCTGCCTGTATTTGTATCAGAACACCAGCAATTGTATTCAGGTAAGCTTTTGGTGCACAATGTGCAAAGGACACTAAAACACAAAATACTGCAGCTCCCTGACTGTATTTGTATCAGAACACCAGCAATTGTATTCAGGTAAGCTTTTCGTGCACAATGTGCAAAGGACACTAAAGCAAAATACTGCAGCTCCCTGCCTGTATTTGTATCAGAACACCAGCAATTGTATTCAGGTAAGCTTTTGGTGCACACTGTGCAAAGGACACTAAAGCAAAATACTGCAGCTCCCTGCCTGTATTTGTATCAGAACACCAGCAATTGAACTCAGGTAAGCTTTTGGTGCACACTGTGCAAAGGACCCTAAAGCAAAATACTGCAGCTCCCTGCCTGTATTTGTTTTAGAACACCAGCAATTCTATTCAGGTAAGCTTTTGGTGCACACTGTGCAAAGGACACTAAAGCAAAATACTGCAGCTCCCTGCCTGTATTTGTATCAGAACACCAGCAATTGTATTCAGGTAAGCTTTTGGTGCACACTGTGCAAAGGACCCTAAAGCAAAATACTGCAGCTCCCTGCCTGTATTTGTATCAGAACACCAGCAATTGTATTCAGGTAAGCTTTTGGTGCACACTGTGCAAAGGACACTAAAGCAAAATACAGCAGCTCCCTGCCTGTATTTGTATCAGAACACCAGCAATTGTATGCAGGTAAGCTTTTGGTGCACACTGTGCAAAGGACACTAAAGAAAAATACTGCAGCTCCATGCCTGTATTTGTATCAGAACACCAGCAATTGTATTCAGGTAAGCTTTTGGTGCACACTGTGCAAAGGACACTAAAGCAAAATACTGCAGCTCGATGCCTGTATTTGTATCAGAACAACAGCAGTTGTATTCAGGCAAGCTTTTGGTGCACACTGTGCAAAGGACACAGTACACTAAGTGAAACACTGCAGCTAGCACAATCACCTGCCTGCCTTGTCAGTATAGAGAATAACAGGAACGGATCTAGCTTAACTGAATACAGTGTGTAAATATACATACAACACCTACGATGCATATACTGTAAATTCTCTACACACTGTAACTGCAGCTAACTGACTCGCCTGCCTGCTCTATCTAGCTCAAATAAAATTACACTGTCTCTCTCTCTCTCTGTCTCTTTCCTTTAACCAACTCCGCAACACACTACACAAGGCCGCCAAGCCGGCGGCCTTATATAGTGTGGGGCGTGTACCTACTCCTCTGAGCCATGATTGGCCAAAGCCACCCTGACTTTGGCCAATTACGGATCTCTGATTGGCCAAGCATGCGGGTCATAGTGCATGCTTGGCCAATCATCAGCCAGCAATGCACTGCGATGACGCAGTGAATTATGGGCCGTGATGCGCCACTCAAATTTGGCGCGAACGGCCCATAATGTTCAAAATTCGGCGAACGCCCGAACAGGCGATGTTCGAGTCAAACATGGGTTCAACTCAAACTCGAAGCTCATCCCTAGTTGTAAACCCTCATGGTTCTTCACCTTAATACATTCTATGCATTAAGGTGAAAAACCTTGTTTTACTTACCTGTCCCCGATCTTTCTCCGGCCGGGAACGAGCACACCAGCTCTAGCTGGTGTCTCGTGTCCTGATTGGATAGAGTGATAGCAGCGCAGCCATTGTCTTTCGCTGCTGTCAATCAAATCCAATGATGTGGTGCCAGGGGGCAGGGCCGGGTCCTGCATTCTGTGGGAATGGACACAGATAAGGGGAATTGGGAACGCGCCCACAAGGAGATCGCTTCTCCAACGTGGACTGATGCGGGGAGGAGCCACCAGCGCTGCTGAGGGATGCCAGAAGCGGAGGATTGGGGCCACTCTGTGCAAAACGATGTGCACAGTGGAGGTAAGTATGACATTTTGGGTTTTTTTGTTTTAAAAATGAGGGTTTACAACCCCTTTAAAAAAGGTGCAGTCTTATATTTCTTGTGTAACCTACTAGTCCCATCAATCTCCCAAATATGGGAAATGAACAAAGACAGATATGCTTTAAGTCCAGCCTGTGTGACAACCAGGGTTCTCTTCAAAGATGCAAGTACATTGGAAAAAAACATTGACAAATATAAAGAATGCCGTCACTACATCTAATGGCTACATGCATGTTTTTTGGGTTTATATGTGTTTTAAGTGGGGAACCCCCCGTTAATTTATTCTAATCAACCTGCTAAGTAATATTTAATAAGGTTACTACTTAGAAGTCTGCTAGATTCCAAAGACTGTAGCACCTTTCACCCTCTACTGGTATTATGATGTCCCCAGTATCCAAGAGCCACATCATGTACCATACTCAAAAATAGCCTGCTTTTTCAACCCAGATGTGGACCACTGTTTTGGCCATACATGGCAAGACAACAGGTTTACTTGCCCTGTAAGGCTAACCTTACCAGTCCCTCCATTCAACCACAAAAAGTGAGGAGCGACAGCCCTATGTAAGCACTAGGGATGGGCTATCTGTATGAGTCGAACTTGAGTTCGACTCAATCATTGGCTGTTCGCCCGTTCGCTGAATAGCGAACAAATTGAGGTGTTCAGGCCAAATTCGAAAAGCCACGGAACAGCCATTAAAAGTCTATGGGAGAAATCGAAAGTGTTTAATTTTTAAAGGTTACTATGCAAGTTATTGTCATAAAAAGTGTTTGGGGACCTGGGTCCTGCCCCAGGGGACATGTATCAATGCAAAAAAAAGTTTTAAAAACTGACATTTTTCAGGAGCAGTGATTTTAATAATGCTTAAAATGAAACAATAAAAGTGAAATATTCCTTTCAATTTTGTACCTGGGGGGTGTCTAATGTATGCCTGTAAAGTAGCGCATGTTTCCCGTGTTTAGAACTGTCCCTGCACAAAATGTAATTTCTGAAGGAAAAAAATTCATTTAAAACTACTCCCGGCTGTAATGAATTGTCGGATCCCGGCAATACAGAGAAAAGTCATTGAAAGTCATTGAAAAATAAAAAATTTAAATGTGTGGGGGTCCCCCAAAATTCCATTAATTCCTTCAGGTCTGGTATGGATATTAAGGGGAAGTCTGCGACAAAATAAAAAAAAATGGCGTGAGGTTCCCCCCAAAAATCAATACCAGACCCATCATCTCTGATATGGATCTCTGTGCCAAAAAAAAAAAAAGGGCGTGGGGTTCCACCCAAAAATCCATACCAGACCCTTATCCGAGCACGCAACCTGGCAGGCAGCAGGAAAAGATGGGGGACGAGAGAGCACCCCCCCTCCTGAACCGTACAAGGCCACATGCCCTCAACATGGGGAGGATGCTTTGGGGGTCTATGACCCCCAAAGCACCTTGTCCCCATGTTGATGAGGACAAGGGCCTCATCCCCACAACCCTTGCCCGGTGGTTGTGGGGGTCTGCGGGCGGGGGGCTTATGGGAATCTGGAAGCCCCCTTTAACAAATGGGACCCCCAGATTCCGCCCCCCCATTTGAATTGGTAACTGGATACATTGTACCCCTACCATTTCACAAAAAAATGGTCAAAAATGTTTAAAGAAACACACAGACACAGTTGGGATAATTCCTTTATTAAAAAAAATCAGAAAAAAAAAAAAAGATTCCAGGGGGTTTCCCATTGCATCAGAGGGAGGCGGGGTCACCCGTCACGTCATTGGGTAACCCCAGGGTTTCACCGTTGCATCAGAGGGGGCGGGGTTTCCCTCTGATGCACGGGTTTCCCATTGCATCAGAGGGGGGCAGGGTCACCCGTCACATCATTGGGTAACCCCAGGCTGGCAGCATGTCATTCGTGGGGTCCCTCCGGTGGAGCCAGGATCGTGTGTGTGTATCATCGCTGGACACATCATCGCTGAAGAGTGGAGATCATCGCTGGATACCGAGAATGGATTACAACGCTGGAGACCGAGTGGATTACCCCTACCATTTCACACGGGGGGCGGAATCTGGGTGTCCCCTTTGTTAAAGGAGGCTTCCAGATTCCGATAAGCCCCCCGCCCGCAGACCCCCACAACCACCGGGCAAGGGTTGTGTGGATGAGGCCCTTGTCTCCATCAACAGACCCCCAAAGCATCCTCCCCATGTTGAGGGCATGTGGCCTGGTATGGTTCAGAAGGAGGGGGTGCTCTCTCGTCCCCCCCTCTTTTCCTGCGGCCTGCCAGGTTGCGTGCTCGGATAAGGGTCTGGTATGGATTTTTGGGGGGAACCCCACGCCATTTTTTTTTATTTTGGCGCAGTGTTCCCCTTAAAATCCATACCAGACCTGAAGGGTCTGGTATGGATTTTTGGGGGGAACCCCACACCATTTTTTTTTATTTTGGCGCGGAGTTCCCCTTAATATCCATACCAGACTTTAAGGGCCTGTTAATGGAATTTTAGGGGAACCCCCACGCATTTTTTTTTCAATGACTTTTAATGAGTTTTCTCTGTATTGCCGGGTCCCGACACTTCATTACAGCCACAAATAGTTTTAAATGACTTTTTTTCCTTCAGAAATTACATTTTGTGCAGGAACAGTTCTAAACATGGGAAACATGCGCTACTTTACAGGCATACTTTAGACGCCCCAGGTACGAAATTTAAAGGAATATTTCACTTTTATTGTTTCACTTTAACCTCCTTCATGTAAAAATCATTTTTTTTTTGCTAGAAAATTAATCAGAACCCCCAAACATTATATATATTTTTTTAAGCAGATACCCTAGGGAATAAAATGGCGGTCATTGCAACTTTTTATCTTGCATGGCATTTGCGCAATAATTTAGCAAACGCCTTTTTTGGGGAAAAAAAACGGTTTCACGAATTAAAAAATAACAAAACAGTAAAGTTAGCCCATTTTTTTTGTATAATGTGAAAGATGCTGTTACGCCGAGTAAATAGATACCTAACATGTCATGCTTTGAAATTGTGCACACTCATGGAATGGCGCAAAACTTCGGTACTTAAAAATCTCCATAGGCGACGGTTTAATTTTTTTTACAGGTTACTAATTTCGAGTTACAGAGGAGATCTAGTACCAGACCTTGTTGCTCGCACTCTACCGCACGCGGTGATACCTCACATGTGGGGTTTGAATGCCGTTTACATATGTGGGCGGGACTCAC
Source organism: Rana muscosa (assembly GCA_029206835.1). Taxonomy (NCBI): domain Eukaryota; kingdom Metazoa; phylum Chordata; class Amphibia; order Anura; family Ranidae; genus Rana; species Rana muscosa. Next base: position 798,706,487 of record CM055117.1, on the reverse strand, counting down.
ATGCGTGTTCGCTTCTGAGCGCGAGCTACCGGGGACAGGGGCGTTTTTAATTTTTTTTATTTTTTTTTTTTTTTACTATTTTCTTTTTATTTTGACACTTTTTTTTACATATTTTTTTTTTGATCACTTTTATTCCTATTACAAGGAATGTAAACATCCCTTGTAATAGGAATCATTGTGACAGGTCCTCTTTATGGAGAGATGCAGGGTCAATAAGACCCCACATCTCTCCTCCAGGCTGATAAGCATGAGATCGGTGAAAAAAAATTCACCGATCTCATGCTGACAGCAGCAATTGCGGCTTTGTTTACTTCCGGGTACCGGGCGTGACGTCACAACGTCGCGCCCGGGACTTCGACAGTCATAGAGATCTCTATGCTCGTCATCCGGCACCGGCCAATTCATTCTCCGGGCCCCCGATGTCCACTCCTGCCGCATATCAGAACGATCAAGCGGCGGAACTGCCGCTATGATCATTCTTATGGTGCACAGAATCGCTGGCCCGACAGAATGATATCTGAATGATGCCTCTAGCTGCAGGCATCATTCAGATATCCCACCTCGAAGTCAAGGACGTCATATGATGTCCTTGGTGGAGAAGTGGTTAAGTATTATTAAAATCACTGCTCCCGAAAAAACTTTTGTTTTTAAAACTTTTTTTTGCATTAATACATGTCCCCTGGGGCAGGACCCGGGTCCCCAAACACTTTTTAAGATAATAACTTGCATATTATCCTTTAAACTTAGCACTTTTGATTTTTCATGTTTCTGTCCCATGGTGTTCGCGTGTTCGAACATATTTTTTGCCTGTTCGCATGTTCTGGATGTGAACCGAACCGGGGGTGTTCGGCTCATCCCTAGTAAGCACCAATAAGCTCCAGTTAGAAATGATACAGAACTAAAGATTAGCCCCGACTCTCATCTGCTTTATTTTCCCATTTAACCACTTCAATACCAGGCACTTTTACCCCCTTCCTTCCCAGGCCAATTGTCAGCTTTCAGCGCTGTCACATAATTTTGTTCACACAAACAGAGCTTTAATTTGGTGGCATTTAATCACCACTGGGTTTTTGCATTTTTTGCTAAATAAACAAAAGAATCTTTGTTTCTGTTATAAAATTTTGCAACTTAATAACTATTCTTCCCAAATTTTGGCCAACATTCTACTACATTTCTTTGACGAAAATAACCCAAATCAGTTTTTATTATTTAGTCTGTAGGAAAGTTATAGAGTTCACAAACTATGGTATATCTAAAAATTGATCAATCCTGATGTACTGACAGCCTATATCATTTTTTGAGGCCCTAAAATTAAAGGGCAGTACAGATATCCCCCAAATAACCACTTTTTAGAAAGTAGACAGTCCAGAAGTATTTAGTAAGAGGCATAGTGAGTTTTTAAAGTTGTATTTTTTTGTCTAAAATGTTTGGAAAATTAAGAAATTAAAAAAATATATATTATATATATATTTTTTTTTACATACTGTCACCAGTGAAGTACAGCATCATAATATAACTGGCGTGGCTGTGATCAGGGACACTGACTGGTGACAGTACAGAAAAAAATTATCTTTATTTTTTATTTTATTTTTTATTTTTTATTTTTTTTTTTACAATTTTTTTTTTTTTTTACACACTTTGACCAGATAAATATAATGTTACCATGGTAACATTGTACTACTCTTGGGAAGTTTGCAGTATTTTTTCTTTTTCTTTTTTACACATTATGTTTGCACATACTGTAGCAATGAATGTAGCACTGAATTTCATTGCTATATGCAAGCATTTTACTGAATAAGATTGATTCATTCAGATTGTTTTGTTGTGATTAGCTGTGATTGGCCACAGCTGATCTTATGGCACAGATGGGCTGTGATTGGCCCAGTATGTATCACAGTCACAGCTAGCAACACAATTGTACTGTCAACTGTCACTTGACCTGATGTGATTGGTACAGTGATAACTCAACGGCTGTCTTCAGTGGATGCAGCTGGTGACAGATCATGCCGCACTGTGGCCTAGCGGGCACACATGAAGCACGAACTGGAAGGTCGTCATATGACGTCCATCCGGATCGATGAGAGGCCCACCCAGCCTTCAATTTACTATATGCTGGGTGGGAAATGGTTAACAGTATATATACTTTTTTTTGCTTGTAATGACTGTTGAAGGACTGATGCATTTCTGTTTCACTGCAATTGCAACATTATATGGGAATATGTTGTCCTATGTTCTGTGGTCTCTAAAGGGAAACCTTTTTAAAACTGCTCAATAAAATCTAATTAAAGAAATAGTATAGATATACTTTGAAACTTGCCTAAGCATACCCCCTTGTATATTACATTTGCATGTAATACATGTAATTTCCATGCTAGTATGTTATATTTGTTGACAATCCTTGTGTTCTATTTATAGAAGATGCAATTAAATGCACTGACATGCAGCTACTGCTTGTATATTTTTTTGGAAGCCTTTAACAAAATTAGTGAAGCAGAAAAGATCTTTTAGTGGTTGAATTATGGCAACACTTCTGACCAACATCTGATACCTATTGCCCCATACACACGATCGTTTTTCATGCCGTTAAAAATGCCATTAAAAAAAATGGCCATTAAAAATGATCGTGTGTAGGCTCCAGAGCATTTTTAACGACGTGAAAAACGGCCATTAAAAATTTCGAACATGCTCTCTTTTTTCACGTCGTTTTTTCATGTCTTTTTTTTAACGACGTGAAAAACGATAGTGTGTATGCTTTAACGACGTGAAAAAAACGCGCATGCTCAGAATCAAGTATGAGACAGGAGCGCTCGTTCTGGTAAAACTAGCGTTCGTAATGGAGATAGCACATTCGTCACGCAGTCACGGACTGAAAAGCACGAGACTGAAAATAGCGAATCGTCGCTCAACAAACTTTACTAACATGAAGGGTGGCGCCATTCGAACGGAACTTCCCCTTTATAGTGCCGTCGTGCGTGTTGTACGTCACTGCGCTTTGCTTGATCGTTTTTTTAAATGATCGTGTGTACGCAAGACAGGCTTGAGAGGAAACATGAAAAAAAACGACGTGAAAAACGGCAAGAAAAAAAATGGCAAGAAAAACGATCGTGTGTATGGGGCATATGGCTAGCTCAATACTTTCTGCACCAAAAAGTCAACATTTTAGGATTGTAAGCACATTGGCATAGGATAAACATTATTAAAGTATTTTTCAGGAAAGTATTTTAAAGTTATTAAAGTCTATTTAAAGCCGAAGTTTAGAAAAAATTGGGCAATTCCATTGACCAAATATGACAATGACAACACCATCCAGGCCCTTCCCCTGAATAGCTGGTAAAAGCTCTGTGTCAGGGTCAGTGATGTGTTTTTTTTTATCTGTGAGACGGTGGGTAAGGGGCATTATGATTGATGATGGACTTACAACTAGGAACTTTTTTAGGGATTTTTTTTTTTTTTTTAAATAAAGGACATGGAGGACAGGATTAAATGTTTGAATGTCTTTATATGTAGGTTACAATTGTGTTTTTTTTGTGTGAAAGAGTAGGGGTACTATATACCTATATACCCCTGATTCATTTCATCAAGCCCCCTGCCTACAGATTCAGAGCCAGGGCTGTGGGGAAGAGGCCTTTGTCCTCATCAACATGGGGACAAGGTTCTTTGCCAAGGGGACCCCCCCCCTGGCAAGGTACTCTCTATGTTGAAGGCATGTTGCCTGATGTGGTTTATACTCCCCCCCACCATCTTTTCCAGGGAAGCTAGGCTGCATGCTTTGGTATATATTTTTAGGGGGACCTCATACATTTTTTTTTTGTTTATTTTTTTCCATGGAGTCCCCCTTGAAAATGATACCAGACCCAAAGAGTCTGATATGGATTTCTCAGAGGACCTTGCACATTTTATTTTTGTTTTTTAGTGTGAGGTACCCACTTAAGATCCACACTAGACTCAAAAAATATACATTTTAAATTACCAGCAAATAACATTCATTGACAACTTCTTAAAAAAAACCAGACCTCTGCAAAGGTACCCCACAATACATACCCTCGGGAGGAGGTTAGTGTGCTGTTTTTTTAGAGAAAGAAGCTGTCAATAATCGATCATTTGCCAGCAATTTTAATTACTTTTTTTCCTTTGTAAATGTCAGTGCTGTACATCACAGAGATTCACCCCTTCACAGATATGATTAGGACACCTAAGGCATGTTTTGGAAAGGAATTGGATATTTTAAATGTTTCACTTTAAAGTGGAACTTCACTCTCTTAATCAACATTGACTAGTTTTATTCTTTATGATGCTAACCTTAGTAAATAGATAGGAAAGTATATCATATTTACATGTACTAAGTTACTTCCTGGTTTCCAGGCTTAGAGAAATTATGTCATACATCCCAGGAGTTTTCAAGATGTGAAGATGGGAGGAGGGGTTTTCTCAGATAAGCATGCATGCCTGAGCAAAGGGCAGATGAATTCCAGGAACTAAATGCTATATGAATCATCTGCCCTTACTCAAGATAGCCATGCCCAGAAATGCTAGAGGAGTGTTTTTCAAACTGTCTGCTCACCAAACAAAAACATGGAGACATGGATGTGTGGGTGAGTTTGCTTTGAATATTAAAAATTTATTAAATGGCATTTAAGCATTCAATTTTTTTTTTTACATTTTATTTGTTTGGCTTGGTACTCACCAGGGCAGTATCCGGCTCTCCCTTGTGCTATTTTTGACACGTCCTTGCCTATTAGCCCAGAAAATGTGCATTTTTAATTTTACAGATTTGGCTCCCCTATCCATCAATTTCCATCAATAACATTTTCATTGAAAGTTTTGAGACAGTACAAATGGAAAATAGAGTACATAATGTGAGGGATACAGAGATAAGGTCTACAACAAACCAGCAGTGTACAACATAGTCATCACAATTCTACATACATATGAAAACAAGATAACGGCATCTGGTTATAACAATAAATGAGATGTCAGGAAGGGGTTTGAGAAGTCATTTGGATCCATGCACACCACAATTGATTGAATTTGTGTATAGATGAAGTTCTAAGGGCTATGTATCTTTCATAGTTGTAGATTAGGTTTACCAGAGCTATAAGCTCGGAGAGGTTAGGTGCTTGGTTGGACCTCCAAAGTTTGGTGACAATTGACTTTGTGGATATAAGAATAATTACAACGATAGTACGAAAGTATGTGGGGAAACGTTCTATACCCAGGTGGAGTAAAGCTAGGGCTAGGTCGGGTTTTGTTAATATTCCAGTGACTCTGGATATCAACCGAAAGACTTGGTTCCAGTGACTAGTTAATTTGATGCGTATGTGTAAAAGTGTGCCTGGCTGACCGCATTCTCTCCAACATAGTGGGGAATTTTTGGGGTAGAACTTTGCTAAACGGTATGGGGTTAGGTACCATCTGGACAGAATTTTTGGACGAAATTCCCAGTGGGTGACACAATGGGTGGCTTCCTGAAAGTAACGTATAGCTACCTGCCATTGAGCATCAGTGAAAGACTGCTGAAGGTCACATTCCCATTGAAACATGGGTGGTGGTTTTAGTGAATATCCCTTTGCTCTGAAGAATAGACTAAAATTAGGAGATACCTATGGTGTTGGGTTTAGGACACGTCAGCTATTTCCATGTGTCTTGGTGTATGTGTATGGAGGGTTTGGGGTGCCTTTTCAAATACATGGACACCCTCATGTAAGTTAAAAGGCCTTTAAGTGAGATACAGTATGCATTAATTAGTTCTTCCATGGATTTGAGTTGCGACCCCTGGAATAAATCTTCTACCCATTGGATGCCTGCAGTCTGACACCTTTTAGTGGAAAGATGGGGAATGGGAAATTCCAGGGCAGAAAGGGGAGTGAGGATTGCATGGGAATGAGAGTTAGTAGCTTTGGAACAAACAAAGTGTTCCACCCCATAAGGGCTGCTTTTATTGTGGCAGGAAAGTGGGAAGTATCTAAACTTTTCAACATGGTATCCAGAAGAGCTACCTTAGGGTCTGGTGTATGTAAGAAATAGGACTCAATGTCCACACAGAGGTTATCTGGAGCAACCAGGAACCAGTGTATCAATTAGGTCATTTGTGTGGCAACCCAATATTCAGGGAGATCTACGAGGCCAAATCCTCCAGCCTTCCTATGTTTTATGAGATGAGCATAGGGACACCGGGCTCTTTTGTTATGCCAAATAAATTGTTTGATTAGTGATGTGAGAGATATCATTTATGAGTGGAGTGGTGTACTGAAATGGGTAGGGTTCTAAATACATAAAGGATTTGTGGGAGCACCATCATCTTAAACAAGGCTAGTCTTCCCATTCATGAAAGCTCAAATCGAGAATACTGTTGTAATTCCGTGGATAATTTGTTTATCAGTGGTTTATAGTTCGCTTCTCCCAGGTGTGCAGATATAGGAGTTATAGAAATACCAAAGTAAGGAATTCCTTTGTCCGCCCAAGAGTAAGGCAGTTTGGTGGAGAGTTGAAGATGGGTATCTTCAGGAAGGCTTAGATCTAGAATTACCGGTAATCAATTTTGAGCAATCTACCTTGTAATAAGAAATTAAACTAAAAGAGGTCAAGACCTGATGCGCTAATGGAAGTGAGACCGTTGGATTGAATAACATTAAGACAATATCATCTATGAATAAATTAATAACATTAAGGCGGTTGTGGAAATGAAAACCTGATATACCGGGGTGATCTTGTATGGCATTAGCTCAGCTTAGTTCAATAATTAAGTTGAAAATTGAGCGTGAAAGTGGGTATTCCTGACGGGTCCCATTGCTTATTGGAAATGACTTGGATAGGAGGCTGGACAAGTAGACCCTTGCAGATGGGTTGGAATATAAAGCCATAACAGCAGACAGTAGTATACCAGAAAAAAACGAATTTCAATAATTCTTGTTGCATGTATCCCCAATGAACACGATCAAATGCTTTCTCTGCGTCTATGGAAAGAAGCAGTGAAGGCGTTTTCATTCTCTCTGCAAAATTTAAAATGTTCAATAATCACCTAGTAGCATTGGAGGCCAGTCTTCCTCTGATAAAGCCCCTTTGGTCTGGCTGGATTAAGGCTGGGAGAATGTTATGTAAAGTCTAGCAAAGAGCTTAGCAAAATGTTTACATCAGTGTTAAGTAGTGATATGGGCCTAAAGTTTGCAGGTAAATCCGGACTTTTGCCTGGCTTAGGAAGAGTAACTATATTGGCCATCAACATTTCATCTGGGACAGAAGCTCTGGAGGCTGCTGTAGTGAAAACATATATTAAGTGTGGGGCTAGGGTAACAGAGAAACTTCTATAGTACTTGTTTGTGAATCCATCTGGGCCAGGTGATTTCCCCATAGGTAGGGATTTGATGGTTCTTTCAATTTCGTCAACTGTGAAGGGGGCCTTTAATGATTCCAGTTGGTCGCTTGATAGGGTTGGGAGTTTGAGTTGATCAAGGAAGCTACTGATCGCATCATTAGTTAGTTGGGGAGTAGTTTTATCTTGATTTCAATTATATAAAGTACTGTAATAGTCAGAGAAAGCATAAGCTATGTGTTGTGGGTTTGCGAGCCTCTGTTTAGTGAAGGAATGTAGGATAAAGGGAATCCGGTACCTGGCACTGCGGGATTTAAGTTAATTTGCTAGGAGTTTACCAGCTCTGTTACCCTGTACATAATAATGGATTTTAAGACGTCTCATATAATGGTCATGTTGGGAACAAAGCAGAGAGCAGAGCTCAAAGCGTAGATTGGTTAAGTTGGCTGAGATAGATTCAGTCAGAAAGGACTTATTCTGGACTCCTAAATCATGAATTCATTGGAGCAATTTGCTAAGCTTAGCATTACATTTGCATTTAGCCTTGGCACTCAGTTACAAAATTAGCCCTTGCATATAAGCCTTATGGGCATTCCAGATAGGGAATATGTTGACATCAGGGGGTCGAGTTCACTTTGAAAAACTTCTGGAGGAGTTTAGTAAGAGCACCCAGGTTGTCCAGATTTCTTACACTGCCATAAGAACACTTTGGGGCAGGCATATTTTTCCTAATAACAATCGAAATAGCCACATGGTCCGACCATGTAATATCATAGATTGAGGACGTAGATGTCTGTTGTAGCAGCCATTTATCTACTAGGAAAAGATCTTTATGAAAATATGATAAATGTCTGTTAGAAAAGAATTTATAGCCTTGTTCGTTACCATGTTGACATCTCCATATGTCATGCAGTTCAGATGCATGCAGAAGTGGGCCTAAGGTTGGACGAGGTTTGAAGCTTTTAGACGACATGTCCAGAGCCGAGTGAGGCACAAGGTTAAAATCTCCTCCAATAATCAAGTTTCCAATTCTCATTGGTTGTATCCTCTTGAGTAGGGATGAGCTCGGTGTTCGAGTCGAACATAAGTTCGACTCGAACATCGGCTGCTCGTGCGTTCGGCGAACAACGAACGATTTGGGCCGTTCGCGCCAAATTCGAGTGACGCGAACGGCCCACAATACACTGCGCCATCGCAGTGTAATCCCGGCGCTGTGATTGGCCAAGCATGCACTGTGACCCTGCATGCTTGGCCAATCACAGCGCCGGCAGCGAGGAGAGCAATGATTGGCCACAGGCAGGATGCCTGTGGCCAATTATAGCTGAGGGGGTTTAGTACACGCCCCACACTATAAAAGGCCGCCAGCGCGGCGGCCTCGTGTAGTGTGTTCCGGAGCAGGGAAAGTGAAGGATAGGCAGGGACAGTGTCAAATCTATTCTTTGCTAAACCTTGTGTGTAGGGACAGAGAAGGATAGGCAGGGAGAGTGTCAGTGTCATATTCTTTGCTAAACCTTGTGTGTAGGGACAGAGAAGGATAGGCAGGGAGAGTGTCAGTGTCATATACTTTGATAAACCTTGTGTGCAGGGAGAGAGAAGGATAGGCAGGGGACAGTGTCAGTGTCATATTCTTTGCTAAACCTTGTGTGCAGGGAGAGAGAAGGATAGGCAGGGAGAGTGTCAGTGTCATATACTTTGATAAACCTTGTGTGGAGGGAGAGAGAAGGATAGGCAGGGGACAGTGTCAGTGTCATTGTTGCTAAGCCTCCTGCACATTATACACCTGAAGTTAGCCCGTATTGCTGCTTTTTCCTGGTGTGTTACACCAACAGGCATTTGCGGCACTTACAGCGGTCGGAGTGTGCCTCCTGATCATATTACACCTGAAGTTAGCCTGTATTGCTGCTTTTTCCTGGTGTGTTACACCAACAGGCATTTGCGGCACTTACAGCGGGCGGAGTGTGCCTCCTGATCATATTACACCTGAAGTTAGCCTGTATTGCTGCTTTTTCCTGGTGTGTTACACCAACAGGCATTTGCGGCACTTACAGTGGGCGGAGTGTGCCTCCTGATCATATTACACCTGAAGTTAGCCTGTATTTCTGCTTTTTCCTGGTGTGTTACACCAACAGGCATTTGTGGCACTTACAGCGGGCGGAGTGTGCCTCCTGATCATATTACACCTGAAGTTAGCCTGTATTGCTGCTTTTTCCTGGTGTGTTACACCAACAGGCATTTGCGGCACTTACAGCGGGCGGAGTGTGCCTCCTGATCATATTACACCTGAAGTTAGCCTGTATTGCTGCTTTTTCCTGGTGTGTTACACCAACAGGCATTTGCGGCACTTACAGCGGGCGGAGTGTGCCTCCTGATCATATTACACCTGAAGTTAGCCTGTATTGCTGCTTTTTCCTGGTGTGTTACACCAACAGGCATTTGCAGCACTTACAGCGGGCGGAGTGTGCCTCCTGATCATATTACACCTGAAGTTAGCCTGTATTGCTGCTTTTTCCTGGTGTGTTACACCAACAGGCATTTGTGGCACTTACAGCGGGCGGAGTGTGCCTCCTGATCATATTACACCTGAAGTTAGCCTGTATTGCTGCTTTTTCCTGGTGTGTTACACCAACAGGCATTTGCGGCGCTTACAGCGGGCGGAGTGTGCCTCCTGATCATATTACACCTGAAGTTAGCCTGTATTGCTGCTTTTTCCTGGTGTGTTACACCAACAGGCATTTGCGGCACTTACAGCGGGCGGAGTGTGCCTCCTGATCATATTACACCTGAAGTTAGCCTGTATTTCTGCTTTTTCCTGGTGTGTTACACCAACAGGCATTTGCGGCACTTACAGCGGGCGGAGTGTGCCTCCTGATCATATTACACCTGAAGTTAGCCTGTATTGCTGCTTTTTCCTGGTGTGTTACACCAACAGGCATTTGCAGCACCTACAGCAGCCGTAGTGTGATTCCTGCAAAATATACTCCTGAAGCTAGGCCTTATTGCTGGTTTTCCCATTTCCCTGCAGGCCATTAGAATCTCTGGAAGGCAAACAAGGAGAGGCAGACAGTCAGGAGCCATTAAAAGAGGGCAAGCAGGCTCTGTGTCTAGAGACAACAGTTCTGGTCGTGGACGCGGTGCATCGCCATCAGCACGTGGCCATGGGACATGCTTGTCCTTCTTTTCGGCAACTGGACGTGTTGAGCCGCATCATGCCGAAGACTTGGTAGAGTGGATGACCAAGCCCTCCTCATCCTCCTCATCCTCTCTCACCCAGGCTCAGGGTACTGGCAAAGCAGCTGCCAAAGCGTCCTCTTCCCTGGTATCAATGTCATCATCAGTCACTCCTTCCCTAGACCAACCATGTCCTCCTGAGGAGTCCCCCGAACTGTTTGAGCACAGTGTTGGGTACATGCTCCAGGAGGATGCCCAGGGTTTCGAAGGGTCTGATGATGATACCCAGCTAGAGGAAGGCAGTAGCGTGAGAGCAGAGAGAGGGGATGCTCAAGAAGGACACCAATCTGGCAGTCATGTTCCAGCAGCTGCAGCATGCTGCCAGATTGGCTCCAGTGATGAGGAGGGAGGGGATGATGAGGTCACTGACTCCACGTGGGTGCCTAATAGGTAAGAGGAGGAGGAAGAGGAGGAGGATGAGGAGGAGGCACATCTCCAACAAGGCAGGATGCCCTCGGGGGGCCAGCATAAGGGCAGCACACCGACGGAATCACACCGCAGAGCTCCGCCTGTGCAGGGCACTGCCTCTGCCCGTTATTCAAAAAGTTCTTTGGGGTGGGCCTTTTTTGAGTCGAGTGCATCAGATCGCACAGCTGCTGTTTGCAACATATGTCTCAAGCGTATATCGCGTGACCAAAACATCACCCGCTTGGGCACCACATGCTTGACCAGACATATGTTGACCTGCCATGCAGCTCGTTGGCAAGCCCACCTTAAAGACCCACACCAAAGAACAAAGCGGACCTCTTCTTGCACCGCATCAGCTGGGATCTCCAACCCCACTATACCTTCAGTCCTCTCTGAAACCTGCACTGAGAGGAATGAAGGTGTAGAATTAGGTGTGTCACAGCCAAGTACTTGCGGGCACTGTTCTAGCAGTACACCGACGTCCGATCGTAGCAGGCAAATTTCCCTGCCCCAGCTGCTGGACCGTCGAAAGAAGTTCACTCCCAGCCATCCACATGCCCAGCGGTTGAATGCTAGCTTGGCTAAATTGCTAGCGCTTCAACTGCTGCCTTTTCAGTTGGTAGACTCGGCCCCCTTCCGTGAGTTTGTGCAATGTGCGGTTCCTCAGTGGCAGGTTCCCAAACGCCACTTTTTCTCATGGAAGGCGATTCCGGCTCTCTACCGGCATGTGGAAGGCAATGTCTTGGCCTCGCTGGACAAGGCGGTCAGCGGTAGGGTGCATATTACCGCTAACTCATGGTCCAGCAGGCATGGACAGGAACGTTACCTTTCTTTCACGGCCCATTGGGTCACTCTTTTGGCAGCTGGGAAGGATGCAGGACAAGGTGCAGTAGTGTTGGAGGTTGTTCCACCACCACGCCTACAAAATGCTACTACTGGTTGTGACACACCTCTGTCCTCCACCCCCTCCTCTTCTTCTTCCTCCATGGCCTCTTCCTGTGCTTTGTCCTCGGAACCAGTGGTGCTCCGTAGGCGTTCAAGGGGCTACGCAAGTTCGCAGGCAAAAAGATGCCATGCCGTGCTTGCGCTGGTGTGTTTGGGGGACAGGAGCCACACTGGGGCAGAGGTTCTGTCTGCTCTGCAGGGGCAGGCCGAGAGTTGGTTGACGCCACGCCAGCTTAAGCCAGGAATGGTGGTTTGCGACAATGGCACCAACCTCCTCTCCGCTCTCTGACAGGGACAACTGACCCATGTGCCCTGTGTGGCTCACGTCCTTAACCTGGTGGTGCAGGGGTTCTTGGGCAGGTACCCGGGCTTACAGGATGTCCTGAGGCAGGCCAGGAAAGTCTGTGTGCATTTCCGCAGATCTTATAATGCCAGTGCTCGCCTGGCTGAGCTGCAAAAGGAGTTGAACCTGCCCAAGAACCGCCTTATATGTGACATGCCCACCAGGTGGAACTCAACGTTGGTCATGCTGCAGTGGCTGCACACGCAGCAGAGGGCCATCAATGAGTACCTGTGCGACTACGGCACCAGGACAGGGTCAGGGGGGCTCGGGTTTTTTTCACCACGCCAGTGGGGCATAATCAGGGATGCATGCACTGTCCTGGCACCATTTGAGGAGGCCACGAGGATGGTGAGCAGTGACTGTGCATGCATCAGTGACACTGTACCTCTTGTCCACCTGTTGGAACATACGCTGCATGGAATAATGGACAGGGCACTTGAGGCAGAACAGAGGCAGGAAGAGGAGGACTTCCTTGCCTCTCAAGGCCCCCTTTACCCAGACAGTGTTCCTTCTGTCCCACCCATCGCACAGGAAGAAGAGGAGGAGGAGGAGGAGGATTGTGTCAGCATGGAGGTGGAGCCTGGCACTCAGCATCATCAGCAGCAGTCTTTTAGGTATGATTTACAGTCCCAAGAAACCAGTGGACTTGTACGTGGCTGGGAGGAGGTGGCTGCGGATCATGTCGTCCTTAATGACCCAGAGGACTCCGGACCGAATGCCTCAGCTAACCTACGCTGCATGGCCTCCCTGATCCTGCAAAGTCTGTGGAAGGAACCTCGTATTCTTCGGATCAAGGAGAGGGACCATTACTGGCTGGCCACTCTCCTTGATCCATGGTACAAGGGTAAGGTTGCGGACCTTATCTTACCGTCGCAGAGGGAGCAGAGGATGAGTCAACTCCGGGAGGCCTTGCAGAAAGGTCTGTGCAACGCGTTCCCAGAGACTGGGAGGTTACAAACTCCTGGTCCTGGACAACGAGTTGCTGAGGCTTCGGTCAGACAAAGAAGGAGCGGTGGGGAAGGTGGCCGTCTGACCGATGCGTTCAGACAATTCTTTAGTCCGCAGCCCCAAGGTATGATCGGTTCCAGCAACCATTGCCAGCGTCTGATATACATGGTGCAGGAATACCTAGGGGCAAGGTCAGACTTGGACACCTTCGCCACCGAAAATCCTCTGGCTTACTGGGTCTTGAGGATGGATCACTGGCCAGATCTTGCACAGTATGCAATTGAGCTACTGGCCTGTCCTGCATCCAGCGTTCTTTCAGAACGCACATTCAGTGCTGCTGGAGGATTTGTCACGGATCACAGGGTGCGCCTGTCCACCGACTCTGTTGATCGACTGACCTTCATAAAGATGAACCAGTCTTGGATCACCACCAGCTACCAAACACCTGAAGCTGATATAACAGACAAATTTATTTTCAAATGTCACATCCCTTCAAGACTGATGCTGATGCTGAGAGACTGTCCTGTTATGTTGACTGACTATCCTCCTCCTCCTCAAGGATCCGATTGATGATGATAGCTTGGAAGAACATTTTTGTTTCTGGGTGCCGCCACCAGTGGCTAAGGCCCAATTTTTCAGCCCCTGTTTAACAGGGGCATGTAATTACAATTTTTTATGCAATGCTTTGCAGCAGGGCTCATTTCTGCACTCCAACTAGAGTATCTGGGAGAGGTTGCAGTGTCGTGGCACCAGCACCAGTGGCTAAGGCCCAATTTTTCAGCCCCTGTTTAACAGGGGCGTGTAATTACAATTTTTGATGCAATACTTTGCAACAGGGCTCATTGCTGTGCTCCAAGTACAGTATCTGTGAGGGGTTGCAGAGTTGTGGCACCAGTGCCTAAGGCCCAATTTTTCTGCCCCTGTTTAACAGGGGCATGTAATTACAATTCTTGATCTAATAATTCACAGCAGGGCCCATTCCTGCGCCCACCAAGAGTAACTGTGAGGCCTTACAGTGTTGTGTCAACACCACCACCACCACCACCACCAAAGGCCCAATTTTTCAACCCCTGTTCAACAGGGGCATGCAATTACAATTCTGGATCTAATAATTCACAGCAGGGCCCATTCATGCGCCCACCAAGAGTAACTGTGAGGGCTCACAGTGTTGTGTCAACACCAACATGTAAGGGGCAAATTTCAGCTGAGTATATACGGCAGGCCCCTACTTTCAAACATCCAACTTACAAACGACTCCTCCTTGCAAACGGAAGGATACAACAGGAAGTGAGAGGAAATCTACCCCTAGGAAGGCAAATTGTCTCCTGTAAGAGTTAATATGGGAAAAAAAGTGTCTCCTCTCCACTGATGCTTTATCACCAATTCTTGTTTCAATAAAAACCCCAAATTTTCAAAAAACATTTGTCATTAGGACGGAAAGTGAGGTGAACTGTTCTGAACAGGTGCACACTGCACAGACAGCAAAACAAATGTTACAGGGGTGATAACCCTTCCCTATGTTTTCCAAAAAGCTTAAAAATTGATTTTTTGGCTGGAGCTACACTTAAACAATGTACCTGTTCAAAATTACAAACAGATTCTACATAAGAACAAACCTACAGTCCCTGTCTTGTATGCACCGCCTGTATACGGCTGTTCAGAGTATATATTGCCTTTTTTATTTTGTGTGCGGGGTTCCCCTTAATATCCATACAAGACCCAAAGGGGCTGGTAATGGGCTGGGGTAGGCGGGGGCTGTGATGGGGTAGCTATGCCATTTTTCTTAAAGAATTTCATCCATATTACCGGGACCAGACATTACATTAAAGCCGCAAGCAGTTTTAAATGGCTTTTTTTTCCTTTAGAAGTGTCATTTTGTGCAGGGACAGTTCTAAACACGGGAAACACGTGGCACTTCACAGGCATACTTTAGACACCCCCCAGGTACGATATTTAAAGGAATATTTGACTTTTTTTTTTCACTTTATGCATCATTAAAATGACTGCTCCCGAAAAACGGCCGTTTTTAAAACTTTTTTTTGGATTGATACATGTCCCCTGGTGCAGAACCCGGGTTCCCAAACCCTTTTTAGGACAATAACATTCATAATAGTCGTTATAATTAGCACCTTAGATTTCGAACGTTCGCATCCATTGTATTTAATAGGGTTCTAAAGTTCGTGCGAACTTTCGGTCCGTTCGCGGGTTCTGGTGCGAACCGAACCCGGGGGTGTTCGGCTCATCACTACTCTTGAGCAGTTTCTGTATGAAGCGAAGTCGGTGAGAGTTCGGTACATACATGTTCACTAGAGTATACAGATTGGAATTAATAAGACATAACAGGATGATGAAGCGTCTTTCCAGGTCCAAGATAGATTCTTTGAGTTCAAAGGATAACGAGTCCTGTATAGCTAAGAGGACACCCTCTTTTTTTCAGGAGCAGATGCTTAAAAGACATGGGGGTAGGATTTATGAGTACATCGGGGGGGGGGGGGTTGCTTGTATGTGAAAGTGAGTTTTTTGCATAAGAAGAATACCTGCATCCTGTTTGCAGGCTTCCTTCCACATATAGGCCCTTTTGGTAGGGAGCATTCAAACTTCTTTGAAAGAGTCCTGCTCAAACCAAACCCAGGACAGCTGAGCTCATATCTATCAGAGACCTGATATAATAAATTAAATATCAGATAGCATTAACCTAAGTTCATTCAATTGTCTTGTATAACATTTATAAAAATTATTGCATGCATTGTTTTTTTTCCTTTTTGACATTTTGTGACTTTTCTCCCACATATTTGATCATGCGATAAATAAAATGTGAAGTATAATATATTGAATAATTTTCCATTGTTCCTAGTCTTAGTTAGGGTTACATAGCAATGCACATGGCATTGGGATTATCAGCTTTATAATGACATTTTTTCAAGAATTTTTTATACAACCAGAATGTAATGAAGTTTGTCTTACATCTAATAAATGTCAAACTCTGAGTTAAATTAGTTCTGTACTAATAGCATCTGTTTTCTGTTCCACTTTTCAGTTCTCAACATGTGCCTCCTATGTATGTATCTGTTCAGACCCGATTTATTTTTATTTCCTCCCTTAAGATTTGTCCAATAACATGAGCCAACTAACAGCTTTTCAGCTGTTTGGCTTATTTAATTCTATCCTTTTACGATAAGTATTGCACTCTGTTTGTTTTTTTATCCCTATTGCACAAACAATGTCAGGAATTGTTGTCAGTAAATGATTCAGAATGTCTTTACTTATCCCCCTGAAATCCAGAAAACTCTTACTTAAGACATAATATTATAAAAACTTAAAAAATTCTAAAAAAAGTGTTCAGGATTGGTTACCGATCTGCTGCTATGTTAAGGTGTAAATCCCAAAGCAAGATCTTGATAGCTACAGCAGTAATTGTAACATATAGCTTCTAAAGGTCAACATGAATATTTCATGAAAGACTTTGCGACAGCTGTCATTTTTTCTTCAATTTACAGAAAACTAGAGTTGTAAGGACACTGGGGAAATTCAAGGTACTTCAACACCAAGGGTATGCTCTTGCTATTTCTATATGTCAGTTCTATTTACAGAGAGCCTGGCAGATAAATATTTGGAGTGTTTGAACTAAACTGACACCAACTTGTACTTTTATTTAAAGTTTGAAACTCAATAACTTGTGATTAATTCCAGAATTCTGTTGTGCTGTACATTAGGAAACAAGGGCATTCTTTAACAAAAGAACTAGCATTGTAGCAGTTTGATTAATTTCATTGACTGCTTCCTGCTGAATTGCCATATACTACTGTCAAATGAGAATATATTAAGGATAAAAAGAACCAAACTCATTTATTCTAGTTAACACTTTATTTGTAAATTATAGAGGTATATAGAACTCTTTTTTTCCCATTCTGTTTAATTCATTGTAAAGAAAAACAATGTGCTTCTAGACATTTTATGTTCTATTCGAATGGAAAAGCTGTAGTAGCTTTTTATTTCTTTCACTGGAGATACCATAAATAACAGCAGCTGTATATAGTATTATTCTTTTTAATTTGAGAATGCATTGTACAGATATTATACTGTATTAGTTATCATATTTTATATATATTTTAACTTTTCTTCAGTATAGTTTTTATTGTTTAAACAGACAGCCCATGCAAGACCAAGTGATAATGCCTATACAAAAAGGGACACCCGACCCTTTATACTCATCTTGCCTATACTCCCTCACCACTCTTTCTTCCATCACAGCCAGTGCTAAAATCAGTTGTTTCAGTGACCCAGGAGATCAGTGACATGACTCCCCTGATAATGTAATGGTCATTGTCAAAGGTGAGCAGAACAGATGTTACCCCATACCCTGAAGATCTAGGTAGTGTCACCAGCTGTGAAAGAGGAAAGAGTGGTGAGCGGGTGCAAGCAAGATGAGAGGGCCAGGGAACCTTATAAATAGATGCGGTCAGGTGACAGTGTTTTTTTAACTTAGTAGATTCCAAATTATTTCAATTTGCAATGAAATAATTGACTTGACTATAATCTAGACTCCTTTTTAATCTTTTTTTTTAAAGAATGTCATTGTATATAAGGGAAAATATTAAACTGTGGGCAGGGTATCTAAATACTAGTGACAATTTTGAATTCTTTCTGCATATGCATTCTGATATTTATTACATGTTCCCCAAAATGTAAGGAAGACCACATTCTATGCATAAAGCCTGTTGAAGCTGTTGAATTAGGTCAATGACAGCTCTGTATGTTCACACCAGCATACATATTTATGCATAGGTATATATGCTTTATCAGATTTATTAATCTGGGATACCACTTATCACTCCTATAAGTGATTTTTTTGACAATATTATTGCATCTTATAATATTGGTTAGTACTGTAAAGATGGATATGTTTCAAGCATAAACCACTTCAAGACTAGACATTTTCACCCCCTTCCTGCCCAGGTAATTTTTCAGATTTAAGTGCTGTCACAGTTAGAATGACAATTACTCAGCTATGCAACACTGTACCAAAATTAAATGTTTATCATTTTTTTGAGACAGATAGAACTTCTTTGGTGGTATTTAATCACCTCTCTTATCTTTTTATGTTTTGCTATATAAATGAAAAAAAAAAATACAGTGCATTTTGAAAAAAAAAAAAACAAAACATGTTTTCTTAGTTTCTGTTTAAAAATTTTGCAAAAAAATACAATTTCTTCATAAATTTAGGCCAAAATGTATTCTTAAACATCTCTTTGGTGAAAATAATCCAAATCAATGTCTATTATTAAGCCTGTGTGAACATTATAGAGTTTACAAACTATGGTATACAATATGTATGTAAAAAATGATTAGTCTTGGTGTGCTGACTGCCTATCTCATTTCTTGAGGCCCTAAAATGCCAGGACAGTACAAATACCCCCAAATGGCCCCTTTTTTGGAAATCAGGCAGTCTAAGATATTTAGTAGGAGGTATTGTGAGTTTTTTGAAGTTGTAATTTTTATCACAATTTGGGGAAAATTAAGACATTTATTGATGTGATTATTTTTTTTTTTTTTACAAAGTTGTTGTTTTAACAAGTTATTAACAA
Organism: Rana muscosa; assembly: GCA_029206835.1. Lineage (NCBI taxonomy): Eukaryota > Metazoa > Chordata > Amphibia > Anura > Ranidae > Rana > Rana muscosa. The sequence continues at coordinate 798,687,721 of CM055117.1, read as the reverse complement.
GGTATGTCTCACACACAGCATAGGCATACTTACAATTACACCCAAAAACATTTTGCTATGCCTCCCAAGTATGGGGCTACCACATGTGGGAGACTTTTTCACAGCCTAATTGCATAGGGTGTCTCAAAATCCAAAAAACATGTTTAGTCCTTCAAGTAGCATAAATTACACATCTACTTAGACTGACTACAGGTCAAAAAATTTCTGACACCACATGAATCTTCCAATTTCTGAAAAATCCCCAAACGGGTGCCCTTCGCTGTACTTACTGAACTTACTGAACTTACTAAAAGTGCGTTCCTATCCTTTAATAGATTAGGCAAACACAGTATGTATATTCCAAAACAGGGTGGTGTTCCCACAGGCTTTATCTTTAAACTCCATTCTCTTCTCCTACAGCTCCTCAGTCCCTTAGGTGGATATATATGTGTAGCACACACACCCCTTGTTCCTTTCCTTTGGCTCACTCATAGGAAAAGGGGCACACCATGACACATGCCCGTACCCTCCTGTGTGAAGAGGTTGAGCGGTGTAATATACCTGGGTCTTTATGGTCAGGTTCTCCAAAGAATGGGGGGCATGGCGACCGGACTCCAAGATGGACGCTTAGACCTGGAGCTCCGCTTGTCAGCCTGAGGTAACATCAGCCACCACAGCCCACCGGCGCTCCTGCGAGCCCTGCGATCGATCATCCGATCCCTGAACTGCCGAGGAACAACCCGGTGATGCCCAGGAATCGTAAAAAACCGCTGCAGCCCCAGAAACTGGACAGCTTCTTCGGAGCAGCAGCGAGGGGAATGCAGCAAAATGGCGGCGGCGACGGAGCACGAGTCCCACAGCGTGCCTCGCAGCCAGAAACACTGACCACAAGCAAAGGCCTGCCGTCCATCGCCATCCGCTCGGCTACTGCACACAGCGCATCCTCCTCCGGGACATCCAGCCCCACAACGAGGAGCCCAGTCAAATCGAGGCCGCGGAGAGACTCCCCAGCTAGGCCGCAGCCGGATCTCAGCATGGAGGTAAGCGGGCCGCAATCCAACAGCACTAGCCAGCGGCAACAGAGGGGGGACCCCATATCAGAATTCCCCACGGCAGACAGGCCAGTATCCGACACCGTGCTGAAGGACATGCTCCTTTCACTGAGAACATCCCTGCAGTCAGATATATACAGTGGGATCACTGCATGCCAAAAAGAAGTGCAGGCCATAGGACAGAGGGTCCATGTTGTGGAAGACAAAGTGGAAGAGCACACTTCTGAATATAACATGATGGTGGACGCCATCAAGGCACAGGGGGAGGAAATAGTTTGGCTCAAGGATAAGATGGCAGACCTCGAGGACAGATCAAGAAGGAATAACCTCAAACTGAGGGTAACCCTGAAAATGTTCCCCCTACACAGCTCCTTCAATACACCCAGACTCTGTTCTCCACATTGCTGCCAGAGGCAACAGCGCAGGATCTTATCATTGATAGAATCCATAGGGTCCCTAAACCGTCGTTCCTCCCTGACGAGACTCCCAGGGATGTACTGATGAGGGTACACTTTTTCCACATCAAAGATCGCATACTACAAGCGTCACGTACTCCAGGGAAAATCCCGCCACAATACGCCAACATCAGGATGCTACCTGACCTGTCCAGACACACTCTTCAGCGCAGACGCAATCTGCTCACTGTAACCAAAGCATTGAGGAATCACAACATACCGCATAAGTGGAAATATCCAGCCAATCTTATTATCACACACAATGGGGCTAGTGTCTCAGTATCCAAACTAGAGGAAGGGCTGGCTGCCCTACGCCAATGGGGAATTCTCCCGCAACAAGTTCCTCAATCCCAATCCTCTGCAGGCCCACAGCCACTACAGAATGACTGGCAGGTAGTGTCACACAAGAAGGCTGGCAAGAAAAAAGCCGGTGAAGCAAAATAATTACTTATACTCACCAATCTCGTTTATCTCAGGTGCACAGGTACCGCAGTGAGGTACCAACTTTACACCCTCCGTTCTGCACTAGCAGCTACGTCTGCCCGAGGATCAATTTATGGATCCATTTCTTATGAAAAACCAGTTATATCTATCTTTTTCTCTTATATTTCCGTTGCTGTTTTCCTTTTTTCTCCCCAGTGTCCCTTTTGATATACACAGAAACGCTCAATGTATAATGACAGTGGTAAATGAAGAACATGCAAGACTACTCTCATCATACCACAAGGATGGGAAAAGTCAACCAACATTCTCCAGGACGAGTAAGTGCCTAACCAGTTTCCTCACACATGATACCACTCAAATAACACTATGTCGATTAAGTTCCTATCTATTAATGCCCGGGGTCTGAACCACCCAGTAAAACGCTTCTCCATGTGGAAAGAAGCCTGCGCACAGAGAGCTGACATACTCTGTGTACAGGAAACACATTTCCAAAAAGATGCAGCCCCGAAGTGTTCACATAAGGACTACCCTTTCATATATACGGCTTGTACGCCTGACAACAAGAAGGGAGGAGTCCTATTGGCCATCAAAAACTCTCTCTCATTCCAACCGAAAACTACTGTTCTGGACGATGGAGGCAGGTATATAATCCTTACGGGAGACATCAATTCCAAACCATACACGATTGTTTCAGTATATGCCCCTAACACTCACCAACTCCGCTTCTTGAGGAAAATCCTTACCAAAACCCAAAATTTGAAATATGGCAACCTCCTGATATGCGGTGATTTTAACATGACATCGGACCCGCTACTGGATACTACCTCTGGCAAACCCAGGTCCCACCTATCTCTGCAACCCTTGTTACACAAGTTGGAACTCTTTGATGTATGGAGATGCCTCCACGCCAACGAACGTGACTATACCTTTTTCTCGAAAAGACACAGTTCTTATTCTCGAATAGACATGTTCCTAACTGATAAATGGTTGCTGCAGAACATTGAAAGAACTAGTATACACAATATTACATGGTCAGATCATGCTGCTATATCTTTGTCTATTATAGAAAAGGGTGTCTCCCCTTCTATCCCCATCTGGCGTAGCAACACTAGGGTTCTTCAAGAACCACTTCTCCAAAAGTCTATAGCCCAACACCTAACAAACTACTTCGCAGAAAATGTTGATTCTGTTACTGACCCAAACGTTCTGTGGAATGCACATAAAGCCTATATTCGAGGGATATTAATCCAAATTGGCGCTAGGGAAAAAAGAAAACTAACGCACTCACTTAACTCTACTATTGCTGACATACAAATTCTAGAAACCATGCATAAGCAGTCACCATTAGAACCCTTAACTAGTAAACTGTGCGCCAGCAGAGAAAAGCTTAGAGAACTCCTATCGCACCAATTTGATAAGCATCTAAGACGCCTGAAACTCCTACACTATGCCAATGCAGACAGAGCAGGCAAATATTTAGCAAATAGACTCAAAGCCATTCGTTCCAAAACTAGAATACAATACCTGAAACACCCCTCCACTTCACTAAAAATTATTAACCCCCAAGATATAGCCGATCAATTTGCTGACTACTACAGTTCGCTTTACAACCTCCAGAGAGACTCCAATACTCCCCAACCGACAACAGAAAAAATACAAACATTCTTGCACACGTTGAAACTTCCATCCCTTTCCCAAACACAATTGGAGGACCTAAACAGCCCGATCACGGCACTAGAAATAGAACACATAATTGATTCTTTACCAATCGGGAAATCCCCCGGCCCAGATGGCTTTTCCAATGAATATTTCAAAACATTTAAACAGATCCTTTCGCCCCACATGTCCAAAGTCTTCATTAAAGCCACAGAAACAGCGACACTTCTGCGAGAAATGCTAAAAGCACACATAGTCACACTCCCTAAACCAGGAAAGGAACCTCACACACCAGCTAACTTCAGACCCATTTCACTCTTAAACACTGACACAAAAATATTTGCAAAATTACTGGCTAAAAGACTTACGCATATAATACCACTAATCATCAAAAAAGACCAGATGGGCTTTGTAAAGGGGAGACAGACCTCTGACGCTACCAGGAGAATCATCAATGTGATACATCGGGCTGAAAGAACTCGAACGCCTTCTCTGCTGCTCTCTATTGATCAAGAGAAGGCGTTCGACAGGGTCCATTGGACCTACATGGAAATGGTTCTGGAAAAATTTGGGTTTAAAGGATCAATTTTAAAGGCTATTCTATCTCTATACTCCTGCCCATCCGCCCAGGTATACTCTGCAGGCCTACTGTCTAAAACATTTGACATATCAAATGGGACCAGACAGGGCTGTCCCCTGTCCCCAACTATTTTTAACCTTATGATAGAACCACTAGCTGAAGCAATCAGATCAACGCCCTCGATCACGGGCTTCCAGTTTGGTTCCAATATGCATACCATTAATCTATTTGCGGATGATGTAATCCTAATTCTGACTAATCCATTACAGTCCCTGAAAGAGGCGCACAAAATCCTAACAACATTTGGGGACATATCCTACTATAAGGTCAACTTTACAAAGTCTCTCATCCTAGACCTAGGAGTACAGTCTCAAATGAAACAATCCCTTCAAAAACAATTACCATATACTTGGAGCGCAGGTAGTATCACATACCTGGGTATATCACTCACTAGTAAAATAGCTGCCCTCGCTAAAATTAACATGACTCCGCTGGTAACCAAACTGGAAGCCCAACTCAAGGCCATTTTGAGAACTGAAATCTCATGGATGGGTAGAATATCCGCATATAAAATGTTCATTTTACCACAAATCTTATATGTGTTTCGCACTCTGCCTATTCATATCCCTACTCATTTTGTCAATAGTCTCGCTAGAATATGTTGGAAGTACATATGGAAGGGAAAAAGAGCTAGGTGTTCCAGGAATAACTTGACTTCACACAAACAAGCAGGAGGGGCGGGTTTAGCGGACATTTATGACTACTTATGGGCGGTGCGCATAGACCAAATTAAATTCTGGATTCAACAATCCGACGCACCTCTTTGGGTTGACATAGAAACTTATCTATCCCCAACGAAAGATCTTACCCAACTACTCATAGGAGATCGATGGACTCCATGGAACATCTCTCTTCTCCCGCCTACCATGCAGACATCACTGAGAGCATGGAGACTCATCTTAGATAAGCATCACACGGACGCACAAACCATAGACTTCGACCTTCCCCTGAATATATTAGAATCCAAGATCCCAATGTTGGACGTCACTGACATGATAGATAAAGGCATATATCACATATCGGACCTTTATGAAGGTCCAAAACTCAAATCCATAGAACAAATCATGGCACAATATAAGATCTCCACACCAGGCTCCTACAAATGCCTCAGAATTACACACTTCTTGAGATGTCAGGCACCCTCAATAGCGACAATGCCGATTAAAATTTGGCAGTTCTATTCCAACGCAACACCAGACAAGAAGGGTATTTCCTTTTTCTATAACCTACTGCAAGACAGACTGACATTCAAGAAGACAACAGCAATGCAGAAATGGGAGGTAGACATAGGCGACACATTCTCGGACAAACAATGGCACAGGGCCTTCATAGAAGTACACAAGTCTTCCCACTGTGTGAAGCACTGGGAACTGATGATCAAGATTGCAAACAGATGGCACTATACTCCTTTCCGACTTGCCACATACTTTCCAGGAACATCCTCGCACTGCTGGAGGGAATGTGGGCACGTTGGTAACTTACTTCATATGTTCTGGCACTGCCCCAGCATGAGAAGTCTATGGAACCAGGTTTTCCAACAGATTTCCTCCATGACTGGCATACTAACACGAACTGATCCAGCTTTAGCATTACTGCACCTAAACATTGACAAATTCCCACGAACTTTTAGGCCAGTCGTGTCACACATACTTCTGGAAACACGCCTGTTGATATTGCGCAATTGGAAATCTAATAAAACTATGAACATCTCTGAAGTTATAGCAGCAGTTCATAGAAATTATACATTCGAACGCCTATTAGCAATCAACTCTCTAACATGTAAAAAATTTGATGATGAATGGGCTATTTGGCCCAAGTCCCTTGGTTAAATTGTACACTTACCACCAATGTGTATCACCTATTGTGTATATCTATTTATGTACCCCTTGTTTTGTATTTTATCCTCTATTTCTTTCTATTATCTGTAAAAAACTCTTCAATAAAAATTATTGATCTAAAAAAAAAAGGTTCTCCAAAGAATGGTTCCCGTTAGGGATGAGCCGAACACCCCCGGGTTCGGTTCGCACCAGAACCTGCGAACGGACCGAAAGTTTGCACGAACGTTAGAACCCTATTAAATACAATGGATGCGAACGTTCGAAATCTAAAGTGCTAATTATAACTAATAATATGCATGTTATTGTCCTAAAAAGGGTTTGGGAACCCGGGTTCTGCCCCAGGGGACATGTATCAATGCAAAACAAAGTTTTAAAAACTGACGTTTTTCGGCAGCAGTCATTTTAATGATGCATTAAGTGAAAAAAAAAGTCAAATATTCCTTTAGCGGTTTAGGGCATTTGACTGTGACTCAGCTGCGGCCTTTAGTGATGTAAACGTAGCAGTTTGAGAAGGAGAGAGAGACACAGCAGCACGCTTGTGTGAAAAGGTCCATTGCTGGATTGTGCACTTGCTGGGTGAGCTTAACCACATAAAAGATTGTAGCTCTGATATGAGCCATGAACTATTGCCTGTAAACCTGTATGCTGCTGAATTGTGAAGACGTTAAAGCCATTTTTATTTTACTGGACTGTCTCTGAGCCGGCTGTTCACCCCTCTGATTCCCTACAACAGGGACGTTTACATCACTAAAGGCCGCGGCTGGGTCACAGTCAAATGCCCTAAACCGCTTGCCTTCTGGTAAGCTGCTGCCCCTTTTTTGGTGGTGGACATCTCACGGCTTGCTTTGAGTAATCACGGTGGTGCGAAGTTTGTGGTTTCCCTGCCTAATGGCCTATGAACCATTTCAGATGATTGGTTAAAATACCATTGGACTATTTGGTGTAACGCCTATTAGTTTACCATATACATTTAAATAAGCACCAAATCCTTATTAGGCTTTGGTTAAGATTCTTTAAAAGTGGCGCCGTTTTTCTTTTTCCATTGTTTGAGGTGTTGTCACACTATTTCTGCTGCCTAATGTTTAAATAGTATAATTTAATTGTTTGCTAGCGCAGTTTTTATCCTTCATATATCAAGAATTGTAATTACATGCCCCTGTAGAACAGGGGCTGAAAAATTGGGCCTTAGCCACTGGTGCCACAACACTGCAACCCCTCACAGATACTGTATTTGGAGCACAGCAATGAGCCCTGTTGCAAAGTATTGCATCAAAAATTGTAATTACACGCCCCTGTTAAACAGGTGCTGAAAAATTGGGCCTTAGGCACTGGTGCTGGTGCTGGTGCCACGACACTGCAACCTCTCACAGATACTCTAGTTGGAGTGCAGGAATGAGCCCTGCTGCAATGCATTGCATCAAAAATTGTAATTACATGCCCCTGTTAAACAGGGGCTGAAAAATTGTCCCTTAGCCACTGGTGGCGGCACCCAGAAACAAAAATGTTTTTCCAAGATATCATCATGAATCGGATCATAGAGGAGGAGGAGGAGGAGGAGGATAGTCAGTCAACATAACAGGACAGTCACTCAGCATCAGCATCAGTCTTGAAGGGATGTGACATTAGAAAATAAATTATTCTGTAATATCAGCTTCAAGTGCTTGGTAGCTGGTGGTGATCCAAGACTGGTTCAACTTTATGAAGGTCAGTCCATCAACCGAGTCGGTGGACAGGCGCACCCTGTGATCCGTGACAAATCCTCCAGCAGCACTGAATGTGCATTCCGAAAGAATGCTGGATGCAAGACAGGCCAGTAGCTCAATTGCATACTGTGCAAGCTCTGGCCAGTGATCCGTCCTCAAGACCCAGTAAGCCAGAGGATTTTCGGTGGGAAAGATGTCCAAATCTGACCTTGCCACTAGGTATTCCTGAACCATGTATATCAGACGCTGGCGATGGTTGCTGGGACCGATCATACCATGGGGCTGCGGACTAAAGAATTGTCTGAACACATCGGTCAGACGGCCACCTTCCCCACCGCTCCTTCTTTGACTGACCGAAGCCTCAGCAACTCGTTGTCCCGGACCAGGAGTTTGTAACCTCCCAGTGTCTGGGAACGCGTTGCACAGACCTTTCTGCAAGGCCTCCCGGAGTTGTCTCATCCTCTACTCCCTCTGCGATGGTAAGATAAGGTCCACAACCTTAGCCTTGTACAGTGGATCAAGGAGAGTGGCCAGCCAGTAATGGTCCCTCTCCTTGATCTGAAGAATACGAGGATCCTTCCGCAGACTTTGCAGGATCAGGGAGGCCATGCAGCGTAGGTTAGCTGAGGCATTCGGTCCGGAGTCCTCTGGGTCACTAAGGATGACATGATCCGCAGCCACCTCCTCCCAACCACGTACAAGTCCACGTGTTTCTTGGGACTGTAAATCATCCCTAAAAGACTGCTGCTGTTGATGCTGAGTGCCAGGCTCCACATCCATGCTGACACAATCCTCCTCCTCCTCCTCGTCCTCTTCCTGTGAGATGGGTGGGACAGAAGGAACACTGTCTGGGTAAAGGGGGCCTTGAGAGGCAAGGAAGTCCTCCTCTTCCTGCCTCTGTTCTGCCTCAAGTGCCCTGTCCATTATTCCATGCAGCGTATGCTCCAACAGGTGGACAAGAGGTACAGTGTCACTGATGCATGCACTGTCACTGCTCACCATCCTCGTGGCCTCCTCAAATGGTGCCAGGACAGTGCATGCATCCCTGATCATGCCCCACTGGCGTGGTGAAAAAAACCCGAGCTCCCCTGACCCTGTCCTGGTGCCGTAGTCGCACAGGTACTCATTGATGGCCCTTTGCTGCGTGTGCAGCCGCTGCAGCATGGCCAACGGTGAGTTCCACCTGGTCGGCATGTCACATATAAGGTGGTTCTTGGGCAGGTTCAACTCCTTTTGCAGCTCAGCCAGCCGAGCACTGGCATTATATGATCTGCGAAAATGCACACAGACTTTCCTGGCCTGCCTCAGGACATCCTGTAAGCCCGGATACCTGCCCAAGAACCGCTGCACCACCAGGTTAAGGATGTGAGCCACACAGGGCACATGGGTCAGTTGTCCCTGTCGGAGGGCGGAGAGGAGGTTGGTGCCATTGTTGCAAACCACCATTCCTGCCTTAAGCTGGCGTGGCGTCAACCACCTCTCGGCCTGCCCCTGCAGAGCTGACAGAACCTCTGCCCCAGTGTGGCTCCTGACCCCCAAACACACCAGCGCAAGCACGGCATGGCATCTTTTTGCCTGCGTACTTGCGTAGGCCCTTGAACGCCTACGGAGCACCGCTGGTTCCGAGGACAAAGCACAGGAAGAGCCATGGAGGAAGAAGAAGAGGAGGGGGTGGAGGAGAGAGGTGTGTCACAACAACCAGTAGTAGCATTTTGGAGGCATGGCGGCAGAACAACCTCCAACACTACTGCACCTTGTCCTGCATCCTTCCCAGCTGCCAAAAGAGTGACCCAATGGGCCGTGAAAGAAAGGTAACGTCCCTGTCCATGCCTGCTGGGCCATGAGTCAGCGGTAATATGCACCTTACCGCTGACTGCCCTGTCCAGCAAGGCATGGACATTGCCTTCCACATGCCGGTAGAGAGCCGGAATCGCCTTCCGTGAGAAAAAGTGGCATTTGGGAACCTGCCACTGAGGAACCGCACATTGCATAAACTCACGGAAGGGGGCCCAGTCTACCAACTGAAAAGGCAGCAGTTGAAGTGCTAGTAATTTAGCCAAGCTAGCATTCAACCGCTGGGCATGTGGATGGCTGGGAGTGAACTTCTTTCAACGGTCCAGCAGCTGGGGCAGGGAAATGTGCCTGCTAGAATCGGACGTCGGTGTACTGCTAGCAGAGTGCCCGCCAGGGATGAGCCGAACACCCCCCTGTTCGGTTCGCACCACAACCTGCGAACAGACAAAATGTTTGTGTAAACTTTAGAACCCCATTAAATACAATGGACTCGAACGTTCAAAATCTAAAGTGTTAATTATAAAGGCTAATATGCAAGTTATTGTCCTAAAAAGTGTTTGGGGACCTGGGTCCTGCCCCAGGGGACATGTATCAATGCAAAAAGAAGTTTTAAAAACGGCCGTTTTTTCGGAAGCAGTGATTTTAATAATGCTTAAAATGAAAAAATAAAAGTGAAATATTTAGGACTTTTTAGGACAATAACTTGCATATAAGCCTTTATAATTAGCACTTTAGATTTCTCCCATAGATTTTTCAAATTTGCCGCGAACACCCCAATTTGTTCGCTGTTCGGCGAACGGGCGAACAGGCAGTGTTCGAGTCGAACATGAGTTTGAAGCTCATCCCTAGTGCCCGCAAGTACTTGGCTGTGACACACCTAATTCTACACCTTCATTCCTCTCAGTGCAGGTTTCAGAGAGGAGTGAAGGTATAGTGGGGTTGGAGATCCCAGCTGATGCGGAGAAAGGAGAGGTCCGCTTTGTTCTTTGGTGTGGGTCTTTAAGGTAGGCTTGCCAACGAGCTGCATGGCAGGTCAACATATGTCTGGTCAAGCATGTGGTGCCCAAGCGGCTGATGTTTTGGCCACGCGAGATACGCTTGAGACATATGTTGCAAACAGCAGCGGTGCGATCTGATGCACTCGACTCAAAAAAGGCCCACATTAAAGAACTTTTGGAATAACGGGCAGAGGCAGCGCCCTGCACAGGCGGAGCTCTGCGGTGTGATTCAGTCGGTGTGCTGCCCTTACGCTGGCCCCCGGAGGGCATGCTGCCTCGTTGGAGATGTGCCTCCTACTCATCCTCCTCCTCCTCCTCCTCTCTCCTATCAGGCACCCACGTGGAGTCAGTGACCTCATCATCCCCTCCCTCCTCATCACTGGAACCAATCTGGCAGTATGCTGCAGCTGCTGGAACATGACTGCCAGATTGGTGTCCTTCTTGAGCATCCCCTCTCTCTGCTCTCACGCTACTGCCTTCCTCTAGCTGGGTATCATCTTCAGACCCTTCAAAACGCTGGGCATCCTCCTGGAGCATGTACCCAACACTGTGCTCAAACAGTTCGGGGGACTCCTCAGGAGGACACGGTGGGTCTAGGGAAGGAGTGACTGATGATGACATTGAGGACGCTTTGGCAGCTGCTTTGCCAGTACCCTGAGCCTGGGTGAGAGAGAATGAGGAGGATGAGGAGGGCTTGGTCATCCACTCTACCAAGTCTTCGGCATGATGCGGCTCAACACGTCCAGCTGCCGAAAATAAGGACAAGCGTCCATGACCAGCACTGTTGTCTCTAGACACAGAGCCTGCTTGCCCTCTTTTATTGGCTCCTGACTGTCTGCCTCTCCTTGTTTGCCTTCCAGACATTCTAAAGGCCTGCAGGGAGATGGGAAAACCAGCAATAAGGGGTAGCTTCAGGTGTATATTTTGCAAGAAGCACACTACGCCCGCTGTAAGTGCTGCAGATGCCTGCCTGTGTTACACAACAGGAAAACACAGCAATAAGGGCTAGCTTCAGGTGTATATTTTGCAGGAAGCACACTACGCCTGCTATAACTGCTGCAGATGCCTGCCTGTGTTACACAACAGGAAAAAACAGCAATAAGGGCTAGCTTCAGGTGTATATTTTGCAGGAACTACGCCTGCTATAACTGCTGCAGATGCTTGCTTGTGTTACACAACAGGAAAACACAGCAATAAGGGCTAGCTTCTGGTGTATATTTTGCAAGAAGCACACTACGCCCGCTGTAAGTGCTGCAGATGCCTGTTAGTGTAACACAAAAGAAAAAAAAAACTACGAGCAATAAGGGGTAGCTTCAGGTGTATAATGTGCAGGAGGCACACTACGCCCGCTGTAAGTTCTGCAGATGCCTGCCTGTGTTACACAACAGGAAAACACAGCAATAAGGCCTAGCTTCAGGTGTATATTTTGCAGGAAGCACACTACGCCTGCTATAACTGCTGCAGATGCCTGCCTGTGTTACACAACAGGAAAACACAGCAATAAGGGATAGCTTCAGGTGTATATTTTGCAGGAAGCACACTATGCCTGCTGTAAGTGCTGCAGATGCCTGCCTGTGTTACACAACAGGAAAACACAGCAATAAGGGCTAGCTTCAGGTGTATACTGTGCAGGAGGCTTAGCAAAAATATCACTGACACTGTCCCCTGCCTATCCTTCTCTCTCCCTGCACACAAGGTTTAGCAGAATATCACTGACACTGTCCCTGCCTATCCTTCTCTCTCCCTGCACACAAGGTTTAGCAGAATATCACTGACACTGTCCCTGCCTATCCTTCTCTCTCCCTACACACAAGGTAAATGAACAAATATCATTAACACTGTCCCTGCCTATCCCTCTCTCTCCCTGAACCGGAACACACTACACAAGGCCGCCGCGCTGGTGGCCTTTTATAGTGTGGGGCGTGTACTAAACCCCCTGAGCTATAATTGGCCACAGGCATCCTGCCTGTGGCCAATTATGTCTCTCCTCGCTGCCGGCGCTGTGATTGGCCAAGCATGCGGGGTCACAGTTCATGCTTGGCCAATCACAGCGCCGGGATTGCACTGTGATGGCGCAGTGTATTGTGGACCGTTCGTGTCACTCGAATTTAACGCGAACGGCCCAAAACGTTCGATCTTCGTCGAACGATCGAACAGCCGATGTTCGAGTCGAACGTATGTTCGACTCGAACACCAAGCTCATCCCTAGTTCCCGTCTTCACTGCAATAAAGACAAGTCTCTATTCCCCAATAACTCCAAGGTCCACACCAACTGCAACTCCAACGAGAGTTTATTTTTCTCTTATGCATAATCATTGAACAGGAAAGGTTGGAGAAAGATCAGGACAGCAAGAGGTAAACATGTATCAAATAAAAGTCTCATGGTGCTTAAATTAGGTGTCTGGTAAGGATTTTTAGGGAACGCGCAATTGTTTTTTTATTTATTTTGCATGGAGATCTCCCTTAAAATTGGTAGTGGACCCAAAGGTACCCCATTAAAATCCATATCTGGCTCAAAGGGTCTGGTATGTATTTTAACCACTTGCTTACTGGGCACTTATACCCCCTTCCTGCCCAGGCCAGTTTTCAGCTTTCAGCGCTGTTGCACTTTGAATGACAATTGTGCTGTCATGCAACACTGTACTCAAACAAAATTTCTACCATTTTTTTCACACAAATAGAGATTTATTTTGGTATTATTTAATCACCACTGGGTTTTTAATTTTTGTGAATAAACAAAAAAAGGCACTGATGGGCACTAATAGCCTAGGTGGCACTGATGGGCACTGATGGGCTCTAATAGGCAGCACTGAAGGGTACTGAGAGGTGGCACTGATAGGCAGCACTAATAGGTGGAACTTATGGGCACTGATAGGCAGCACTGATGGGCACTGATAGGCAGCACCGATAGATGACACTAATAAGGCACTGATGGGCATTGGTTGGCAGCACTGATGGGCATTAATAGGTTGCCCTGGTGGGCACTGATTGGCAGCACTGATGGGCACTGATAGGTGGAGCTGGTGGGCACTGATTAGCAGCACTGATGGACACTGTGTGGGACAGATGTCACTGTAACAAAAATCGGTTAACGGTTCTCTTCCTTTCTCCTCCCGCTGTCAGCGGGAGGAGAAAAAAAGCCGATGACCGGCTCCTGTTTACTTCTGTGATCAGCTGTCATTGGCTGACAGCTGATCATATGGTAAAGGGCCGCTGTGACAATCACAGAGCGCGCTGCCTGCGTGCCGCAGGGGTCACGTGAGCAGTGCAATCACAGGAAGATGTCTATTGACACCCTCCTGGCACTGGAAGCCCAAGCTGTAGTGGTCTTTTGGCTTTAGCGTAGGCGGAAAGTGGTTAAGAGGGACTTTATGCACTTGTTGCTGTTTGCTGTAGGGTACTACAGAAAAAGTGACATTTAGAAAGAAAAACAATGATATAGTTTAAACTGTTGGGCAATTACGTTTCATTACCAGTTATTTAAAAAAAAAAAAAAAAAAAAAAGAAACCCAGCAAACAGACCCCTCCAGAGGTCAACAGAATACATTTCAGATCCTAGAAACCAGGAATGAAAAGTATTTGCAGGCTATTCTGTGCACTTTTTTTCTCTGTAAATGTCAGAGCTGAGGCATAACTTTCTGAACATCACAAAGATGGGCATGGGCAAGATTAGGGCATCCCAAGGCATGTTATGTAAAGAAATTGGGCATTTTTAATGTTCAACTTAAGGCATTTAACCACTTGCCCACTGGGCACTTAAACCTTCTTCCTAACCAGACCAATTTTTAGCTTTCATTGCTCTCACATTTTGAATGACAATTACTCATGCAACAATGTACCCATATGAAATGTTGTCCTTTTTTTCACACAAATAGAGGTTTCTTTTAGTGGTATTTGACCACCTGTTAATTTTTTTTTTGCTAATTTTTAATTTTTCTTCATACATTTTGGCCAAAATGTATACTGCTACATATATTTTATAAAAATAACCCAAATAAGTGTAAATTATTTGGTCTTTGTGAAAGTTATAGAGTCTAAAATCTATGGTGCCAATCATTCAAAATTGATCATACCTGAAATACTGATGGTCTATCTAATTTCTTGAGACCCTAACAAGCCAGTACAAATACCCCCCAAATGTTCCTTTTTTAGAAAGTAGACATTCCAATGTATTAATTAAGAGACACAGTGAGTTTTTTGAAGTTGTTAATTTTTCCCACAATTCTTTGCAAAATTAAGATTTTGTTTTATTTTTTTTACAAAATTGTCATATTAACAAGTTATTTCTCTCACACAGCATATGCATACCACAAATTACACCCCAAAATACATTCTGCTACTCCTCCCGAGTATGGCAATACTACATGTGTGATACCTTTACACAGCCTGGCCACTTAGAGAGGCCCAACATGCAGGGAGCACCGTCAGGCATTCTAGGAGAATAAATTACACATATAATGTCTAGTCTACCTCTTACACTTGTGAAGGCCTTGGAGCACCAGGACAATGGAAATTCTCAAAAAATTACCCCATTTTGGAAAAAAAAACACCCCAACATATAGTCTATGAGGCATAATGAGTCTTTTGAACATGTCATTTTTTTCCACAGGTTTTTTGAATATGTGGAAAGAAAATGAAATGCGTTTTGTTTTACACAAAGTTGTCCATTTATAAGATATTTCTAACACATAGCATGTAAATAGCAAAAAATGACACCCCGAAATACATTCTGCTACTCGTCCTGAGTATGGCAATGCTACATGTGTGAGACTTTTCCACAGTCTGGCCACATGCACAGGCCCAACATGCAGGGAGCACCATCAGGTGTTCTAGGGACATACATTTAAAATCTAATTTGACTAACTATTACACTTTTGTGAGGCACTGATGGGCACTGCAGTGGCATGGATATGACACAGATGAGAACTGATGTGACATGGTTGTGGCATGAATGAGAACTGATGTGGCATGGATGTGGCACGGATGAGAACTGATGTGGCACGGATGAGTACTGATGTGGCATAAATCTGGCATGAATGAGCACTGATGTGGCATGGATGTGGCACAGATGAGCACTGTTGCGGCATGGATGAGTACTGATGTGGCATGGATATGACACGGATGAGCACTGATGTGGTATGGATGAGCACTGATGTGGCATGAATGTGGCATGAACGAGCACTGATGTGGCATGGATGTGGCACAGATGAAGTACAGATGAGTACCGATGTGGCACAAATGAGCACTGATGTGGCATTGATGTGGCATAGATGAGCACTGATGTGGCATGAGTGAGCACTGATGTGGCACGGATGAGCACTGATGTGACATGGATGTGGCACAGATGAGAATTGATGTGGCATGGTTGTGGCACAGCTGAGCAATGATGTGGCACGGATTAGAACTGATGTGGCATGGATGATCACTGATGTGGCATGGATGTGGCATGGATGATCACTGATGTGGTACAGATGATCACGGATGTTTCACAGATGGTCACTGATGGGTGAGCATGGATGAGCCATGAATGGGGATGAATGAGCCATGGATGGGGATGGGGGAGCTATGGATGGTGATGGATGAGCCATGAATGTGGATGGATGAGCCATGGATGGAGCATGGATAAGCCATGGATGAGCCATGGATGGAGCATGGGTGAGCTATGGATGGAGCATGGATGAGCCATGGATGAGCCATGGATGAGCCATGGATGGAGCATGGATGGAGCATGGATGGGTGGGTGAGATATGTATGAGCCATGGGTATAGCATGGATGGATGTATGAGCCATGGATGGAGCATGGATGGAGCATGGATAGATGGATGAGACATGTATGAGCCATGGATGGAGCATGGGTGGGTGGATGGATGAGACATGTATGACCCATGGGTGGAGCATGGATGATACATGTATGAGCCATGGATGGATGGATGAGACATGTATGACCCATGGATGGAGCATGGATGGATGGATGAGCCATGGCTGGCACAAATCAGCGCTGTGGGAACTTCAGATCCAGCCCACAGCTCTGCTGCAACCGGCTCTCCCTCTCTCCTCACACACTGTACCGATCGGTGTGAGGAGAAGGGAGGAGCCGAACCGGACATTCTCCGGTTTGTTTACAAGTGATCACACCGTCATTGGACGTCGTGATTGCGTGGTAAAGGGCTGCTGTCATTGGCCCTTTACCCTGTTCCGTGGCACGCTGGGAGACTCGGCGGTCATGGACATTCCCGGGTGCACACCGCAGGGGGCGCACGGGAGCGTTATTCTGGGAGAATGTCATAGTATGCACTCCCAGAGTTATCCGACCGTGCTGTAGCCGTCATTTGGCTATGGCCCGGTCGGCAAGTGGTTAAAGAACTCCTGCTCCAGGCAGAATGGAATTTTTTAATTTGTATTTTTTTTCATTGGTATATCTTTCCCAGGGCAGCACCCTCTTCACCCCCCCCCCCCCCAATGCTATTTTGTTACACCTCCTTGCCTATCAGCCCAAAAAATTGGCATCTTTAATTTGATAGATTCAGCTGTCATTGATTTCAGTGGGTTCTGCATGCAAACTACCTTGAAGTTCGCCAAATCCTGCATGAACTAAACCCAGGGCAGTTTGGCTGTGTACTGTGCCAGTTACAAAGTAATCAGTCTGGTAGTAAATCAGAGCCCATATATTATCCAGTTTTTGGTAAAATAAAAAAGATTAATTTGCATTCCATTGAGTAAATAGATTCCAAACATGTCAAGCCTTTAGGGCTAAGTTCACCTTTTTTTTTTCTTTTGCAGAAATAAATAAAAAACATTATATTTATCCTACACAGCCCTTACCTCAGTGTCAGTGCTTGTTGTAAGACAAATGATTGTCTGTTTTTTTTTCACCTGCTAGTCTCGTATCGAAAACTAAGAGGTTACCAAAACTCTTGTAAGACAGAATACAACTTTGGAAGTGATGTAATGTATTGTATTGTACTGTAAAGTCTTCCTTAGTATCTGAGAATGTGTGGTCTTTGTCATGTGATTTTTTTCGTACAAATACACGAAAATCATTTGTTCTGTTATCGTACAAGAACATTTTTCGTGCTTATCCCTTTGGATATTTTTGCATGAACTGTCATGATTGGTTCTCAAAAGCAGTGTACTAATGATCACAATAACAGACAATCACTCCAAAAGCTGTATTGTTCATATGATTTTCTCATCATGTATATTAGGCATAAGGATGTAAACACTGTTAAGACACAGGAAGGAGTTCACCAGATGACCTCATTAACACACCCTGCATCTCTCCTTCCAGGAGATTGCTCTGACCCAACCGCAGGTGCACATTTTCCAATGCAATCAGTGATCACCGTTCTCACTAAATACACATCCATAGATTGTTCATTTGGCAGAGTGTGTAGGAGCTGAGCAATCAGACAATAGGCTGTGCAGATCAGAGCTGAAGTAGTGATAACAGAAGGGTTCTGTAAAGCTCACTATACACTATTCAATCTGATTTTACAATCTCCTTTAGATCTACCATCAACTATGTAGTGCAGGGGCCTGCCTGATTGGTTACAGAGTGATTGGATAGATGATATGTACTCCTAATATATCGTTTTGATAAATCTAAAGAAGATCATACAGAGATTTTACAATCAAATTGTATAGTGTATGGCCACCTTTCTACACTTTATAAAATTAACTAGTTACGCTTTCTGTGCCATTCATTGTTAACAGCACACCAAACACAGAAGCAAACACAGTTTGCTGTGTGATAAAAAGAGTGATAAATGCAGCAAAATTTACAATAAAAAACGCGCAACACGCAGCTGCAAAATGTCCTATGAGCTACTTCACCACATGTAGCTCAGCCCATTGAAATCAATGGGATGCCCTATGCCTGTCATGAAAAAAACAAGCTAACAAATGTGCACTTTCACAATGCTAGGTGTGAATGGGGCCTAAAAGTGAAATTGATTTGTTTACACAAGAACAGTGAGGCTCTATTCACATCTGTGTGTTCCCAAGCGCATGGCAGTCTGCACAGAAAATGCATGCTTTGCCATGTGTTTCAGAAACAAAGCAGGGTAAAAAACGTACCATACTCAACTCTAAAAAAAGATTCTTTGAGGAGATTGTAGCACATAGGGAAGCCCATTTCAGTCAATGGGCTGCCCTATGATAAGCTTCCAGTTTTTCTACTGTAGTCAAAGTTCTCTACTATCAGTGATACCATGACATGGGTCTATACTAGTGGATGTTAGAGAGTGGCTTAGCATACGTATGCTTAGTATCTTAGCATACTTATGCCCATTGTAAAATTCTTCAACACATTTGGAAATGTTGTATTGTAAACTAGGTTTGTAAACCAGGTTTGATGGCTTTCATTTTGGGCTTGGATTATTGCACTCAGAACTCTGTGCATGCTAAATGCTGCCTCCAATAGCTTTAAGTATATTATTAGACACCACCCCCATAACTGTGGAAAGGAAGAAGATTGCAGATATGGAGCATTCTTCTATGTTTATATAAAGGCAACTATAAAGGCCTACTTGCTATCTCTCATGGAACACTGTGAGGGTTTCCCCTGCCAGCTGGAGAGATGCTGCGAGACCTTGTCATTGGACTTGATTTACACTTTAATTTTAATGATTTTGTGAGTATTTTATATGTTTTAATAATAAATGGTGCTTGTGGTATTTTTTTTTTGTGTTCACTTCCCAGCCTAATGAGGGCTTCAAAGCCACAAGTTGATCCCCAACACCGTAAAGACCAATATCAGTTTGCTAGTGACATATTTCTCCAGCCATAATGGGTCCTTGGAGCACTTGAGCACTGACTGTGTAGTTTTTTGCCAACATATTCTGTGAGGAAGATTTGATAGTTGCCCAAATACTGACCCAGTCCTCCTGTTTTAGGTGTATGCCCAGGTCTGAAGTCTAGGTGGTGGCGCAGGAAGGGAGGTTAGAAGGTGCTTCTGTGAGATAGGAATACAATTTGGTGATGGTGCCTAGGGCATGCGGTTCTGAGTTACAGATATCCTCAAACAGT
Source organism: Rana muscosa (assembly GCA_029206835.1). Classification (NCBI taxonomy): domain Eukaryota; kingdom Metazoa; phylum Chordata; class Amphibia; order Anura; family Ranidae; genus Rana; species Rana muscosa. Next base: position 798,668,135 of record CM055117.1, on the reverse strand, counting down.
GTCATACTTGTTATAAAAGAATGTGTCCGAATATATGGAGCTAAGAAGTGGGATATTAGTAAGTATAAGAAAAGTTCCCTCTCTTGGATTTGAGCTTGTTCCTGTAGTGGGGGGAATATAGTTTGAATAGACCCTTGAGTTTTATCCCACAGTGCAAGTGAATGAAGGGTTACCGGGTTGTCAAAAGACCCTCGTTCCAAGTGGCATAACCAGAGCAAATTGTCGGCTGGAACCGGTTCAAGATCCATAATTTCAAGACCCATCCACAGCAGGACCTCACTAGTTGCATGATTAGGGGTGATTTGGGCCAACTTGGCCACTTGATAATACTTAGAAAAATTGAGCACCCCAAACCGTCATTTAGCCTAGTGTCTAAAAGCTCTAGGAATTCTTGGTTCGATGGAACCCCAAATATACTTATGTACTCAGAGCTGTAGGGCACAAAAGTAATAACAGGGTACCGCTATAGGAAAGACCCAAAAGACATATAGGATCTTGGACCGCAAGAAATTTTTAATGGCTGCAATATGACCAAGCCAAAATACACAAAAAGAGATTGCCAGCTAGACATAAGGAAGGTGAGAAGGGTGAGCATAGGAAAATAATTGGCACAATATAGGAGGGAAGGGCTGCTGGTCGGTTTCATACCCAGATAGGGGAAGGAAAAGGTAGTCCACTGAAATGGAAAGGTTTCCTGGAGGTGGGCCATCTCTGTCATCGGTAGAGACACATTGAGGTCCATAGATTTATGATGATTGACCTCTAGGCCAGACAGTAATGTTTGAAAAGGCTTTTAAGAAAAAAATAACTAAAGTCCATTTCAAGACTGTTTCTACCATGCATCTACCTGAGCACCCGAAGCTTGACTGTAAGTTCCCCTATGTCCCACTCTTTCATTGAAGTATCACTTTCTAGGGAAGTGGCTCGGGATGTTTTCTTTGGCCCTATCATCTTATTAGACAGGGCAGCCAGAAACTTCCTAGTCTGCAGTTTTGCAATATTTAGGCTGCTTTCACACTGAGGCGCTATAACGCTAAAAATAGCGCCTGCAAAGCAACTTAAAAGAGCCTCTCCTTTCACTTCAATGGGCAGGACGGTAAAAAAAGTCCTGCTAGCCGCATCTTTTAAGCGCTTTAGGAGCGGTGTATACACCGCTCATAAAGCGCCCCTGCCCATTGAAATCAAGCGGGCAGTTTTAACCCTTTTTCGGCCGCTAGCGGGGGTTAAAAGTGCTAGCGGCCGAATAGCACTGCAAAAACTACGGTAAAGCGCCGCTAAAAATAGCGCCGTAGCGGCGCTTTACTGCTAAGCGCCCGGCGCTGCTCAGTGTGAAAGCAGCCTTACTGCTCTGTACACACCTTTTTGGAGCCTGGTTAGACTCTATTGACTTGAAAATTGTGAATTTCACATGGTGTTTACATATTTAAAATGTTCAGCCAAACTGACTAAAATTTTTAGATCGTCTTTATCTCTAATCTTTACACAAAGTAGAGCAGTATAAACGTATAACTCAAGAAACTAAAAGAAGTATGACCACAGCTTTTTTTTGGCCCTATTTCTCCTATAGATCACAGGAGTGCTGTTTGTTCTGCATTCCTGTTACCCATTTTCAGCCACTGATGTCACTTAGCCGGTCCAGGCTGGGGAAAGATCCTGCCTTTACAGTTGGTATCCACCCAGATGCCTGGCCTGTAGCTGTCTCAGCCTCTCAGCTGCACCACTGGGAGACTGAGCCAGATGATCCCTCCCCTCCACAGTCCAGTGCTTTGGTGAGTGCTGTCAGTCACTGTCTCTCTGCTCAGAGTGGAGGGTAGAAGAAAGTGATCAGCAGTGTTTAATTAATCAGTGCTGAGGCAGTGGGGGTCCAGTGCAGCATTGGATTGATGCTGCATCCATATAGGTGGGTAAAAGTTGTTCTTTATATCCTATACTTTTCTTTAAAAATGTTACTTTAACCTTTTATCCTTATGTATGGGTTAATTTCATATCATTTACCTGTAACTGTCCTTAACTGCTTAAAGAGGGGCTCCAGGCTCCCCCCAAAAAATAACAGTCGGCATCTACAAATACTGTAGCTGCTGACTTTTAATATAAGAACACTTACCTGTCCAGGGATCCAGCAATGTCCTCACCTGAACCATTTCTTCAAATGGCTTCAGGTGTAGGCGCTGGAGCTGGCATAGCAAGTAAGGGAAACAGGAAATGAAGCATTGCGGCTTAACAGCCGGTTTCTTACTGCACATGCGCAAGCCACACTGCACCTTGTGAAATGTCCCATAGTCTTCTGGGACCTGTGATGTGACACAGAAGACTGTGGGGGAAGGAGGGGGCTGAAATTCTGGGTCAGATTGCTGCGGCGATCTGTGCTGGAAGTGGGAGCGGGTATCTGTCCAAACCAGGCTCCCCCCTGCTTCCCCAAAAAGTGCCAAATGTGGCAGTGGAGGGGCTGAGAGTGCAAACAAGCAGAACGTTCCCATTTAGGTGGAGCTACTCTTTAAGCTATTTCATGATTAGATGTGGTAATTTAAATGTTACATTTTGTTTGGCAAATAGGATTTCCTGAAATGAATGATTACTATGACGTAGGATCAGTTAGAATTTTTAGAAAATATTTATAATGAAATTGGATAATTCCTAAGGATTCATATCTTTTTTTTAAACACATACTTTCATTGCTACTTTAATGATACTTCCATTGATAACCAATAAACTACAATTACACATTGATTATAAAAAGAAAAATTTGCGCTAGGTGCAAAATAATGTGAAGTAATAAATAAATAAATAAGTCCCTTAAGGAAACCTGCTTCTAACACCAAAAAAAACCTTGATATAAGGTACAAACAAAAATGGATATACAAAATAGTGTAGCGCTGGAAAAAAAAACTGTGTATGTCTATACAGTGAATTAAATAAGTGAAAAAAGTATCAAAAACACAAGTAAACAGCACAAATAAACAAATAAAGTTCATAAATGCACGTGAAGAGCGAATAATTGAATGTGTAGTGGGTCTTCCCTCTAATTGGATGATGAAAGTTCCACAGAAAAAATATCCAATAAAACTTGTAGATATTATTCCAACAATAAGTGAAGATCCCGCCACCAAAGTGAGAAATGAAGGCTTACCAAACAGCCTGTGACCGCCCTTCTCAGGGGGGTCAAAACAAGCTTAGAAGAGCGATGTTCACTCCATGGGAGGCAGGAAGACTGCAGTAGGAACACTCCATTCACAGTAGGCGAGTCTCCAGAGACGTGTCTGCACAGCTGATCCAATCCAGAAATGGGAAACACTCTTGATGAATCAGAGTGAATAATCCTCAGCAGATGAAACAAAATCCAAAAAAGAAAAAAGAACTTTCCATAGTGCAGAGTTCATCAAGGAAGTTTTAATTTGATTTAAAAAAATGTACAAGAGAAAGTACAGTTCTCCTATATGCATAAAATAATAAAAGAGAAAATCCTTGCAAGGAAGTTAATTGCTCCGAGTTTCTGTCAAAGACCATTCACGCGTGCGCAGTGCATGTGCGTGTCGCGCGAATGCACATGCACTGCGCACGCGCGAATGGTCTTTGACAGAAACTCGGAGCAATTTACTTCCTTGCAAGGATTTTCTCTTTTATTATTTTATGCATATAGGAGAACTGTACTTTCTCTTGTACATTTTTTTAAATCGAATTAAAACTTCCTTGATGAACTCTGCACTATGGAAAGTTCTTTTTTTCTTTTTTGGATTTCGTTTCATCTGCTGAGGATTATTCACTCTGATTCATCAAGAGTGTTTCCCATTTCTGAATTGGATCAGCTGTGCAGACACGTCTCTGGAGACTCGCCTACTGTGAATGGAGTGTTCCTACTGCAGTCTTCCTGCCTCCCATGGAGTGAACATCGCTCTGCTAAGCTTGTTTTGACCCCCCTGAGAAGGGCGGTCACAGGCTGTTTGGTAAGCCTTCATTTCTCACTTTGGTGGCGGGATCTTCACTTATTGTTGGAATAATATCTACCAGTTTTATTGGATATTTTCTCTGTGGAACTTTCATCATCCAATTAGAGGGAAGACCCACTACACATTCAATTATTCGCTCTTCACGTGCATTTATGAACTTTATTTGTTTATTTGTGCTGTTTACTTGTGTTTTTGATACTTTTTCACTTATTTAATTCACTGTATAGACATACTACAATTACACATTGTTTCCTCTTTTGCTCCAAATTGTATTAGTATTTCATTTCTGTACTGTGTTTTTCTTGTTCAAACAGCTTCTGTAGAGTATGGCTATGCTTTTCTTTCTTTTAGATTAATATGTTTGGGTGAATGAAATGGTAATTTCTGAGAAGATATACTGCAAAGCAGTAAATAGACAGTCATTTACAAAAATATCTGCCTCCCTACTTCCCATCGATTTGAAAACTTAAATAACTCACTCAATACAGGTTAGACATTGACAGGTCAAGGAGAAACTCGAAAGTATAATTAGTAGCAACAGTGATGAATCAGTGGCTGTCTAAATGCAATGTTCTCATCACACAGTGGAAAGTCTGTAGAAAATGTTCATGGTGTAATGGATAGTCCTTCTCAATAATTTAAATGCCTTCCCCATGAATGATCTTGATAACAAATACAGATAACTCAGATTTTAATTACCAATATCATTGTGCTAGCAGAAGTTTTTGAAGATGTAATGTTAACAAGAATGTCTATAGGAAAATCTCATAAAAGTAGACACGCAGCACAACCAGTTAATTATACAAAGTTATGTTTACTCCAATAATATTTTGGGGAATCAAAGCACATTCATAATAAATAAAACTGGTAATTATATAAATATGTAATTGTTTGTTATTATCTGAGAAAGCCTTGTTGGCTTGGTGGTTGCCTATCAGTCTCTGTCTACAATATTTTCATTTACCCAGAGCAATCATGCAACAAGCCAAAAACTCAAAAATCAACTGAAGCATGGAAACCTGTTAGGTGGCATTTACAGAAAGAGTGAAATTATCTCCTCATCCATACTGGGAAACCTTAAATCCAACTTCATATTTAGTGTGTATGAAGAATGAAGAACACAAGAATAAATGGAATGTCCTCTCACATACAGGCATATATTCTGAAAGAAAAAGAAAAAAGTGCTGCTGTGACCTATTTAAAAAAAAGGTATCTATACTTTTGGGGTTTTGGAGGAAAAAGCACATTGCAAAGTTTCTTTACATATGGCTTGCACGTCACATTATCATTATGGAACGGTCTGTTTGAAGTTGAATATTTAAAATTTTCATTTTTTGGACACTGGTATTTGCATTTTATTTCTTATATTTGTTTGTTTTACTTTTGCATATTTATCTGCCATGATTTAAACTTATGAAGAAGATTCTTTTGTAGTGCTGTATATCATTTATTGTTTATAAAATGAAGAATATTGCTGCAATTTGAATATTTGTTGGACATACATAGGAAACAAGTACCTATTGCAAATTAAAATAGAAAGGCAAGTTGTAGTAACATTATGATACAAAATAGGTTTAAAGAAATTATATAAGCATAATTAAATATATATATATATTTTCATTTAACAGTTAGACATCATTAATGAGTCTTGGTTTAATTAGAAAAGGACATTGTAATTATCACTGGAAGCAAGGGCATATCTACTTTTTAACATCTTCCAAGACTTTTTACCCTAATGTGCCTTCTGTCCTTTTGTTTCCCTATATGAATGACATAATGAATTTTCATCATATGTAAAATCAGAGTTCAGATGTTCAATCCAATGTACTGCACCAGATGAAGATTTGATTTATTGACGTGCTTAGATTAAAGGAGAACACTTTCAGCCAGGTAGAGTTTTCTTACCATCCACATTATAAGTGAAAATAGTGTGCTTACTAAAGTTTACAGACTTGGCAGATTTGATCAATATGATAAGTAGGCTATGTCTGTACTAACTGAAAGGGTTTTACAATCTCCTTCAAGAGCTTCAAATAAAAGACATGATTAATATTTCCAGACAATTGTATTGATTGATGATGTTCAAAGAAATAAATGAAATATTCACATTTAGATGTTTTAAAGAAATATGTCAAGTATTCACAGTTAGCATTTACTGTTTGATATTAATTTCCAAATAAATGGTATGAGACTCTTCTACAAAATGTGCATATATATATATATATATATATATTGTGACAGCAGGAAGGTAAAGTCACCTGGTTGCATCCAGGGGGGTAGATATATTTCTCCCAGATTCAGGCTTTATGCTGACTTGTACAACTAGGGTGGAGAGTTGTATAAGCCCAGCTGAGGCTAGTAGGCTCATGGATGACTCTTACCTCTAGGGAGAGTGTGGGGCGTCGTGCAGACAGAGTTGATGAGGCCAGCTGAAGCTTGTCAGCTCATTTAGGCCTCTATAAAAAACTCCCAGATTCATTAGATGTTAGCTCATGCCTGGAACCAGACCTGTGTGGACTGTCTAGGGAGAGTGAACCCCTGTGCGGTGAGGCAAAGCCTGTGTGGCTATTTGTTTGGACTTTTACTAAACCAGGGACTTAGGGACTAGGACAGCACCAGGCTGATCCCAGTTGTTAGTTTAGGAAACCTGCATGTTTAGTCAGAGGTCAAACTGACCAGGATTTATTTTGTTTGTTTCTTTTTGGCTTTGCTGTGTTTTTGTCACTGTACATAGAGAAATAAACCGCACCTTTTGATTTTGAAAACCACAACCTCCGTCTGCTGGCCCTGTTTTTGTGTGGGGAGCCCAACCAGGGGGTCACACACACCCGCTACCGAGTTAACCCCCTCACAGTTGGTGGAGAACCAGTGGCAGTTTTTTTTAAGCCAGCATGGAGGAGATACTGAAACAGCTGGCTCTAGCAAATGCCAATCAACAGCAGACAAATGCAGGTTTGCAAAGGAGCCTTGCAGCCCAGCAGCAAGCTCATCAACAAGCCCAGCAGCAATCTGAGGCCCGCTTCATAGACCTGTTACAGAAGCAAGAGCAGAGACTACAACAAATGGAAGCAGTAATGCAGCAACGTCCGCAGACCAGTGAGGAAAGCCGTCCCACTAATACCGCGTCCTTTGGGGTGAGTCGTTTATTGACAAAAATGACTGGAGAGGATGATCCAGAGGTATTTTTGACCACATTTGAAAGGACTGCTGAAAGAGAAAAGTGGCCTGAGGAGCAGTGGGCTGGACTGGTGGCTCCTCTGTTAACTGGTGAATCGCAGAAGGCTTACTATGACCTAGAGCCTGACCAAGCAAAAGACTATGTGATGCTAAAAGCTGAAATATTGGCAAGGCTGGGTGTCACCCTGGCTGTCCGGGCTCAGCGTGTGCATAACTGGACTTTCCAGCTTGGAAAACCCCCCAGGTCTCAAATGTATGATCTCATTCACCTGAGCAGGAAGTGGCTACAGCCAGAGACTTTGTCCGCACCGGAGATTGTGGAACGTGTTGTGATGGATCGTTTCTTGAGAGCTCTTCCTACCGCCATTCAAAAGTGGGTAAGCCATGGAGACCCAGAGACGGCCGGTAAACTTGTGGATCGTGTAGAGAGATACTTGGCTACAGAGAACCTGACAGCCTCTTCCAGAGACTCTCGGACTTTCCACCCTAAGACCAGACCATCCCCAGGGGCGGATAAGAGGATTCCAAGGGGTGAGGGTGGAGAGAGTGAGAGGGTGGGAGCTCTACCCCAAGTTTGGCGAGAACAGCCTGGGAAATCAGCGGCTCAAGAGGCCGCAAGAAGGATCGTTTGCTACCGCTGCCGGCAAGCGGGACATATTGCAGCAAATTGCCCGGTTGTGGAGGAACCCATGCAATGTGACTTTCTGATGGACAGACGTCAGTCGCTGTGTGCGACAGTCGCATGCACTGCCATTCGGGGAACTGAGAAACATTTATGCAAAATGTGTATTAATGGTAGAAATGTTGTGGTATTGCTGGATTCAGGTAGCCTTGTGACCCTGATAAAGGCTGAATTAGTTAAAACAGAGGTCTCTGGGAATAGCAAGGTAGCTGTTATTTGTGTGCATGGGGACACCCGAGAGTATCCAGTGACTACAGTGTGTTTCGAGACCCCCAAAGGTACCCTCTCTCATCCAGTGGGGTTAGTATCTCAATTACCGCATGATGCCATTGTGGGAAGGGATTTTCCGAAGTTCTGGGAACTGTGGGATGATCCTGAGCCCCCCACTGGTGCCCCTATGTACCAGGAATGTGATAGCCAGAACTCCTCTGAGAGTGGGGAGGACTCTCCAGAATTTCCCTTGTCAGTATTGGCAGGGGAGACTCAAGAAACTGGAGAGGAGCCCACCTCCTCAGACGAAAACCTACCGTCTGTGGAGTTTTCTGATCTGGAGGTTCACAGGGAAAATTTTGCCACAGAACAGTTAAAAGACCCCGCCCTAATAAAGGCACGGGAAAACGTAGTGGAAATAGATGGCGAGTTAGTGAACCCAGATATTACCTGCACTTACCCATACTTCAGCGTAGAGAAGGACCTACTGTATCGGGTGGCAAAAAGGGCAGAAGAAACCGTTGAGCAGCTGGTGGTGCCCAAACCTTACAGGAAGTTGGTGTTGGAGTTGGCCCATGGGCACATTCTTGGAGGTCATCTGGGGACAGAGAAAACCCGAGAGAGGGTATTACAGAGATTCTATTGGCCTGGGGTGATGAAGGACATAGAAAATTATTGTTCCTCCTGCCCTGTGTGTCAGAGGTCGGCCCCGATGCCACATTTCCGTAGCCCGCTGGTCCCTCTACCCATCATTGAGGTCCCGTTTGAGAGAATCGCAATGGATTTGGTAGGTCCTATAATCAAGTCCGCTAGGGGGCACCAGTACATATTGGTTATAATGGACTATGCCACCCGTTATCCAGAAGCGATCCCTCTCAGAAATACCTCGGCCAAAACCATAGCCAAAGAGCTATCTCTTGTTTTTAGCCGGGTGGGTATTTGTAAAGAACTGCTTACGGACCAAGGTACACCCTTTATGTCCCGGGTTATGAAAGAGCTGTGTAAATTGTTCAAAGTGACGCAATTGCGTACATCTGTGTATCACCCCCAAACCGATGGGCTGGTTGAAAGATTCAACAAAACCCTAAAACAAATGTTGAAGAAAGTGGTGGATAGAGATGGAAAGGATTGGGACTGTCTACTTCCTTATTTGATGTTTGCTATTAGGGAGGTGCCCCAATCCTCTACGGGATTCTCCCCCTTTGAGTTACTGTATGGGAGACACCCAAGAGGGCTGTTGGATATTGCCAAGGAAACTTGGGAAAGTGAGAGTTCTCCCCACAGGAGGGTGATTGAGCATGTCGCCCTGATGCAAGATCGAATTGCACAGGTAATGCCCATCGTGAAGGAACATTTGGCCCAAGCGCAGTTGGCACAGCAGAGAGTGTACAACCGTGGAGCAAAGACCCGTACCTTTTCCCCGGGGGATAGGATATTGGTACTTGTCCCTACGGTTGAAAGTAAATTCCTTGCCAAATGGCAAGGCCCCTACGAGATAATGGAAAAAGTGAGCGAAGTGAATTACAAGGTCAGACAACCAGGAAGGCGAAAGCCCGAACAGATATATCACGTTAATCTGTTGAAAGCCTGGAGGGATAGAGAGTCCCTAGTCGCAGAAACTTGGTCACCAGCTCAAACTGGTTGCGTGATTCCGGAGGTTGGAATAGCAGCCACCTTGTCACAACCCCAACAACAGGAGGTTAAGGAGTTTGTGCTTCGCAACAAGGAGGTGTTCTCTGAGCTGCCGGGACAAACATCTGGGGTAGAGCATGATATTATTACCCCGCCCGGTGAAAGGGTGAAGTTAAAACCCTATCGGATCCCAGAGGCCCGACGGGAGGCAATACGGGAGGAAGTACAGAAAATGCTGAACTTAGGGGTGATAGAGGAGTCCCAAAGTGATTGGTCTAGTCCCATTGTGTTGGTGCCTAAACCGGATGGGAGCTGGCGATTTTGTAACGATTTTCGTCAGTTGAACAAAGTTACAAAATTTGACACCTACCCCATGCCACGTATAGATGAGTTGATCGACCGGCTGGGAACAGCCCGATACATGACGACTCTTGACCTCACAAAAGGGTATTGGCAAATTCCCCTGGCCAAGTCGGCCAAAGAGAAAACCGCATTTGTAACCCCAGACGGGGCGTTCCAATATAAGAGAATGCCGTTCGGGTTACAGAATGCGCCGGCCACATTCCAGCGGAAAATGGACCAGATACTGAGGCCCCATCGGAAGTATGCTGCGGCTTACCTGGATGACGTAATTGTCCATAGCACAGATTGGGCCTCACATCTGCCAAAAGTGCAAGCAGTCCTAGACTCTATCCGGGAAGCGGGGTTTACGGCTAACCCCAAGAAGTGTACCATTGGGCAGGAGGAGGCCAAATATCTTGGGTACACCATTGGCAGGGGAGTGATAAAACCCCAACTCAACAAAGTCGAGGCCATCCAGAGTTGGCCACGTCCCAACAGCAAGAAGCAGGTACGGGCCTTTCTGGGAATCGCGGGTTATTATCGGCGCTTCATTCCCCACTTTGCTTCTAAGGCTGTGCCCCTAACCAACCTGACGAAAGGGAAAGGGTCGGTCATGATTAAATGGACCCCCGAGGCTGAGGCAGCATTCCAATTCTTGAAACAAGCCTTATGTAGCCAGCCAGTGTTGTACTCACCCGACTTCTCTAAAGACTTTGTCGTACAAAGTGATGCGTCAGATGTGGGGTTAGGAGCAGTATTGTCCCAGGTCTGGAACGGGGAAGAGCACCCAGTCATTTACCTCAGCAGGAAGTTGAAGTCCCATGAGGTAAATTACGCCACGGTTGAAAAGGAGTGTTTAGCGGTGAAGTGGGCTCTAGATTCCCTTCGGTACTATCTGCTAGGTAGGCACTTTGACATGGTTACGGATCACGCTCCGTTAAAGTGGATGGCTCAAAACAAGGAGACAAATAGAAGAGTGAATAGGTGGTTCCTGGCCCTACAGGAATTCAACTTCACAGTAAAGCATCGCCCTGGCGTTCAAATGGGGAATGTGGATGCTTTGTCTCGAGTACATGAATGCCTGATTGCTGGTGTTCCAACCCCAAGGTTAAAACAAGAGGGGGGGGTATGTGACAGCAGGAAGGTAAAGTCACCTGGTTGCATCCAGGGGGGTAGATATATTTCTCCCAGATTCAGGCTTTATGCTGACTTGTACAACTAGGGTGGAGAGTTGTATAAGCCCAGCTGAGGCTAGTAGGCTCATGGATGACTCTTACCTCTAGGGAGAGTGTGGGGCGTCGTGCAGACAGAGTTGATGAGGCCAGCTGAAGCTTGTCAGCTCATTTAGGCCTCTATAAAAAACTCCCAGATTCATTAGATGTTAGCTCATGCCTGGAACCAGACCTGTGTGGACTGTCTAGGGAGAGTGAACCCCTGTGCGGTGAGGCAAAGCCTGTGTGGCTATTTGTTTGGACTTTTACTAAACCAGGGACTTAGGGACTAGGACAGCACCAGGCTGATCCCAGTTGTTAGTTTAGGAAACCTGCATGTTTAGTCAGAGGTCAAACTGACCAGGATTTATTTTGTTTGTTTCTTTTTGGCTTTGCTGTGTTTTTGTCACTGTACATAGAGAAATAAACCGCACCTTTTGATTTTGAAAACCACAACCTCCGTCTGCTGGCCCTGTTTTTGTGTGGGGAGCCCAACCAGGGGGTCACACACACCCGCTACCGAGTTAACCCCCTCACAATATATACTATATCTACATTGTTCTATACACTGGGGTCCTCTGGAAGTGGTATATAGCTGAGGTCTTGTTGTGCTACTGAGTAAGTAATTTTATTTTTATTACTCAATATTTATATTCTCCACACATTGTTTAGTATAGTGATGAGCCAAATTTACCTGGGTTAGGTCTGCAGGAGGTTTGTCGATCTGTGCTGAAGTTCTGAATGTTAATTCAAACCCCTTTGAAGTCAATAGAAACTTAATCTTTTTTTTTATAATTGTAATTTTTATTGAGTTTTAAAAGAGCATACAAAATATTGTTACATAATGCACAATACACAGATATCGAAAACATAATGAGAACAGGGAAGAAAACACACAAAAAAGAAGAAGAAGAGAAGAAAAAAAAATAGGAGAAACAGTTAAGCGATGTCCATATGTACAGAGCACAGGGGTGCTCGGTACAGCATATCAAAGATATATAAAGTAAACAACTTGTAGGTTTACAGTAGGGATCAATAACCAAAGTGCAATCGTAGCCATAAAATACAGGGTTGCTCATGTAGGGTATACAATAGGCAGTAAAAAACTCAGGAAGGCACCAAGTGGTAAACATAAAAACAGGGAGGAGGGGAAGGGGACATGATTGGAAAGAGAAGGCAGATCAGAAAAAATACAATGTTAATACATTTCAAGGTGCGGTAAGTGGCGCAAGGGTCCCATATTCCGATCTATCCCAGGGTTCCCATACTTTATCAAATTGGGGGATTATATCATGTACAGAGGCCGTCAAGTATTCCATCCTCCGAATCTCAGACACCAGATGTAGAAACCTGGGCCAAGGAGGAGGTGCACTAGACAGCCAACATAATGGAACCAGCCTTTTTGCAGCTAACAAAATATAGGAGACAAGCCGATTTACCTTTTTGGGTATGCCCGGAAAGGGGAGACCCAATAAGTAGTTTAAGGGATCGAGCGGAAGGGACACTCCCACCGCCCCCTGTATCAGCAGCCTCACATCATACCAAAAGGGTTGGATCATAGAACACTGCCAAAAGATATGAAATAGGGAGCCTGTATCAGTCCCGCATCGCCAACAGCGCGACGAGACTGAGGGGTCATATTTGTGAATCACATCAGGTGTTTTATACCAAAACATGAGAATCTTAATGGACGTCTCCCTTTGGGTCACACATTTGGAGGATTTGAATGTAGAGGACCATATCCTATCCCGCACCTGGACCGCAATAGGTCTGCCTAATAAAAGAGACCATCTCTTCATGTAGTGGTGCGTCATCTCGGTTAGGGGGGTAGACTCATGTAGAATACGATGGATGGAAGAAATTAAATGTAGTTGGTGTGGACCCTGTGTGCATAAGTACTCAAAGGTAGTTGGTTTGTCAAGAGTCAAGGATGGAGACTTGGAGTGGAAGAAATGTCTAACCTGTAGGTAAAAATGGAAAAGTTGGGTGGGTATATTGAATTTCTTACGCAGGGTATCAAAAGTAAGTAATTGCCGTGTGATAGGGTGAACCAAATTTTGGAGTTGAAAAAGCGGGGCATCAAGCAACGGGAAAACCCTGCTCAGGGACAAACTGTCAGGTAAGTTTGGGTTAAACAGCACGTTCACAAGGGGAGGGCAAGGTGAAGCAAGATGGTGGTTCTTAAGGCATTTGCGCCAAATGGTAAGGTGAAAGTCATCGGAGCAGTACATTGACGTTTGAAAATGGTATCCATGGATGGGACGGCGTCCCAAACCAAGGAACATGGGTGTACCGGATATAGCACCCCCTTTTCAATGGCAGACCATTGATTTGGCACGTGTAATGAGGACCACGAAACAATAGCCCTCAAGTGTGAGGCGTAATAATATTTAAAAATGTCCGGGGCACCCAATCCCCCCCTGGATCTTGGGGCAAATACCACTGAACACGCAATACAATGAGCCCTATCGCCCCAAATGAACTTTAGAAAACTCCTCTGAATCGCTTTTAGTTGAGAGGAAGGTAGGGCAACTGGTAATGTTTCAAAGTGATAGAGTAGTCTAGGTAAAACAGACTTTTTCAGGACGTTAATCCTACCTAACAGGGACAGGGGATATTTTGTCCAAGCCATCAGGGATTTGTTGATGTCTAGGACAAGAGGGGGAAAGTTAGCATGATAAAGAGAAGAATAAGAGGGAGTAAGAAGGACACCTAAATATTTAAGGGAGGCAGTGCACCATTTATAAGGATATGACCCTTTAAGCTGAGATAATAATAATGCCGGGATGTGTATGGGGAGGGCTTCAGTTTTGGAAGTGTTAACCTTGTAACCTGAAATGGCACCGAAGGAGGTTAGTAATTTATGCAAGGAAGGGAGAGATATCAACGGAATAGTAATAGTAAGCAGAATATCATCCGCAAAGAGTGACAATTTATATTCCCCCTGTCGCATCACCACTCCACGAATATCCGGATGAGTGCGGATGGACTCGGCCAGGGGTTCTAGACATAAAATGAAAAGCAATGGTGATAGGGGACACCCCTGCCGAGTTCCGTTTGTCATGGGGAAGCCAGGCGACAGGAAGGAAGACATCTGAACTTGAGCTGTGACTGTGGAATACAGGCCCTCTAGAGCTTTTAGAAAAGGGCCTTTGAAACCGAACGTTTTTAAGACAGCAAACATATAAGGCCAACTCAACCTGTCAAAGGCCTTTTGGGCATCTAAGCTCAAGATTAACGCCGAACGGGAGGACCTATCCAAAAGATCTATCAGATCTATTGTACGGCGAGTGTTGTCCCCCGCATGCCTGCCGGGGACAAAGCCCACCTGATCTCTATGGATCAATTTGGGAATGAGCCTAGACAATCTGGATGCAAGAATTTTGGTGAATATTTTATAATCTGAGTTTAAAAGGGCTATGGGCCTATAGTTATCTGGAGTAGAAGGGTCTTTACCAGGCTTCAGGATGACTGAAATGTAGCAGTGAATCATATAAAGTCAGCATGTGAGGGGACAAAATGTCGAAAAAAGTTTTGTAGTAAAAGTAGGGCAAACCATCAGGGCCAGGTGATTTGTGCAGAGGCAACTCCTTAACTATAGCCAAAAGTTCCTCAGCCGAAATAGCTGCATTCAAGCCGACCAGATCCACTGAGGATAGTCTTGGAAGTTTTATGTTAGAGAAAAATGTCTCAAATTTTTCTTGAGTAAAGTTAAAGTGATTCTCTGGAGTGAGACAGTTGTACAATTTATGGTAAAATTTGCCAAAAACGTTTGACATTTCACGGGGGCAATGTACTCTAGACCCGTCAGCCTGTACGAGGAGATCGGGGAAAGAATTGAATGGTCATGGACGTAATTTGTGGACTAGCATCCTATGGGGCTTATTAGAAAATTCATAGAATTTTTGTTTCGTCCACAGTAGGGATCTAGCTGTCCTGTCAAGCTGTAGAGACTTGATTTGTTCCCTGAGGGAAGTAACCTTTTGAAGTTTCGCCACCGTGGGGCCACACAACAGCTTCTGCTCCGCGACTACCAGAGCAGATGTAAGGGACTTTAGTAGTCCATTCCTATCCTTTTTCAATCGGGAGCTCTCAGCTATGCAAGCACCCCGAAAAACTGCCTTGTGTGCCTCCCACAGCGTGAAAAATTCGGAAACCGAGCCCATGTTAAGCTGGAAAAATTCCTCCAAACTCTTTGCTAAGATAGAACGTGGAACTTCAGATTGTAGGAGGTGGTCATTAAGGCGCCAGTGACAGGATTTGGTATAGGCCTGAGAAAGCATAAGGTCTATCATAATGGGAGCATGGTCAGACCATGTAATGGGTGATATGTCAGACTCGACCACATAGGGGATGAGCGGGGCTGTGACAAAAAAGTGGTCAAGGCGCGAATACATTTTATGAGCTGGGGAATAAAATGTAAACTGCTTAGCAGAGGGATGTTTGATTCTCCACGTGTCGAATAGTTGATGGGACCTAATACATTTGCGGAAGGAATTAGCAAACGATATAACCTTTTTGGAAGGTGTAGAACTAAAGAGTGTCTGTCTATCTCTAGTGGGTGACATAACCTGGTTGAAGTCCCCACCAATAATCATAAAAGGTTGTGAACAAAATTGAGGGGAATCAAAAAGTTTGTTGAGAAAATCAATCTGACCTGTATTGGGGGCGTATAGATTCACAAGGGAAAAATAAGTAGTCACATATTCACAGTCTAGTATGAGGAATCTCCCATGTGGATCAGCATATGAGCTTTTAACCTTGATAGGGCACGTTTTCTTAATCAGAATCGCCACTCCCGCCTTGCCCGTGGAATCAGAGGCAAGAAAGGAGGTGGGGAAAAACTTTGAGGCAAATTTGAGTGAACCACCAGCCCGGAAGTGAGTCTCCTGGATCATCACCACGTCTGCGCCTGAGGCCCTGAAATCCTTCAGGGCCATCCAGCGCTTGCGGATGGAGCCCAGACCCTTCACATTATACGACATGATCTTTAAAGCCATATGGGCAGGACATTCAGATATGCTCGTGTAGGGACAATAAATTCGAAGAGCAACAGAATATAGAAAACATACAAATAAAAACAAAAGTGTGTACAGAAGCTATGACACGTATAAACCTCGCAGATAGGAATAACCTTCCAGTACCTAAGTATCAACAGATGAGCCCTGTAATAAAATTGCAGTAGGTTAGGAAAAAAAGAAAAACATTGCACTATTGACCCGCAAAGCTGGCTTATAACCATGGACATAAAAAAAATAGAAACCAACAGAAAAAAAAAGAAAAAATTTTTTTAAGTTCTTGAAGGCCTGAGAGGCATTTGCTTCTCAGGAGACCCTGGAAGTGAACCAAGGCCATGTGGGAGAACATACGGACTTCCATCAGAAGACTCTAGGAAGGGAGATGAGAAGGATCGGCTGCTCTCCTTAAGAACTCGGTAGCCTTTAAAGTAAGTCTGACAGTAGGAGGCCTGTTGATGGAGAATAGCAAAAGTCAGCAGATAAACAGGAGCAACTGTCAATTGAGGTACGATGACCAACAAGGAAAACACCGTCAACAATGATAGTAATAATTTTACCCCAAGGGTTGGGAAAGAACTCTACCCCAAACAGGAAACAGGGTAGACTCAAAACTTTGTGAACCAGAGCAGTGATCTTTGTTTCTATCTTTGAACTATGGAGAAACGGAGATGCAAAGAGCATTGCAGTATGGATCCTCGTGAGAACATCAGGGAGGTTGCTTGGAGGTACGTAGACGTTGGGGTGTGGAGAGTTGTTTCCTGGATTTGCCCCTCACGGGGGTCCAGATGCGGCTGGGAGTGTTGGGAGGTAGGCGATCCTGGGCAAGTGGAGGAGTCGAATCATCTTCTGGCAAAGGGGGCAGTCCTAGGTGTTTTAGGAATGATTCTCCCTCCTGCAATTCACGCAGGGTGTACTGAACTCCATCTTTGGAGACAATAAGACAGAAATGGAATCCCCAGTAGTATGGAATCTTATGATGCCGTAAGTGGGAGGTGATTGTGCACAGATTTCTACACTTAGCAAGGGTAATTGGGGAGAGATCGCTAAAGATCTGCAATTTTGCCCCTTTGTACTGAAGCTGGGATTTATTGCGTGTGGCCAAGGTTAGTGCCTCCTTACTTTCAAAAAAGTGGAACCGGACTATAACATCCCTGGGTCTAGCTCCAGCCGGAGGTTTTGGGCCCAAAGACCGGTGGGCCCTATCTAGGCGCCAGTCTATATCCACTACTGTGGGGGCCAGAGTATTGAAAAGACCCAGAAGATAAGTGCGTAAGTCAGAGTCTCCTATCGTTTCCGGGATACCCCTGAAGCGCAGGTTCTGCCTCCTTTCCCTGTTCTCCAGGTCTTTTTGTTGTAATTGTAGTTGAGAAACTGAAATACGTAGGTTATGATTGTCCTCCTCCACAGCCTGAACATAACTTATCATCTCATCAAATTTATTTTTAAAAGTGTCTGTACGTACCCCAATTTGGTTAATTTCCCCTCTCAGTTCTGCAGCTAACTTGCTCACTTCTGCCGAAACGTTGCATGTGATTTGTTGAAGTAGGAGCTGCAACTTAGCGTCCAATTTGGCATCCAGGATATCTGGGGTAAGGATCTCATGAGGAGAGGGTGTAGTGAAATCTGGACCCTGGGTGGTGGCCAATGGAGGAAACATAGCATTCTCCGTTCCCAGGGATGGATCCATAGAGGCGAAAGGGTCTGTGGTGGAACTCGAGGTCGCAGGATGCGACCTAGTTACAAAGCGTTCCATATTTGATTCCTCCTGTGACCCAAACGGCTTATAATATCACTGCTGCTGGCCAACTTTTCCCATGGGATGCCCAAGAGGTGTAGTGAATGGTCAAGCTTATCCCCGGGGCTAAAAAATGGCTAAGGAAGCATCTCGGGGATCTTAGAGAGCAGCCGGGATCCTGAGCTCACTCAGATGGCATCCCCTATGTTAGCTGGGGCGGCTGCCAATTTGTTTGTTAAGAGCATCACTCAGGTATGTAGATGACTACTTCAGTGGTTGTATGAGGAAATTGTTAGTCCCAGTGATGATGCCCAATGATGCAGTAAGCCTGAGGGGAAGGGAGCTGGGCGTCAGATGTAGTGAGACAGGTTTAGGTGGGGTGCACTAGGAGTAGCAAGATGGCCGCCAGCCTCCGTAGGTAGGCCGGAGCCGCGGACTTTCCTGAGAGCGCACGCCGGCCGGGTGAATCCCGCTCCGTGCAGGCCAAGATTTCCCCCACCCAGGACCGCGATCAGGGCCCCGCCGGTACACCGGTAAACAGTCACTCCCAGGCGGATCCCGTATGTAAGGGGCAAAAGACTGCCTTGTTACTCACTGTGCCCGAGAGTAGGAGAAGCCAGGACAGCAGGCCGCAAAATGGCGTCCGGTTGCGGGATACAGGAGCGAACAACAGGGATCCTCAGACGACTCATCCGCCACCCGGATGTCCCTCAGAGGTGAGGCAGCTGAAGAACCTTGAAAGGGCAGGATTAGGAGTGGAAGGGTCCCGGTGGGTCTGCAGGTCCCAAGATGGCGACGTGTCTCTGCAATGCGGACCCAGTTGCAGGCCCAGAGCAAGTAATGGTAGCCAAAGTCCACAAATAATCAGATGGGGCTGTAGAAGATGAAGCCCAGGTACCGATGGAGGTGGATTTGAGTTTCCCCGGAGAGAAATAGAGCAGGGATGGCAGTAGATTTTCACTGCCTGTGAGGAGCTCAGTACCCACACGTCCTCCTCGCTCCACGTCCGGACACGCCCCTTAAGAAACGTAATCTTTAAAAACAGTTTTGCTAATTTTTCAGGCTAATAGATAAGGTATTGTCAAATAAATGGGATGGGGAACTGGGCCCTAGGGACATGTATTCATGCAAAAACAGTTTTTAACCACCTCAATACTGGGGACTTTCACCCCCTTCCTGCCCAGTACCAATTTTCTACTTTCAGTTCTAATGCATTTTAAATGATAATTACACAGTCATGCAACACTTTACCCATATGAATTTTTTATAATTTGTTTGGAGACAAATAGAGATTTCAGCACTGGGTTTTGTTTTTTTGCGCTATAAACAAAAACAAACAAACAAATATTTTGAATAAAAGCGTGTTTTTCTTAATTTCTGTTATAAAATGTTGCAATTTTTTTTTTTCATCATAAACTCTGAACAAAATTTATACATCTAAATTTCTTTGGTAAAAATAACCCAAATCAGTGTATATTATTTGGTCTGTGTGAAAGGTATAGAGTCTACAAACTATAAGGCCTCGTACACACGACCGATTTTCTCGTCGTAAACAGTCAAGAAAAGTGCCGCGAGAGTTTTTTTGTCTAGAAAAACGTTCGTGTGTATGGTTTTACGACGAGAAACTTGACGAGAATCTCGACGAGAAAATAGAGAACCTGCTCTCTATTTTCTCGTCAGGATTCCAGATTTTCTCGTCGTGTTTCTCGTCGGCCTGTTTTGTGACGAGAAAATGGTTTGTGTGTATGCTTTTACGACTCTTCCAAAAGCGCGCATGCTCACAAGCAACTATGAGACGGGAGCGCATCTTCTGGTAAAACAAGCCTTCATAATGGAGAGAGCACATTCGTCACGCTCATAAATATTTCATCGTTTAAATGTTCTGCATTGAATTCTTCGTTAGAATGTTACATTAATCAAAACGAGAGACCTTCTTTTGCTGCTGATATTCACACAGAGTTCTGCCTTATTTTTAACTTTTTTCATGCTGCTCTTTATAAGATTTATGTGTATTATATCGTGCAAGTTTTTAGGAATAATTTAAATGGTTAGATTTTTCAAAATGATGTTAATTATAATTTCTCAATGTTTTGATAGCGATCTCACATTTAATTTTCTAATCTATATTTTTAAAATTTCACACCATGTTTTTGAGCTAATCAGATTTAGTTATTCTTTTGGGGGGGGGGGGTGATATCTGTGCCTTTTATTGTCAGTCAAATGTATCTGCTTACTCCAAAGCTTTTTTTTTTTTATTTAAAAATACACATAGTCAAGTATGAACTTAAACAAAAAACACATTTATTCATGTTTATAAATTAAATAAAGAGAAGGCAGCGCTGGAGAAGCTGCTGCCATTTGTGCATCCCAGGGACCCCAGAGCACACACCAACCCTGTGTGGACACTAAAATTGGGAGCTTGAGAAGGCCCACATTTCAGAACACAATCTGATGCTGGCCTCCCAGAGGTCAGGAACAGCAGCAGGTGAGATATATGTCCCAAGTGTGTGGTACTACAACAGCCTGCCTTCTGTCCGACCAGTGCGACCACAATGAAGCAAGGCCATCACTTCCTCTTCTTCCTGGCAACCTTCCCTGCAGCCTTTCCTGAAGCCTTTCCTGAAGCCTTTCCTGCAGCCTTTCCTGCAGCCTTCCTTCTTCGTTTAGCTGGAGGCTGGCCCACTGGAGGGGTACTCCTGTCAGGAGGAGGAGGTGGAGGTGTAGCAGAAGGGGGTGGGGCAGAAGAAGAAGGTGGAGGTGTAGCAGAAGGGGGTGGGGCAGAAGGTGGAGGTGTAGCAGAAGGGGGTGGGGCAGAAGGTGGAGGTGTAGCAGAAGGGGGTGGGGCAGAAGGTGGAGGTGTAGCAGAAGGGGGTGGGGCAGAAGGTGGAGGTGTAGCAGAAGGGGGTGGGGCAGAAGGTGGAGGTGTAGCAGAAGGGGGTGGGGCAGAAGGTGGAGGGGTAGCAGAAGGGGGTGGGGCAGAAGAGGAAGGTGGAGGTGGAGGTTGAGGTTGGGTCAGTTGGGCCACCTCACATATGGCGGTATTGGGGGTAATTTGCTCCATCACCCCCTTGTTGAGCAAGGTGATGAGCAGGGGTTCGCATAGGAGGCGTTGCTCCATGCTCATCACCTTGAACTTAGCCTCCACTAGGCCGGCAATGGCCTCTTCAGGGGATGTGGGATCCTTGAGGGTGGCATGGGCCTCTTTAATAAGGGCCATTGCTGCCTCACTGGTGGTCCTGTCCCTCCTGCCTCTTTTGTGAAGCCTGATGGGAGGCACCTGGGATCTGGTGCTTCTCCTTTGCCCTGCCACCTCCTGTCTGCCACTGGGCCCTGCCACCTCCTGGCTGCCACTGGGCCCTGCCACCTCCTGGCTGGTACTGGGCCCTGCCACCTCCTGGCTGCCACTGGGCCCTGCCACCTCCTGGCTGGTACTGGGCCCTGCCACCTCCTGGCTGCCACTGGGCCCTTCCTCCTCCTGCATGACAGTTTCCAGACCCTCCTCCTGGCTGATTTCATCCTGTGTATGAAAAAGAAACATAGTTTAATATGTTGGTTTAATCTTTGCCTCAAACTTTGTAATCCTGATGGAAGCAATTAGAATGTAAATGCATAAATCCTTGCTTTAAATTTACCACTACATCAGCTTGACTATTTACCACACAATTAAGTGCAGAATAATGTCTACAGATCATGATTTCACTTGTGGAATACAAAATAATGTATGTTTCTCATCCTGACATAT
Source organism: Rana muscosa (assembly GCA_029206835.1). NCBI lineage: Eukaryota > Metazoa > Chordata > Amphibia > Anura > Ranidae > Rana > Rana muscosa. The sequence goes on along the minus strand of CM055117.1, from coordinate 798,646,442 downwards.
TTGGGAAACATTAATTTTATCCCACTACATTTTCAGTTAATACTATACCTGGCTCCAGATGGACAAATCAGGATCATCCAGGATGGCTGCCTCCTCTTGCTCCAGAGAAGGCTCAGGTTGGCTGCAGGGAAGTCTGGGGGGAAGAGTGGAGAGTGATGGCCTTGGCTCAATGTGGTCATCCAGGAAGGACATCCTGCTGTAGTACCACAAAACCGGGACATAAACATCATCTGCTGCTGCTCCTGACCTCTGAGAAGCCAGCACCTTAGAGCGTTCAGTCCTGTAGGTACCTCTCAAGCTCCCAATTTTAGTGTCCACTTGTTTTGCTGTGGCTGTGGGCACCTTGGTATGCACAAATGGGAGCAGCTTCTCCAGCGCTGCTTTTCTCACCCCTTTTTTTTTATGGATGGGGTTTTTGGTCTCCCACAGAGCCGGCAGCTCCCTTACCCGGTCAATAAATTCCGCCAGGAACTCTTTGTCGCTAATAAAGACATTCATATTGTATCTGCAAGTAAAATAAATTATATTTAAATAATGTGAGGCAAACAGTCTAACCTCCTTCACATCCTAGTCACCATATATATCCTCCACCAATCTCAAGACAGTATAGGCCCACAATTTTTACAAGTCTCACAAAATCACATACCTTCGTTCGCACGTCCGTCACTTGAACTCCTCTCTCCGCACACCGAACGTACTATAGTCACATGTGTGTTTGCTATATACACACCACGCATGCGTCCAAATTCGAACACGTCGCTCCGCACACGTCGCCCGCCCATGACGTTCTAACTAACATCTTTTCCCCGCCCCTTCTCTTTCGGCGCGCAGACAGATATGGCGGAGTTACAGCAGGTGTCTGATAATTCCGCAACTAGCGAGGAGACAAGCCCGGAGACCGAGGACACGTCACGATCAAGGAGGAGATTCAAGGCATCGAATATGTCTTTGGCGGAGATGGCGGAGATGGTGGACATCTTGGTCAAGGCTGATTATGATGCCAAGCATGGGCCGTATAGCAAACCAAATAGAAGGAAGGCCAAAATCCTCACTAAAGTTGTGAAGAGTCTGAGGGCGAAGTTCGGGGTGAAACGCTCAAATGAGCAGCTCAGAAAGAGGTGGTCAGACCTCAAACTGAGGGAGCCAGACCAGTTGAGGAGCATAAAGAGGATGCTCGCTAAAAGTAAGTAAAATGACGACCTTTCTGCTATTAATCTTTTTAGAAACTGATTTTTTTTTTTTTTTTATCATATTGGACTCCCTTCCAAAATGTAATATTTTGAACTAGGTTGGGCACAGTAATCGTTCGTTACGTTACCGACACTTCGTTCGGCCACTATCCGCGGTTTTGGCTTATTTAAGACCCCCAAAAGTAATTAGACATCTGCCATTTTTGATCAAGTATTGTGGCTAATTTTTAAGTCTAGATGATGTGTTTGTAAGGAGAATGAAATGCAAACTTTAATCAGTGTAAAGGAGAGGACACTCAGCAGCTGCTTCCACATCTGTACTTTGGAGCACTATAGTGTGGGCCACCAGACCCGCCTTTTTTGGGTGTCCCACACAGGTGCATCAGAGTTTATTTGTAGTGCCTCCATGTCCAAAAAATTACATCCAAATGTGAATACTAAACATATTTGGGGTCATAAATAATGCATTTTTCTTTAAATTCCGCACAAACACACACTTGTACCCCACTTCCAAACAATTTAGCCTGTTTTAAGTTTAAAAATGAGATTTTTACAGTGTGATAAATAGACCTTTGGTTTTATTCTCATAGGGGAGAGAAGACTGGGAGGAGGACACTCCAGGGAGCACATGCACCCCACAACTTCCAAGCAACCCCAAACTCCCAAAGATCCACAACCAAAAGATGTGCAGGAAGTTGAGGTGGAGGAAGGAGAAGTGCAGGAAGGAGAGGTGGATGACGTTGTGGATCTGGTCACCACAACAGGTCAGTATCTGACACCACAGCTTAAGGTAAGCGAGGTAGGCCTGCAGAGTTTTATTAATTTTTTTTTATGGTTTTTAGGGGATGGAAATGTTGTGAAGGATAGCACACCGTTCTCTGCTGACAGTGCCCTCCGCCTCATCCAGCAAGTGATGGAATGTAGCACGGAACTGGACCTAATTAAACAAAGAATCCATGTGATGGAACAAACATTTAAAGACATTCTCGATGTTTTGGGGAGAATTCAATAAGCCATCCAAACACATTTGTTTTTACATGTTTGTTTTTATATTTTTACTAATTTTTTGAGTAACAAAGCAGCCAAAAATTGAATATGCACACAGTGTGTGAACATGTGCTATCTGCCATCAGGGGATATCCATGTACGTCTTTTGTGGGTGCAACCCCTTCCTCGTATCAAAAGTCGGTGAACTGAGGAAGGGGATGCACCCCCAAAACACGTCCATTGATCACCCCTGATGGCAGATAGCACATGTTGACAATAGGGATCAGGATTGTAAACTTCCTATTTGCAAAAAATTAAAAATGTGTGCATATTGAATTTTTGGCTGGGCAAGGGGTGGCAGGACCCCATATTAGGACGGGCACATAGAGACATAGTTTGTGTAACTGAATGTCTCAGATTGCTCAGAGGTATCCAATGTTGTCATTTTAGAAATGCAAGTGGTATTTTTGTATTTTCATAAGCCAAAATTTGCCGGGTTGTGGCCAGGCCAACCCCAAAGTAAAAAAAAAAAAAAAAGTGCAGAGAGTAAAATATTTGACCACAAACAACGTGTAGCTTCTTTTTATAATACTCTCTAAGCTTATTTGGTTCTTTTGTAAGGTAACATAGTGAAATTGGTTGTTATTTACTAAAGTAAAATACACTTGCCACTACAAATGCACAAAGACAAACTAGGAGACAGGAAAGAACAAATAATTAAAGGTTTAAACAAGATTTTTATTGGGATACTTAGACATAGGCTGGCATAGGAATTGCCCCCCTACCCGTGAAATACTCCATGTATTTGTCCCGAACCACACGGGCATTTTGGGGGGGGCAAGCCAAGACGGGCAGATTCCAGGCCCGGAAGGGGATTTGCAGGGGAAAGTCCAGCCTCTGGCAAAACTGAGGCCATATACGAATTAGATTTTTGGCTCAGAAAGTTGTGTAGCACACAGCAGCATAACACTACATAGTTTATTTTGTAGTCCGCCAAGTGGATGGAAGTCATAAAAAGGCGGAACCGGCTGGCCATTATGCCGAAGGCATTTTCAACGACTCTTCGGGCCCTGGCCAGCCGGTAATTGAACACACTCTTCTCTGGGGTCAGGGTCCTCTGTGGAAATGGCCTCATAAGATGCCGTCCGAGTCCGAAGGCTTCATCAGCCAAGAAAACAAAGGGGAGTCCTTCAATATTCCCTGCATCCGGTGGCAATGCAAGGTCGTCACTCTGGAGACGGAGGGCAAACTCCGTCTGGATGAAGGATCCCCCATCGGACATCCGGCCATTCTTCCCTACATCAACATAGAGGAATTCATACCGTGCTGACACCACCGCCATCAGCACAATGCTATGAAACCCCTTGTAGTTGTAGTAGTAGGACCCAGAACGGGGTGGCGGCACGATGCGGACTTGCTTCCCGTCTATGGCACCACCGCAGTTGGGGAAGTCCCACCGCGTGGCAAACTCCGATGCCACAGTCTGCCATTCCTGTGGCGTGGAAGGAAGCTGTGGAGTGAAACAAGATGAAATAATATTAGAAAAACAAAGGCATACATTACAAGCAAATTCTAAACCAAAAAATTAGAGACCAACATCAATCTAATTATACGTTTATTAAGGTGTGTAAAAAAGTATAATGGAAGGCTCATTTATCATATTCATCACCACCTCTGATGGGCCATTACTAAATTATTTTGGGGGGGGGGGGGGAGATGTGTTTGGCCACAGGATAGCATTGCAGTGGCGGTGCGTCCAGAGTGGGCGCTGGAGCACTGTCCCCTCTCTCCTGTGCCCATCACTCAGAACAATACATAGGTTCATGCGTTGCATGAACCTATGTATTGTCTATGCCGCACACTATTCAGGTGGATGGCCTCTTGTAAAGCGACCGACATATGAATAATTGCGTCATTTAGGGGGTTAAAATTGCAGAGCAGAAACAGGTATTAAAAAAGTCTTGCAAATTACAACCTGAGGGATGTAATTGGCTTCCTCAAAGAAAAATCGGGGACGCAAGGAGGGGGCATTCCTTGTGTATACACTGAAAGGCTGCTCTGGCAATCATGTTCACCAAGTCTGTTTAATGGTAACATGATTGGCTGATGCAACATGAAGGGAAGGAGAAGACATCAAGGACAGAAGAAGGATGGCGCTGACCACAAGAAGGTAAGTGCAGGGCTGGGGGGAAACTGGCTGCATTAGAGGGGACTAAATGGCTGCATTGGAGGGGACAACTGGGGGCGTTTATTAGGCAACAGAGCAAAAAAGGAGGAAGTTTATTTCCGAAATTGGGGTTGGAACCCCCCAACATTTGGAGCAACAGGCGCCCCTGCTGGAAAAGTTAGTGAGGGGAAATATTTAGGGAGGATAAAAAAGGGGCAATCTAAAGCTTCCAACATGCATGGGGACAAAGGGGACATTCTCAGCATATTACAATCATGGTAATTAGGGAAGGATGAAAGAAATACAATACATTAGCATACATGTAATACATAAAATGTGATGTTAAGGGAGAAAACTTACCCTAATATAGTCCTCCTGCAGGACTTGTATAATAGCAGAACAGGTGTCTGGGATTATGAGGCCCAGAGCCTGGGGGGAGATGCCTGTGGTGAACTTCAAGTCCTGAAGACTTCTCCCTGTCGCCAGGTAACGCAATGTGGCGATGAGCCTCTGCTCAGCACTGATGGCTTCCCGCATAACGGTGTCCTTCCTGGTAATATAGGGGGACACCAAAGCCAACAGTTCCTGAAAAACGGGGTCAGACATCCTCAGAAAATTCCTGTAGTCCTCAGGATTATTCTCGACGATCTCCCGCAGCAGAGGCATGTGGCAGAATTGGTCCCGCTGGAGCAACCAATTCTTGGTCCATGAACTCCTCCTCACACCATTCATGGACTGGTCTTGGTCCAAAACAAGCAGACCAACACCAAGCGCACGCACAGCACGAACTCGACGACGAGAACGTCCAGGCGACATGGCTAGGAAACGGTCGTCTAATCAGAACGTACAGAACAGAACGCACTTTAGAACAGCAAGGCCTATGAATAACGAACTGAAATTCAGAAACGAACAGGCAATAACGCACTGTAAAACAGATACGACCTGCCTAGACGCCCTGAAAGTCAAGATACGAACCCACAAGCACAAACTGAACGGCAGAAAACGATCTGAAAAGTACGAAGACTGAAAAGCGCGAATCGTCTCTTCCCAAACTTTTACTTCACACGCGGTAACACGAGATCAGCAAAAGCAGCCCAAGGGGTGGCGCCAAGAAAAAAGATCTTCCCCTTTATAGTGCCGTCGTACGTGCTGGACGTGAGCGCAGAGAACCACGAGGAAATTGGAAAATGACAGTGTGTACGCATAGAAAGCTTGACGAGAAAATCGACAAGCTTAACAAGAATCTCGTCGAAAAAAACGACGTGTTTTTTACGACGAGAAAATCGGTCGTGTGTACGAGGCCTCATACCAATCACTGAAAATTGATCACACGTGATGTACTGAGGCCCTAACTTGCCAAGACAGTACAAATGCACCCCCATATTAACAAGTTGTTTCTCACACACAGCATAGGCATACTGTACTTGCAACTACACCTGAAAACACATTCTGCTACTCCTCCTGAGTATGGCGATACCACATGTGTAAGAGCAACAAAAACAATGAAGGGAAGGTGCTAAACCCTTGGTGCATTACCCAAATAAAAAAATGTGTTTATTGAAATGAAAAGCAACCAAAAAAATGCATACTCACAAAAGTACAGAGGTATACAGCATGTACATGGAAGGATAACATAAGGTGGAAAATCTGAGTATTTCTGCAAGCTCACATAAGCACGCTAACGCATTTCGAGGGTTCATCCCCTTCTTCAGAGCTATAAGTAGCATCTTCAGGCACTATCCACTTTAAGGCTTTTGTTTACAAGTAAAAATCAATATATTTGCTAGAAAATTACTTAGAACCCCCAAACATGATATATTTTTTAGCAGAGGCCCTAGAGAATAAAGTGGTGGGTTTTGCTAATTCTTATGCCACACAGTATTTACGCAAACGTTTTTCGGAAGTAATTTTAGACACTAACACAAAAATACACTTTAATGATTTTTAATGCACGCAAACACTATATGATACTAGGGATGAGCTTCGAGTTCGAGTCGAACTCATGTTCGACTCGAACATTGCCTGTTTGCCCGTTCGCCGAATAGCGAACAATTTGGGGTGTTTGCGGCAAATTCGAAAAGTCCATGGGAGAAATCTAAAGTGCTAATTTTAAAGGCTTATATGCAAGTTATTGTCATAAAAAGTGTTTGGGGACCCGGGTCCTGCCCCAGGGGACATGTATCAATGCAAAAAAAAGTTTTAAAAACGGACGTTTTTTCGGGAGCAGTGATTTTAATAATGCTTAAAGTGAAACAATAAAAGTAAAATATTCCTTTAAATTTCGTACCTAGTGGAGGTGTATATTATGCATGTAAAGTGGCGCTTGTTTCCCGTGCTTAGAACTGTCCCTGCACAAAGTGTCATTTCTGAAGGAAAAAAAGTCATTTAAAACTCACTCGTGGCTATAATGAATTGTCGGCTCCCGGCAATACAGAGAAAAGTCATTGATAAAAAAAACAAATGCGTGGGGGTTCCCCCAAATTCAATTACCAGGCCCTTCAGGTCTGGTATGGATATTAAGGGGAACCCTGCCGCAAATAAAAAAAAAAAGGAGGTCTAGTGCTAGAATTATTGCTCTCGGTCTGAAGTTCATGACAATACTTCACATGTGTGTGGGATGTTTTGTGCACTGGTACAGATGTTGATGGGTCACTGGTACAGATGTTGATGGGACACTTGGACAGGGACAGATGGTGCAGTCTGTGTAATCTGTGTAGTTTAACACTAAAATCATCAGCTACAGAGAGAATGTGACAAGCTGCAGAACCCCCCCCCCCCGCACTGAGCTCAGCAGGGAGAGCCGACACAGAGACGCGTGTCTCTGTTTACACTATGTGAAGGCTGTGATTGGACAAAGCCATCATCTGATCGGGAGGGCCAATCACAGCACCCATGTCCCAATCTGTGACGTGCTGTGTCTGAGGGACACAGCCATCACAAGATCATTATCCAAAGGCCATACAAGCTTCATGTTCTGAAGGGACGGACTGATACGTCCACTCAAAATGGTCAAGCTCCCACCTGGCCATTTATGTGCAGTGGCCGTGTGGGAAGGGGTTAAAAATGATCTTTTGCCAGGGATCAGCGAGTTTAATATGCATGAAGTGAATGTCTAAACATGCCTAATTCATTTAAATACCATGCTTAGGGATGCCCTATACCTGCCTGTGAAGCAGCACACCTGTACACTGTATACAATGTACTGCCATTTTCAGAGAAAAAGGTGTTTAAATCACTGGTAAATTATATTTTTCTGCCCTTGACCCTTGTAACATGTCACTAGGGCTATCCTCTCAAGTCAAGTTAATTGCATGCAAAGCAATATCACATTAATGAGAGACACGTGAGATCTCTTTAGGTTTTTTAAGGCTTTGGACTAAGGTTGAGCTCCCAGAATGGTGGCAGATTGCAGATATCCCAATATCACAGCTGTAGATCACATGCGAGTTGATGGAGGGTGCCTGAAGAAGCAGAGAAGTAAAAATAAAGAAGAGCTTAGATCTGCACACCCTGAGCACCTTGAACACTAGCTGATCTGAGAAACATTATAACTTTGATTGTTTACTTCAGCTGCTGGGTACTGAGTGTCCAACAGATTGTCCAGGGATGTTTGTTGACATTATACCAAAAAACCCTTTCTGCCATCAGCACACTTGATGTTCTCTTGAGACGGGGACAGTATAATTTAGTACACAGTTCAAACACTAGGACTCTTTACATGTTTCATGAAAATAAGGGAATGGGGGGGGAAGCACTCACATTGCCACATCCAAAAATTGGGAAATATATTAGGTACTCAAAGAGCGAAGAATAGGACTTTGTAGGCAACACACAGAACATAAGGTACAAAAATAATTTTATTATCACAGAAATGTTAAACAAAGATTAAAAGACCATACAGTGTATATAAAGTGACAGTGGAAAGTCCCTTGAACGTCGACGCGTTTCGCCGTGAGGCTTCATCAGGACGGACAAAATAGGGGGGGGGGGGGGCGATTACAAACACACTTGGGACAAAATCTCACTATCTGAAATGAGATACATACAAATTAGTATATGATGTACACAATTAAAAACATAAAAAATATAGTATAGAAACATCCTTGGTGCTATATGGCCACCCATCCACCCCTCCCTGCACACCAAAAGATCCAAACGCCTTTAGCCCCAAAATAGAAGAATACCTTGGAGAACATTCCAGATAGCAAAGAGATGTACACCAGACTATCAATTCGTATATTTTGGTCTGGAATTTGGTGTAAAATTATGATCTGGTAGAGATAAATGAGAACATGTAAAAGTATATGTAAATCTCAGTTTGGGCTTAACACTATTGTATATACAAAATGATGATAAGTTGCAATCATACCTGTTGGTCAGGACAGAAAGTCGCAGGGAAAAAGAAAATCCGCAGAAAAAAGAGTTGGACACACTAGATATTTGCAGCTACAATTGGCTTGGCAGATCTATAGGGACCAAAAGACTGTGATCAGGTATATATTGAGGCCCAAAGTATATGTCTATAGGATCAAGAATGAAAAATTACCAGCTATATCCAGGCAAAATTGCCAAAGCGGGGGTAAAAGACGTTGTGGTGGTGAAGTTCTCTAGGGCCAGCAATTCCAACCATAAGCATTCACAATAGAAGTGCAGGTAGATCAGCCAGTATAGTAGAGATTCTGCCACTATACAGAATCTAAAACAAAAGTACAGGCTTGAATATTCAAAGTATTTAAGTAAAGCAAATAGTGTCCAATAAGGACCACCATGATGTATGAGATGCTCCCTACCTGGCTATTGGACGTCGCAGTGTTAGCTCCCGGGAGTCAGCCTCGTGCTGAACACAAGGACAGACTCCCATTAGTGTCATATTTATAGTGCCAAATTGCGCCAAAAAACGGGCATTAGCGTGTGGCGCGATGACGTCATTCATCTGCGTCATACGCGTTGGCGTCATCGCGGCAGTGCGCCGCCAGCAGAAACCGGAAGCGGCACATACGCCATCTTACAAGAGGGAAAGAGGCAGGGAAAAACAAGGAAAAACATATACGCGCCTCAATCAAATTATTAAGCACATCAACTTATGGAAAAAAGGCAGGACTACACAACAGAAGTAATGCTGATAGAGCCATATGCTAGAGGGAAGGTAGCACAGTAAATTAAGGCACTGGTCATGGCAATTACCATCAGGAATAAAGAATGCGCAGTGAATGGAGTGCTTGCAAGGCCATATACTAAAGATAAAAAAATGAGATATATATAGTAGCACAGTAAATTGAGGCACTAAACATGGCAATAACCATCAAAAGTTGAAAATACGCAGAAAGGAGAGGGTAGGCACCAGAGAGCACACAAGGATATCATACAGTTTAACATACATATATAGTGATATATTACACATAATATGAATCTAAATATAGATAAATGTTCCTTGGAACTTAGTTCCATTTTAGTGCGTTACACATATAGTTAATATTAGTTCATATCGCTCTGTCAACACTTAGCAGAGCAATCCAAATATAGGAAGTCTTCTTTTGGTTATGTGTTATACTATTTAGAAACCCTTCAATGAAAATTGGAATAATATCTCTGAAAAAAAGAGCAGAGAGATATTTCAATCAAGTGGAGATGAATCCATTCAGGGGACATCCCACATAGGGTAGGGAAAAAACGGCAGCATTAAGGGAGAGAACCATGACAGAGAATAGTGAGGATGTTATAAGAATGGTTTAAAGCTGACCATATCATTAAGGCCCGGATACTGGGTGGCTTTTAATTTATATACCCATTCCGTTTCTTTTTGGAGGACCCTCTGATCAAAGTTGCCTCCCCGTGGGTCCTCATAGACCCGCTCCAGGGCGGCAACCTTAAAGACCTGGGGTTCATAGCGGTGCCTGAACGCCACATGATGACCAATAGTGGTGTTCAGGAGACCACTAGTTGCATAGTATACATGATCTTTGATCCTTCTCCAAAAGGCTCGGATAGTTTTGCCGATGTAGAAAGATCCACAGCAGCAAAAAATAATGTAGATAATCCCCTTGGTCTGACAGGTGACATGGTGTTTCAAAACATGAACCTGTCCGTTTGGTAAAGTAATCCTGGGGCCCTCAATTAGAAGGTCACAGTAGTCACAGTGGCCACATCTATAGAGTCCTTTTATCTCTTGAGGTGTACTATCCAATCGCCTATAATTGCTTTGTACCAGACGATCACGAATCGAGTTGGCTCGTCGAAAGGTAATTTCTGGACTGGTTCCAATGTACTTTTTTAGGACATTATCGGCAGCCAAAATGTGCCAATGTTTTTGCATGATTGTCCTGATTTGGGCATGCTGGTCAGAGTATGTAGTTATAAATCTTACTACATCCGGGGTGTTCTTTTTGGGAGTTCTAACCAGTATAACATTCCTAGGTCTCATAAGGGCTTTTCTGTAGGCACTCTTGAGACATTTTTTGCTGTACCCCCTTATTTTTAGACGTGTATATAGGAGATCAGCTTCCTCTTTGAATTTGGTGTCGTCAGTGCAGTTCCGTCTTTATTCCTGATGGTAATTGCCATGACCAGTGCCTTAATTTACTGTGCTACCTTCCCTCTAGCATATGGCTCTATCAGCATTACTTCTGTTGTGTAGTCCTGCCTTTTTTCCATAAGTTGATGTGCTTAATAATTTGATTGCGGCGCGTATATGTTTTTCCTTGTTTTTCCCTGCCTCTTTCCCTCTTGTAAGATGGCGTATGTGCCGGTTCCGGTTTCTGCTGCTAATGCCCGTTTTTTGGCGCAATTTGGCACTATAAATATGACACTAATGGGAGTCTGTCCTTGTGTTCAGCACGAGGCTGACTCCCAGGGGCTAACACTGCGACGTCCAATAGCCAGGTAAGGAGCATCTCATACATCATGGTGGTCCTTATTGGACACTATTTGCTTTACTTAAATGCTTTGAATATTCAAGCATGTACTTTTGTTTTAGATTCTGTATAGTGGCAGAATCTCTACTATACTGGCTGATCTACCTGCACTTCTATTGTGAATGCTTATGGTTGGAATTGCTGGCCCTAGAGAACTTCACCACCACAACGTCTTTTACCCCCGCTTTGGCAATTTTGCCTGGATATAGCTGGTAATTTTTCATTCTTGATCCTATAGACATATACTTTGGGCCTCAATATATACCTGATCACAGTCTTTTGGTCCCTATAGATCTGCCAAGCCAATTGTAGCTGCAAATATCTAGTGTGTCCAACTCTTTTTTCTGCGGATTTTCTTTTTCCCTGCGACTTTCTGTCCTGACCAACAGGTATGATTGCAACTTATCATCATTTTGTATATACAATAGTGTTAAGCCCAAACTGAGATTTACATATACTTTTACATGTTCTCATTTATCTCTACCAGATCATAATTTCACACCAAATTCCAGACCAATATATACGAATTGATAGTCTGGTGTACATCTCTTTGCTATCTGGAGTGTTCTCCAAGGTATTCTTCTATTTTGGGGCTAAAGGCGTTTGGATCTTTTGGTGTGCAGGGAGGGGTGGATGGGTGGCCATATAGCACCAAGGATGTTTCTATACTATATTTTTTTATATGTTTTTAATTGTGTACATCATATACTAATTTGTATGTATCTCATTTCAGATAGTGAGATTTTGTCCCAAGTGTGTTTGTAATCGTCCCCCCCCTATTTTGTCCATCCTGACGAAGCCTCACGGTGAAATGCGTCGACGTTCAAGGGACTTTCCACTGTCACTTTATATACACTGTATGGTCTTTTAATCTTTGTTTAACATTTCTGTGATAATAAAATTATTTTTGTACCTTATGTTCTGTGTGTTGCCTACAAAGTCCTATTCTTCGCTCTTTGAGTACCTAATATATTTCCCAATTTTTGGATGTGGCAATATGAGTGCTTCCCCCCCATTCCCTTATTTTCATATTACTATTTTGGGTGGTAAACACCAACTTCTTGTACTTATGCACTCCAGGTGTTAAGTCCCCTATACGTAGGACTTCACCGATTATATCAACCATACAATTGTGGCTGATTGTCTTCGTTATAATTTTTATTGATGTGACTATTTCCCCAAATTCAATTTTTTCGCAATCCCTTTGTGGACTGCTTCAATCTTGTGGTTTATACATCCATGGCGGACTTTGCAGGCAACAACTGGGAGGGATTTATGATGGGAATCAAACAACAGTGTTCCTCTCTTAAATCCAATGATGTTGAATGTGAAATTGTATACCAGAAACGTATTCAGACCTTTGAAAGAAAATCCAGTCTTTTTTGGCATATTAGATACTTTGAGCAATATTTGGTAGATGATTTGAACCCAAAGGGACTGAGAGTACAGGTCTTCCCAAATATTTGGGCTCTTGATCTGGACTTTAAGACTCGATGGGAAGCAAATCTCCAATTATGCTTAAAGAAAATGATGGAGCTTATGATTGAATATTATATGCAAGAATCTAAGGTGGTAGATTGTGAAATCAAGAGGATATACGACGAGAATGTGGTAACACTAGGCAATCCAGATTTCGGACCCTTTGATGTGCGCCTTAAGGAACACATACAGGGGTTTACGAAAGACCTACTCCTCAAAAAGGAAGAGAAATTTGCGCGTGATAGATTGGCGTTTGCAGGGAAGTATGCCTATAATTGGCCACTTGCTAACAGCCAACGTGCTATGCGAAGGGGACCTGGGCAACCTAGGAATAGGAGACAACATAATGACAGGGACAAATATGACTCTGACTCTTCTGTCAATTCTCTTACTTCACAGAACTCACAAACAGGCGGTCGAGGACGACAGGGGAGACAAAATCCAAGGAAAAGACCTCAAAATGGTGGGGGGCATCAGACGGGTACTCCAAGTAAGAAACACATCACAGGGGACTGTGAGCGATCTCAAGCACACAATCCCTCTAACGCTGGTTTAGACCCAAACCCTCTATATAATAGAGGGGTCTCTATGTTCCCCAACTCCACACTTGGTGTCTCCCCTGAGACTTCCTCCATCCCTACTGTGACTCCTCGGGTTGAATCTGATATCCGCCAACATATCATTGGAACAGCACAGACGATGGCCAAAACACTGAATTTGGCCACCTCTGGTGCCATTGCCAAGGATAGCAAAAGATGACGTATTGATCACTTTTTTCCCCGCATATGCACTCCTGAGGTTTCCAATGAATCAGGCTTTCTCGATCATACTCCTTCTACTCCTTCTACTGATGTCACTACTGACGTACTATCGTCTGTACACAGTACAGAGGGGGAAATTCAAAAAGAGATACACCGCTTAGAGGTTATCAACCTGTCCTCGTACCCACTGAGTGAGGTAGAAATAGACCTCCTTAGTCTGGGTCTGAGTTTCTGTCCCAACAACTCTTCAAACAAGTTTGAGCTAATAAAGGACCTGTACTTGTTCGCCCGGAAACTAACTTTCAAGTTTATGTACTGTGACAGCAGGAAGGTAAAGTCACCTGGTTGCATCCAGGGGGGTAGATATATTTCTCCCAGATTCAGGCTTTATGCCGACTTATACAACTAGGGAGTTGATGAAGCCCAGCTGAGGCTAGTGGGCTCATGGATGACTCATACCTCTAGGGAGAGGGCTGGGCGTCGTGCAGGCAGGGAGTTGATGAGACCAGCTGAAGCCTGTCAGTTCGTTTAAGGCCTCTATAAAAACTCCCAGCTTCATTAGATGTTAGCTCATGCCTGGACCCAGACCTGTGTGGACTGTCTAGGGAGAGTGAACCCCTGTGCGGTGAGGCAAAGCCTGTGTGGCTATTTGTTTGGACTTTTACTAAACCAGGGACTTAGGGACTAGGACAGCACCAGGCTGATCCCAGTTGTTAGTTTAGGAAACCTGCATGTTTAGTCAGAGGTCAAACTGACCAGGATTTATTTTGTTTATGTTTCTTTTTGGCTTTGCTGTGTTTTTGTCACTGTACATAGAGAAATAAACCGCACCTTTTGATTTTGAAAACCACAACCTCTGTCTGCTGGCCCTGTTTTTGTGTGGGGAGCCCAACCAGGGGGTCACACACACCCGCTACCGAGTTAACCCCCTCACAGTTGGTGGAGAACCAGTGGCAGTTTTTTTAAGCCAGCATGGAGGAGATACTGAAACAGCTGGCTCTAGCAAATGCCAATCAACAGCAGACAAATGCAGGTTTGCAAAGGAGCCTTGCAGCCCAGCAGCAAGCTCATCAACAAGCCCAGCAGCAATCTGAGGCCCGCTTCATAGACCTGTTACAGAAGCAAGAGCAGAGACTACAACAAATGGAAGCAGTAATGCAGCAACGTCCGCAGACCAGTGAGGAAAGCCGTCCCACTAATACCGCGTCCTTTGGGGTGAGTCGTTTATTGACAAAAATGACTGGAGAGGATGATCCAGAGGTATTTTTGACCACATTTGAAAGGACTGCTGAAAGAGAAAAGTGGCCTGAGGAGCAGTGGGCTGGACTGGTGGCTCCTCTGTTAACTGGTGAATCGCAGAAGGCTTACTATGACCTAGAGCCTGACCAAGCAAAAGACTATGTGATGCTAAAAGCTGAAATATTGGCAAGGCTGGGTGTCACCCTGGCTGTCCGGGCTCAGCGTGTGCATAACTGGACTTTCCAGCTTGGAAAACCCCCAAAGGTACCCTCTCTCATCCAGTGGGGTTAGTATCTCAATTACCGCATGATGCCATTGTGGGAAGGGATTTTCCGAAGTTCTGGGAACTGTGGGATGATCCTGAGCCCCCCACTGGTGCCCCTATGTACCAGGAATGTGATAGCCAGAACTCCTCTGAGAGTGGTGAGGACTCTCCAGAATTTCCCTTGTCAGTATTGGCAGGGGAGACTCAAGAAACTGGAGAGGAGCCCACCTCCTCAGACGAAAACCTACCGTCTGTGGAGTTTTCTGATCTGGAGGTTCACAGGGAAAATTTTGCCACAGAACAGTTAAAAGACCCCGCCCTAATAAAGGCACGGGAAAACGTAGTGGAAATAGATGGCGAGTTAGTGAACCCAGATAATACCTGCACTTACCCATACTTCAGCGTAGAGAAGGACCTACTGTATCGGGTGGCAAAAAGGGCAGAAGAAACCGTTGAGCAGCTTGTGGTGCCCAAACCTTACAGGAAGTTGGTGTTGGAGTTGGCCCATGGGCACATTCTTGGAGGTCATCTGGGGACAGAGAAAACCCGAGAGAGGGTATTACAGAGATTCTATTGGCCTGGGGTGATGAAGGACATAGAAAATTATTGTTCCTCCTGCCCTGTGTGTCAGAGGTCGGCCCCGATGCCACATTTCCGTAGCCCGCTGGTCCCTCTACCCATCATTGAGGTCCCGTTTGAGAGAATCGCAATGGATTTGGTAGGTCCTATAATCAAGTCCGCTAGGGGGCACCAGTACATATTGGTTATAATGGACTATGCCACCCGTTATCCAGAAGCGATCCCTCTCAGAAATACCTCGGCCAAAACCATAGCCAAAGAGCTATCTCTTGTTTTTAGCCGGGTGGGTATTTGTAAAGAACTGCTTACGGACCAAGGTACACCCTTTATGTCCCGGGTTATGAAAGAGCTGTGTAAATTGTTCAAAGTGACGCAATTGCGTACATCTGTGTATCACCCCCAAACCGATGGGCTGGTTGAAAGATTCAACAAAACCCTAAAACAAATGTTGAAGAAAGTGGTGGATAGAGATGGAAAGGATTGGGACTGTCTACTTCCTTATTTGATGTTTGCTATTAGGGAGGTGCCCCAATCCTCTACGGGATTCTCCCCCTTTGAGTTACTGTATGGGAGACACCCAAGAGGGCTGTTGGATATTGCCAAGGAAACTTGGGAAAGTGAGAGTTCTCCCCACAGGAGTGTGATTGAGCATGTCGCCCTGATGCAAGATCGAATTGCACAGGTAATGCCCATCGTGAAGGAACATTTGGCCCAAGCGCAGTTGGCACAGCAGAGAGTGTACAACCGTGGAGCAAAGACCCGTACCTTTTCCCCGGGGGATAGGATATTGGTACTTGTCCCTACGGTTGAAAGTAAATTCCTTGCCAAATGGCAAGGCCCCTACGAGATAATGGAAAAAGTGAGCGAAGTGAATTACAAGGTCAGACAACCAGGAAGGCGAAAGCCCGAACAGATATATCACGTTAATCTGTTGAAAGCCTGGAGGGATAGAGAGTCCCTAGTCGCAGAAACTTGGTCACCAGCTCAAACTGGTTGCGTGATTCCGGAGGTTGGAATAGCAGCCACCTTGTCACAACCCCAACAACAGGAGGTTAAGGAGTTTGTGCTTCGCAACAAGGAGGTGTTCTCTGAGCTGCCGGGACAAACATCTGGGGTAGAGCATGATATTATTACCCCGCCCGGTGAAAGGGTGAAGTTAAAACCCTATCGGGTCCCAGAGGCCCGACGGGAGGCAATACGGGAGGAAGTACAGAAAATGCTGAACTTAGGGGTGATAGAGGAGTCCCAAAGTGATTGGTCTAGTCCCATTGTGTTGGTGCCTAAACCGGATGGGAGCTGGCGATTTTGTAACGATTTTCGTCAGTTGAACAAAGTTACAAAATTTGACACCTACCCCATGCCACGTATAGATGAGTTGATCGACCGGCTGGGAACAGCCCGATACATGACGACTCTTGACCTCACAAAAGGGTATTGGCAAATTCCCCTGGCCAAGTCGGCCAAAGAGAAAACCGCATTTGTAACCCCAGACGGGGCGTTCCAATATAAGAGAATGCCGTTCGGGTTACAGAATGCGCCGGCCACATTCCAGCGGAAAATGGACCAGATACTGAGGCCCCATCGGAAGTATGCTGCGGCTTACCTGGATGACGTAATTGTCCATAGCACAGATTGGGCCTCACATCTGCCAAAAGTGCAAGCAGTCCTAGACTCTATCCGGGAAGCAGGGTTTACGGCTAACCCCAAGAAGTGTACCATTGGGCAGGAGGAGGCCAAATATCTTGGGTACACCATTGGCAGGGGAGTGATAAAACCCCAACTCAACAAAGTCGAGGCCATCCAGAGTTGGCCACGTCCCAACAGCAAGAAGCAGGTACGGGCCTTTCTGGGAATCGCGGGTTATTATCGGCGCTTCATTCCCCACTTTGCTTCTAAGGCTGTGCCCCTAACCAACCTGACGAAAGGGAAAGGGTCGGTCATGATTAAATGGACCCCCGAGGCTGAGGCAGCATTCCAATTCTTGAAACAAGCCTTATGTAGCCAGCCAGTGTTGTACTCACCCGACTTCTCTAAAGACTTTGTCGTACAAAGTGATGCGTCAGATGTGGGGTTAGGAGCAGTATTGTCCCAGGTCTGGAACGGGGAAGAGCACCCAGTCATTTACCTCAGCAGGAAGTTGAAGTCCCATGAGGTAAATTACGCCACGGTTGAAAAGGAGTGTTTAGCGGTGAAGTGGGCTCTAGATTCCCTTCGGTACTATCTGCTAGGTAGGCACTTTGACATGGTTACGGATCACGCTCCGTTAAAGTGGATGGCTCAAAACAAGGAGACAAATAGAAGAGTGAATAGGTGGTTCCTGGCCCTACAGGAATTCAACTTCACAGTAAAGCATCGCCCTGGCGTTCAAATGGGGAATGTGGATGCTTTGTCTCGAGTACATGAATGCCTGATTGCTGGTGTTCCAACCCCAAGGTTAAAACAAGAGGGGGGGGTATGTGACAGCAGGAAGGTAAAGTCACCTGGTTGCATCCAGGGGGGTAGATATATTTCTCCCAGATTCAGGCTTTATGCCGACTTATACAACTAGGGAGTTGATGAAGCCCAGCTGAGGCTAGTGGGCTCATGGATGACTCATACCTCTAGGGAGAGGGCTGGGCGTCGTGCAGGCAGGGAGTTGATGAGACCAGCTGAAGCCTGTCAGTTCGTTTAAGGCCTCTATAAAAACTCCCAGCTTCATTAGATGTTAGCTCATGCCTGGACCCAGACCTGTGTGGACTGTCTAGGGAGAGTGAACCCCTGTGCGGTGAGGCAAAGCCTGTGTGGCTATTTGTTTGGACTTTTACTAAACCAGGGACTTAGGGACTAGGACAGCACCAGGCTGATCCCAGTTGTTAGTTTAGGAAACCTGCATGTTTAGTCAGAGGTCAAACTGACCAGGATTTATTTTGTTTATGTTTCTTTTTGGCTTTGCTGTGTTTTTGTCACTGTACATAGAGAAATAAACCGCACCTTTTGATTTTGAAAACCACAACCTCCGTCTGCTGGCCCTGTTTTTGTGTGGGGAGCCCAACCAGGGGGTCACACACACCCGCTACCGAGTTAACCCCCTCACAGTACGACAAAGAACGATGCACTAGACAGATGGAACTATCCCACCAAGAGATTTGGAAAGACTTTACGGTGGCTGAATTCCGAGCCCTTAAGAATTTGGTGTTGCTGCTAGACGAAAGTGAGGGAAGTGAGACTTCTGAAATTAGCTTAGAAACAGATATAGCTAGGGGTCAACGTATTCAAAATACTCAATATCAAAATGATATTGAATCATTAGGCAAGGCAGTGAAAAAGAAATCTACTCAATTTCCTTCACTTCATACCAACTCCAATGTCTGGGCCTTTTTGACTCAGGCTATTGGGGATATTGAATCCCTGGCCCTCAATAGATCAGCCTGCCAGAACCTCTCGATACCACAGTGCCAGGCTTTGGCCAGCCTTAGTCACAATCCGAATTTGGTGATCAAGCCCTCGGATAAGGGCGGCAATGTGGTGGTCATGGAAGAGTTAAATTACAGGAATATGTGCTGGGACATCCTTTAAAATCGGGACTGGTATAGTCCAATATACCAGGATGTTATAGAAAAATATAACCATTTTTTTTTTTTTTGGTTAAGGTGAGGTAACCGAAGCTTCTTAGAAGGTGGAGGGTAATAGGAGGGGTTGGGGATCTTAGGAGGGGAAGAATCAAAGGAATATTCCAATAGAATTAGATTTAAGTTCTATTTAAGGTCAGAAGAATGTGATATATGGTTTGGGCCCGTGGGGCATTTATTGGTTTAAACTGAAACAGTAAAATGTGTTATTTGATTATTTCCCCTGTATGTTGGATAAAACAGATAAATAAAAGATTAAAGAAAGAAAAATATAACCAACAATATAATGACACCATTCAGTCTGCCCTCTCCGAGGGCGTGATCACCAAAGAGATCTTTGAGGGCATTCAGGTGCCCTACCCCAAAACTCAGTGTTTTTACTCTCTCCCTAAGACACATAAAAATATGTCCAGACCCCCGGGTCGTCCAATAGTATCTGGTGTAAGTGCAAAGACGGAACGAGCGAGCAAATTTGTCGACGAATACCTGCGACCTCATGTGATTACTCTTCCGTCTTACATCCAGGATACCCCTGATCTCCTTAGAACTCTTGATGGCCTTAATGTGCCCCCGGGATGCTTTCTAGTATCTATAGATGTAGAAGCCCTTTATTCTTCTATTCCACACAAATTAGGACTCCAAGTCATTTCTCGGTTCCTGAGGGAACGAGGTCCCAAGTCCACTGGTCTAAACTGCTTTGTACTCAAACTTTTGGAACATATTCTAACCAAAAATGTATTTTCGTTCGATGGGTCCCACCTCCTCCAGGTACAGGGGGTCGCTATGGGCAAATGTTGTGCGCCTTCGTATGCAAACCTGTACCTGGGGGGTGGGAACGTGAACTTTTTTCCAATGATGAATTTGGACACCTTTTCTGTTTTGTTTTGGTGTGATTTTGTTTTATTGATGACGTGCTGATGCTATGGGCGGGATCGCTTACCACCCTTAACGAGTTTATGCAAATGCTGAGTACCAACAGGTACAATCTTAAATTCACTATGGCTTACAGTCAAGAAAAGATTGCATATTTGGACATATTGATCTATGTCACAGGAGATGGTGTAATCAAAACCACCCTGTATCGTAAGCCCACGGCGGGAAACACTATCTTACATGCAACGAGTGCGCATCCCCGCTCTTTGATTCAAAGTATACCGTTCGGGCAGTATCTACGTCTAAGACGGAACTGCACTGACGACACCAAATTCAAAGAGGAAGCTGATCTCCTATATACACGTCTAAAAATAAGGGGGTACAGCAAAAAATTTCTCAAGAGTGCCTACAGAAAAGCCCTTATGAGACCTAGGAATGTTATACTGGCTAGAACTCCCAAAAAGAACACCCCGGATGTAGTAAGATTTATAACTACATACTCTGACCAGCATGCCCAAATCAGGACAATCATGCAAAAACATTGGCACATTTTGGCTGCCGATAATTTCCTAAAAAAGTACATTGGAACCAGTCCAGAAATTACCTTTCGACGAGCCAACTCGATTCGTGATCGTCTGGTACAAAGCAATTATAGGCGATTGGATAGTACACCTCAAGAGATAAAAGGACTCTATAGATGTGGCCACTGTGACTACTGTGACCTTCTAATTGAGGGCCCCAGGATTACTTTACCAAACGGACAGGTTCATGTTTTGAAACACCATGTCACCTGTCAGACCAAGGGGATTATCTACATTATTTTTTGCTGCTGTGGATCTTTCTACATCGGCAAAACTATCCGAGCCTTTTGGAGAAGGATCAAAGATCATGTATACTATGCAACTAGTGGTCTCCTGAACACCACTATTGGTCATCATGTGGCGTTCAGGCACCGCTATGAACCCCAGGTCTTTAAGGTTGCCGCCCTGGAGCGGGTCTATGAGGACCCACGGGGAGGCAACTTTGATCAGAGGGTCCTCCAAAAAGAAACAGAATGGGTATATAAATTAAAAGCCACCCAGTATCCGGGCCTTAATGATATGGTCAGCTTTAAACCATTCTTATAACATTTTCACTATTCTCTGTCATGGTTCTCTCCCTTAATGCTGCCGTTTTTTCCCTACCCTATGTGGGATGTCCCCTGAATGGATTCATCTCCACTTGATTGAAATATCTCTCTGCTCTTTTTTTCAGAGATATTATTCCAATTTTCATTGAAGGGTTTCTAAATAGTATAACACATAACCAAAAGAAGACTTCCTATACTTGGATTGCTCTGCTAAGTGTTGACAGAGCGATATGAACTAATATTAACTATATGTGTAACGCACTAAAATGGAACTAAGTTCCAAGGAACATTTATCTATATTTAGATTCATATTATGTGTAATATATCACTATATATGTATGTTAAACTGTATGATATCCTTGTGTGCTCTCTGGTGCCTATCCTCTCCTTTCTGCGTATTTTCATCTTTTGATGGTTATTGCCATGTTTAGTGCCTCAATTTACTGTGCTACTATATATTTCTCATTTTTTTATCTTTAGTATATGGCCTTGCAAGCACTCCATTCACTGCGCATTCTTTATTCCTGATGGTAATTGCCATGACCAGTGCCTTAATTTACTGTGCTACCTTCCCTCTAGCATATGGCTCTATCAGCATTACTTCTGTTGTGTAGTCCTGCCTTTTTTCCATAAGTTGATGTGCTTAATAATTTGATTGCGGCGCGTATATGTTTTTCCTTGTTTTTCCCTGCCTCTTTCCCTCTTGTAAGATGGCGTATGTGCCGCTTCCGGTTTCTGCTGGCGGCGCACTGCCGCGATGACGCCAACGCGTATGACGCAGATGAATGACGTCATCGCGCCGCACGCTAATGCCCGTTTTTTGGCGCAATTTGGCACTATAAATATGACACTAATGGGAGTCTGTCCTTGTGTTCAGCACGAGGCTGACTCCCGGGGGCTAACACTGCGACGTCCAATAGCCAGGTAAGGAGCATCTCATACATCATGGTGGTCCTTATTGGACACTATTTGCTTTACTTAAATACTTTGAATATTCAAGCCTGTACTTTTGTTTTAGATTCTGTATAGTGGCAGAATCTCTACTATACTGGCTGATCTACCTGCACTTCTATTGTGAATGCTTATGGTTGGAATTGCTGGCCCTAGAGAACTTCACCACCACAACGTCTTTTACCCCCGCTTTGGCAATTTTGCCTGGATATAGCTGGTAATTTTTCATTCTTGATCCTATAGACATATACTTTGGGCCTCAATATATACCTGATCACAGTCTTTTGGTCCCTATAGATCTGCCATGCCAATTGTAGCTGCAAATATCTAGTGTGTCCAACTCTTTTTTCTGCGGATTTTCTTTTTCCCTGCGACTTTCTGTCCTGACCAACAGGTATGATTGCAACTTATCATCATTTTGTGTATACAATAGTGTTAAGCCCAAACTGAGATTTACATATACTTTTACATGTTCTCATTTATCTCTACCAGATCATAATTTCACACCAAATTCCAGACCAATATATACGAATTGATAGTCTGGTGTACATCTCTTTGCTATCTGGAGTGTTCTCCAAGGTATTCTTCTATTTTGGGGCTAAAGGCGTTTGGATCTTTTGGTGTGCAGGGAGGGGTGGATGGGTGGCCATATAGCACCAAGGATGTTTCTATACTATATTTTTTATATGTTTTTAATTGTGTACATCATATACTAATTTGTATGTATCTCATTTCAGATAGTGAGATTTTGTCCCAAGTGTGTTTGTAATCGCCCCCCCCCCTATTTTGTCCATCCTGACGAAGCCTCACGGTGAAACGTGTCGACGTTCAAGGGACTTTCCACTGTCACTTTATATACACTGTATGGTCTTTTAATCTTTGTTTAACATTTCTGTGATAATAAAATTATTTTTGTACCTTATGTTCTGTGTGTTGCCTGCAAAGTCCTATTCTTCGCTCTTTGAGTACCTAATATATTTCCCAATTTTTGGATGTGGCAATATGAGTGCTTCCCCCCCATTCCCTTATTTTCATATTACTATTTTGGGTGGTAAACACCAACTTCTTGTGCACTCCTGGTGTTAAGTCCCCTATACGTAGGACTTCACCGATTATATCAACCATACAATTGTGGCTGATTGTCTTCGTTATAATTTTTATTGATGTGACTATTTCCCCAAATTCAATTTTTTCGCAATCCCTTTGTGGACTGCTTCAATCTTGTGGTTTATACATCCATGGCGGACTTTGCAGGCAACAACTGGGAGGGATTTATGATGGGAATCAAACAACAGTGTTCCTCTCTTAAATCCAATGATGTTGAATGTGAAATTGTATACCAGAAACTTATTCAGACCTTTGAAAGAAAATCCAGTCTTTTTTGGCATATTAGATACTTTGAGCAATATTTGGTAGATGATTTGAACCCAAAGGGACTGAGAGTACAGGTCTTCCCAAATATTTGGGCTCTTGATCTGGACTTTAAGACTCAATGGGAAGCAAATCTCCAACTATGCTCAAGGAAAATGATGGAGCTTATGATTGAATATTATATGCAAGAATCTAAGGTGGTAGATTGTGAAATCAAGAGGATATACGACGAGAATGTGGTAACACTAGGCAATCCAGATTTCGGACCCTTTGATGTGCGCCTTAAGGAACACATACAGGGGTTTACGAAAGACCTACTCCTCAAAAAGGAAGAGAAATTTGCGCGTGATAGATTGGCGTTTGCAGGGAAGTATGCCTATAATTGGCCACTTGCTAACAGCCAACGTGCTATGCGAAGGGGACCTGGGCAACCTAGGAATAGGAGACAACATAATGACAGGGACAAATATGACTCTGACTCTTCTGTCAATTCTCTTACTTCACAGAACTCACAAACAGGCGGTCGAGGACGACAGGGGAGACAAAATCCAAGGAAAAGACCTCAAAATGGTGGGGGGCATCAGACGGGTACTCCAAGTAAGAAACACATCACAGGGGACTGTGAGCGATCTCAAGCACACAATCCCTCTAACACTGGTTTAGACCCAAACCCTCTATATAATAGAGGGGTCTCTATGTTCCCCAACTCCACACTTGGTGTCTCCCCTGAGACTTCCTCCATCCCTACTGTGACTCCTCGGGTTGAATCTGATATCCGCCAACATATCATTGGAACAGCACAGACGATGGCCAAAACACTGAATTTGGCCACCTCTGGTGCCATTGCCAAGGATAGCAAAAAGATGACGTATTGATCACTTTTTTCCCTGCATATGCACTCCTGAGGTTTCCAATGAATCAGGCTTTCTCGATCATACTCCTTCTACTCCTTCTACTGATGTCACTACTGACGTACTATCGTCTGTACACAGTACAGAGGGGGTAATTCAAAAAGAGATACACCGCTTAGAGGTTATCAACCTGTCCTCGTACCCACTGAGTGAGGTAGAAATAGACCTCCTTAGTCTGGGTCTGAGTTTCTGTCCCAACAACTCTTCAAACAAGTTTTAGCTAATAAAGGACCTGTACTTGTTTGGCCGGAAACTAACTTTCAAGTTTATGTACGACAAAGAACGATGCACTAGACAGATGGAACTATCCCACCAAGAGATTTGGAAAGACTTTACGGTGGCTGAATTCTGAGCCCTTAAGAATTTGGTGTTGCTGCTAGACGAAAGTGAGGGAAGTGAGACTTCTGAAATTAGCTTAGAAACAGATATAGCTAGGGGTCAACGTATTCAAAATACTCAATATCAAAATGATATTGAATCATTAGGCAAGGCAGTGAAAAAGAAATCTACTCAATTTCCTTCACTTCATACCAACTCCAATGTCTGGGCCTTTTTGACTCAGGCTATTGGGGATATTGAATCCCTGGCCCTCAATAGATCAGCCTGCCAGAACCTCTCGATACCACAGTGCCAGGCTTTGGCCAGCCTTAGTCACAATCCGAATTTGGTGATCAAGCCCTCGGATAAGGGCGGCAATGTGGTGGTCATGGAAGAGTTAAATTACAGGAATATGTGCTGGGACATCCTTTAAAATCGGGACTGGTATAGACCAATATCCCAGGATGTTATAGAAAAATATAACCAACAATATAATGACACCATTCAGTCTGCCCTCTCCGAGGGCGTGATCACCAAAGAGATCTTTGAGGGCATTCAGGTGCCCTACCCCAAAACTCCGTGTTTTTACTCTCTTCCTAAGACACATAAAAATATGTCCAGACCCCCGGGTCGTCCAATAGTATCTGGTGTAGGTGCAAAGACGGAACGAGCGAGCAAATTTGTCGACGAATACCTGCGACCTCATGTGATTACTCTTCTGTCTTACATCCAGGATACCCCTGATCTCCTTAGAACTCTTGATGGCCTTAATGTGCCCCCGGGATGCTTTCTAGTATCTATAGATGTAGAAGCCCTTTATTCTTCTATTCCACACAAATTAGGACTCCAAGTCATTTCTCGGTTCCTGAGGGAACGAGGTCCCAAGTCCACTGGTCTAAACTGCTTTGTACTCAAACTTTTGGAACATATTCTAACCAAAAATGTCTTTTCGTTCGATGGGTCCCACCTCCTCCAGGTACAGGGGGTCGCTATGGGCAAATGTTGTGCGCCTTCATATGCGAACCTGTACCTGGGGGGGTGGGAACGTGAACTTTTTTCCAATGATGAATTTGGACACCTTTTCTGTTTTGTTTTGGTGTGATTTTGTTTTATTGATGACGTGCTGATGCTATGGGCGGGATCGTTTACCACCCTTAACGAGTTTATGCAAATGCTGAGTACCAACAGATACAATCTTAAATTCACTATGGCTTACAGTCAAGAAAAGATTGCATATTTGGACATATTGATCTATGTCACAGGAGATAGTGTAATCAAAACCACCCTGTATCGTAAGCCCACGGCGGGAAACACTATTTTACATGCAACGAGTGCGCATCCCCGCTCTTTGATTCAAAGTATACCGTTCAGGCAGTATCTACGTCTAAGACGGAACTGCACTGACGACACCAAATTCAAAGAGGAAGCTGATCTCCTATATACACGTCTAAAAATAAGGGGGTACAGCAAAAAATGTCTCAAGAGTGCCTACAGAAAAGCCCTTATGAGACCTAGGAATGTTATACTGGCTAGAACTCCCAAAAAGAACACCCCGGATGTAGTAAGATTTATAACTACATACTCTGACCAGCATGCCCAAATCAGGACAATCATGCAAAAACATTGGCACATTTTGGCTGCCAATAATGTCCTAAAAAAGTACATTGGAACCAGTCCAGAAATTACCTTTCGACGAGCCAACTCGATTCGTGATCGTCTGGTACAAAGCAATTATAGGCGATTGGATAGTACACCTCAAGAGATAAAAGGACTCTATAGATGTGGCCACTGTGACTACTGTGACCTTCTAATTGAGGGCCCCAGGATTACTTTACCAAACGGACAGGTTCATGTTTTGAAACACCATGTCACCTGTCAGACCAAGGGGATTATCTACATTATTTTTTGCTGCTGTGGATCTTTCTACATCGGCAAAACTATCCGAGCCTTTTGGAGAAGGATCAAAGATCATGTATACTATGCAACTAGTGGTCTCCCGAACACCACTATTGGTCATCATGTGGCGTTCAGGCACCGCTATGAACCCCAGGTCTTTAAGGTTGCCGCCCTGGAGCAGGTCTATGAGGACCCACGGGGAGGCAACTTTGATCAGAGGGTCCTCCAAAAAGAAACGGAATGGGTATATGAATTAAAAGCCACCCAGTATCCGGGCCTTAATGATATGGTCAGCTTTAAACCATTCTTATAACATCCTCACTATTCTCTGTCATGGTTCTCTCCCTTAATGCTGCCGTTTTTTCCCTACCCTATGTGGGATGTCCCCTGAATGGATTCATCTCCACTTGATTGAAATATCTCTCTGCTCTTTTTTTCAGAGATATTATTCCAATTTTCATTGAAGGGTTTCTAAATAGTATAACACATAACCAAAAGAAGACTTCCTATACTTGGATTGCTCTGCTAAGTGTTGACAGAGCGATATGAACTAATATTAACTATATGTGTAACGCACTAAAATGGAACTAAGTTCCAAGGAACATTTATCTATATTTAGATTCATATTATGTGTAATATATCACTATACATGTATGTTAAACTGTATGATATCCTTGTGTGCTCTCTGGTGCCTATCCTCTCCTTTCTGCGTATTTTCATCTTTTGATGGTTATTGCCATGTTTAGTGCCTCGCGTATGACGCAGATGAATGACGTCATCGCGCCGCACGCTAATGCCCGTTTTTTGGCGCGATTTGGCACTATAAATATGACACTAATGGGAGTCAGTCCTTGTGTTCAGCACGAGGCAGACTCACGGGGGCTAACACTGCAACGTCCAATAGCCAGGTAAGGAGCATCTCATACATCATGGTGGTCCTTATTGGACACTATTTGCTTTACTTAAATACTTTGAACATTCAAGCCTGTACTTTTGTTTTAGATTCTGTATAGTGGCAGAATCTCTACTATACTGGCTGATCTACCTGCACTTCTTTTGTGAATGCTTATGGTTGGAATTGCTGGCCCTAGAGAACTTCACCACCACAACGTCTTTTACCCCCGCTTTGGCAATTTTGCCTGAATATAGCTGGTAATTTTTCATTCTTGATCCTATAGACATATACTTTGGGCCTCAATATATACCTGATCACAGTCTTTTGGTCCCTATAGATCTGCCAAGCCAATTGTAGCTGCAAATATCTAGTGTGTCCAATAGGGATGAGCTTCGTGTTCGAGTCAAACATACGTTCGACTCGAACATCGGCTGTTCGATCGTTCGACGAAGATCGAACGATTTGGGCCGTTCGCGCCAAATTCGAGTGACGCGAACGGCCCACAATGCACTACGCCATCGCAGTGTCATCCAGGCGCTGTGATTGGCCAAGCATGCACTGTGACCCCGCATGCTTGGCCAATCACAGCGCCGGCAGCGAGGAGAGCAATGATTGGCCACAGGCAGGATGTGCTATTCTGTGCTAATCCTTGTTTGTAGGGACAGAGAGGTACAGTGAGGGAAAGTGTCAGTGTGCTATTCTGTTCTAAACCAATCTTGCTGAACCATATTTTCAATCCTTGAGTTGAGGGACAGAGAGGTACAGTGAGTGAAACTGACAGTGTGCTATTCTGTTCTAAACCAATTTTGCTGTTCCATATTTTCAATCCTTGAGTTTAGGGACAGAGAAGGACACTTGTAGAAATTATCAGTGTGCTATTCTGTGCTAAATCTTGTTTCTAGGGAGGGACAGAGTAGGACAGTGAGGGAAAGTGTCAGTGTGCTATTCTGTTCTAAAACTATTTTGCTGAACCATATTTTTAATCCTTGAGTTGAGGGACAAAGAGGTACAGTGAGTGAAACTGACAGTGTGCTATTCTGTTCTAAACCAATTTTGCTGTTCCATATTTTCAATCCTTAAGTTTAGGGACAGAGAAGGACACTCGTAGAAATTATCAGTGTGCTATTCTGTGCTAAATCTTGTTTGTAGGGAGGGACAGAGTAGGACAGAGAGGGAAAGTGTCAGTGTGCTATTCTGTTCTAAAACTATTTTCCTGAACCATATTTTCAATCCTTGAGTTGAGGGACAGAGAGGTACAGTGAGTGAAACTGACAGTGTGCTATTCTGTTCTAAACCAATTTTGCTGTTCCATATTTTCAATCCTTGAGTTTAGGGACAGAGAAGGACACTCGTAGAAATTATCAGTGTGCTATTCTGTGCTAAATCTTGTTTGTAGGGAGGGACAGAGTAGGACAGTGAGGGAAAGTGTCAGTGTGCTATTCTGTTCTAAAACTATTTTGCTGAACCATATTTTCAATCCTTGAGTTGAGGGACAGAGAGGTACAGTGAGTGAAACTGACAGTGTGCTATTCTGTTCTAAACCAATTTTGCTGTTCCATATTTTCAATCCTTGAGTTTAGGGACAGAGAAGGACACTCATAGAAATTATCAGTGTGCTATTCTGTGCTAAATCTTGTTTGTAGGGAGGGACAGAGTAGGACAGTGAGGGAAAGTGTCAGTGTGCTATTCTGTTCTAAAACTATTTTGCTGAACCATATTTTCAATCCTTGAGTTGAGGGACAGAGAGGTACAGTGAGTGAAACTGACAGTGTGCTATTCTGTTCTAAACCAATTTTGCTGTTCCATATTTTCAATCCTTGAGTTTAGGGACAGAGAAGGACACTCGTAGAAATTATCAGTGTGCTATTCTGTGCTAAATCTTGTTTGTAGGGAGGGACAGAGTAGGACAGTGAGGGAAAGTGTCAGTGTGATATTCTGTTCTAAAACTATTTTGCTGAACCATATTTTCAATCCTTGAGTTGAGGGACAGAGAAGGATAGGCAGGGGACAGTGTCAGTGTCATTGTTGCTAAGCCTCCTGCACAGTATACACCTGAAGGTAGCCCTTATTGCTCTTTTTCCCATCTCCCTGCAGGCCATCCATTAAAATGTCTGGAAGGCAACCAAGGAGAGGCAGACAGTCAGGAGGCAAAAAAAGAGGGCAAGCAGGCTCTGTGTCTGGGGGCAACAGTGCTGGTCGTGGACGCGGTGCATTGTCATCAGCACATGGCCATGGGACACGCTTATCCTTGTTTTCGGCAGCTGGACATGTTGAGCCACATCATGCCGAAGACTTGGTAGAGTGGATGACCAAGCCCACCTCATCCTCCTCATCCTCTCTCACCCAGGCTCAGGGTACTGGCAAAGCAGCTGCCAAAGCGTCCTCTTCTCTGGTATCATTATCTTCATTAGTCAATCCTTCCCTAGACCCACCATGTCCTCCTCCTGAGGAGTCCCCCGAACTGTTTGAGCACAGTGTTGGGTACATGCTCCAGGAGGATGCCCAGCGTTTGGAAGGATCTGATGATGATACCCAGCTAGAGGAAGGCAGCAGCGTGAGAGCAGAGAGAGGGGATGCTCAAGAAGGACACCAATCTGGCAGTCATGCTCCAGCAGCTGCAGCATACTGCCAGATTGGCTCCAGTGATGAGGAGGGAGGGGATGATGAGGTCACTGACTCCACGTGGGTGCCTAATAGGAGAGAGGAGGAGGAGGAGGATGAGGAGGAGGCACATCTCCAACGAGGCAGGATACCCTTGAGTGGCCAGCGTATGGGCAGCACACCGACGGAATCACACCGCAGAGCTCCGCCTGTGCAGGGCGCTGCCTCTGCCCGTCATTCAAAAAGTTCTTTGGTGTGGGCCTTTTTTGAGGCGAGTGCATCAGATCGCACAGCTGCTATTTGCAACATATGTCTCAAGCGTATATCGCGTGGCCAAAACAATAGCCGCTTGGGCACCACATGCTTGATCAGACATATGTTGACCTGCCATGCAGCACGTTGGCAAGCCTACCTTAAAGACCCACACCAAAGAACAAAGCTGACCTCTTCTTGCACCGCATCAGCTGGGATCTCCAACCCCACTATACCTTCACTCCTCTCTGAAACCTGCTCTGAGAGGAATGAAGGTGTAGAATTAGGTGTGTCACAGGCAAGTACTTGCGGGCACTCTGCTAGCAGTACACCAACGTCCGATTCTAGCAGGCAAATTTCCCTGCCCCAGCTGCTGGACCGTCGAAAGAAGTTCACTCCCAGCCATCCACATGCCCAGCGGTTGAATGCTAGCTTGGCTAAATTGCTAGCGTTTCAACTGCTGCCTTTTCAGTTGGTAGACTCGGCCCCCTTCCGTGAGTTTGTGCAATGTGCAGTTCCTCAGTGGCAGGTTCCCAAACGCCACTTTTTCGCACGGAAGGCGATTCCGGCTCTCTACAGGCATGTGGAAGGCAATGTCTTGGCCTCGCTGGACAGGGCGGTCAGCGGTAAGGTGCATATTACCACTGACTCATGGTCCAGCAGGCATGGACAGGGACGTTACCTTTCTTTCACGGCCCATTGGGTCACTCTTTTGGCAGCTGGGAAGGATGCAGGACAAGATGCAGTAGTGTTGGAGGTTGTTCCACCGCCACGCCTCCAAAATGCTACTACTGGTTGTGACACACCTCTCTCCTCCACCCCCTCCTCTTCTTCTTCCTCCATGGCCTCTTCCTGTGGTTTGTCCTCGGAACCAGCGGTGCTCCGTAGGCGTTCAAGGGGCTACGCAAGTACGCAGGCAAAAAGATGCCATGCCATGCTTGCGCTGGTGTGTTTGGGGGACAGGAGCCACACTGGGGCAGAGGTCGTGTCTGCTCTGCAGGGGCAGGCCGAGAGGTGGTTGACGCCACGCCAGCTTAAGCCAGGAATGGTGGTTTGCGACAATGGCACCAACCTCCTCTCCGCCCTCCGACAGGGACAACTGACCCATGTGCCCTGTATGGCTCACGTCCTTAACCTGGTGGTGCAGCGGTTCTTGGGCAGGTACCCGGGCTTACAGGATGTCCTGAGGCAGGCCAGGAAAGTCTGTGTGCATTTCCGCAGATCTTATAATGCCAGTGCTCGCCTGGCTGAGCTTCAAAAGGAGTTGAACCTGCCCAAGAACCGCCTTATATGTGACATGCCTACCAGGTGGAACTCAACGTTGGCCATGCTGCAGCGGCTGCACACGCAGCAGAGGGCCATCAATGAGTACCTGTGCGACTACAGCACCAGGACAGGGTCAAGGGAGCTCGGGTTTTTTTCACCACGCCAGTGGGGCATGATCAGGGATGCATGCACTGTCCTGGCACCATTTGAGGAGGCCACGAGGATGGTGAGCAGTGACAGTGCATGCATCAGTGACACTGTACCTCTTGTCCACCTGTTGGAGCACACGCTGCGTGGAATAATGGACAGGGCACTTGAGGCAGAACAGAGGCAGGAAGAGGAGGACTTCCTTGCCTCTCAAGACCCCCTTTACCCAGACAGTGTTCCTTCTGTCCCACCCATCGCACAGGAAGAGGAGGAGGAGGAGGAGGAGGAGGATTGTGTCAGCATGGAGGTGGAGGCTGGCACTCAGCATCATCAGCAGCAGTCTTTTAGGGATGATTTACAGACCCAAGAAACCAGTGGACTTGTACGTGGCTGGGAGGAGGTGGCTGCGGATCGTGTCGTCCTTAGTGACCCTGAGGACTCCGGACTGAATGCCTCAGCTAACCTACGCTGCATGGCCTCCCTGATCCTGCAAAGTCTGCGGAAGGATCCTCGTATTCTTCGGATCAAGGAGAGGGACCATTACTGGCTGGCCACTCTCCTTGATCCACGGTACAAGGGTAAGGTTGCGGACCTTATCGTACCGTCGCAGAGGGAGCAGAGGATGAGACAACTCCGGGAGGCCTTGCAGAAAGGTCTGTACAACGCGTTCCCAGAGACTGGGAGGTTACAAACTCCTGGTCCTGGACAACGAGTTGCTGAGGCTTCGGGCAGTCAAAGAAGGAGCGGTGGGGAAGGTGGCCATCTGACCGATGCGTTCAGACAATTCTTTAGTCCGCAGCCCCAAAGTATGATCGGTTCCAGCAACCATCGCCAGCGTCTGATATACATGGTGCAGGAATACCTAGGGGCAAGGTCAGACTTGGACACCTTCCCCACCGAAAATCCTCTGGCTTACTGGGTCTTGAGGATGGATCACTGGCCAGAGCTTGCACAGTATGCAATTGAGCTACTGGCCTGTCCTGCATCCAGCGTTCTTTCAGAACGCACATTCAGTGCTGCTGGAGGATTTGTCACGGATCACAGGGTGCGCCTGTCCACCGACTCGGTTGATCGACTGACTTTCATCAAGATGAACCAGTCTTGGATCACCACCAGCTACCACACACCAGATGCTGATATAACAGACTAATTGATTTTAAAATGTCACATCCCTTCAAGACTGATGCTGATGCTGAGTGCCTGTGCTGTTATGTTGACTGGCTATCCTCCTCCTTCTCCTCAATGATACGATTAACGATGATAGCTTGGAAGATCATTTTGGTTTATGGGTGACGCCACCAGTGGCTAAGGCCCAATTTTTCAGCCCCTGTTTAACAGGGGCGTGTAATTACAATTTTTGATGCAATACTTTGCAACAGGCCTCATTGCTGTGCTCCAAGTACAGTATCTGTGAGGGGTTGCAGTGTTGTGCCACCAGTGCCTAAGGCCCAATTTTTCAGCCCCTGTTCAACAGGGGCATGCAATTATAATTATTGATCTAATAATTCACAGCAGGGCCCATTGCTGCGCCCACCAAGAATAACTGTCAGGCCTTACAGTGTTGTGGCACCAGCACCACCATCACCACCACCACCACCACCACCAAAGGCCCAATTTTTAAGCCCCTGTTCAACAGGGGCATGCAATTATAATTATTGATCTAATAATTCACAGCAGGGCCCATTGCTGCGACCACCAAGAGTAACTGTCAGGCCTTACAGTGTTGTGGCACCAGCACCACCATCACCACCACCACCACCACCAAAGGCCCAATTTTTCAGCCCCTGTTCAACAGGGGCATGCAATTATAATTATTGATAGAATAATTCACAGCAGGGAGCATTGCTGCGCCCACCAAGAGTAACTGTCAGGCCTTACAGTGTTGTGGCACCAGCACCACCATCACCACCACCACCACCACCAAAGGCCCAATTTTTCAGCCCCTGTTCAACAGGGGCATGCAATTATAATTATTGATCTAATAATTCACAGCAGGGACCATTGCTGCGCCCACCAAGAGTAACTGTCAGGCCTTACAGTGTTGTGGCACCAGCACCACCATCAAAGGCCCAATTTTTACTACCACTGATCAACAATTATATGTTATTACAATTCCTGATATTATACTTGACAGCAGGGCGTTCCAGCACCCACCAAGAATAACTGTGAGTGCTTTCAGTGTTGTGCCAACACCAACACCTAAGGGGCCAATTTCTGCAGAGTATATACGGAAGGTCCCTACTTTCAAACATCCAACTTACAAACTACTACTACTTGCAAACGGAAGAAGACAACAGGAAGTGAGAGGAAATCTACCCCTTGGAAGGAAAATTCTCTCCTGTAAGAATTAATATGGGAGAAAGGTGTCTCCTCTCTACTGATGCTTTATCACCAATCCTTGTTTCAATAAAAACACCACATTTCAAAAACAGTTGTCATTGGGACGCAAAGTGAGGTGAAATGTTCTGAACAGGGGCACAGACAGCAAAAAAAATGTGACAGGGGTGATAACCGTTCCCTATGTTTTATAAAAAGCTAAAAAAAAGGAATTTGCCATGGAGCTCCACTTAAACAATGCAGCTGTTCAAAATTACAAACAGATTCTACATAAGAACAAACCTACAGTCCCTGTCTTGTATGCACCGCCTGTATACGGATGTTCAGAGTATATAGGTCCTTTTTTATTTTGTGTGCGGGGTTCCCCTTAATATCCATACAAGACCCAAAGGGGCTGGTAATGGGCTGGGGGTTTGATGGGGTAGCTATGCCATTTTTCCTAAAGATTTTCATCCATATTACCAGACATTGCATTAAAGCCGCAAGCAGTTTTAAATGGCTTTTTTCCCTTTAGAAATGTTATTTTGTGCAGGGACAGTTCTAAACACGGGAAACACGTGGCACTTCACAGGCATACTTTAGACACCCCCCAGGTACAATATTTAAAGGAATATTTGACTTTTTTTTTTCACTTTATGCATCATTAAAATGACTGCTCCCGGAAAACGTCCGTTTTTAAAACTTCTTTTTGCATTGATACATGTCCCCTGGTGCAGAAGCCGGGTTCCCAAACTCTGTTTCGGACAATAACATGGATAATAGTCGTTATAATTAGCACTTTAGAATACGAACGTTCGCATCCATTGTATTTAATAGGGTTCTAATGTTTGTGCGAACTTTCGGTCCGTTCGCGGGTTCTGGTGCGAACCGAACTCGGGGGTGTTCGGCTCATCACTAGTGTCCAACTCTTTTTTCTGCGGATTTTCTTTTTCCCTGCGACTTTCTGTCCTGACCAACAGGTATGATTGCAACTTATCATCATTTTGTATATACAATAGTGTTAAGCCCAAACTGAGATTTACATATACTTTTACATGTTCTCATTTATCTCTACCAGATCATAATTTCACACCAAATTCCAGACCAATATATACGAACTGATAGTCTGGTGTACATCTCTTTGCTATCTGGAGTGTTCTCCAAGGTATTCTTCTATTTTGGGGCTAAAGGCGTTTGGATCTTTTGGTGTGCAGGGAGGGGTGGATGGGTGGCCATATAGCACCAAGGATGTTTCTATACTATATTTTTTATATGTTTTTAATTGTGTACATCATATACTAATTTGTATGTATCTCATTTCAGATAGTGAGATTTTGTCCCAAGTGTGTTTGTAATCATCCCCCCCCCTATTTTGTCCGTCCTGACGAAGCCTCATGGCGAAACGCGTCAACATTCAAGGGACTTTCCACTGTCACTTTATATACACTGTATGGTCTTTTAATCTTTGTTTAACATTTCTGTGATAATAAAATTATTTTTGTACCTTATGTTCTGTGTGTTGCCTACAAAGTCCTATTCTTCGCTCTTTGAGTACCTAATATATTTCTTTACATGTTTCATTCCCATCTGAGGAGAGACTTGTGGGCTTGCAAACCAGTTCCCTGAAATGTTCATAAAGATAAAAACTCATAAAGGGTATAATTAAGAGAACTGTACATAAGAAAAGAGCATAGCAATCCCACAAAGGGTTAAAAGTCCTTGATAGGCTCTTTAACAGGATGTCTCTTAAGGATTTCTTAATTGACATTTGCTTGGAAGTGCTGTGAATGACCTCTGTGACCTAAAATAAGGAAAGATGCAAATACTTTATTGAGGATAAGATTACAAAGACCCTTAATAAAAGATATATCACTTAGACATAAGATTAAGCACTTTCCCTGTTCTATGACTAGCAGTATGGGGGTGAAGGGAACCAAAATCAGATGAAACAATGAAGCAAGCTGCATAGAAAAGCAGCCTAATAACACATACTATGCCATTCCGTACATTGAGAGACTCGATGGCAGTCTGCTTGTCAGATAAATTCAGGGGACCACAGGAAGTGCCAGTGGCATACGGTCATCTTCCAGGCAACATGTTTCAAGTCCATGTCTCTTTCTCAAGCCAGCCATATGTTGATTCTACAGGTGTCACGTACCTAGCGGTGATGAGCCCGGACTTGCAGAGGAAGGCCTCCCTTTACGGCTCCCACCAGCGGCCCCTGGTAAGGTAACAGCAGGCACGGAGGTAGGAGGGGTACGAGTGCCTGGCAGGATCAATCAAGGTGAAGGTAGGTATGCAGACTTGGTAGGCACACTGGAACACAGCAGGTCGAACTGGAATCAGGAACACTCAGCAAACTGGAATCGTTCAGCAGACGGGACCGGAACCAGGAACACAGGAACTCAGCAAACTGGATCAGCTTAGCAGACTGGACCGGAACTAGGAACACAGGAACTCAGCAGACTGGATCAGCTTAGCAGACTGGACTGGAACCAGGAACACAGGAACTCAGCAGACTGGATCAGCTTAGCAGACTGGACCGGAACTAGGAACAGTGAGCTTGGTCAGACAAGCCGGGTCGGTTAACTGGCTGGCAGCAAGGTACAGAGGGATCAGACAGAGGAGAGGTCACAACAAGCCAGGGGTCGGATGCAGGCAGAAAACTGGAGAAGTCACAGGCAGGCCGGGTCAAACACAGGTAAGTCTTCAGATCAGGTTTTCAGGTACTCAACGCTGTAGAGCAGACAGCAGGGACTGTCTGCGATTGACAGGTTTAAATAGCCCCTCTGGCGCCACCTGCAGGGCGGAGCATGCGCAACCGAGAATCAGGAAGACCAGGACGCCTGCTTCTGGCAGGACCTCCATGACATTGCCCCCCCCCCCAAGGGGCAGCCTCCGGATGCCCATCCGAGCAAACTTCTCAGGGTGAGATCTCTTGAAGGACTGCACCAGGCTTCTAGCATGGATGTTCTCCTCAGGCTCCCAAGAGTTTTCTTCGGGTCCGTAGCCCTTCCACTTAATCAGGAATTGGTTCTGGTTATTCCTTCTTCTAAAATCCATAATGGCTTCCACTTCGAATTCCTCCTCCCCGTCTACAATGACAGGATCAGGGAGAGCCGGACTTCGGCCTGGAAATGGGTTGGGAACCGAAGGCTTCAGCAGAGATACATGGAAGACCGGATGGATCTTGAGGGAGTCAGGGAGCTCCAGTTCATAAGCCACTTCATTGATTTTCCTTTTGACTGGAAACGGCCCTAAGAATTTGGGGCCCAGTTTCTTAGAGGGACATGCCATCCTCAAGTTTAAAGTGGATAACCATACTTGGTCGCCGGGTGCCAGCATTAATTCACCCCGTCTCTTCCTGTCAAAAATTGTTTTGTTGTGTTCCTGAGTCTTGGTCATGGTTTCCTGCAGAAGTTGGTTGTTGGATGAAAAGAAGTTCAACTTTTCCTGGACTGCGGGCACCGTACATTCAGGAAGGGAATTGGGCAGGAATGTAGGATGGAAACCGTAGTTTGCGAAGAATGGGGACTGCTTGGTAGCGGAATGCGTAGAGTTGTTATAGGCAAACTCGGCCAATGGGAGCAGGGAAACCCAGTCATTCTGAGCGAATGAAGAGAAGCAGCGCAGGTACTGCTCAAGGGTCTGGTTAGTCCTCTCAGTCTGTCCATTGGTCTGGGGATGGTAAGCAGAGGAAAGTGACAATTCTATCTCCAGAGCCTTGCAGAGGGATCTCCAAAACCGGGAGGTAAATTGTACCCCTCGGTCGGAGACAATATTGGCTGGTACCCCGTGGAGTCTGACGACCTCTCTGATGAACACCTGTGCAGTTTCGGGAGCTGAGGGAGTCCCCTTCATGGGAATGAAATGTGCCATCTTGGATAGACGGTCTACTATCACGAAGATAGTGGTGTGACTCTCAGCCGGAGGCAACTCGACGATAAAGTCGATGGACAGCATTTTCCAGGGTCTGTCTGGGACGGGTAGGGGTCTCAGTAGTCCCCAGGCCTTGGATTTGTAACCCTTGTTTCGGGTACAAACTATGCAGGACTCCACAAACTTCCTACAGTTCTCGCGGAGCCGAGGCCACCAAAAGGTACGCTGTACCAAGTCGGTGGTCTTGGCAACGCCAAAGTGCCCGGCAAGGGCATGGTCGTGGCAGAGTTCCAGTACGGTTATTCTCAGCTCTTCAGGTACGTAGATCCTGTTCTGGTACCAAAACAGCCCATCTTTGGCCTGCAATTCCGGTTCGGAGGGGGGTCTCCGCCCAGTGGAGGCTTGCTTGATCCGGGAGAGTAGGTCTTCCTGAAGCAGAAGGAAGTTTCCAGGAGCAAGAATGGTGTCTGGAGGAGAGGTTTCCTTAGACTTATGGAACATCCGAGAGAGGGCATCGGGCTTAATGTTCTTTGAACCGGGACGGTAAGTGACATGGAAGGAGAACCGGGAGAAGAAGAGCGCCCACCTGGCTTGTCGTGGTTTTAGCCTTTTCGCTGCCTTCAGGTACTCCAGGTTCTTGTGGTCGGTGAATATCAGAATCGGGTGGGCAGCCCCCTCCAACAGATAACGCCACTCCTCTAATGCGGACTTGATCGCCAGCAATTCCCGATCCCCCACGTCGTAGTTCCTCTCTGCCGCAGATAACTTGCGAGAGAAAAAAGCTACTGGGTGGAGCAAGGCTCTGGTCCCCTGTCTTTGGGACAGTATTGCTCCTACCGCAATTTCCGAGGCGTCTACCTCCAGGACGAACGGTAATGAGGAATCTGGGTGCTTCAAGATAGAGGCAGAGGTAAAGAGACCCTTCAGGGCCTCAAAGGCCTTTTGGGCCTCAGGGGACCAATGGAAACGGATCCCTTGTTTGGTCAGCTGGGTGATGGGTGTGATGATGGCTGAGAACCCTCTGATGAATTTGCGGTAGAAGTTGGCGAATCCAACGAAACGTTGGATCCCCTTCTTGTCCGCCGGGACTGGCCAGT
Source organism: Rana muscosa (assembly GCA_029206835.1). Taxonomy (NCBI): domain Eukaryota; kingdom Metazoa; phylum Chordata; class Amphibia; order Anura; family Ranidae; genus Rana; species Rana muscosa. The sequence continues at coordinate 798,607,354 of CM055117.1, read as the reverse complement.
CCAGGATTGCAGCAATCTTTTGAGGGTCCATCTTGATGCCCTCGCTGGAGATAATTAGTCCCAAGAACGATATACTTTCCAGCTCAAATTCACACTTCTCGGCCTTCGCATACAGGCCGTGCTGGCGAAGCCGAGCCAACACACTTCTGACGTGCCTGCGGTGGGAATCAAGGGAGGAAGAAAAAATTAGTATATCGTCTAGGTAGACAATGACAAAGAGATCTAGGAAGTCCCGGAGCACATCGTTAATGAAATACTGGAAAGTGGCAGGGGCGTTGCACAACCCGAAGGGCATTACCCGGTACTCGAAATGTCCGAATCGGGTGCGGAAAGCGGTCTTCCACTCATCCCCCTCCTTGATGCGGACCAGATTGTAGGCTCCGCGGAGATCAAGTTTGGTAAAAATGATGGCTGTTCCCAGTCTCTGAAATAGTTCCGGTACCAAAGGGAGAGGGTAGCGGTTTTTTACTGTGATTTTATTTAATTCACGATAGTCCACACAGGGTCGAAGGGTATGATCCTTCTTCTCTACGAAAAAGATGCCTGCACCGGCTGGAGATGTAGACGGATGAATGAACCCTTTCTGTAGGTTTTCATCAATATAGTCTTTTAGTGCCCCCTGTTCTACCTCTGTTAACGGGAAGAATCTGCCAAACGGAATTGCCGCTCCGGGAAGTAGGTCAATGGGGCAATCATAGGCCCGATGAGGTGGTAGAGTCTCTGCCCCTTGTTTGCTAAACACATCAAGAAAGTCATGGTAGACCTCAGGGATGGATTGCCGTATTCCAGCCTCCGTATTGATACATAAGAGGGTGGCCGGCCCAGGGGTTTTGAGTGTCCCGCAGGATTGCTGGCAGTAAGGAGAAGAAAAGGTCACCAACCCCGTGGCCCAGTTGATGGTAGGGTTGTGGACCTGTAGCCAAGGTATACCAAGGATCACAGGAAACAATGGGGAAGAGATAATGTCCAGGCGTAAGTATTCTTGGTGGGTTCCGGAGATGGTGGAGATGGTAGCGGGTAAAGGGGCGGTCTCTTGGACCACTGGTCCAGACTTAATGATGGACCCATCAGCCAAATGCACACATAGTCCATGGGTCTTGGTGACAAGAGGGATCTGGTGCTTGATGGCAAAGGCTGAGTCCATAAAGCAGCTGCAAGCCCCGGAATCAATAATAGCGGGCACTTGCAGAGTCCTTCCTGGGAGCTGTAACGAGACAGAGAGAGCAAGGTGAGATGTGGACTTGGCCTGTGGGTTGGTAGTGTCAGAAGATACTGAAAGACACTTACGAAGTTTCAGGGGACAATTTATAACGAAGTGTCCGGGTTCCCCGCAGTACAGGCACAGATTGTTCACTTGGCGACGTTGGCGTTCCTGTTGGGAGAGGGAAGGACGAAGCACTCCGAGCTGCATGGGCTCAGGTATGTCAGATGTAGCGGCTGGAGGTGCAACAGGTGCTGGGTGCAGATGGCTGGGAGCCCGGGGAAGCATCCAGGTCGGGCGGGAGAAGCCCGTGGACCTCTCAGCCCTTCGTTCCCTGAGACGTCGGTCGATCTGGATTGTTAAGTCAATTAGTGAATTCAGGGTTGGTGGTATGCCAACCCTAGCGAGCTCGTCCTTCAGAGGGTCGGACAGACCTATGCGGAACTGATGGCGGAGGGCGGCATCATTCCAACTGGTATCTGCGCTCCACCGTCTAAATTCCGCTACGTAGTCCTCTGCTGCTCTGCGCCCCTGCTGAAGGGTGCGCAAGGCGGTCTCTGCGGTTACTGAGAGCTGGGAATCTTCATATAGCTGAGCCATGGCGTCGAAGAAGGCAGTAAGGTTGTTTAACGCCATACCTTTCCGTTCCAAGAGACGGTGGGCCCAGCTCTGAGGGTCTCCGGAAAGCAGGGACATCACAAAGCCCACCTTGGTGGCTTCCAAGGAGAAGGTGCGAGGCTGCAGAGCGAAGTAGAGTTCGCAGGAATTACGAAAAGCCCTAAACTTGCTTCGATCCCCGGAGAATCTTTCGGGTGTAGGGACCCTGGGCTCCGGAGGAAGCATGACAACTGTGGGTGAGGATCCTGCCCCAGCAGTGGAGGTAGAGGTATGGGATCCCCCTTGGGCTCCAGAGGGGTTGGAGAGGACCTGCACTTGTTCTTCCAGAAGGGTGTAGCCTTGCTGGAGGTTCTTGACCGCTTCAGCCAATCCTGCCAGGTGCCGACATAGTTCCTCCATAGGTGAGGCTCCCTGCTCGGGCTCAGACATGGCTGTCTGCTACTGTCACGTACCTAGCGGTGATGAGCCCGGACTTGCAGAGGAAGGCCTCCCTTACGGCTCCCACCAGCGGCCCCTGGTAAGGTAACAGCAGGCGCGGAGGTAGGAGGGGTACGAGTGCCTGGCAGGATCAACCAAGGTGAAGGTAGGTATGCAGACTTGGTAGGCACACTGGAACACAGCAGGTCGAACTGGAATCAGGAACACTCAGCAAACTGGAATCGTTCAGCAGACGGGACCGGAACCAGGAACACAGGAACTCAGCAAACTGGATCAGCTTAGCAGACTGGACCGGAACTAGGAACACAGGAACTCAGCAGACTGGATCAGCTTAGCAGACTGGACTGGAACCAGGAACACAGGAACTCAGCAGACTGGATCAGCTTAGCAGACTGGACCGGAAGTAGGAACAGTGAGCTTGGTCAGACAAGCCGGGTCGGTTAACTGGCTGGCAGCAAGGTACAGAGGGATCAGACAGAGGAGAGGTCACAACAAGCCAGGGGTCGGATGCAGGCAGAAAACTGGAGAAGTCACAGGCAGGCCGGGTCAAACACAGGTAAGTCTTCAGATCAGGTTTTCAGGTACTCAACGCTGTAGAGCAGACAGCAGGGACTGTCTGCGATTGACAGGTTTAAATAGCCCCTCTGGCGCCACCTGCAGGGCGGAGCATGCGCAACCGAGAATCAGGAAGACCAGGACGCCTGCTTCTGGCAGGACCTCCATGACAACAGGAAACCCCCTCTACAATGTCTTCTCGCCCTTGTTTGCCATACCAAGTATATAACCAACAGTTTCTAAGTAACTCACCTATCAGGAAATGCTTTACCTCTCAAATCACAGTTAATAAACCCTGAACGGAGATACTGTATGCATGCTTAAAGGTACCTTATATAACCATAAGGTTACTTTTACCGTAGTGTATGCCCCAAATACTTGACAGCTAACTTTTTTTGATGAAGTGGTTCAGATTCAGTTTACTGGAGGCCTTTTGGTTGTGGGTGGAGATTTAAATTTTCAATAATTTTTATTGAATATTTTCAAACGCTGAATGACCAGTACAAACAGAAATCAAAAACTGACAGTTGACATGGATTACATCGAGATGAATTGAGTACAGCCTGGTCTCCAGAGAGACATAGCAATTAGGAAGCAAGCATTGTATGGAACATAGAATAGTTAATCCCCATGCCCTGGGCAACCACCTGGTGAACCTGAACTAACGGATGGGGAACCAGAGGGCTGTGCACCTAGTAACAGTTACAACACATACGGTTCCCGGGTGCCCCCCTAGCAAATAATCTAGAAAACCCTGAATGAGGGAACATCAAAGCTCCCTTAGGTATTCCATATACTATTGTGAAGGGCACAGCGATTAAGCAGTAGGGTAAACCCTTAATAAGGTCTAGTTCCCAGCGGGGCTAGGGAGGGCCGAGAACGGGGTTCCCCCCCAGGCCCATATATATGTAGACCGCAGATGTGAAGGCAAAAGAGAAGGAATAAATGTGAAGGGAGATGAAATGGGGGGGGGGGTAGAGAAGGTTGTACAATCTCAGGGGAGATTGTAGGGTAGCAGTGTGTGTGGTATTCAGTAAGGGAGTGTGGACATAATCTGCCCAAAGTTCCCAGATCAGTTCACATTTCCTGACCCTATCCTGTAGAATAATCACTAGAATTCTTGCACAATGATCCAAGAGATCTTCCATTTGGCTGCCTTAAAGGAAACAGAGGGCTTTTTTCAGGCACGGGCTATAGTAATTTTATTTCCTAGTAACATAAAGAACAGAAGGGATTGATTGTGTTTAGTGATATTATCTTCTCGTCTGTTAAGTAGAGTTAATTGGGGGGTTTGGGGAATGGGACAACCAGTGACCTTGCATTTCATTTGGATGACCTTGTTCCACCAGGTATAAAAAAAAAGTTACCTAGGAGGCCACAGCCTCGGACGCAGAGTGGGGAGGTGTTCGGGAACATTTTGGCTAGACAGGTGGTCACAAGATACCAGTGCAAGATCATTTTCACATTGGCCTCAATCAGCAAGACGTTGATAACTCCCTTGAAGGAGCGTTGGAAGCAGTGATGCCAGGTGTCCACATCCCATTTGTCTTCTAGATCCAGTTCCCAGCTCCTGGCATATGCGGGTTTGTCCCTCGCATCGACTAGCGCAGAGTAGATGATAGAGATACCTCCCCTCTGGTATGAGATCCCAGCGCATCAGCATTCATAAGTGCTTATTCTAGGGGGTTTAGACTTACTAATCCATATGGAGTGTAAAAAGTGCGAAATTTGAAAAAGCCAAAACCTTTCAGCACTGGGCATTTTGAGCTCACTGGAACAATAACTCACTGCTAAAGGCCCTATCGAATTGAAGAAGTGTACTATAGGGAATAGTCCTTTGTTTAGCCACCATTGGACTGCTTTGATGTTGAGGCCTGGGGGGAATTGTGGGTTGTGAAATATGTGTGATAGTGGCCTAAGGTCCGAGGCAATAGCAGGGGATGTATGTACTTGGTCACATAAGTCGAGCGAATGCGGCAGCGTAGGTGATAGAATTTGGAGGTCTAAGCTTGGGAGGGCACCAGCCAAGGTAATCTAATGTGTGCTGGGGGATTGCCTGTTGTTTCATGTGGATCCAATCTGTTTTAGTGTATCGAGAGTAGACCAAAGAAAATTGTGCTAACTAAGCTGCCTGGTAGTATCGCCAGAGGTTTGGGGGGCTAGCACCCCTTGGGTTCGCATTCTGAAAAGGATAGCTTTAGGGCATCGGTAACCCTTTTTCCCAAATCGTATAATTTTGGATTGGAAATTCTTCATATGCTCTCTCCTAATCGGGATGGGCAACAATCTGAATAAATAGAACGGCCGAGGGAGGAGGGTAATTTTCATTGAGTGGATCCTACCCATCCAGGATAGATTGTGTTTGTCCCAGGAATCAAGGTCCTCTCCAAGTTTTTTTATAGAGAGGTGGGTAATTAGCCCTATACAACTGATCAATGCTGGGGGTCAAGTGTATCCCCAAGTATGGGATGGAGTAGGGATTCCAAGAGAAAGAGAAATTAATCTGTAAACTGTCAACTAATGGGGGATCTACCGAAATGTACAGAGCTTTAGATTTAGAGATATTCACTTGGAGGCCAGAGGCTGTGCCAAAGTCCTTCATATTCCTCTCTCAGTTCAGTGAAGGTTTTTAGGGTACTTCCCTTATACAACTGGGCTAACCTAACTATCCCCTTTACTTCCCATTCCTAATTTTCCTCACCGCCTCCAACTCCTGAAGATTCCTATTGTCCCAGAGAGGCACGTATTCTGTTACTCCACCTTGTCCCCCTATTGATTTTACTGCTTTCCATACTTTTATGGCCATCTTAGCTGTAGGGGATCTATAAGCAAATGAATTGGCCTCCAGTACCGCCGTCATTATTTTATGGGGTGCCCCCACTGTCATTAGTCCCCCATTTATATCTCCTCCTGGCTCCGATCTTCCTCCTATATGCTGCAATTGTGCTGCCAGAAAGTAGCACCAAGGGTGTGGCACCGCCATACCTCCCTCCCTTGTTGACAGCTGTAGGGTTTGCAACCTTATCCTAGACTGACCTCCCTTCCATATTAGTTCTCTAAATAATGTATTGATTTTCCTGAACCATTTCTTATGTATCCATATTGGCGTATTATGAAAAAAGTACAGTAACTGTGGCATCCACAGCATTTTAATCAGGTTACATCTCCCTGCAACTGATAATGGGAGATGCCGCCATATTTGGATTTTATTTTTAAATTCAGACAGGAGGGGAACTATGTTATTATCTATGTATTTATTAGGATCGGTCGTTATATATATTCCCAAGTATTTCATTGTATCAACTATTTCCAATTGAGGGGTTTCTACTGAGGTTTGGTTTACAATCGGGTCCACCGGCATCAAAGCTGATTTCTCCCAATTTATAATCAATCCTGAGAGTCTTCCAAACTCTCTAAAAATACTCATTGCCTGCTTGAGCGAGTGATCTGTGTCCTCAAGAAAGAGGAGAACATCATCCACATAAAGTGCGATTCTCTCCTTCCCGGTTGGTCTCACAAATCCCTCCATTTTTGTATTTACTCTTATAGCAGTCACCAGTGGCTCCATTGCTAATGCAAAAAGCAGGGGGGACAACGGGCACCCCTGCCTTGTGCCTCTCTCCAATTGAATCTTGTCTGAATAATCATTGTTAACTCAAATTTTCGCAGTGGGACAATATTTTTAGCCATTTAATAAACACTGGGCCAAAGCCAAATGCTCCTAAAACATGCCAAATATACCCCCACTCCAGGCTGTCAAAGGCCTTAACCGCATCTAAAGACATAACTGCTCTTGCGCCGATATTCTCTGTTGGTGTTTGTAAGTTAAGAAATACCCTCCTGATATTCATACTAGTTGATCTACTGGGAATAAACCCAGTTTGATCCTGGTGTATAAGTCTTGCGATGATTTTATTTAAGCTAGCTGCCATTATTTTGGCCAATATTTTGGCGTCTGAACAAAGGAGGGAAATAGGTCTATATGATGTAGTTTCTAACGGATCTTTCCCTTTTTTGTGCAGGACTATGATTGTTGCCTCTGTCATTGATGTAGGCAATTTCCCCTTTTCCCTTGCCCAGTTCAACACTTTAAGTAGTTCTGTAAGTCAGTGTTTCTCAACTCCAGTCCTCAAGGCGCCCCAACAGGTCATGTTTTCAGGATTTCCCTCAGATGAAACAGCTGTGGGAATTACTAAAGCAGTTAAACTGATCAAATAACCTGTGCAAAACAATGGAGAGCCTGAAAACATGACCTGTTGGGGCACCTTGAGGACAGGAGTTGAGAAACACTGCTGTAAGTAAAACACTTTTCCATAATATTTGTAGGTTTCTACAGGGAGACCATCAGGTCCGGGCGATTTCTGGTTGACCATCTCTGCAACTGCTAACCGTATTTCTTCAAGAGTTATCGGTGCCTCCATTCCCTCTTTTTCTGCCTCAGTAAGAGTCTGCATTTTTATGTTCCTAAAAAAATATTTCCAATTCCTCCTCTCCCGCTGCCCCCTGCGATTTGTATAGATTATCGTAGTATTCTCTAAATATGTCTGTAATCACTGACACCCGAGTTGAGATCTCTCCACTCTGTGTTTTTATCACAGGTACTGCAGAGGGGGAGGAATTAGTTCTCACCAGGTGTGCTAACATTCTTCCAACGTTTTCCCCCTCCCTGAATGCGACTTGCTTCTGGAATTATGTCTTATTCTCAGTTTTTTTGGTCATTACTACTTTATATTCCTGTTGCTTATTCAACCATATTCTTTGTTTCTCTGGTATTGGATTTTTAACGTATTCCTTCTCTGCATTCACCAGTTCCTTCCTAATCCCATTCTCCCACTCTCTTGATACCTTTTTAATTTTAGCCACTTGTTGAATGCATATACCCCTGAGGAATGCTTTCAATGCATCCCACATTACTCCCTGTATGGCGGTTCCTTCGTTAAATTCTATAAACTCTTTTAATTTAGATAGTATCTCCTCTGGATTCTCAATTACTTGAAACCATAGCGGATTCATCTTCCATACTCTAATAGATCTATCCCCTTCTAAGTTTACCGAAACCGTCACTAACGAGTGGTCCGACACCCCTCTAGGCTGATATAATATATCCTTTATTATCTGGGATGCTTCCGCATTGCCTAGAACTAAGTCTATCCTAGAGAGTGTGGAATAGGAGCTGGAAAAACAAGAGTATTGTAACGCATCCGGATTCCTCAGTCTCCACAGATCAAATAACCCAGTTTTCTGCAAAATCTGATGCAACCGACTCTCTGAGGCATTCTGCACCCTTCCCCCTGGAAACCTATCCCATTTTTTATTTATAACCTCATTGTAGTCCCCCACTGCTATAACTGGTATCCCAGTTTTATCCAACATAAACTCCACTAATTTATATATAGCTTCCGGTTTAAAGGGAGGGGGGATATAAATATTCACAAGAACATATTCTCTATTCTCTACTGCACAGTAAAGGAAAATATAACTCCCCTCTTCATCAATACTGATCTGTTTACAGGTAAACACTACCCCCCTCTTAACTAATACTGATACACCTCTTGAATAGGAGGTGTGCACCGAATGGTATTGATGTTGGAACTTCCTACTTTGGACTTGTTGCTTGGTATTTTTAGTCAGGTGTGTCTCCTGAAGACAGATCAGTCCCACCTCATACATTTCTAGCATATCAAATACTGTGTCTCACTTAGCAGGGGTACCCAACCCACGGACATTCCAGGACCCTATTTTCATTACTCTAGACTGCATAAAAAAGTCCAAACATTTAAAAAGGAGCAAAACAAATACATCAGGGGCTTTCCAACATAGATCATAAAGCTCTCATAATAATATTCTATAATTAAAACGTTTACCTTCTCCCCATACCACATAGTGCCTAAATGTTCCTTTTTAACTTGAAGAGTATACATATGTGATTCTGTTTCCCCCTTTGTATTTATTTTACTTAATTGTTTTACCATTGCTTTGTGAAGTAACTATACATTTTCCTGTAAAATATGCTATATGTGTATATGTAAATTTTCTCTTAATACAAAATGTGCTGTATGTATGTGTGTGAATTTTAACCCTTATTAAATTCAAACCCTTTAGTGTCCCTTGTAATAACGTACTTTGATATCTTACCACCTCATCCCTCCCTTTATTCTCCCTCCCTCCTCGCCACCCCTCCCTACACCTTTCTAGGTAAACCCTAGGGGCTTTTTTTGTAACCGGTCCATACATCCCCACATTCTTCTATCATACCAATTCCACCATTTTCCATCCCATCCCCCCTCCCCCTGTCCCTTCTGCATGTGAAGAGATGATCGGAAACCAGAGAGGAGAAGAAGGCTGCCTGTCCACGAATTGGGGGTATAGTAGGATAGAAAAGTCCAGATTTTGCCCTCTATCGAACCCGTTATTAAAATGTATCTACCACTGGGGTCCCTGAGTACGCGTATTAGGGAGAAATGTATCCGTTTGGAGAAAAAAATAGCTACTCCCCTTGTTTTGTCCTCTGCATTTGCTAGATAGAACTGTGGGTATTTCTGGTGGACAAAAGAAGGACTATGCCGTGCAGGGAAATGTGTTTCTTGAAGGAGAAGCACATCAATTTTAAAAAGTTGGAACAACTTACGTCTCTTGACCAGTGAGTTCAATCCTTGTACGTTGCGAGAGGCTATCCGTAATGGAAAGGGGTCTTTGCTATTTTAAGACATGGACCAGAGGGTGAGGAGGACGCTGAAGGACAAGGGCACTTGCTTTCACATTGACCGACTTGTCATTGCTAGACGGTACCTGGAAAGCCCGGGAGCTGAGAACTGGAATCTTCTGCCACAAGCTGCCTTCAGGGTGACTCAGAGAGGGACAAAGAAAAATGGCAGAAAAAAAGAAGACCAGGGGGAATTAAGAGGGATAAATATAAACACCAAAGTAACCGTTAAACCCCAACCCCAGGTAGGGAGGAAGGGAACCACCCATTCCTCTCTACCATAGAATCCCGTAGCATGTCCACCAAAACAGTGGACAATAGACCACCCCGACATGAAGCCCTGTGCGTCAGTGTTAATTTGGGCAGCAAATTTCGATTTAGTTTTAGTTTTAGTCTTAGGACTAAAATGGCATTTTAGTTTTAGTCCCATTTTAGTCTTCTGAAAGTGTTTTAGTTTTAGTCTTAGTCTTTGACTAAAATGCCATTTTAGTTTTAGTCCCATTTTAGTCATCGTATTTTAGTTGACTAAAATCTCCAGTACATCTTAGTCTAATATAATCATTTTAGTCAACTAAAATTGAATGTTCACAATACATAGCCCCCCCACAGCACAGAGCCCCCCAGAGTACACAGCACAGCCCCAGCCCCCACCCTCTGCACAATACAAACCCCCCCACAGTTCACAGCCACCCACCCTCTGCACAATACAAACCCCCCCACAATACACAGCCACCCACCCTCTGTACAATACAAACCCCCCCACAATACACAGCCACCCACCCTCTGCACAATACAACCCCCCCACAATACACAGCCACCCACCCTCTGCACAATACAACCCCCCCACAGTTCACAGCCACCCACCCTCTGCACAATACACCCCCCCCACAATACACAGCACATCCCCCCTGCATTCCCAGGAGACCCCCAGTCTCCTGGGCCAGCACTGCCAGCGTACTCTAAAGTAAGAATAAATCACTGCCAGCCCTTTCTCATACACAGCTCCTCCTGTGTCACTCTCATTGTAAATTAAAGTTTCGAAACTTACCTCATAGCTCCGTTCTTGCATGAACCCGGTCACATGGCTGCTCTCCTCTGAAGATTCATAGATGGTCATGTGACGGCTCTCCTCCTCCAATCTAAAGCAACACTCGGAGGAGGAGGAGCAAGAGGAGGAGAGCGGCCAACAAGAATGAAGCTATTGAGGTTAGAAGCTTCATTTTACAATGAGTGACACAGGAGGAGGGGTGGTTTAGGAGGAGGGGCTGGCAATGTTTTTTTTCCTAATGATAGATTTTCTGGCAGTGCTGTCCAAGGGCCAGGAGAGGCGGGGCAGCTGGCTTGACCACCCCCAATGTGTGTCACCCGGGGGCGGACCGCCCGATCCCCGCCTTCTATTAGTAAAAAAAACAAATATCGGCGTATAACACGCATACACTGTGTTATACACCGATATATACAATAAATTCATGAGGGTAAACATCCCTCCTTTCCATTAACGTCCCGTTTTTGTTCCTTAACGAAAACTGATTTTATTTTCGTCATAGTTTTCGTCAGTTGACGAAAATGTGCTGTACTTTTAGTTTCGTTTTCGTCACTGTAAAAAAGCCTCTGACGAAAATTATGACGAAAACTTTTTCGTTGACGAAATTAACACTGCTGTGCGTCATGCAGAGGTAGACAGAGGAGCATGTAGCCCTCTCTGGCCTTGTACCCGCTAAAACAAAATAGCCCTCAGAGGGCGGATTTACCTAATATCAATTCCAAAATTGAGGAACATGACATTTTTTTTTTCGGAGTCCCAGTCTTGACCAAGCCCCCAAAAAAAGAGAGGGGCTGGCACAGAGTAAGACGCCAATGTCCTAAAGAAGTCTGAAGCTGCAGAGCCCAGATGGATTGGCTCAATCTGGGATGCCCACAGTCTCCAGCTCCTCCTACAAAGCAATTTTAAATGTTAACGTTCTACAAAAATTACCAGGTAAACCATTGAGGGAGTTTGACAGCCCCGTACCAACTAAAGGGGCGCAAGGGAGGAACAGAGTTAACTGAACTTTATATAACACTTAGTTCTTTCCATGTTAAACATGGGCCAGCTCGAAGAAAAAGAGAAATCCCTTTAGTAAAGGGAAGTAAGCCTGGATTCATTTTTTTTTATATTTCTTTATTGATTTTTCCATGTAAAACATCTTTGCATTAAACAAGTTTCTCTTCTCGTCTTAAAACACACATATTTGTATAGCATCCAACACAGTGTAAACATGTCACATGCCCTCAACATGGGGAGGCTGTCCCCATGTTGATGAGGACAAGGGCCACATCCCCACAACCCTTGCCCGGTGGTTGTGGGGTCTGGGGGCGGGGGGCTTATTGAAATATGGAAGCCCCCTTTAACAAAGGAGAACTCCACATTGTACCCCTACCATCTCACAAAGAAAGTGTAATTTTTTTTTCAAAAAACACACAGACACAGTTGGACAAGTCCTTTATTTAAAAATAAATGAATAAATAAATTCCAGCAATGTAATCCCGTCAATGTCCAATTTATTGTATTTTTAAATAAAGGACTTGTCCAACTGTGTCTGTGTGTTTTTTACAAATTTTTACACTTTCTTTGTGAAATGGTAGGGGTACAATGTACCCCGTTACCAATTCACATAGGGGGGCAGGATATGGAGTTCCCCTTTGTTAAAGGGGGCTTCCATATTTTGATAAGCCCTCCTCCCGCAAACCCCCACAACCACCGGGCAAGGGTTGTGGGGATGAGGCCCTTGTCCTCATCATCATGGGGACAGCCTCCCAATGTTGAGGGCATATGGCCTGGTACGGTTCAGAAGGGGAGGGGCGCTCTCTCGTCCCCCCCTCTTTTCCTGCGGCCTGCCAGGTTGCGTGCTTGGATAAGAGCCTGGTATGGATTTTTGGGGGGAACCCCACGCCATTTATTCTTTTACATTTGGTGCAGGGTTTCCCTTAATACCCATATCAAACCTGAAGGGCCTGATATGGAATTTGGGGGGACCCCCACATTTTTTTTGGTTCGGGGTTCCCCTTAATATTCATACCAGACACAAAGGGCCTGGTAATGGACTGTGGGGGGGACCCCTGCCGTTTTTTTCAATGACTTTGATCTGTATTGCCGGGGAGCCAACAATTCATTATAGCCGCGAGTGGTTTTAAATGACTTTTTTCCCTTAAGAAATTACATTTTGTGCAGGGACAATTCTAAAAACGGTAAACATACGCGACTTAACAGCTATACTTTAGACACCCCCCAGGTACGAAATTTAAAGGAATATTTCACTTTTATTGTTTCACTTTAAGCATTATTAAAATCACTGCTCCCGAAAAAACAGCAGTTTTTAAAACTTTTTTTGGGATTGATACATGTCCCCTGGGGCAGGACCCGGGTCCCCAAACACTTTTTATGACAATAGCTTGCATATTAGCCTTTAAAATTAGCACTTTTGATTTTTCATGTTTGTGTCCCATAGACTTTAACAGTGTTTGCGTGTTCGAACAAATTTTTTGCCTGTTCGCATGTTCCGGTGCGAACTGAACAGGGAGGTGTTCGGCTCATCCCTACTCCTCATACTCCTAAGCCTGGATTAAAACCCTCCTGATTTAGAGGCAATTAGATCGGGGGGTTAGAATTCTTGGATCTCTTCTTTTGTTGTTTCTGCCACGCAGGAGTGAGTGGGCTCAGTTGAGAGGGCCTCTTGGATGCTCTGGAGCTCTTGAGGGAAGATGCTGAAGGGGGGTCCTGGGAGATCAGGCTTAGTTTGTGCAGGAGTCGTTCGCCGTCCTGAAAAGAGAAGAATCTGTATATATTTTTTTTAAATTAAGCACAGGTGGAAGGGAAAGGACCACAAGTACTTGATGGATTTTTGCATAAGGGCTTGGAGTAGTGGTTTTAGGGTGCGCCTCTTCTGAATGGTTGTATGAGAAAGGTTGAAGAAGATCTGAACGGGATGCCTCAGGATGGTTGGCCGATCCATATTCCTGATTGTTTTTATGACCTCCTCCTTCACCCTGTAAAAATGCAGCTTAACATAGATTTCCCTGGGGAGGCCATCAGTATGAGGGGGCCTGAGGGACCTATGTGCTCTGTCCAGTTCCAATCGGTGGTTAGGGATGTTTGGAAACCGCTCCTTAATTAAGGTACAGACCGCAGAGTGTACACCTTGAAAAGATTCGGGGAGCCCCCTTATTCTGAAGTCGTAGCGCCGGGATCTGTTCTCTAACTCATCAAATTTAGAGAGAGCAGTGTCCAGTTGGTCTTGGAGATCCTGGATTCTATCAGTTTTCTGATTAGCCTGTGCCACAGGTTGGTCTGTTTTTTGCTCTATAGCCCAAATCCTTGCTCCCAGATTATGTAAATCTGCTTGGATTGCTGAGGTGACTTATGTAGCAGTTTGTGCTAGTCCTCTGGCTAGTATTTTAGAGAAGGTGGGCATTAGTGAAGTCAGGTCAGCTGGGCTGGTCAGGCAGTGTAGTGGTATCCCCCCTGTGGAGCTAGGGCTGGCTGACATGTCCCCTGTGGGTGACTGGAGCAGTTTATCCAGGGTTCTCTCCAGCAAGGACACTGTGGAGGCTGGTGAGAGGCAGGCAGGGGCAAAGAAGCCTATGGCAGGACTTGATGGGATTGACCTGTGCACAGGTGCTGTCCTCCTCTCCCCCGTTGTGTAGCAGCCACCATCTTGGATGCCTCAGTGGCTGGAGATACGAGCTCCAACTGCTGGGAGAGGTCCCTCCTCACTTGCCCCACAGGCATAAAAGTATTCCCCAGACCCTCCAGAAATGCAGAGATGAGATGTGGTGCAGGGGCGCGCTGTGTGCTGGCTACAGTGGGTATTGTGGGGCCAGAGCGATACAGAGCTCCCTGATCAAGTGGCCATTAAGAGAGCTGCCGTGCATGTGCCTCGTGGATGGAGATTTTCATGTGGGCCTGAAGTTAATTCCTTGACACCTCCTTTGCATGATCCTATCTGCAGCAGCCTGAAAATGTTTCAAGAAAGACCAACAACGTGCAAGGTTTTTGCACTGCTTGAGATTTCTTCATGTTTCTAAGAAACATTTTTTTTTATTTCCCATAAATTAATTAAAAATTTATTTTATGCTTCTAGCCTACAGATTGTTTAAATATGATGCACTTATTAAATATACATCATATTATTATATTCGATCACAAAATAGTTCCTTCACTCTTAACACTCCCTGAAGGGCACACCAGTGAGTGAACCTGAAGATCGAATAAGGACCTTCCTTAGCATGTGGTAATAGAAGCACATATAAGGCAAACTATACCTTCCTTATTTTCAGGAAACAGATCCAGAGGAAGTGAAGAGGAGAACTCTATCAGAGGCCCATAAAGCTGTTGTATAGGGGAACTTATAGCTCAAGGTGTTTGACCTACGAGGAAATGTCCGTCTCATATCCTCAAATTGATACAATTATAAGAGAAATAGACCAAGGCATAAGGTGAGGGGAACAGAGGAATTCTCCCATTTATATACAATGCACTTACAATTACACTGAGATTTTTATCAACAGGCCAATATAAAACCTAATTTCTTGGAACACAAGTTCTATAAACATCAAAATAAAAGCAATAAGCTGCTCATGAGAATGCAAAAAAATCCCCAAAATGACCACAGTTACCCAATTTTTCAGATTTCTCATATAGGTCAAGGATTTTAAAGATTTTTATCAGCACTGATATAACATTAGAACAACCTCATGAACCACGGAGATATAAAAAATTAAGAAATATCTTAAGTCTTTCTTAGGGCTTTGGAAAAAAAACTCTATAGCATTAGAACGGGACATTACAGTGGAGGAGATGAATGTGAAAGCCATGGCTGCTGGAAAAAATGTTAACGAAATTTTCAGATTTATTGGAGTTTGTGTGCCTACTTTAGTTTTGTCTCCAAGGCATAGCAAATGCATTCTGAGGCCCTCTTGGCTCTTATTACCCTTATTTCTTAAAAAAGGGCAAACATTTCTCTAAATGCCAGAACTATAAGCCCAAATTCCTTTTTTTTTTCTATAATTGTATTTTTATTAAATTTCACAGATAAAAAATATAACATAAGGTATAGTAATACAAGAAAAAATTTCCACAAAAGCAGAACACATGAGTGAACTGCTCAGCAAATGAAGGGGTAATAAACAACTCATAGGTAGAACAAGTGCCAATACAGAGGTCGAACATAGTTATAAAAATTTACTTAGGGTATACAATTACGTTCAGGGGGATCTAAGGAGTAACTATAGTATGTATCTGAGAAAGGGAGACCCTGCAACTGAAACTCAGGGAAAGAACTTTAAACACTTCATGAGTTAGTGATCGGCAGAGGTGTCCCGTATTCCGACCGATCCCAAGGTTCCCAGATTTTATCAAATTGAGAAATACTGTCATGTACGGTGGCCGTCAGGTATTCCATTCTTCGAGTTTCAGCTATAAGTTGGAGAAATCTCGACCGAGGGGGGGAGGCGTTGGATAGCCAACATAATGGGACAAGTCTCTTAGTAGCTAAAAGAATATATGAGATCAGCCAATTATCATTTTTGGTAATACCTGAGAAAGGGAGGCCTAATAGATAATGTAATGGGTCAAGCGGAAGTGACACATCCACCACTTTTTGAATTAGCATCATTACTTCATGCCAGAAGGGAACTTCAGGCAAAACTATCTGGTACTCAGCTAATAACTGAGTGAACACCCACTGGTTCGGTTCACGCTAGAACGTGCAAACATTTCAAAAGTTTGAAGCCAAACAATGAACCAAATTAAAGACTATGGGATCCAAACATGAAAAATTTTAAAGTTACCATTTTGAAGGCTTAGATGCAAGTTATTGGGCATACAAAGGGTATGTGGGTCCAGGTACTGCCCTGGGGGACATTTATCAATGCAAAAAACGTTTTTTAAAAAGATAATTTTTAAATTGGCAGTGATTTAATGATGCTTAAAGTGAAACAATAAAAATGAAAAATTCCTTTAAATATATTGCCTGGGGGTATACCATGTATAGAAGCTGCTTCAGAAAAACTGACATATATAAAGAAAAGAAAATTACATTTAAATGTATTTTCCCTGCAAGCTTTCCTTAATTAGTAAACAGCGGTGAGCCAGTCTGGATGATGAGGCCACAATTTAGTGTACTCAGGACAAGAACAAGAGATTTTTTAGATAAATTCTGGTGTCTGTTTTGCAGACTTTGGCTAGAAGTAATAGGTGTGGAAAAATTCGGCTTTGGGTGTTTGTGGTCCCTTCACACCGTAACCCTATACAGATACTCTTGATAAAAGCAAGAATTGGCTTTGCAAAAAAAAATTAATTATATGTACCTGTCAAACAGGTGTGGAAAAATTGGTCCTCGGGTGTTTATTGTTCCCATGAAACCTATACCAAAAAATGTCTTCCAGATAAAATAAACACCCACAAAGCTAGGCAGCCTTTACATGCTTGAATGTGAGTGTGGTCTTCAATATATTGGCAGGACCTCTAGACCACTTCATGTCATGTTAAAAACACACAATGTGTCCAGGCACTTTAAATTGATCCATAACCAGAACACCAGGGGTCTCAAATTTCGGGGTATCGAAAGAGTCACAAAACACTGGAGAGGTGGAAATTTTATATGTCAACTTAGCCGCAGGGAATCTCATTGGATTCATGAGACAACAGTTTTAGTACCTGCAGGTTTGAACGTTGATTTTGACGTTAATTGTTTTATTTCTGATCGTTAGAGTTTGTTATGATTAGTGCAAACAGATGTTAATTTATGTATTTTGTATCATGGTAGTATTATGAGAGTCAGCGGGGATGTGGGTCTTTTCTTTTTACACACTTTCATATGGTTTTATTTGATATTAGTCTAAAATTACTTTTTAGATTTATCTTTTTGATCCTATTATATATTGTATCCCATACGAGTGCAAGTGCACTTGAATTAGGTTATATCCGGTCTGGATGTTTAAACATTCGCCATTTCTGGCCTTTTCCTGGCTTGTCAGTCGGGTTACCATGACAATGTTGTGTTTACATTGCCTTGATTGGCCGGGCGGCGTCAGTTAAGAGTACTAATAACGGGTGACTCACGTCATTCCATCACCGCTGATGAAGCCCCGCCCCCTGAGACGCAACGCGTACGGAACCACGTGACCTTGCGTGACGTCGCCCGCATCCTGAACGCTGATTCTCGTGGATTACTCTATGCTGCTTATTCCTTTGCACTGAGGTACAGTGCGACACTTGTAAGTGTACTTTTTTGTAAAAAATAAATGTTTTTACATACAAACGGAGAGCACTAGATGTTATTGCTTTCTCCCTTATGTACCCAATTCTTTGGACCGTATGGTGTGAGTCTGAGAGTCATTCACCAGCCGCCAGCACATACTCATCCCAGTGTGCAGTTAACACAGTGATCCTGCTTTACTATCCCAGTGAGGGAACTGCTTGTTAGAACTAACTGACTTGCTCAGGGGTCCATATCCTGACTCCTGAGGTGAGCTGCTAAGAATACCGTTGGTGGAGGTTGTCACAAATTCACCTTATGTTATATAAGAAGTCACCTTTGGACACTCGTTGGTGGTTGCTGAATGTCATGTGAAGACTATGGACTGTTATTACCATCATTCATTTATCCATTTTTAGTAGGGTTTTTTATGTTCTATTGCGCTGCACTGCTTTTTAATCAGCCTAGACAGCCTTGCAGAGATTCCACATGCTAAAAACACTTAATCACCGACATCGGCATCAGGGGCTTGATAGCTGCTGCTAATCTAGGAATGATTCATTTTGATAAATGTCAACCAGTCAATGGAGTCTGTGGACAGACGCGCTCTTTTGTCTATCACAAAAACTCCAGTAGCACTGAATGCCCGCTCGGAAAGCACGCTGGATGCAGGGCAGCCAAGCAGCTCAATTGTATACTGGGCAAATTCTGGCCAGTGGTCTATTCTCATGACCCAATAACCCAGTGGATCGTCTACTGGAAAGCACTCCATGTCTGTTTTCGCTCCTAGATAATCTCCCACCATATGATACAGATGCTGCCGATGGGATGTAGAAGCTAACAGCCCTGGGTGCTGAGGACTAAAAAAATGTTGAAATGCATCCCTGAGGCGGCCACCTTCTCCACCACTCCTCCTTTGACTAACAGTACCATTTTTTAACATATATTAAAGGGTGTGATTTTTACTGCATTTTCTGTCTCAGCCTGATTCATGGTTCCTGACAGCTTTTAACTGTTTTTGTGAAACAACAGTTTGTACAGACAGCACTAGAAAGAAAAGCAATAATTGGAGATGTAAATCCATACATATTTCATCCCCAATCTTTAGTGGTGATTAAGTACATTAATTAGTTACCGGTATATAGAAATGGAATAGACAACCCCTCTCAATATTTGAAAACTAAGGCTATCACAAGGGGCTGGAATTAGACCCAACAGCACCTTCTGTAGCAAGTAACAGAACATAAAAAACTGATCAGGTTTTGTTTGCACAAAATCAATGGAGTGGTTTAAAAAAGTACTCAATTTAATTGTTCTAAAATAATGCAGTAGCAAAGAAACGTCACTGCACCCTTTGAAATGTTTCTGTGTTTTTCAGTTATGCCTCTAGATACATTCTTGTAGCTTTTACTTCTACATCTTTATTTTTCATATCCTCAATGAATTCAATTTGTACATGTCATCATTGTTATTGTATTGGTTATTTTTCAATGGAAAAAAATGAACTGCACAACATGCATGGAAGATTACAAAAACAAGTACAAGTTTCTCAACATTACCCTGATTGAGTGTTTTCATAATGAACATCCATTAGTGGATAATAAAATTCACTCTGTCATTCTTTGTTCTGGAAAAGCTGTTAAAAGACAGAACTACAAGCTTCTTGGAACTTTTTGTATTTTTCTGCCATTCACAAGGTACTAGTAGCAAAACAATATTTGCCTATAATTCTGAAGACAACATCCAAATTTAGACATAGACAATGATATTGTTTCAGACAGCAACATGAAGTAACAGGACTAAAGCAAAATATATAGTTTGTTGTTCTAGGGCTAAGACTCAGTGTTGGTGCTTTCTTGTGAAACATGTAGTTAAATTAAAAATGAAATACCTTTCATAAACAACCCATTGCCAAAAATAATACATATGTGCACTAATTTGTGTCATATTTATTTAGCAATACCCCCAGTTAAGAGGGCTGCCTGTATGATTTTTGGGCCCTGTAGTGTACCGCTGTCAACCCCTGGCAATTGTCTCTAACCTCCCTTGGCATAGTTAGTAGGGGGGGGGGGGGGGTGATAGGACTGTGAGGCCTGTAACTCACAGCGGCAAAGTCCTATACCAAGAACACACAGCAATATATTAAAACTTTCTTTACCTGTCTCTTCTGTAAGTAAAGGACACAGACACCAATATACTTAACCCTTGAATGTTTACTTAGACTAGTGGGTAAGCAATAAAACAGGAGTGTACATGTCATGTGCAGAGCCCTGCAATAAACAGTGTTCAAATGAGCAGACAAGTATAATATGCTATGCAACTCTAACAGTCCCTTTTTCAGCTATTTCCCCTCGTGGACAAAATGGCGCCCAGAAATGTCTACGCTACCCAGTCAGGCCTGACTGAACTAAGGAGAAGTTCTGTAGGGAAATCTTCGCTAGCAACGGTGGTGCACTTGAAGAATAGAATTTGTAATCCACCAATGTAACAGGGATACTGTGTCTGTCTATGAGCAGGTGCTCTCTCACCCAACCGGACCAGTCCGCATCCATTTCTTCCGATCCCTCGACATCTGGGTCTTCGGTCCTCCTGGCAAAGGTGCAGTATCAAAGGAGAGACGTCCCTCAGGTTCCTCGGTGCGAGCGGAAGGCTCTTTGGAGAAAAGGCCCAGGCTTTCTGGCCTAAAGTCACAGGAGCTCAAACAGCAGTTCAACTTGCTGGGCGGGCGGTGTCCAAAGAGAAAGACTGGGCTCTGCCTCTCCCTTATAAAGTCCACCCCAGCAGTCCTTGCGCGGGGCAATGCACCCTGGTGCTTTAAAGTGTACTGGGTAATGTAGTCTCTAAGGGATTAAAGGGCAATACCCCGCTACATTTACATAACAGTGTAAATATGACACACATTATTGCAGTATCACAACCTGAGTTTTGTCATCTCAGCTACCTCAGGGGATGATGCCCACTATCCTCCAAGGAAGCATAGATGATCAATCCTAGTCAAGATATGATTTCTCATACTGTTTTTAATGTTCCCTTCATGAGTATAACAAACTAATATATTGGACACATATCCAGATCTATGCTATTGGGATTTTATCATCCACTTATAGTCAAATTTTGAGAGCACTCGGGGAGGAGCTTATCAGTTGTGAGACTTGAAGCACTGAGTGAAAGGATCATATTTTAGGTGCTGCAACCATAGAATGTGTTAGAGGGACACCTACTGGGAGTGTACAACTATGGTAACTATGGCAGGCATTGGTATTGAACGACTTAGTGCTGGGTGGTAAAATCTGCAAAAACTGCTAAAGCTTTGGCAACTCACAAGAATTATCTCATAGTAAGTATATTATTTTTTTCATTCAAAGTTTATTAAAGAAAAATTGAATGTATAACAGAATATTTGCAGATGCAACTGCCTGTTTT
Organism: Rana muscosa; assembly: GCA_029206835.1. NCBI lineage: Eukaryota > Metazoa > Chordata > Amphibia > Anura > Ranidae > Rana > Rana muscosa. The sequence goes on along the minus strand of CM055117.1, from coordinate 798,586,179 downwards.
GAAAAGTTTTACGGTAGGCAAATAATAACAAAAATACAGATACAGATAACCTGGGTACAGTAATGATCGAACAGTAACTTTAATCAAAATCTTCATAGCCAGGTATCATTTCATTGCTCAAATGTATGAACTGTTAAACTATTTGACTTTCAGTAGAAAATTCTTGTGTGAGCAGAAATATGGTGCATTTATAACCTTATTAGATCTTGACAAACAGCATTATCTGCTATTGCTAGCTTAATTTTAAGAAAAGAAAGAGGAAAGAATGAGGGAATATAAAGATTGATATAAGAGAAGAATGGCATCAGGTATGTTTCTGCAGGTTTGATTATCCGTGTGGAGGCCATGGAGGCCACTGAAGGTGTCTGTGAGGTCACCAGTATATGTTTTGTCTATATATTCTGAGGTGTCAGGATGTCTTCATGGGCTTGGGAGTATTTGAAGGAGAGCCAGGGTTGCCAAGTCTTATGAAATCTATTGACCCTATTGTTGGCCTGTGATAAAGTCTCCTCCATTTCATAAATGTCCGAAATCTTATACAGCCAGTCTGCAATGAAGGGAACCCAGCGAGAATTCCAGTGTAAAGGAATTAAGGACTTAGCAGCATTAAGTAGGTGTTTTGATAGAGAGTGCTTATATTTCTTAAATGAGAAATTGGTTACGTGCAATAAACAACATGCCGCGATCAAGGTGAGTTTGGTTTCTGTTATTTGTTTGATCAAGGATTTGACTTTTTCCCAATATGGCGCAATCAGCGGACAAAGCCACCATATATGGGACAGCATGCCTCTCTTTTTTTGACACCTCCAGCATGCTGCATGCGTCTGTGGGTTCCAACCATGCAATTTGGCCGGGGTATTGTACCAGTGTCTCATAAGCTTAGATGCTGTTTCTTGCATTTTTGTGCTGATGGAACATTTGTGAATAAAGATACAAGCATACCTCCATTGTTTGACAGTGCAGGTACTCCGACCATTTCCTCCTGAGTCTGTCCAAACTGGTGGGTTTTGAGTTTTTTAGCCATGAGTATGCAGTAGAGGTGGCTTAAATGAACTGAGTACCCTTATGACATACTGACTCCAGTTCCGTAAGGGGTCTATGGAAATTCTCTTTACCTGTCTTCCCCCCTAGGCAGGGCTGGACTGGGACCAAAATTTGGCCCTGGACTTCATCCAGACAGGCCCACTTTAATTCAATAAAATGCTGCCCCCCACCCCCCCAAAAAATCACGCCCACTAAAAGGCCCCTACATCCAATTATTGTATATCATGAGAGGGTGAGCGAGAGGGGAATGAGAGAGAGAGAGAGGGAGGGTTGAGGGAAAGGGGATAAGAGGGGTGGGTGAGAGAGGGGGGTAAGTGTAAGAGAGAGGGAGTGAGTGTAAAAGAGGGGGTGAGTGTAGGACCCCTTACACACTGAGGTGTTTTTCAGGTGCTTTTGGGCTAAAAATAGCGCCTGTAAAGCCCCTAAAAAAAACGCCTCTGCTGCAGTCCCAGTGTGAAAGTCCTCCAAGCAGCATCTTTGGGGCGGTGGAGGAGCTCCTGCCCATTGAAATAAATGGCTGAGAAACAGAGGAGGGGGCTGAGAGACAGAGGAGGGGTCTGGGAGACAGAGGAGGGGTCTTAGAGACAAAGGGGAAGCTGAGAGACAATGGGAGGGAACTGAGAGACAATGGGAGGGAGCTGAGAGACAATGGGAGGGAGCTGAGAGACAGAGGAGGAGCTGAAAGACAGAGGGGGAGCTGAGAGACAGAGGGGGAAGCTGAGAGACAGAGGGGGAAGCTGAGAGACAGAGGGGGAAGCTGAGAGACAGAGGGGGAAGCTGAGAGACAGAGGGGGAAGCTGAGAGACAGAGGGGGAGCTGAGAGACAGAGGGGGGAGCTGAGAGACAGTGGAGTTGAACTGAGAGACAGTGGAGGGGAGCTGAGAGACAGTGGAGGGGAGCTGAGAGGCAGTGGAGGGGAGCTGAGAGACAGTGGAGGGGTCTGAGAGACAGTGGAGGGGTCTGAGAGACGGGGAGCTGAGGGACAGAGGAGGAGAGCTGAGAGATAGAGGAGGAGAGCTGAGAGACAGAGGGGGGTTCTGAGAGACGGAGGGGGTTCTGAGAGACAGAGGGGGGTTCTAAGAGACAGAGGAGGGAGCTGAGAGACAGAGGGGAGCTGAGAGAGAGAGGAGGGGATAAAAGAGGGGGGACTGAGAGACATGGGAACTGAGAGACAGAGGGGGGGACTGAGAGACAGAGGGGGGTCTGAGAGACAGAGGAGGGGTCAGAAAGACAGAGGGGGAAGCTGAGAGACAATGGGAGGAAGCTGAGAGACAATGGGAGGGAGCTGAGAGACAATGGGAGGGAGCTGAGAGACAGAGAAGGAGCTGAAAGACAGAGGGGGAGCTGAAAGACAGCTGAGAGACAGAGGGGGAAGCTGAGAGACAGAGGGGGAAGCTGAGAGACAGAGGGGGAAGCTGAGAGACAGAGGGGGGAGCTGAGAGACACAGGGGGAGCTGAGAGACAGTGGAGGGGAGCTGAGAGACAGTGGAGGGGTCTGAGAGACAGTGGAGGGGTCTGAGAGACAGTGGAGGTATCTGAGAGACAGGGGGAGCAGAGAGACAGAGGAGGAGGGGGTCTGAGAGACAGAGGAGGGGGTCTGAGAGACAGAGGAGGGGGTCTGAGAGACAGAGGAGGGGTCTGAGAGACAGAGGAGGGGTCTGAGAGACGGAGGGAGGGTCTGAGAGACAGAGGAGGGGTCTGAGAGACGGAGGGGGGGTCTGAGAGACGGAGGGGGGGTCTGAGAGACAGGGGGGAGCTGAGAGAGAGAGGAGGGGATAAAAGAGGGGGGGACTGAGAGACACAGGAACTGAGAGACAGAGGGGGGACTGAGAGACAGAGGGGGTCTGAGAGACAGAGGGGGGTCTAAGAGACAGAGGGGGAGCTGAGAGACGGGGAGCTGAGAGACAGGGGGGAGCTGAGAGACAGAGGGGGCTGAGAGACAGAGGGGGGGCTGAGAGACAGAGGGGGGGTTGAGAGACAGTGGAGGGGTCTGAGAGACAGTGGAGGGGACTGAGAGACAGACAGAGGGGGGTCTGAGAGACAGAGTGGGGAGCTGAGAGACAGAGGGGGAGAGCTGAGAGACAGAGGGGGAGAGCTGAGAGACAGAGGAGGAGAGCTGAGAGACAGAGGAGGAGAGCTGAGAGACAGAGGGGGGTCTGAGAGATAGAGGGGAGCTGAGAGACAGAGGAGGGGCTAAAAGAGGGGGGACTGAGAGACACAGGAACTGAGAGACAGGGGGGGGTCTAAGAGACAGGGGGTCTGAGAGACAGAGGGGGGAGCTGAGAGACAGAGGAAGAGCTGAGAGACAGAGGGGGGACTGAGAGACAGAGGGGGAGAGCTGAGAGACAGAGGGGGAGAGCTGAGAGATAGAGGAGGGGGCTGAGAGACAGTGGGGGGATCTGAGAGACAGAGGGGGATCTGAGAGACAGAGGGGGAGCTGAGAGACAGAGGAGGAGAGCTGAGAGACAGAGGAGGAGAGCTGAGAGATAGAGGAAGAGAGCTGAGAGACAGAGGAGGGGTCTGAGAGACAGAAGGGGGTTCTGAGAGACAGAGGGGGGTTCTGAGAGACAGAGGGGGGTTCTGAGAGACAGAGGAGGGGTCTGAGAGATAGTGGGGGGCTGAGAGACAGAGGGGGCTGAGAGACAGAGGGGGCTGAAAGAGGGGGGACTGAGAGACAGAGGGGGGTGGGGACTGAGAGACAGAGGGGGCAGAGAGACAGAGGGGAGGGCTGAGACAGACCACATAGCACTGTCCCTTTCTGCAGTCCCTCCTCTGCTCACCTCCCTGCTGTCTCAGTGTTCTGGCATGTTTGTGTAGGATGCCAGGTACCTGATGGCCATCAGCGGCAGCGCTGAGTCTCCCTCTTGATCCGGGGGGTGCTCACGCTGCTCTCCTCCTTAAAGCGGCGAATGTTCTCTTCCTCTGGGCTCCCAGTCAGCCTGCCCTCCGGCCCAGGCCGCATAGCTCCTGGAGCAGAGAGGAGGTAGAGGAATCGAGGTTATGGGAGCGCCGGGGTGGCCGCGCTCGCTACTGTCCGCCTCTTCGGTGCTCAGGGAGGGGGTGGAGCTCTTCTCCCTCTGAATTTTACATCCAACTGCCCTCATCGATGGCCACCTTCCCCGAATCCCTGCCGCTGTTTGCTGCCACGCTCCCGCTGCCGCCGAACTGCATAAAAAAAACGGGCCACCAATTTTTTTTTTTTTTTTTTTTTTGTGAGGGCTGCTGTTTGCTGCCACGCTCCCGCTGCCGCCGAACTGCATAAAAAACGGGCCACTAAAAAAAATAAAAAAAATAAAAAAAATTATTTTATTTTTTTACATTTTTTTTTTTAAACGGCCCACTGAGCCATCGGCCCACCGGGAAACTCCCGGTAGTCCCTATGGCCAGTCCATCCCTGCCCCTAGGTAGCTGCGTAATTGTAAGTAGGCCCACAAGGGCATATGTGACAGGCTTGTCCCCTCCTTAAGTGAAGTCCATTCTTTTATTTTGCCATTAATGAAACAGTCTCCTGCTAGAACTGGATTACCCAGGCCAGGTATAAAGTCGGATTGTCTTTTGCTGGTGTTAGGGGGCTGAGTGAGGATGTGAAGTTCAAGTTTGTGGCCAACCTATGAAAAATGTCCAGGGTGTTTCCTGTTAGTGGGTGTCATTGTAGACTAAAGCCTCGTACACAGGACTGAGAATCTCGTCGGAAAAAAAATGAAGTTTTTCTCGATGGGTTTCTTGTCAAGCTTGATGAGATTCTTGTCGAGCTTTCCTTGCATACAAACTGTCAATCCAAAATCTCGTCGGTCTAAAAGCGCGGTGACGTACAACACATACGACGGCAGTATAAAGGGGAAGTTCCATTCTCATGGTGCCACCCCTTGGGCTACTTTTGCTGATCTCGTGTTACTGCCTGTTATTAAAAGTTTAGTGAGAGACAATTCGCGCCTTTCAGTCTTCGTGCTTTCAGTTCGTTACAGCGTGATGAATGTGCTATCTCCATTATGAACGCTAGTTTTACGAGAAGGTGCGCTCCCGTCTCATACTTGAGTCTGACCATGCGTGGTTTTTGAAGACTCGGAAAAGCATACACACGAACGTTTTTCTTGTCCAAAAACAGTCTGACGAGAATCACGCCGAGAAAAACTGAGATTCCGACGAGAAAAAAGACCGCAGGTCGTCTTTTTTCTCGTCGAGATTTTGGACAGTTTTCTCGACGAGAAAGCATACACACGAACGGTTTTCTCGGCAAGGAAGCTCTCTCAACAGTTTTCTTGTAATTTCTTGCCGAGAAAACGCGGCTTAACCACTTGACAACTGGGCACTTAAACCCCCTTCCTAACCAGACGAATTTTCAGCTTTCGGTGCTCTCACATTTTGAATGACAATTACTCAGTCATACAACACTGTACCCATATGAAATTTTTGTCCTTTTTTTTCACACAAATAGAGCTTTCTTTTGGTGGTATTTAATCACTGTTGGGTTTTTTATTTTTTGCGCTATAAGAGAAAAAATACTGAAAATTTTGTAAAAAAAATGAATTTTTCTTTGTTTCCGTTATAAAATTTTGAAAATTAGTATTTTTTGTTCATAAATTTTGGCCAAAATTTATACTGCTACATATCTTTGGTAAAAATAAGTACAAATTGGTGCATATTTTTTGGTCTTTGTGAAAGTTATAGAGTCCACAATCTATGGTGCCAATATCTGAAAATTGATCACACCTGAAGTACTGACGGCCTATCTAATTTCTTGAGACCCTAACATGCCAGAAAAGTACAAATACCCCCCAAATGACCCCTTTTTGGAAAGAAGACATTCCAAGGTATTTAGAAAGAGTCATTGTGAGTTTTTTGAAGTTGTCATTTTTTCCCACAATTCTTTGCAAAAATCAAGATTTTTTTTTCTTTTTTTTTCTCACAAAATTGTCATATTAGCAGGTTATTTCTCACACACAGCATATGCATACCACAAATTACACCCCAAAACACATTCTGCTATTCCTCCCGAGTATGGCGATACCACATGTGTGAGACTTTTACACAGCGTGTCCACAAACAGAGGCCCAACATGCAGGGAGCACCTTCAGGCGTTCTGGAGCACCCAGGCCAATTCTGACATTTCTCTCCTACATGTAAAAATCATCATTTGTTTGCTAGAAAATTACATAGAACCCCAAAACATTATATATGTTTTTTTAGCAAAGACCTTAAAGAATATAATGGTGGTCATTGCAACTTTTTATCTTGCACGGTATTTGCGCAGCAATTTTTCTAACACGTTTTTTTCGGAAAAAAACTGTTTTGTGCTTAAAAGAAAAAAAAAACAGTAAAGTTAGCCCAATGTTTTTACATAATGTGAAAGAAGAAGTTACGCCGAGTAAATAGATACCTAACATGTCACCCTTCAAAATTGCACACGCTCGTGGAATGGCGCCAAACTTCGCTACTTAAAAATCCCCATAGGCAACGCTTTAAATATTTTTACTGGTTACATGTTTTGAGTTACAGAGGAGGTCTAGGGCCAAAATTATTTCTCTTGCTCTAACGTTCGCAACGATACCTCACATGTGTGGTTTGAACACCGTTTTCATATGTGGGCGGGGCTTACGTATGCGTTCACTTCTGCATGCGAGCTCGCGGGGGCAGGGGCGCTTTAAAAAAAAAATATATATTTTATTGTTCATTTTACTTTATTTATTTTAGTTTGACATGTTTTTCCGCCCCAAATTTTTTTTTGATCACTTTTATTCCTATTACAAGGAATGTAAACATCCCTTGTAATAGGAATATGGCATGACAGGTCCTCTTTACAGTGAGATATGGGGTCAATAAGACCACACATCCCACCTCTAGGCTGGGAAGCCTGAAAAAAAAAAAAAAAAAAAAAAAAACAATCTTGGCTTTGATCGTAGCGGTGAGTCGGTAGAAGCACCGGAGGGCAGCGGGAGGGGGGGCATCCCCTCTCACCTTCCGTAAGAGCAATCAAGTGGTGGAACAGCCGCTATGATCATTCTTATGGTGCAGGGAATCGCCAGCTGAAAAATCGAATATCTGAATGATGCCTGTAGCTGCTCCCATCATTCAGATATCCCTGCATAAAGTTAAGGACGTCATATGACGGCCGGCGGGCGGGAAGTGGTTATTGCAGAGTATTGCCGGGTATTGAGGAGTATTGCCAGGTATTGAGGAGTATTGCAGGGTATTGAGGAGTATTGCAGGGTATTGAGGAGTATTGCCGGGTATTGAGGAGTATTGCCGGGTATTGCAGAGTATTACCGGGTATTGCCGAGTATTGCCGAGTATTGCCGGGTATTGCGGGGTATTGCGGGGTATTGCCGAGTATTGAGGAGTATTGCCGGGTATTGCGGAGTATTGCCGGGTATTGCCGAGTATTGCCGAGTATTGCGGGGTATTGAGGAGTATTGCAGGGTATTGTGGAGTATTGCAGGGTATTGTGGAGTATTGCCGGGTATTGTGGAGTATTGCCGGGTATTGTGGAGTATTGCAGGGTATTGTGGAGTATTGCAGGGTATTGTGGAGTATTGCCGGGTATTGTGGAGTATTGCTGGGTATTGTGGAGTATTGCCGGGTATTGTGGAGTATTGCCGGGTATTGTGGGGTATTGCAGGGTATTGAGGGGTATTGCGGAATATGGCAGAGTATTGCACAGTATGGCAGGGTATTGCACAGTATGGGCAGGGTATTGCAGAGTATTGCACAGGGTATTGCAGAGTATTGCACAGGGTATTGCAGAGTATTGCACAGGGTATTGCACAGAGTATTGCACAGAGTATTGCACAGGGTATTGCAGAGTATTGCACAGGGTATTGCAGAGTATTGCGCAGGGTATTGCAGAGTATTGCGCAGGGTATTGCAGAGTATTGCGCAGGGTATTGCAGAGTATTTTGCAGAGTATTGCACAGGGTATTGCAGAGTATTGCACAGGGTATTGCAGAGTATTGCACCAGGGTATTGCAGAGTATTGCACCAGGGTATTGCAGAGTATTGCACCAGGGTATTGCAGAGTATTGGTTTGCAGAGTATTGGCAGGGTGTATTGCAGAGTATTGGCAGAGTATTGCACAGGGATGGCTGAGCAGGGATGGATGGATGGCTGGATCTGTGACTGCAGTTGTCACAGATCCAGCCCACAGCTGACATGGGGGAGGGAGCGGACATGATCCGCTCCCTCCCCTCTCCTCTCACACTGTACCGATCGGTACAGAGAGGGGAGGGAGGAACCGGCGTCATCACATGACGCCGGTCTGTTTACAAGTGATCGCTCCGTCATTTGACGGAGCGATCACGTGGTAAACGGCCGCGATTAGCGGCCATCTACCGTGATCCGTAATGCGCCGGGTCTTCCGGACCCGGCGGTCACGGTCATATCCTGGAGCGCGCCCCAGGGGGCGCGCGGGAGCAAGATTCTGTGAGGACGTCCCTGGGACGTCCACTCAGGATAACTCGACCGCGCTGTGGACGTCTTTTGTACATGGCGCGGTCGGCAAGTGGTTAAGAGGATAACTCACCCGGAGAATCCATGGGGAATATTTTCGTGGAATTTGGTTCAGATCCATTTCCAGGGAGACCCAGTCCATCACCGCCCCGTGACAATGCCATTCAATTAATCTGGTTAAATGAGATGCCTGATAATAATTTCTAAAGTCCGGTAAGCCCATTCCTCCTTGCTCTTTAGGTTTTCATCAATAAGGTGAACCTAATTCTTGGTTTCTGGCGGTTCCAGAGAAACCTTAATAGGATAGATCTTAGTGAGTTAAAGAAGTTTGAGGGAATTTTGATGGGTAGCGTGTGAAAGAGGTGAAGCAACCTAGGCAGTACAGTCATTTTGATTATGGCCGCACGACCGAACCAGGAGAAATATCCAGGCTGCCATCAATTTAAGTCCTTCTCAATGTTTTTGATGAGAGGGGGGAAATTCTGCTCATACATAGAGGTTAGTAAGGGTGTAACCATACTCCAAGATATTTCAATGCCCCTGAGTCCCATGTAAAGGGGGAGTTTGCTTTGGTCAGTGTAAGTGTATTTTTATGAGATGGATATATTCATGGCTTCAGATTTTGAGTAGTTTATCTTAAGGTTGGAGACGTAACCGTAGTGAGCAAATTCTTTCATTAAGTTGGGCAAAGTAGTTACCGGGTTTGTCAGAAAGAATAGTAAGTCATCTGCATAGGCGGCTGCCTTGAACTCTCTATCCCGAACCCCAAAACCTGTAATGGCAGTGTTGGCTTTGACCATCCTAATAAATGGTTTTAGGGAGAGTATAAATAGAAGAGAGGATAGCGGGCACCCCTGCCTGGTGCCATTGGTTATGAGGCTGTCAGACAGAGTGGCAATAATCTTCAAATTGACTGGTGGGTTTTGGTAAAGCGCAGAGATCTTGGCCATTATATGGGGCCCTGTTTGCAAACAGCCAGCATAAAGTCCCAGGCAACACGGTCAAAGGCCTTCTCCGCATCCGTGAACAAAAGAAGGCCCTCGATGTTCAGTGTGTGTGCCGCATGCGTTAATAGCATGGCTTTAATAATGTTGTCCTTTGCTTCCCGGCCTGGCATGAAACCCACCTGCTCTGGACCAACTGGTCTCTATGCCAGTATCTTCACAAAGATTTTTACATCTGGATTTAGTAATGATATAGGGCAGTAACTGGCGCATTCTGCAGGATCTTTACCAGACTTTGGTATCACAGTAATGTAGGCAGAGAGAACGTCTGGGGTGACTTTCCTACAGTAGGTTCAGACAGAGAGTTCAAGGCCACCTTAAGTGTGTCCATTAAAATATCTGTAAAGGTCTTGTAGTAGATGGATGAGTATCCATCAGGGCCTGGACTCTTGCCCGACTTCAGATTTTTAATTGAGCGTTTAATTTCTGATGCCTCAATCGGGCTCTCTAATAGTGAGACATCTGCATCTGTCAAGGTAGGCATCCCACTTTTATCCAAATAATCACAGATAATTTGTGGTCTGTCACCTAGCATACCTTCCTGTCTATGTTGCGGCGGTAAATTGTAAATCTTCATATAGAAGTTGTGGAAATGCTTCACAATGGCCTCTGTGGTCACATCCACTTTACCATCACTCTGTCGAATACCTGGTATGAAGTTGCTAGTGGCCTGTTCTCTCAGTCTTGTTGACTGATTCGTAGTAAAGTTTTTTTTTTTTAAAACAGAAATATTTTTGATCTGTAATCAAATATCTGTTGAAGGGGCTTCCTAGCATCTAGAAGCTCTGGTGCTATGAGAGCAGTAAGGGATTGTTTGTGGAGTGTTTCACATTGTTTAATACGTTCAGTTAGAACCTTAATGTTTTTTTTTCCCTTTCCCTTTTACAATGTGAGCCCATTCTAATAAGTTCTCCTCTTATAGTACATTTGTGAGCCTCCCAGGTCATGAGTGGGTCCGCATCAGTTGAATTGTTGTGTTGGAAGAATTCTGTAAGTGATGTGGTGAGTTTCGGGAGGAGGACTGGGTCAGTTAGCAAGGAGGCATTGAGCCTCATGGTCTGGGGTTTCAAAGAGGGTGTGGCTAGACCAAGGGTTAGCGAGATTGGAGAATAGTCTGAGAAATATTGGATACCTACATGTGCCACAGTGACCGACGGTAGGTCCTGTTGTGAAATGAATATGTAGTCCAGGCGGGCATGTCTGTTATGGGAGGGAAGAATAGTATGTAAAGTCTCGCCCCTCAGGGTTGACAAAGAGCCACGTGTCAAATAATTTTAAAGACTGTAGCAGGGTCTTAAGTTTTTTGAGGATTTTATATGTAATTTAAGTCTTCCCGTTGGATGTGTCAGCTAATGGGTTTATAGGAACAATAAAATCCCGGCCTGGAATTAGGCATCCAGACGCAAACCCCTGGAGTTCCTTTACTATCCGCTGGCAAAAAGACACATGAGATCTATTGGGGAAGTATACGTTGGCCAAAATAATATGTGTGTTGCTTTATGTCCCCTTCAAAAATACAAATCTACCGCTCGGGTCTATACATTTTTCTTTGCGGGTGAAGGGGGCTTTTTTACTTACCAAGATCAAGACCCCCTTGGATCTGGAGTCATCATTAGTGGCATGATAGGCTTCTCTAAAAAAGGAGTCTGTCAGCTTATGTAGGTGGTGCGTTTTAAAGTGAGTTTTCTGAAGAAACACAAAGTGTGGCCTACCTTTGTTGAGTTCCCTCAATAGGGTGGAATGTCTTTCAGGTATGTTCAGACCTCTGACATTGTGCGAGATCGCTAAGGAACCGCGCCCCAGAGAGGAGTATACCATCTGGTGGACTCAGGAGGAAATGCCCAGGAGCGAGTAGTAAACACTATGCCGTAGGTCAGACAGATAGGTAGGAAGAAAAAGGTGTAGGAAAGTAAGTATGAGGAACTAAAGGTATCCATTTAAGACAGGTTATACTATCTCAAAAAGTAGTAAATTAGTGCAAACTGGGTACAGGGCCACTCAGTGGGGGAAGAGGACGGCGACTAGCAACCGGGTGAGTAGTCACCAACTTTAACTGATATTTAAAAGTGTAAAAAGTTAACTCATCAAGAGCAACTAAGTTGCAACACACACAGCCTTCAGACAGTAATCATATAATTCTAATCTAGATCTAAAACTACCCGACCAGATAGTATTAACAAGTAGTCTTGTGGGCATTGAGCTGAGGGTACCTGCCCCCCCAGGACCAGAACCATATTCCCCCTAATCCACCTCCACATGGGGTGATGGGCTGCATTGGTTCCATATCCAAGCCAACAAGTGGGACTGATGTATTCAAACATCTAATGAGTTAAGTTAGGAGTCATCAGTAAGGGACATAGGTGTCTCCAGGTTGGGTTGTTCATGGGAATAAGGGGGAGGGGAGGGCCTGGGACATGTAGCTGACTCTATGTTCCCAGTGTTGAAGAGGTCCAGCATGTTCCTTTTAGGGGCAACATCCGTAGTACTGTAGCATGGTAGAGTAAGTGGGAGGGAGTAAGTAATCAAACAGCATGCACAAAAGTGGTGCCTGGTTTCACATCCTTGACATGGTGAGTGGGAATTAAGGAGGGCATAAAACAGAGGATAGGTAACACCTGGAAGGTGAGCAGAAAGATAAAAGTGTGGCATCAAGGTCTAGGGTCATTCTTCCTCCTGCTCTCTGTGGTCCTCCATTGAAAGTTTGGGTGTTCCTGCTTTAGATCCCCCGCTACGGTTTGGTTTCTGCTTCTTGGACTATCTTTTATCCAGTGTAGAGAAAGCGGATCTCAGAGGGCTTCTTTCCAATGGGGCCAAGGTGAAATCCAAGTACCAGTCCGGGAGGGCTACGTGGCCCAAGTTTAGAGCCTCACTAAAATCCTGCGGGTCATCTGGTGTGCGCAGGATTTGTTGTTGACCATACTGTCAGTGCAAATGGGAACCTCCAGGTATATTTCAAATCTCTTTCCCTCAATTTCTCCAGCAGGGGGCGTAGTGGTCTATGATTTTTCAGAGTGATCTGGTAGAGATCCTGGAACAGCATTGTGTTCGCCTGATCTCCCAGAATTTGGGGACCTGGTAACGGCCGGTCGTAGGTCCCATGGACCCCAACCTTGGCACACATTTAGCCTCACTCTTCCTCTACATGTGTGCAAAGTTTGTTGTTCGGGGGACCTACGGCCGGGGAGCAATGATTTTTCAAACCCGGGCACCCCTTCCATAGACTCCCATGTTAAGAGGTAATTTCTCCAGTGATTTTGGGGACCTGGTACCGGCCGGTCGTAGGTCCCCTGGACCCGAAACTTGTCACACATGTAGCCCCATTTCTCCACTATAAGTTTGCAAAGTTATTTGTCTGGGGGACCTACGGCTGGGGAGCACTGATTTTTCAAACCTGGGCACCCCTTCCATAGACTCCCATGTTAAACGTCAGTCTAGTCATGGACACAGTGAGGCACAGTGAGGCATGGACATGGACACAGTGAGGCATGCAGATGGACACCCTAGGGTTATACTCGAGTCAATACGTTTTCCCAGTTTTTTGTGGTAAAATTAGGTGCCTCGGCTTATATTCGGGTCGGCTTATACTCAAGTATATACGGTAATGTGCGCCTTCCTTACTGATGATTAAAGAATCTAGGAAATTGCAATCCAAAAAATTCCTAACAACAATCACTGTAGTGACATAACCATGAACAAATATAAGTGTAAAGTGATAAGTGCATTCACAGTATACTATATTGTGTGTGTGACATATAAAGTGCAAATCAACATCAAGTAATGACCCATGCCATAATTACAATGTGCAAAAAACGCAAATGTGTGCAAAAGATGCAAAATGTGCAGAACAATGTGCAATGGAATGTGCAACTGCAATGTGCACAGTACAGATAGCGTCTAATAAAGTCTTCTGTGCAAAATAACAATGTGCAAGGATAAGCAGGTTCTTCTGTGAAAATGTGCAAGAAAGTGCAATTAGATCCTTCTTCGTGCTCTTAACACTCAGGTAGCAATGGCCTCTTACCTTGTGGTTATAAGGCAACCGCATATAACACTGTCAAACGTCAGTATTCAGAGGCGTACTTGCTTCTAAGTGGAGGCTCGGTTTGCTGGTCCAGCTAGAATATTACTCCCAAATGTGGAGAGATAAGGAGAGGAAGGACTCCCATAGTGTAGTAAATTTCGATAAAATGTATTGGTAAAAATACAATGTATGTACTCACATTTAATATAGAGACTGTATGCCTAAAAATCCACAAGCGCCGAGCTCGTATGCCGACGTCACTTCCGGTGCTTGTCCCTACACGTGGCGTCACGAATCACATGACTTCATCAGGGGATACAAACGAGCACTAGAAGTGTCTTTAAATAGTCTGCACATGTACATACATTGTATTTTTACCAATAAATGTTATCAAAAGTTTATACAGTACTTACAGTGGAATGTTTTTACTTATGTTATTTTTTGCGCAATTGCGTATAGTTATATACTGCAAATAAAGTGGGCCGGTCTGGATGAAGTCCAGGGCCAGATTTTTGTCCCAGTCCAGCCCTGCCCCTATTGGGTAGATTCCACCTCACATACTGTCAGGAAAGCAAGTAACAGGAAGGTGAGACACACTGCATTTTTATTATATGTACCTTCCTGTTCCAATGATGCCTGCATTCTTTATTTCTTGTACAGGTATTACAGGGACAAGCAATTAGTAAAAATCTCATAGGTTAATTCATATTCAGATACTGGATGAAAAAGGGTCGGAGACGCAAACATGTAAACATGTTCCCTTAAGGCCAGTGACCACAAGAGCACATAAAAAACATTTGTTTAATATGTGCCCATTCATGTCAAAATGCTGTTGTGATGTGTGGTGCATTGTGGAAAAATGTGCACATGCTACATTTTTCTGTAGCACAGTGAATGGAACTGCATGTCACTAAAGTGCAGCACAACACACCTTGCCGCAGTGTGATGCACTGAAACTCATACCACCCTCTGCCAGACCTCACACTGACACCTGCCCACATGGTAAAAAGCTAAATTTTACCATGGAGGCTATTATGAAGAAGCTCTTAGTAAGATTTACTACTAAGAATGCGCTGGCAGTGCTTCATGAGGAGAGTAACATTTGAAAGCTTATTTTTGCCAGCAATAACCTTTACTTCTTAAGGCCCCTTTCCCACTTATACGACTTGTACCACGATTTTGGATGGCAAAATCGTATGACAAGTCATTTTCCATGATTTTGAATGACTACTATTCATATTGGCACGACTTTTAAGTCGTGCCGACTTCAAAGTATTTCCTGCACTACTTTTTTTCTGAAGTCGGATCAAAGTCGGATTCCGTATTAACAAATCCGACTTTGGCATGCGCCTTGTACACGACTGGTGCATGAAGGGGAAGTCCACGCCAATTTTTTGGAAAAAAAAAACGGCATGGGTTCCCCCTTCATGAGCATACCGGGCCCATAGGTCTGGTATGGCTTTTAACGGGAACCCCCACGCCGAAAAAACGTCCCCCCAGAATCCATACCAGACCCTTATCCGAGCACCAGCCTGGCCGGTCAGGAAAGGGGTTAGGGACGAGTGAGCCCCCCCTCCTGAGCCGTACCAGGCTGCATGCCCTCAACATGGGGGGTGGGTGCTTTGGGGCAGGGGGGGCCCTGTGCCCCCCTACCCAAAAGCACCTTGCCCCCATGTTGATGAGGACAAGGGCCCCTTCCCGACAACCCTGGCCATTGGTTGGCGGGGTCTGCGGGCGGGGGCATATCGGAATCTGGGAACACCCTTTAATAAGGGGCCCCCAGATCCCTGCCCCCCACTCTATGTGAATGAGTATGGGGTACATCGTACCCCTACCCATTCACCTGGAATAAAAAGTGTAAAAAAAACCCACACTAGACAGGTTTTTAAAGTAATTTATTAGGCAGCTCCAGGGGTCTTCTTCCGACTTCAGGGGTCTTCTTCCGACTTCGGGGGTCTCTTCCGACTCTCCGGCCTCTTCTCCTGCTCTCCGGTGCCTTCTCCGCTCTCTCCGGTTCTTCTCCTGCTCTCCGGTGCTTTCTGTCTCCTGCCGGGCTCCTCTGCTATCTTCTTCAAGCTCTTTTACTAGCGGTGGCCCGGTCTTCTGCGTTGTCTCCTTCCCTCTTCTCTTGTCCCGATGTTGACACGACGATCTCTCCCGCTGTAATGCCGTGTGCGCAGCGCTCAACGACTTATATAGGCATGGGGCGTGGTCACCCGGTGACCCCGCCCCCTTATGACATCAGTCCCATAATGCCCCGGTTTTGAAGTCGTATAAGTGTGAAAGGGGCCTAAGCTGGCCATAAACAGGATGAAATTGTGTTTGGCCCTGTTGGCACACTCATCCAGCACGCTTCAATTGAAAACTTGAAGGAACTGGGCAGAAAATTGTCAGCCAAACAGGGCCTTTAGGCTAATTAGATTCTGTCAGAATAAAATAGCTATGGCAGGAGATTCTTCTATGCTGTTAGGGGCTGCATAAAAAAAAGCATGTGTGTATCACCAGCTTTAGTCATAGAACAATGAAATGGATGTTCAAAGGCTACAATTTCAATGCTAACTTGCTCAATCCCATTTGCTTATTTAGTGGTCCCAAGTACTGAGCTACTTGTAAAAGTTGTAGGAGTTGGAGAAACAGTGACATATGCTTTAGCCGTGCATGTTATGTATAATATATGAATATATATTCTCCCACCATTAAATTTTTTGGCATATTCCTACAGCATCGGTATCTGGAAATTTTCTTAGTGCTGCTTTGGATGAGCTGTACTGATGAATGTGCACCACAGTTTCTGTTCAGAAGAAGAATAGCCTGCCCTTCTCCTTCATGATCTCTTTGTAGAATACCCCTAATCCGCTGTGTGTTGCATATAATGCAGTCTCTTTAAGGGATTGCTGACACCATGTTTAGTTTCTTGTACCAATTTAACAGAAAATATGGTTCACTTCAGCGTAAACACAAAATCCGACTTAATTAAGCAGGTTTGCCTGAGTCCATACAGTGGGTTTTGCTTGCTTTAGATGACTCCCAGTCTAATAAGTCTAATAGTTAAACCCTTCAAGTGCTGTCAGTTCATCATCTAGAGAGAAAAGAAAACTTTTCAAACTTCCATAGCACAGCCCCCTTTCTGTGAGGCTTTCCTACCGTCTTAATGAGCTACGTATCCTAGCAGGTTGACTTGTGACCTGGGGCAGCCGGGTTCATTAGTAGGGATGAGCCGAACACCCCCCGGTTCGGTTCGCACCAAAACCTGCGAACGGACCGAAAGTTTGCGCGAACTTTAGAACCCTATTAAAATCAATAGACTCGAACGTTCAAAATCAAAAGTGCTAATTATAAAGCCCACTACCAGCCCCTTTGGGTCTTATATGGATATTAAGGGGAACCCCGCACCCAAATTAAAAAAAGGCCCTATATACTCTGAACAGCAGTATACAGGTGGTGCAAACAGGGACTCTAGGTTTGTTCTTAAGTAGAATCTGTTTGTAATTTGGAACAGGTACATTTTTAAAGTGTAGCTCCAGCCCAAAAATTTGGAAACCATAGGGAAGGGTTATCACCCCTGTAACATGTGTTTTGCTGTCTGTGCACCTGTTCAGAACATTTCACCTCACTTTCCGTCCCAATGACAAATGTTTTTAGAAAATTTGGGATTTTTATTGAAACAAGGATTGGTGATAAAGCATCAGTGGAAAGGAGACACCTTTTTCCCATATTAACTCTTAAAGGAGAGAATTTCAATCTTTTTGCCAACAAACTTCAAATTGAGCAAGTTTTCCAAAAAATCCGACTGTGTGTACGCTCCATCGGACAAACTTTTTCGGTTTTCATCGGACAAATGTTCGCTCTGCAAACGGACAAACTTTTCGGCAACAAAAGTCCTGTGGTGCAAAGTCCGACCGTGTATACAGAAATCCATCGGACTTTTGTCCGAAGTACAAATATGCATGCCCAAAACCAATGTTAAAATCAACCAACAATAGCAGAAGTTGACCAAAGGGTGGCGGTAAAGAGCAGAAAAGAGCAGAAAACCATGTGATGTTGGGAAAGTTTTGGGAAAGTTTGCAGAAAAGTCCTGCCGTGTGTATGCTATGGGTGTGCCCGGCCAACTCCCTTCGGACAAAAATCCACGTAAAAGTTTGTTTGAAGTCCGACCGTGTGTACGAGGCTTTAGTTGGATGTTTGAAAGTAGGGGCCTGCCGTATATACGCTGCAGAAATTTGGCCCTTAGGTCTTGGTGTTGCCACAACACTGTAAACCCTCACGGTTACTCTTGGTGGGGGCTGGAACGCCCTGCTGTGAACTATTATATCAAGAATTGTAATTACATGCCATTGTTGAACAGTGGTAGAAAAATTGGGCATTTGGTGGTGGTGGTGGTGCTGGTGCCACAACACTGTAAGTCCTCACAGTTACTCTTGGTGGGCGCAGGAATGGGCCCAGCTGTGCAATATTAGATCAAGAATTGTAATTACATGCCCCTGTTGAACAGGGGCAGAATAATTGGGCCTTTGGTGGTGGTGGTGGTGTTGTTTCCACAACTCTGTAAACCCTCACAGTGATGCCGTGTACACACGATCGAGTTTCACGGCGATGAAAACACCACCGTGAAACCCGACGGGAAAAACGAGGACTGGCTTGGTCCCCTACACACGGCCGTTTTTCTTGGTCGAGAAAACCAGCCGTGTGTAGGCTCCCTAGCAGTGTTTCCCTATGGGAAAACTGCAGAGGAAAAAAATGCCGTGATTCGCGACGAGAAAAATTAGAGCATGTTCTAATTTTTCTTGTCGTGATTCTCGCCGTTTTTCTCGTCAGGAAAAATGCTGGAGAGCCTACACACGCCCGTTTTTCTCGTCCAAGGGAAAAAATTTCATTTTTCCCGACGAGAAAAGTGATCGTGTGTACGCGGCATTACTCTTGGTGGGCGCAGGAATGGGCCTTAGGCATTGGTGCCACAACACTGCAACCCCTCACAGATACTGTACTTGGAGCGCAGCAATGAGCCCTGCTGCAAAGTATTGCATCAAATATTGTAATTACAAGCCCCTGTTAAACAGGGGCATAAAAATTGGGCCTTAGGCATTGGTGCCACAACACTGCAACCCCTCACAGATACTGTACTTGGAGCGCAGCAATGAGCCCTGCTGCAAAGTATTGCATCAAAAATTTTAATTACACGCCCCTGTTAAACAGGGGCATAAAAATTGGGCCTTAGGCATTGGTGCCACAACACTGCAACCCCTCATAGATACTGTACTTGGAGTGCAGCAATGTGCCCTGCTGCAAAGTATTGCATCAAAATTTTTAATTACACGCCCCTGTTAAACAGGGGCAGAAAATTGGGCCTTAGGCACTGGTGCTGGTGCCACAACACTGCAACCCCTCACAGATATTCTATTAGGAGAAAAGGAACGAGCCCTGCTGCAAAGTATTGCTTTAAAAATTGTATTTACACGCCCCTGTTAAACAGGGGCTGAAAAATTGGGCCTTAGGCACTGGTGCTGGTGCCACAACACTGCAACCCCTCACAGATACTGTAGTTGGAGCACAGCAATGAGCCCTGCTGCAAAGTATTGCATCAAAAATTGTAAATACTCGCCCCTGTAAACAGGGGCTGAAAAACTGGGCCTTAGCAACTGGGGGAGGTGCCCAGAACCAAAAATGTTCTTACAAGCTATCAGCATGATCATTAAGGAGGAAGAGGATAGTCACTCAGCATAACGGGATAGTCACTCAGCATCAGCATAGGCAGTCTTGAAGGGATCTGACATTTCAAAAACAATTATTCGGTTACATCAACATCAGGTGCTTTGTAGCTGGTGGTGAACCAAGACTGATTCATTTTTATGAAGGTCAGTCGTTCGACCGAGTCGGGGGACAGGTGCACCCTGTGATCGGTTACAATGCCTCCAGCAGCACTGAATGTTGAGTTCCGAAAGAATGCTGGATGCAGGACGGGCTAGTAGCTCAATTGCATACTGTGCAAGCTCTGGCCAGTGATCCATCCTCAAAACCCAGTAACCCAGAGGATTTTCGGTGGGAAAGGTGTCCAAGTCTGACCTTGCCCCTAGGTATTCCTGCAGCATGTATATCAGACGCTGGCGATGGTTGTTGGAACCGATCATACCTTGGGGCTGCGGACTAAAAAATTGTCTGAACGCATCGGTCAGACGGCCACCTTCTCCACCGCTCCGTCTGCTACTGACCGAAGCCTCAGCAACTCGTTGTCCAGGACTGGAAGTTTGTAACCTCCCAGTCTCTGGGAACACATTGCACAGACCTTTCTGCAAGGCCTCCCGGAGATGTCTCATCCTCTGCTCCCTCTGCAACGGCAAGATAAGGTCCGCAACCTTACCCTTGTACCGTGGATCAAGGAGAATGGCCAGCCAGTAATGGTCCCTCTCCTTGATCCGAAGAATACGAGGATCCTTCCGCAGACTTTGCAGGATCAGGGAGGCCATGCAGCGTAGGTTAGCTGAGGCATTCGGTCCGGAGTCCTCTGGGTCACTAAGGACGACATGATCCGCAGCCACCTCCTCCCAGCCACGTACAAGTCCACGGGTTTCTTGGGACTGTAAATCATCCCTAAAAGACTGCTGCTGTTGATGCTGAGTACCATGCTCCACCTCCATGCTGACACAATCCTCCTCCTCCTCGTCCTCTTCCTGTGTGATGGGTGGGACAAAAGGAACACTGTCTGGATAAAGCGGGCCTTGAGAGGCAGGGAAGTCCTCCACTTCCTGCCTCTGTTCTGCCTCAAGTGCCCTGTCCATTATTCCATGCAGCGTATGCTCCAACAGGTGGACAAGAGGTAGAGTGTCACTGATGCATGCACTGTCACTGCGCACCATCCTCGTGGCCTCCTCAAATGGTGCCAGGACAGTGCATGCCTCCCTGATCATGCCCCACTGGCGTGGTGAAAAAAAACGAGCTCCCCTGACCCTGTCCTGGTGCCGTAGTCGCACAGGTACTCATTGATGGCCCTCTGCTGCGTGTGCAGCCACTGCAGCATGGCCAACGTTGAGTTCCACCTGGTGGGCATGTCACTTTTAAGCGGTTCTTGGGCAGGTTCAACTCCTTTTGCAGCTCAGCCAGCCGAGCACTGGCATTATATGATCTGCGGAAATGCACACCGACTTTCCTGGCCTGCCTCAGGACATCCTGTAAGCCCGGGTACCTGCCCAAGAACCGCTGCACCACCAGGTTAAGGACGTGAGCCACACAGGGCACATGGGTCAGTTGTCCCTGTCGGAGGGCGGAGAGGAGGTTGGTGCCATTGTCGCAAACCACCATTCCTGGCTTAAGCTGGCGTGGAATCAACCACCTCTCGGCCTGCCCCTGCAGAGCTGACAGAACCTCTGCCCCAGTGTGGCTCCTGTCCACCAAACACACCAGCGCAAGCACGGCATGGCATCTTTTTGCCTGCGTACTTGCGTAGCCCTTTGAACGCCTACGGAGCACAGCTGGTTCCGAGGACAAAGCACAGGAAGAGGCCATGGAGGAAGAAGAAGAGGAGGGGGTGAAGGAGAGAGGTGTGTCACAACCAGTAGTAGCATTTTGGAGGCGTGGCGGCGGAACAACCTCCAACACTACTGCACCTTGTCCTGCATCCTTCCCAGCTGCCAAAAGAGTGACCCAATGGGCTGTGAAAGAAAGGTAACATCCCTGTCCATGCCTGCTGGACCATGAGTCAGCGGTAATATGCACCTTACCGCTGACCGCCCTGTCCAGCGAGGCATGGACATTGCCTTCCACATGCCGGTAGAGAGCCGGAATCGCCTTCCGTGAGAAAAATTGGCGTTTGGGAACCTGCCACTGAGGAACTGCACATTGCACAAACTCATGGAAGGGGGCCGAGTCTACCAACTGAAAAGGCAGCAGTTGAAGTGCTAGCAATTTAGCCAAGCTAGCATTCAACCTCTGGGCATGTGGATGGCTGGGAGTGAACTTCTTTCGACGGTCCAGCAGCTAGGGCAGGGAAATTTGCCTGCTACAATCGGACGTCGGTGTACTGCTAGCAGAGTGCCCGCAAGTACTTGGCTGTGACACACCTAATCCTACACCTTCATTCCTCTCAGTTCAGGTTTCAGAGAGGACTGAAGGTATAGTGGGGTTGGAGATCCCAGCTGATGAGGAGCAAGGAGAGGTCCGCTTTGTTCATTGGTGTGGGTCTTTAAGGTACGCTTGCCAATTAGCTGCATGGCAGGTCAACATATGTCTGGTCAAGCATGTGGTGCCCAAGCGGCTGATGTTTTGGCCATGTGAGATACGCTTGAGACATATGTTGCAAATAGCAGCGGTGCTATCTGATGCACTCAACTCAAAAAAAGCCCACACCAAAGAACTTTTGGAATAACGGGCAGAGGCAAAGCCCTGCACAGGCGGAGCTCTGCGGTGTGATTCAGTCGGTGTGCTGCCCTTACGCTGGCCCCCGGAGGGCATCCTGCCTCGTTGGAGATGTGCCTCCTCCTCATCCTCCTCCTCTCTCCTATCAGGCACTCACGTGGAGTCAGTGACCTCATCATCCCCTCCCTCTTGATCACTGGAGCAAACCTGGCAGTATGCTGCAGCTGCTGGAACATGACTGCCAGATTGCTGTCCTTCTTGAGCATCCCCTCTCTATGCGCTCACGCTACTGCCTTCCTCTAGCTGTGTATCATCATCAGATCCTTCAAAACGCTGGGCATCCTCCTGTAGCATGTACCCAACACTGTGCTCAAACAGTTCGGGGAACTCCTCAGGAGGACATGGTGGGTCTAGGGAAGGAGTGACTGATGACATTGAGACGAGGGAAGAGGACACATTGGCAGTTGCTTTGCCAGTACCCTGAGCCTGGGTGAGAGAGGATGAGGAGGATGAGGAGGATGAGGAGGGCTTGGTCATCCACTCTACCAAGTCATCGGCATGATGCGGCTCAACACGTCCAGCTGCCGAAAATAAGGACAAGCGTGTCCCATGGCCACGTGCTGATGCCGATGCACCGCGTCCACGACCAGCACTGTTGTCTCTAGACACAGAGCCCGCTTGCCCTCTTTTATTGTCTCGTGACTGTTTAGCCAAGCTAGCATTCAACCGCTGGACATGTGGATGGCTGGGAGCGAACCTCTTTCGGTGGTGCAGCAGATGGGGCAGGGAAATTTGCCTGGTACAATCTAATGTCGGTGTACCAATAGCAGATTGCCCGCAAGTACTTGGCTGTGACACACCTAAATCTACACCTTCATTCCTCTCAGTGCAGGTTTCAGAGAGGATTGAAGGTATAGTTGGAGGTTGAAGGTTGGAGATTCCAGCTGATGAGGAGCAAGGAGAGGTCCGCTTTGTTCTTTGGTGTGGGTCTTTTAGGTACGCTTGCCAACTAACTGCATGGTAGGCATGTGCATTTCGTTTCGTTCCGAATCGAAATTCGGACAAATTTTCTTTATTTGCACGTTCGGATGCATCCGAATTAACAAATTACTATGCTAACGAATTCAACCGAATCCAGAATAACGTTTTGAATCGAAAAACCACAGACGAAATTCGAATCGAATTCGAAAAACATTTGAATCGAATTTTAAAATAATTCTAGTAGAATCGAAAATATTGGAAAGAATCGAATAGAAAAACAATAGAACAGAATAGAATAAATTACAATATATATATATATATATATATATTATATTTTATTCTATCCTGTTCTATTTTTTTTTCTAGTCTATTTTCTATTTCTATTCTAATCTTTTCTAATTGGAATTCGAAAAATAGGTCGCATTCTAAAATATTTCAACCAAATTCGAAAATATTTCTAATAGATTTGATAATATTTCATCCGCATTCGTTGATATTTCAACCAAATTCGATAATATTTCAACCGGATTCGAAATTATTCCAACCGAATAGAAAAGATTATAATAAACCATGTTCCGACATTCGAATTTCGTACAGAATGAATTCAAATTCCAATTAGAAAAGATTAGAATAGAAATAGAACATAGACTAGAAATAGACTAGACTAGGGAA
Source organism: Rana muscosa (assembly GCA_029206835.1). NCBI lineage: Eukaryota > Metazoa > Chordata > Amphibia > Anura > Ranidae > Rana > Rana muscosa. The sequence goes on along the minus strand of CM055117.1, from coordinate 798,562,668 downwards.
ATGGCTGCTAATAGTTTGCAGGAGACCTGCAAAAAAAATGAAATAGATGCTTATAGTCTGCGGATCTGATGAGAAAATGAAATAGATACTAATAGTCTGCAAGAGATCGGATGGAAATAAATAGTAATCTGCAAAAAAGAATGAAATAGATGCTAATAGTCTGCAGGAGATCTGCTGAAATAAAGGAAATGGCTGCTCTAATGCAAAAAAAGAAAAAGTGTGCAGGAGATCTGCAAAAAAAATGAAATTGATGTTAATATACTGCATCAGATCTGATGGAAATAAATAGCATCTATTTCATTTTTCTTTTCTTTTTCTTTTTTTGCATTAGAGCAGCCATTTCCTTTATTTCAGCAGATCTCCTGCTGACTATTAGCATCTATTTTTATTTTTTTTAATTTTTTTTGGCAGATTACTATTTATTTCCATCCGATCTCCTGCAGACTATTAGCATTTATATACATTCTTTTGCAGATCTCCTGCAGACTATTAGTATCTATTTCATTTTCGAAAAGAAGGACAAGCGTGTCCCGCGGACACGTGCTGATGAGGATGCACCACCAATAGGAACGGGGGTGTGGCTTGAGCATGGCGGAGTAGAGAGACACACGCTCCAGGACTCTGTCTCCTCCGTCTTTCCACCCGGCTAAGCAACATAGATGAGGATGCAGCCATAGCCCAGTTTGTTAACTATCACGCAGCAACTCACCTTGTACCCGCCGGGAGATACGTGAGGACGTGGAAGATACGAGCGGACAGCGCACTTCTTGGAATGAGGAGACGGGAGGCGAAAATACTAAAAGCCCCGTCCCAGCCTGAGATTCAGCAGTTTTTTCCCCTCACTAGAGCGGCCGTCAATCGAAACCGCGAGTCAAAGTCACGTGGTACACTGACTTGCGGGGAGCTGAGCGTTGTAAGCTCAGTGCCGCCCGTATTGCCTGCTATCTCGGCCCCAGCAGATAGAGTGGGAGAGGACAAGATGGAGCACCAGATTCCTCAAGAGGAACGGAGTCCGCCACCTGCTATATCAGGAGAGCTGGAGTTGGAGTCAGAGCTCAGAGCGATGAGAGCCATAATGCAGGCTCTCCCTACACGGGCTGATATGGAGTCAATGTTCACCCGATTTGAAGAGGGTCACCGCAGAGACTTGGAGGTTGTCCGGGAAGAGGTTCAGCAACTAGTGGATGAGTTGAAACATGATGAAACGTCTTTAGTGCTATTGGAGGCCCGGGTTAAATGTTTAGAACAGACACAGACTTTACAGACCCCCGGGGCAGACTATATCCAGCTTAAGCTGGAAGAAATTGAGGATCGTAGTAGGCGGAAGAACCTGAGGTTCAGGGGGGTCCCAGAAGAGGTAGGGAGGGAGGTGTTACAGTCAACTATTACAGCAATATGCCATCAGCTAGTAACCTCACCCCCCTCCCAAGCGTTTGAATTTGAAAGATTACATAGAGCACTAGGCCCCCGCTCAGTTAATTTGAATAGACCCAGAGATGTTATCTGTTGCTTCCACCGTTATGCCCATAAAGAAATGATAAGCCGCGAAGCATGGGAAGCAGGAGATATTATATACAATGGGTCTCAAATAAAAATCCTGACGGATCTTTCCCGGGCCACTTTACAAAGGAGGGCGATGTTACGCCCTTTATTGGACAAGATCAGGAAAGCAGGGGGAACTTACCGATGGGGGTACCCAATCTCTTTAATAATAAAGAAAGATACGCAAACATTTGTCGTACACCGACCTTTAGATCTCCCTGAACTGTTTGATTTTTTGGGGATGGAAATAATGGAGGTACCAGATTGGTTGCAACATCTTCCAGGCCCAACAAGAAGAGCAACAAAATCAGCGGGAATAAAGACCCAAATGCCTTTAAGAGAAGAGGACCCCTAGAAAATAGACATTGAGAAGATGGAGGAGGGAATTCAATAGCCTGATCCCCTTTTGGAGACTGGGGAATTGGAAGATGGGGCTCAATCTCCCCCCTCCACGCAGTACTCTTTTTTCCCCTTTCTCTTTTTTTTTTCTCCCCCCCTTTTTTTTTTGTAGGCTCCCTTCCCCCCCCTTTTTTTTTTTTGGTCTCCTCTACCTCCCCCAGACCCCCCACCAATAAGACCCTCATAGACTGCACAATCACAGGAATTTACTTATTCATTTGGCATGTATATATATGTGTATGTATATGTATATATGTGTGTATATATATATATATATATATGTATATGTGCTTGTATTAGATCGGCAGGCCCCTCCCACTTTTTTTTTTGGAGGGGCCCCTAGTTTACGTTTTTTTTTTTTTGGGGAGTGGGACGGTTTATGTAAGTGTATTTGAATGAAAATTTTGGAGTATGGTAATAGAAGTGATCATAAGGGATAGGAGGCACATGATTTATTATTATTATTATTATTATTATTATTATTATTATTATGAACACAAAAAGCAGAGGGAAGCACAAGAAATGGAGTAGGGAAACAGAGATATTATATGTCCCCTACTATCCATTTTATCTTATTTTGATTATGTGATTATGTATATTTTTTTTATTTTGTGTAGGTAAACACAGAAGTACGTAGGTGTACACGGTTTTGTGTTACGTACATATAGGGTGTAGGTAGGAAAATGTAGAGATATGTATATAGATTTTTTTTTTTTTCGCTTCCTTTTTTTCTCACAAGAGAAGCACATTAGTAGTACTAAAATATTAAAAATACTCACGTATTAGTTGAAATATGGGTCGGAGAAGGGGGGGATGGAGGGGATGGGAGGCCGGGGGGGAGGAAGCTATGGGAGGGATGGGGGAGTAGGGAACTGGTGAGAAGAGAGATAGGTTACGGTATAAAGAGAATTAGATAGTGAAGTTAAATATGGAATACCCCTGTATATATAGCAGTATAATTTTTCAGGTACAGAATAAAGATGTTGAGAAGAGTATATGTAGATCTATATAAGATATAAGATGCAACTGCAGGGGAACTGTTGGAATTAATATAGTAGGGGAGGGAAGGGATATAACATAGCCTATACTCAGGAGAATGGGGGATGGGGAGGGAGGGGTGGAAGGTGGAAGGTAGAGGGAAACATGGTGGAGGAGAGGGGTTTAAGGGGGGGGGGGTTGGGAACGTGTAGATGAGAGGGAAAGCGAAAGGGGAAAGAGAGAAGAGGAGGAAGAGGGGGGAGAGGAAAGGGGCCTTGACTTTTTATATGGGATACCCTCTTAAAAGTCAGGTGTAAAAGAGAGCAGAGGCAATAGTAATAAGCAAGGTGAGATATGAGAAAAAAATTATGAGGTCTGATAAGAGGATGGTAAAAGTAAATAAAGATAGGTAAAATGCGGATGTTGATATTTGGGAAATTCAGGACAATAGCTGGGTGGAAGGGGGGGGGAGTTGGAGCTTCTTAGCCGGCTCGCACTAACACCCCCAATTTAGGTTTGCATCCACGGGAACCATTGGGGAAGGGTTCAGAAATGGGTGTTTTCCCTTAGGGGTTTAGGAAGGGAAAGAGGGAGGGAGGTGTGTTTTTTTTTTTTTTTTTAGAGATGGAGGGAATAAAAATAACTTCCCTAAATGCCAAGGGACTTAATGTCCCAGAGAAATGTAGGATGTTGTTGAATGACTTACGGCGCATGGGGACAGATGTAGCTTATGTGCAGGAAACGCATTTCAGGACCGGGGGACTCCCACTCCTCCAGAACAGATTCTATCCATGAGTCTATCATGCAGGAAACCAGGAAGCAAAATCCAAAGGAGTATCAATTTTGATTTCTAATCGACTTTCCTGGTCATTACATGATAAACGCTTGGACTCAAAAGGTAGATTCCTTTTTTTGAAAGGGAGCATTGGAGGAACTAAGGTGACACTGGCCACGCTGTATGCACCAAATGTACATCAATATTCATTTATAAAGAAGGTCCTTTCGGAGCTATCAGAGTTTGCAGAGGGTAAATTGATCTTGGGGGGAGATTTTAATATCTTTCTGGACCCTAAATTAGATACCTCCCAAGGGACATCATCAACACCAGGGGGGGGTCAGAAGGGGTATACTGCGGAAATTACATGAAGGGCAATTAGTGGATATCTGGAGGATAATGCATGCGGAGGAACGGGACTACACCTTTTTCTCTAATCCGCACCAAGTATATTCCTGCATAGACCTCTTTCTGATCCCTCATTATATGATTTCCTTAGTATCAGAAGTGATGATTGGAAATATAACGTGGTCGGATCACGCCCCGATCAGCTTGTGCCTCTCTCTATCCAATACGGTTCTTTCTCAAGAAAGAAGATGGCGGTTAAATGAGAGTTTGCTACAGAACCCTGAAGTCAGGGAAGATGTGGCTAAAGAAATCACAGCATATTTCCAAATTAATGATACGCCCGGAAGCGACCCGGGAATGGTGTGGGAGTCGCACAAGACAGTGATTAGGGGAGTCCTGATTAAACAGGGATCAATACTGAAGAAGAAGAGAGAAAAACAGACTAGGGAATTGCTAGAAGAGATCCAGAAATTGGAACTTCAACATAAAAAGACACAAGTACCTTCCGTGGGAAGGGAACTTGGTCAGTTGAGAAGACAGCTTACAGAGGTCCTGCGCTTCAAAGCGCATGCAACAATACAAAGAGGAAGGAAAATAAATTATGAACTGGGAGATAAGTGTAGCAAATTGCTAGCTGGGAAATTAAAAGAAAAAAATCGGTCAACATATATCCCACAAATTAGAGGGAAAGAAGGACACCTATTACGGAAACCAAAAGAGATAGCTGAGGAATTTGGAGAATACTATACTTCGCTATATAACCTGGCAAAAGAACCAGTCTCACAGTCAGTTATAGAGGAATATCTTTCGGCGGTAGATTTCCTAATGCTCCCATCACCAGCCCAATGTAGTTTAGAGACCCCTATCTCTATGGAGGAATTGAATACAGCACTAAAAAAGATTAAAGCAGGAAAAGCTCCAGGCCCAGATGGATATACTATAACATATTATAAAGAATTTGCTATACTATTGAGTGGTCAGATGGTGAAGTTCTTTAATGCATTGGGCCAGACAACGGCATTCCCACCGGATGCTCTACTAGCACATATCACGGTGATCCAAAAGGAGGGGAAAGATCCGGGGGAATGCGGCAGCTATAGGCCGATTTCATTATTGAACTCAGATTTAAAATTGTTCACGAAAATATTGGCATCAAGACTGCAGCTATGGCTTCCTCAGCTAGTAGATTTAGACCAGGTGGGATTCATCCCTACACGGGAAGCAAGGGATAACACGATAAAAGTACTTAACTTGGTCCACTTTGTCAACGAGAGGGACATCCCTTGTGTGTTCCTAAATACGGATGCGGAGAAAGCATTCGACAGAGTGAATTGGTGCTTTCTTTTTGAGGTGCTGCGACACGTGGGCTTAGGGGAACGTATGCTCAGTTGGATTATGGGTGTTTATACGACCCCACGCGCAGCAGTAAGGGTAAATGGAGTGTATTCAAAACCTTTTAAGATCATAAATGGAACACGACAGGGATGTCCCCTCTCACCCCTACTATTTGCACTCTCATTAGAGCCACTATTGAATAAAATACGCCAGAACCCGGATATACAGGGTGTTCAAATAGGAGATCAAATCCATAAAGTATCGGCATATGCGGATGATTTGTTGTTTTCCATGTCCAATCCACATATTTCACTTCCCAGCCTTGTGAGGGAGATCGACAGATATGGTAGGCTTTCAAATTTGAAAATAAACCATAATAAATCTGAAGCAATGAGTGTGGCAGTACCCGCCACGATGTGTAAAATGATACAATCAAACTTTAGGTTTAAATGGGAAACCAAGTTAAAGTATCTGGGTACGCATATACCATCAAATCTAAAAAACACTTTCAAGATAAATTTCCCACCATTATACAACTCAATAAGTATACTGCTAGATAAATGGCAACACGGGTTACACTCCTGGTTTGGCCGGAGCAATATAGTGAAGATGAGTATTGTACCAAAAATTTTGTACTTGCTGCAGGCCTTACCGATTACTATTCCAACGGACTTTCTCCGTCGAATGAGCTCTCTTTTCATGAAATTTATATGGGCTGGGAAGAAGCCAAGAATTAAGAAAGAGATTTTGATGATGCCCAAGAATTTTGGTGGGATGGGAGTGCCAGATATTGGAAAATACTACCGAGCGGTCCACCTGGCAAGGTTGGTGGATTGGTGTAGACATATAGATTTTAAAAGATGGGTGGACATGGAGCAACAAATCAGTCCGGTTTCTTTATGTCGAGCACCTTGGTGCTATACAACATTACCAACATTTTTGAAGAAACACCCTACGATCCGACCGACATTACGAATCTCCGCAAAGACATGTCAAAACCCGAAGTTTTCTTCGGGTCATTCGCCCCTGTACCCTATATTGGGAAACTATAGGTTTGTACCAGGTATAGAGACGGGAACTTTCAAGAAGCTTAAAGAGAAGGGCCTTACCCAGGTCTCACATTTTCTACAGTCGGAAACCTGGTCGACTATCAATGTGTTGACAGAAACTGAGGGCAATTTCGGATTAAGCCTCTGGCAGGCATTTCAAATAAACCATTTTTTGAGAACCTTGGGGTCTCCATCAGATTTTCAACGGCAATTAACAACATTCAAAGTCTATTGTGAAGATAAGTGTAACGGGTCCCCAAATATCAAGGGGTATTAACGCCGTTTACGATGTTCCCTCTCCTAGACACACATCCACTCGCTACCGATATCCACAGCTAAACGACCCTTTCCTATAGGAGCCGACCCCTCTGGAAGAAGACGAGACGCACTCTGTCTCTTCTGTAGTAGGAATCAATTTATTATTGACAAACATTGTAACTTTATACACAATTCAGGGCACATGATTTAACATGAACAAGGGCCCAGCTCCACCCACACATCCCAAAACTCAACACCTCATCCTGACATCTGCTAGGCTTCAAAAGATCCCAACACAATAGAATATACGATCTCCAATACACATCTTTTCACAAAGGGTTGGCAGCCAGTCTGTCTGGCACTTTACAATACACACAAGGACAGACTTAAATGAACAATAGAAATGCAAAACAACTTAATTCCTCACAGCAATGATACTTAACCCCCACATACAGTATACATCCAATCTATATACAATGTATATACAGCCTTGAATATGGCTATCACAGACCATATCGGGGGTTTCTTTTATTCACCCTGTGTCCAAAGTGACCCCACTGTCACACATCTCCCCTTTCGGCAGGGGACTAACAGAGGAGGGGACCCCAGACGGGTCTACTCCGAAGTTAGTCCATGGGTCCATTCTTCCAATGCTGGTATCCACCCAGTACCACAAATGAATTGCTCCAAGCAGAGCATTACTTACCCAGCCAACCTCTGCCTCTCTCAGAGAACATACCCGCCGCTGGGGAGAAGACAGGGTGACTGGGCTCAGTCCATCATGCTGTTGGGGATCTGGGTCGACTGCCCGGCATCCCTGGGGTATACAAGTGGAGACTGAAGTCCCATCCACTTGTGGTAGGTGGAAGTCCCCCAGTACTTGCAAAGCAAGGCTGACATCCTCCTGTCTCAGTGTCACACCATTTTCTGGGGTTGTGTCAGTGAGGACTGAAGTCCCATCCAATACCACAGGAACTCCCTCTTCTGTTAGTTGAGAGCCGAGGCCCGTGGCACTCGGCTCTGTTGCCAGCTCTTCTGCTGGGTTGCTGTGAGTGGAGACCGCAGTCCCATCCACCGATATCCGCTCAAGTGGCCGTTGTGTGCAGCGGCCAGTAGCATTCTGCCCTGCTGCCAGTGATTCAGCTGGGGGTAAAAGCTTTACCACCCCAGCTTGTTGCTGGAGAGAGGGGCCAACTGCCCCGGCTCCCTGAAACTCCACAGTTGTTTCCGGTGCTGGGCAGCACAGGTTGCTATCACTCTGCCCTGTTGCCAGTACTCCTGCTGGGGACTCCACACCATCTGCTCTGGCTACCTGTTGGGGAGGGAAAATGGCTGCTTCTCCTCCCTGCATCTCTGAAATCCACTCAGAAAGAGGAACCATCACCTTCTCAACTCGGGCCTCCAACACTGCCACGGGTGTAGAGCAGGGGTCTGCAGTACTTTGTCCTGCTGCCAGTACTTGAGCGGGCGATGCATAATTCATAACATCCTCTGCACAGTCCATTAAGTCCATACCTTCTGTAATCTGTGGCTGGGGAGATGAGCCAACTGCCCTAGCTCCCTGGAACTCCATATCATCCACTTCGGCTTTAAGGGTGGCAATCTTCAGATTTTCCACTGCTGATTCTTCAGCCAGGCTAGCTCCCTGGAACTCTATATCATCCACTTCGGCTTTAGGGAGGGCAATCTTCATCTTTTCCACTGCCGATTCTTCAGCCAGGCTAGCTCCCTGGAACTCTGTATCATTCACTTCGGCTTTAGGGAGGGCAATCTTCAGATTTTCCACTGCTGATTCTTCAGCCAGGATTTCATAGTTGTCAACTGGTAATTCCTGATAGTCCCAGGCAAAGGGAGCCCCACCCTGCTGCTGAGCAGAGTCTAGCAGCTGTTTGTAGGCAATCTCCAGCTCCCATTCCTGAACGGCCAGAAACTCCAAATCTTCCTGTGCCCAGTCCCCTTCCGAGACATTCAGTCTTTGTTCTCTGTGCTCCATTATTTCCTCCAAACGCCACTCCTGATCACTCCCAAAGTCAGGGTCCTCGGACAGCCTCCAATACAACAATCCCAGGCCATTATAGTCAAAGCCTTCCGTGGGGCTGTCATCCGCTGACCATGGGCACTCTTGGGCTACATACCACCGGAGGGCTCTGTAGCTCTCGTCCAACCGCATCTCTGCCCGGATCAGCCTGCTTAACTCAGCTGTCCACTCCTGCTTCGGTTGTTCCCCCAATAACAGCATTCGTACTTCATACTGCGACCAGTACCTTACATGGATGGAGGGGAGAACTTTTCCCTGGTGTTGCTGTTCGAGGGCTAGCACTTTCTTCCAGAGTTCGCAGCGGATCGAATCCGACCATCCCAGCAGGACCTCCTCTGATACTGGTCCTCTATGCTGTATCTGCATCTCTCGCAACCTCCTTCTGAATTCCTTTTCCATGTCGGCTGGTATCTGTATCTCTCCTCTACTTTCAGTTGGTGCTGCTTTTTTAGGTGTTGTCTCTGATTGCCGTATTTCCACCATTCTCTGCTCATGTTGTCGCTCATCCTGCCGCTCGATTTCTCTAATGGCTTCCTGTATGGCGGTCTCTGATGGGTTAGCACCATATAATGCCAAGCGCTCTCGAACTCGTTGCTGAAACAAATCTTCAACTGACCGGGGTCCTGCATCACCATTCCTCTGGTTCATCTCGGCTCTCAAGTAAGTCCTTCAGCGTGACTTTCCTGCAGGCTGCATAGCTTGGTCATTCACTGTGGTGGCTTGGAGTGTCCCAGGAACTGGAGGGAAAATCCCGCCGCTGCCAACCAATGTAACGGGTCCCCAAATATCAAGGGGTATTAACGCCGTTTACGATGTTCCCTCTCCTAGACACACATCCACTCGCTACCGATATCCACAGCTAAACGACCCTTTCCTATAGGAGCCGACCCCTCTGGAAAAAGACGAGACGCACTCTGTCTCTTCTGTAGTAGGAATCAATTTATTATTGACAAACATTGTAACTTTATACACAATTCAGGGCACATGATTTAACATGAACAAGGGCCCAGCTCCACCCACACATCCCAAAACTCAACACCTCATCCTGACGTCTGCTAGGCTTCAAAAGATCCCAACACAATAGAATATACGATCTCCAATACACATCTTTTCACAAAGGGTTGGCAGCCAGTCTGTCTGGCACTTTACAATACACACAAGGACAGACTTAAATGAACAATAGAAATGCAAAACAACTTAATTCCTCACAGCAATGATACTTAACCCCCACATACAGTATACATCCAATCTATATACAATGTATATACAGCCTTGAATATGGCTATCACAGACCATATCGGGGGTTTCTTTTATTCACCCTGTGTCCAAAGTGACCCCACTGTCACAATAAGGAACCACTTTTTCAAGTGATTTCCAAGATGTATAGGCTGTTGATTACCCCCACGGAGGATTTTGTGTTGCCAGGGGTCAGTAAATGGGAAAGAGACCTGGGAAGGACCTTTACTGTAACTCAGTGAAAACAGATTATCTTCTTAGCATTGAACTCCTCGGTCTGTACACGGACCCAGGAGTCCAACTTTAAACTCCTGACTCAATGGTACTACACACCGGTAAGGCTTCATAGGATGTCTATGGAGTATCTGGAGACCTGTTGGAGATGTGGGGAGGAAAAAGGAACATTATTACATATATTCTGGTCCTGTGAAAAAATGTGATATTATTGTCAGGAAGTGCAGAGAATATCTCAAAAATTTACAGAATTTCAGATACCAGATGACCCTGCGTTTTTTCTTTTACATTGTTCACAGATCCCGGTGCAGAAGTATAGGAAATCAATGATTTGTCACTTAAATAATGCAGCAAAAGTGGGAGTGACCCTACGGTGGAGAGACTCTAGACCACCCTCTATAGCAGGATGGCTTAATAGAGTGCGGGAAATAGGAGCAATGGAGGACTTGGTTCTCTCCACCCAAAATAAGCAGTATATTAAAACTTGGACAGCATGGAATTTATACATGTACTCTGAGTAAGTAAAGAGAATGCTAGATGAGGTAAGTGAGGAGTGAGGAGGGTCTAATATGAGATGCGAACCTGCACATGAGAGAAAATGGAAACTTGTTCTCTCCGTCTCTTGGTAGAGGTTGTTTTTTTTTTTTTTTTGGTTTTTTTTTTGAGGGGGTAAGGGGGAGGTAGATATGGGGTTGTAATGAAGAAGGAAATGAGAAAAGGAGGATCCTAGATAAATTAAGAGGGTGTTAAAGATGAAAGAGGGGAATAAAGGTTAATCTGGGTAGATACAATGATTCAGATATTGTAGACTTCAAGAATGAAGGAAGTTTGGGACAAAACAGATGTGTAGATGTATATTTGGATAAAGTGAACATGAGGTATTACGTATACAATTGTAACCATGAAAATGTCTGGTTGGAATGTCCCTTTTTTCTGTTTTTTTTTTTGTTTTCCTTTTCTTGTTGGTATAAAAGAAAAATAAAGATATTAAATGAAGATGAGGATGCACCGTGTCCACGACCAGCACTGTTGCCTCTAGACACAGAGCCTGCTTGCCCTATTTTATTGCCTCGTGACTGTCTGCCTCTCCTTGTTTGTCTTCCAGACATACTAATGGCCTGCAGTGAGATGTAGCTGCACAAAGGTGGGATGTATATATATATATATATATATATATATATATATACTGATTATAATGCAGCTATCAGAATCAACTGCCTGCTGTGGTATTAGTATGAGAAAAGCAGCAATTGTCTTCAGTTAGTTTTAGGTGCACACTCTGCAGAGGACACAGTACACTAACTGAAAATACTTGCAGCTCTCTGCCTGTGGTTTTATTATAAGAACACCATCAATTGTATTCAGGTTCCTTTAAGTGAATGCTGTGCAAAGGACAGAAGTACACTAAATGAAATTAATGCAGCTCCTTGCCTGTGGTTTTATTATGAGAACACCACTAATTGTATTCAGGTAAGCTTTAGGTGAACGCTGTGCAAAGGACACAGTACACTAAGTGAAACACTGCAGCTAGCACAATCACCTGCCTTCCTGTCACAGTATAGAGATAGAGAATAACAGGAACGGATCTAGCTAAACTGAATACAGTGTATAAATATATATACAACACCTAGGATGAATATATATCCTCTACACACTGTAACTGCAAGTAACTGACTCGCCTGCCTGCTCTATCTAACTCAAATCAAAATACACTGTCTCTCTCTCTCCGTCTGTATTTTAACCAACACCACAACATACTACACAAGGCCGACTTCCAGGCGGCCTTATATAGTGTGGGGCGTGTACTAAATCCCCTGAGGCATAATTGGCCAAAGCCACCCTGGCTTTGGCCAATTAAGGCTCTCCTTTTTTTGCACGCTGTGATTGGCCAAAGCATGCGGGTCATAGTGCATGCTTGGCCAATCATCAGCCAGCAATGCACTTTGATGTCACAGTGAATTATGGGCCATGATGCGCCACTCGAATTTGGCGCAAAGGCCCATAATGTTCGCAATTCATCGAACAGGCGATGTTCGAGTCGAACATGGGTTCGACTCGAACTCGAAGCTCATCCCTATTCGTTAGTAGCCCAAAATCCAGGCCCAACAGAGCAGATTCACAATCAGCCTCTGAAAGAAAGACTTGTCATTTGCCTTACCAGTCTTCCCTGGATTCCATGACCACCCTAATCCACATTCTGGGCAAAAAATTATTCCAATACACCACCTTGTCTGCCATTTTAGCCCAGAGTCTCTCACATAGACATCTCTGTTTAAACCCAGTGGGTTAAACATTTTACCCTAAGAGACAGTGGGTCCGAAAGAGGGTATCTGCATAATGCCAGTTTTCTGGTCTGAGAAAATATCACATTGCCCAGGTATTTTTATCTTTCACTTGGGGTATTCACTTGAGCGGTGAATAATCAGTAACGTATAAGGTGACTGGGCGTATAAGACTACCCCCTAATTTTACAGCTAAAAGTTTGGTTTTGGGATATACTAGCCATACAAGACGACCCCCTTCCGACTAGTCTATCTAGAAGCTTCGGTAACATACTGAAAGAGCAATAATGCCTTTGAGCAACTTTGTGAAGCAATGCTGCAGTGGTAAATACCTCATGTGCCTGGAAAAATCCACTGTAGGGGGAGAACCAATGTGTGCAGAGCCAGATGGAGGGTCAGGTGCTTCATACCAAAGCTCCGGTGGTGGATGGCGAGATGGCCATGGAAGGAAGAGGATCCAAGAGGTAGCTGAAACAACCGCTGACAGGAACAGGTTTTATTTGCAGCGCATTCTGTAACATACTGGTACGTGTATACAGTATACTGCTCTGAGCCAATCATGGCGAGCAATGTATTCTATTAATGAATACAAAGCCTGCTCGGATTGGCTTGGAGAGTCAGAGAGGTGCGGGTTGATGATGTTACAACCTCTGCCAATCCGAGCAGGCTTTGTATTCATTAATAGAATACATCACTCGCTGTGATTGGTAGAAGTTGGAACATCATTAGCCCGTGCCTCTCTGACTCTCCAAGCCAATCTGAGCAGGCTTTGTATTCATTAATAGAATACATTGCTCACCCTGATTGGCTCAGCGCGGTATACTGTATGTAGCCGAAGCTACATACAGTATTAGTGTGCATCCAGCGAGCTAACATCAAGCGGGCGGCCGGCATACCGGCGTATAAGATGACCCCCGATTTTTGGGGGATATTTTTAAGTACAAAAGGTCATCTTATACGCCAAAAAATACGATAATCAGGAATTTCCTTCCTAAGATGTAGCACCACAAGGACTCCAAGGCCCAGTAGATCACTAGGCAGTTGATCACTAGGCCATTTTACTGTAATTGTTTTCCGTAGAGGTTCAGTATTTGCCTTGTGTATACTAAGGGGTGTTCTCCCCAATTTATCACCCCGTAAGAGAAATTCACCCAAATTCACACAGAGGCAGCTGTCTGAACCACAAAATCTCTCTTGAAGTCGGTGGTCCATTTTTTTTACTAAGTATTGCTTTTAGTTGCTCAAAAGCACTTTCTGCTACAGGGTTCCATGTAACTATGGTAAATGCTCTGTCCTTGGCTTGGTCTTTCAAAGGAGAGGCAATTGTGGCAAACAGAGATGAGCTTCGTGTTCGAGTCGAACCCATGTTCGACTCGAACATCGGCTGTTCGTTCGTTTAACGAAGATCGAACATTATGGGCCTTTCGCGCCAAATTCGAGTGGCGCGTCACGGCCCATAATTCACTGCGGCATCGCAGTGCATTGATGGCTGATGATTGGCCAAGCATGCACTATGACCCGCATGCTTTGGACAATCACAGTGCAGAAAAAACGGAGAGCTGTAATTGGCCAAAGCCAGGGAGGCTTTGGCCAATTATGGCTCAGGGGGTTTAGTACATGCCCCACACTATATAAGGCCGCCGGCTCGACGGCCTTGTGTAGTGTATTGGAGTTGTGAAAAGAGAGAGTTTACAGAGACAGACAGTGTCATTTATATTGAGTTAGATAGAGCAGGCAGGCGAGTCAGTTAGCTGCAGTTACAGTGTGTAGAGGATATATATGCATCCTAGGTGTTGTATATATATTTATACACTGTATTCAGTTTAGCTAGATACGTTCCTGGTTTTCTCTATACTGTGACAGGCAGGCAGGTGATTGTGCTAACTGCAGACAGTCAGTGTTTCACTTAGTGTACTGTGTGCTTTGCAGAGCGTTCACCTAAAGCTTAACTGAATACAGTTAGTGACTATTATAGTGGTGTTCTCATAATAAAACCACAAGCAGAGAGCTGCAAGTATTTTCAGTTAGTGTACTGTTTCCCTCTCTGCACAGTTTTCACCTAAAACTAACTGCTGCTGCTGCTGCTTTTCCCATACTAATACCACAGCAGGCAGTTGATTCTGATAGCTGCATTATCAGTACAGACAATATATATATATATATATATATATATATATATATATATATTGTGATAGTGAGAGTCCCTGTCCCTATGGAAAGGGAGCAAAAACGGACACAGAGTCTGCATGTCAGCAGACTGCAGAACTACAGAGCATAGCTTGGAAATTGAGAAAACTGTTTTGGCAGCTTTCTCCGGGTTTTGCTAAGTTCGGATGGGGCTGTGTAGTTTGGAGATCCCGCAGAGACTTGGCTGGGATGGGATCTCCAAACCTGTGTCCGGGTCTTGTGGACAGCCAGCAGGGTGTGTGCTCAGGTGCACACAACCAATATAATGAGGGGCTGGTGAGAGCAGAAGGTGGAGGATGGTGGAGAGTGAGCAACTTGCTACTGCTAAGTGAAGACAGACCTATGTCTGGAGAGCGGTCTGCCCTGTGGGAGACTGCAGCCCATGTAAAGGGGATTCTTTGCCCAGGGACAGGGAAAGGCTGGCCAGCCTTGAGAGTCGGGGAGACTGAGGAAGCCAGTGAGTCCAGGGAGCTGGAAAGAATCGTTTCTATTTGAAAGCAAGCAGAGGAACTGCTGACGAGAGCCAGGTGGCTTGGTATGTTTTCATTTATGTGCTGAATGAAGTTTAAACCCCTGCGTGGGAATCCGAATGGACATTTTGCTTTTGTTTTTTTCTGTTTTAATAAACATGGGCTACCAGGCCCTTAACTAGAACGCCTGTCTGATATGGACTCACTGAATAAAAAAGCATCTATTCACTTGAGCTAAACACCCCCATCCCACATGTGGTGGATTTAGCGGGCACAAGACGGTGGAATCCGGGTCCTTGCTCCATAGTGAGTTCAGGTCAGGAACTGTTGGCTGCAGTGTCTATGGAAGTGCAGCCAGGAAAAAGGCATTGCGTGTTGCAGGTGGTGTACCTGTGAACGAAAAGTCAATTATTATTTTTTCTCTGTGGTGAACTGCTGCTAGCTGTGTGTGGTAGCCAGGCGAACTGCATTGCGCAGAAGTTTATTTGATGGACTGTTGCATGCAGGTTGTGTACCTGTGAAAGGAGAAACAAACAGATTTTTTTTTCATTTTCTCCGCCAAGAACTGTTACAAGTTGCTGTGTGCAAGACCGCAAGGATGGGGCGGTCAAAGCAGAAAAAGGAAGCAATCCTTGCTAAAGCCAGGGAACGGCTACAGTGGCTGGAGGGTATAGCACCACATGCCCCAGCCACACCAGAGAATTAGTCTGAGTGTGACATCGCTGTGATCTGGGGTAAATTACTCATGTCACCCCCAGTTAAAGCGGAAGTGAAAGAGAACGTTGTGCCTGGCAGCCTGAGCCCTAAGGTGCCACAGCATGAGGCAAGGAGGCCTCTGCACTGCATTCGTTGTAATGAGTGGGGACATGCTATTGCCCAGTGCCCCTTGTCACAAGAATGTTCGTGGAATAACCAAGCTGGACAGAAGGTTGATGAATTCTGGAACTCACCTGCTAGAGAATGTCACCAGTGGCGTCCCAGACAGAGGGATTAAGTAATCCGAAGTCGGCCTACTGATGATCGTGACCAACGTTGTCCTCAGGAGTGGTATCCCATGGCAACGAGTGAGAGACAGTCATTGAGGAGATGCCAAGGAGTTGAAATTCACCGTCCAGTACCATGCCTGGAATGTGGCCAGCTGGGGCACGAAATATTGTCTTGCCCTATATTCTGGGGTGCACCTAGAGGTAATGTTGCTAAACAGAACTCTTTACCTGTGGGCCAAGATCCCTTTGCAAATATGTTTGCAGCCACCCCTGGCAACAAGGAGGAGTTTTCTGTGGTGTCTGCAGGGGGTGCTAAACAGTGGGAGATGCCTGCTGTGATTTCATCCCATGGCCACCAGGGGGAGTTGGCCAGTAAATATGCAGCTGAGAGACAACGCACTCAAATGAAGGATATGACAATGGCTACAGAAATTGGTAAGACTGTTGCAGTTTATGGGACAGAACCCAATGAAATTAAAGTGTGTTCAGTGGGGATATCTGCAGTACAGGTGGACTTGCTACAGTGTGCTACCCAGAGTAGGGGGGAGGCACAGGGTAAAGCCCTACTGGCAGCAGGACTAAAGACTAAAAAGGACATGGGGACTCTGTATGTACCTGGTGGAATCCAGCAGAGTGCTGGAAGAGCTGTACTAGGGGTGACCAAAGAAATCCATATACCATGTTCCCTAGTGACAGAGACAGGTGCTGCCGGGTTGCCCAGGGAAACCTCCCAGGAGCCCACAATGTTGGAGCGGAGGGTTTCCCAGGTCAGCTGTGGAGCTGCTCAAGTGGGTAAAGGGCCACCCACAATAGCTACAGGTATGTCTAAGTGTCCTGATGATCCTCTAAAGGTTGAGAAATGTATTTCTGGAAATGTCATATTTGAGAAAAATGTTGGTAATATGATTACTAAAGAGGTTGGGAGTAGGATGTCTTCCATGACCACCAGAGGCAGCGCTGCAGGGTTGTCTGTGGAAACCTCCAGGGATCTCCCTGTGTTGGAACTGGAAGTTGTCCAGGGCCGCTCTGGCACTACTCTGGGGGAACAAGAAGGGACTGCGACACACAATGAGAGTGTGTGGGTGCAGACTACCCGCCTGGTATGTGACCAGATTGGTGAACAACTTATTCACCCTGTTAAAGCTGGTAGTGTAAAGCTGGATGTGATGGTAGGGCCACCAGAACAATCTGGTCAAAATAGAGTATTGCACCCTGCGTTATGTGACAAAGCATTGTCCCAATGTGAAATAAGTGAAACTGTGCTTGTACAATGTGATGCTTATAGAGATGACAAATGTACTGTATTGGGTAATGAGTCCCAGGTTCCTTTGGTGCCTCTTGGAACAGGTGATGCAGCGCTGCAGAATACCTGTCAGGGAAGTGCCACTGACTGGGACAGCTGGGCCAAACAATTGCTAGCCATGCTGGATAAGGCTAGGTTACGTAACACAGATGTGGACATAACAACTGCTATGCCCAACGGAGGGATTGCAGGGTGGCCAGTGGCCAAGGGCGTGTTGGCCCCAGCAGAGATTGGCCCCCTCCAATCAGAAGGACCAGTTAAGGGCGCATGCATGGCAGTTGTGTTATCTGCAGCCCAACCGCTGGAAAATAGTGAGTGCAAAAATGGGAATGTGATGTATGACCTGCAGCGGCTCGCTGATGCTGGGACAGAGAGGCTAAATGTGAGACGCACATCTGACAGCGCTCCAGTTGAGCACCAGGCTGTGTAGACCTATACCGCCAGTGAGGTGGAGGTCACTGTAAACGTCCCTACCTTCGCAGCTTCAGTGGATGAGCCCCTCCACGTCATTGATAAGGGAAAAGTCCCTAGAAAGGTCTTGTATGTAGATGTGGATCGCATTAAGATGACAAATGTGTTGTTGAAAATTCTTGAAGTCCAAAAAACACATTTGCTATACACCTGGGTGCCTCCACCGTGGTCGGACAAGGTGGTACTGCGTAGTACCAGTAGGTGGAGCCAAGTAGTACAAGCCAGGCTTGATGTTAATCACGAGAGGAACTGGTTGGTACCATTTTTATTAGCAGTGTGGAAAATGGTCTCAAGGTTCTCTGAGAGGGTGCTTCCAGTTACCGGTTTGGATGGAAGACGCTCAGGAGAACGTTTGAAAACATCAGAGGTAAGCAAAAACGGACACAGAGTCTGCATGTCAGCAGACTGCAGAACTACAGAGCATAGCTTGGAAATTGAGAAAACTGTTTTGGCAGCTTTCTCCGGGTTTTGCTAAGTTCGGATGGGGCTGTGTAGTTTGGAGATCCCGCAGAGACTTGGGTGGGATGGGATCTCCAACCCTGTGTCCGAGTCTTGTGGACAGCCAGCAGGGTGTGTGCTCAGGTGCACACAACCAATATAATGAGGGGCTGGTGAGAGCAGAAGGTGGAGGATGGGGGAGAGTGAGCAACATGCTACTGCTAAGTGAAGACAGACCTACGTCTGGAGAGCGGTCTGCCCTGTGGGAGACTGCAGCCCATGTAAAGGGGATTCTTTGCCCAGGGACTGGGAAAGGCTGGCCAGCCTTGAGAGTCGGGGAGACTGAGGAAGCCAGTGAGTCCAGGGAGCTGGAAATAATCGTTTCTATTTGAAAGCAAGCAGAGGAACTGCTGACAAGAGCCAGGTGGCTTGGTATGTTTTCATTTATGTGCTGAATGAAGTTTAAACCCCTGCGTGGGAATCCGAATGGACATTTTGCTTTTGTTTTTTTCTGTTTTAATAAACATGGGCTACCAGGCCCTTAACTAGAACGCCTGTCTGATATGGACTCACTGCATCAAAATGCATCTATTCACTTGAGCTAAACACCCCCATCCGACAATGTGCACCTAAAACTAACTGAAGACAATTGCTGCTTTTCTCATACTAATACCACAGCAGGCTGTTGATTCTGATAGCTGCATTATAATCAGTATATATATATATATATATATATATATATATATATATATATATATATACATCCCACCTTTGTGCAGCTACATCTCACTGCAGGCCATTAGTATGTCTGGAAGGCAAACAAGGAGAGGCAGACAGTCATGAGGCAATAAAAGAGGGGAAGCAGGCTCTGTGTCTAGAGGCAACAGTGCTGGTCGTTGACACGGTGCATCCTCATCAGCACGTGGCCATGGGACACGCTTGTCCTTCTTTTCGGCAGCTGGCCATGTTGAGCCGCAACATGCCCATGACTTGGTAGAGTGGATGACCAAGCCGTCCTCCTCCTCCTCATCCTCTCTCACCCAGGATCAGGGTACTTTGTCTGGCAAAGCAGCTGCCAAAGCGGCCTCTTCCCTCGGCTCAATGGCATCAGTCACTCCTTCCCTAGCCCCACCATGTCCTCCTGAGGAGTCCCCCGAACTGTTTGACCACAGTGTTGGGTACATGCTCCAGGAGGATGCCCAGCGTTTTGAAGGCTCTGATGATGGAACCCAGCTGGAGGAAGGCAGTAATGTGAGCTCAGAGAGAGGGGGTAGTAACGTGAGCCCAGAGAGAGGGGGTGACCAACAAGGACAGCTATCTGGCAGTCATGTTCCCCCAGCTGCAGCTTACTGCCAGATTGGCTCCAGTGATGAGGAGGGAGGGGATGATGAGGTCACTGACTCCACGTGGGTGCCTGATAGGAGAGAGGAGGAGGAGGAGGCACATCTCCAATGAGGCAGGATGCCCTCCAGGGGCCAGCTTAAGGGCAGCACACGACCGCATCACACCGCTGCTGTCTCTGCGCGTTATTCCAAAAGTTCTTTGGTGTGGGCCTTTTTTCAGACGTGTGCAGCAGACCGCACCATTGCCATTTGCAACATATGTCAAAAGAGTATCTTGCGTGGCCAAAGCATCAGCCACTTGGGCACCACGTGCTTGACCAGACATATGTCGACCTGCCATACAGTCCGTTGGCAATCGTACCTAAAAGACCCACACCAAAGAACAAAGCGGACCTCTCCTTGCTCTTCATCAGCTGGGATCTCCAACCCCACTATACCTTCAGTCCTCTTTGAAACCTGCACTGAGAGGAATGAAGGTGTAGATTTTGGTGTGTCACAGCCAAGTACTTGCACACAATCTGCTATTGGTACACCGACATCCGATTGTACCAGGCAAATTTCCCTGCCCCAGCTGCTGCACCACCGAAAGAAGTTTGTTATCAGCCATCCACATGCCCAGCGGTTGAATGCCAGCTTGTCGAAATTGCTAGCACTTTAACTGCTGCCTTTTCAGTTGGTAGACTCTGCCCCCTTCCGTGAGTTTGTGAATGTGCGGTTCCTCAGTGGCAGGTTCCCAAACGCCACTTTTTCTCATGGAAGGCGATTCCGGCTCTCTACCGGCATGTGGAAGGCAATGTCTTGGCCTCGCTGGACAGGGCGGTCAGCAGTAAGGTGCATATTACCGCTGACTCATGGTCCAGCAGGCACGTTACCTATCTTTCACGGCGCATTGGGTGACTCTGCTGGCAGCTGGGAAGGATGCAGGACAAGGTGCAGTAGTGTTGGTGGTGGTTCCGCCGGACATATAATGCCAGTGCTCGGCTGGCTGACCTGCAAAAGGATTCCAACCTGCTAAAGAATCCCCTAATCTGTGACATGCCCACCAGGTGTAACTCTACGTTGGCCATGCTGCAGCGGCTGCACACGCAGAGGGCCATCAATGAGTATCTGTTGCAATATGGCACCAGGACAGTGTCAGGGGAGCTTGGATTTTTTCCACGTGCCAGTGGGCCATGATCAGGGATGCATGCGCTGTCCTGACACGATTTGAGGAGGCCACGAGGATGGTGAGCAATGACAGTACATGCATCAGTGATACTGTCCCTCTTGTCCACCTGTTGAAGCACACGCTGCGTGCAATAATGGACAGGGCATTTGAGGCAGAACAGAGGGAGGAAGAGGAAGACTTCCTTACCTCTCAAGGCCCCCTTTATCCAGACAGTGTTCCTGCTGGCCCGGCTATCACACAGGAAGAGGACGAGGAGGAGGAGGAGGATTATTGTGTCAGAATGGAGGTGGAGCCTAGCACTCAGCATCAGCAGCAGTCTCCAAGGGATCAATTACAGTCCCAAGACACCCATGGACTTGTACGTGGCTGGGAGGAGGTGGCTACGGATCATGTCGTCCTCAGTGACCCAGAGGATTCTGCACCGAATGCCTCAGAAAACCTACGCTGCATGGCCTCCCTGATCCTGCAAAGCCTGCGGAAGGATCCTCGTATTCGTGCTATCAAGGAGAGGGATCATTACTGGCTGGCAACCCTCCTTGATCCACGGTAAGGTTGTGGACCTTATCTTGCCATCGCAGAGGGAGCAGAGGATGAAGCATCTTCGGGAGGCCTTGCAGAAAGGTCTGTGCAATGTGTTCCCAGAGACTGGGAGGTTACAAATTTCTGGTCCTGGACAACGTGTTGCTGAGGCTCCGGTCAGTCAAAGAAGGAGCTGTGGAGAAGGTGGCCGTCTGACCGATGCGTTCAGACAATTTTTTAGTACGCAGCCCCAAGGTATGATCGCTTCCAGCAACCATCGCCAGCGTCTGGTTTACATGGTGCAGGAATACCTAGGGGCAATATCAGACTTGGACACCTTTCCCACCGAAAATCCTCTGGGTTACTGGGTCTTGAGGGTGGATCACTGGCCAGAGCTTGCACAGTATGCAATTGAGCTACTGGCCTGTCCTGCATCCAGCGTTCTTTCGAAATGCACATTCAGTGCTGCTGGAGGCTTTGTAACCGATCACAGGGTGTGCCTGTCCACCGACTCGGTCAATCGACTGACCTTCATAAAAATGAATCAGCCTTGGATCACCACCAGCTACCAAGCACCTGATGCTGATGTAACAGAATTTTTTTTTTGGAAATGTCAGATCCCTCCAAGACTGCCTATGCTGATGCTGAGTGACTATCCTGTTATGCTGAGTGACTATCCTCTTCCTTCTCAATAATCATGCTGATAGTGGTTCTGGGCACCGCCACCAGTGGCTAAGGCCCAATTTTTCAGCCCCTGTTTAACAGGGGCATGTATTTACAATTTTTGATGCAATGTTTTGCAGCAGGGCTCATTGCTGTGCTCCAACTACAGTATCTGTGAGGGGTTGCAGTGTTGTGGCACCAGCACCAGTGCCTAAGGCCCAATTTTTCAGCCCCTGTTTAACAGGGGGCGTGTAAATACAATTTTTAATGCAACACTTTGCAGCAGGGCTTATTGCTGCGCTCCAAGTACAGTATCTGTGAGGGGTTGCAGTGTTGTGGCACCAGTGCCTAAGGCACAATTTTTCTGCCCCTGTTCAAGAGGGGCATGTAATTACAATTCTTGATCTAATATATCACAGCAGGGCCCATTCCTGCACCCACCAAGAGTAACTGTGAGGGCTTACAGTGTTGTGGCAACACCACCACCACCACCAAAGGCCCAATTTTCTGCCCCCGTTCTACAGGGGCATGTGATTACAATTCTTTATCTAATATTTCACAGCTGGGCCCATTCCTGCGCCCACCAAGAGTAACTGTGAGGAGTTATAGTGTTGTGGCACCAGACCCACCACCACCGCCAAAGGCCCAATTTTTCCTACCACTGTTCAACAATGTCATGTAATTACAATTCTTGATTTAATATTTCACACAGCTGGGCCCATTCCTGCGCCCACCAAGAGTAACTGTGAGGACTTACAGTGTTGTGGCACCACCACCACTACCAAAGGCCCAACTTTTCCTACCACTGTTCAACAATGGCATGTAATTACAATTCTTGATATAATAGTTCACAGCAGGGCATTCCAGCGCCCACCAAGAGTAACTGTGAGGGCTTACAGCGTTGTGGCAACACCAAGACCTAAGGGCCAAATTTCTGCAGAGTATATACGGCAGGCCCCTTTCAAACATCCAACTTACAAACGACTCCTACTTGCAAACGGAAGGAGATAACAGGAAGTGAGAGGAAATCTACCCCTAGGAAGGGACATTCTCTCCTGTAAGAGTTAATATGGGAAAAAGGTGTCGCCTCTCCACTGATGCTTTATCACCAATCCTTGCTTCAATAAAAAAAACAAATTTTCAAAAAACATTTGTCATTGGGACGGAAAGTGAGGTGAAATGTTCTGAACAGGTGCACAGACAGCAAAACAAATGTTACATGGTTGATAACCCTTCCCTAATCCCTATGTTTTCCAAAAAGCTTAAAAATTGATTTTTTGGCTGAAGCTACACTTAAAAAATGTACCTGTTCCAAATTACAAACAGATTCTACTTAAGAACAAACCTACAGTCCCTGTCTTGTTTGCACCGCCTGTATACTGCTGTTCAGAGTATATAGGGCCTTTTTTTAATTTGGGTGCGGGGGTTCCCCTTAAAGTGGTTGTAAACTCTCTTTCTCATCATTGCCTAAATATATTACCCATAACACAGGCAGCTGATTGCTGCCTGTGTAACTGTACTCACCGCTTTAGTTTCTTTAAAAATGTATTTATTTGATATTAATGACGTCACCACGCATGCGCTGATTACTGCGTGAAAACCGGCTTGTAATGGGCACAGAGAAGTCTCGCGCTATTAACAACCAGCAACACTTCCTTGTACTCCCCCTTGTGACTATAGAAGACGTCACAAAAGGGGTGTGAAAACAAACAGCAGCATTCCTAGTATACTGGCTGACGTGGTAACCGCTATCCAGATCGAGGCTTGGATACGGCGCTACTGCGCATGCGCGAGATTCCTAAAAGGGACCTAGTAAGGGTGGAAGTGACGTCAGAAGTTGCTTCAAAGAACAGGAGTAGTAATGGAGATTCCTATACCCAGAAATACAGAGAAAAGACAGGCTACAATAAAGGTATTTGCAGGAATTTGCGGGCCTCGTTTTTCAAAATAATATATTGCAGAAGCATTGGAATAACCTTGAGCACCATAATAATTGAAAATTAGGAAAAGTGTACCGGGGTTTACTTCCTCTTTAATATCCATACAAGACCCAAAGGGGCTGGTAGTGGGCTGGGGGGGGTACCCATGCCATTTTTCTCAATGATTTTCATCCATATTGCCGGGACCAGACATTACATTAAAGCTGCAAGCAGTTTTAAATTACTTTTTTTCCTTTAGAAATGTCATTTTGTGCAGGGACAGTTCTAAACACGGGACACACGTGCCACTTCACAGGCATACGTTAGACACCCCCCAGGTACGATATTTAAAGGAATATTTAACTTTTTTTTTTCACTTTATGCATCATTAAAATCACTGCTCCCGAAAAAACTGCCATTTTTAAAACTTATTTTTGCATTGATACATGTCCCCTGGGGCAGGACCCGGGTCCCCAAACCCTTTTTAGGACAAGAACTTGCATATTAGCCATTATAATTAGCACTTTTGATTTTGAACGTTCGCGTCCATTGTATTTAATAGGGTTCTAAAGTTTGCGCAAACTTTTTGTCCGTTCGCAGGTTCTGGTGCGAACCGAACCGGGAGGTGTTCGGCTCATCCCTAGTGGCAAACATAAGCATGCACCTACTCTAGAAGCTGACCATATGGAGGATAGTTCACACCTGCCTTATAGTCACTGGATGTGACCACTCCCGATTAGCTCAAACCTTGCTGGTTTGTGGTTTAAAAAAAAAAAAACTTAAATCTGCTAACAAAAACCTTCACTATTCCATACACATTTGTTCTCCAATGTGGCAACTATTTATTACTTCAGTGCACCAATAGCCACTGGATTAAAATGTAACCTTTATTTAGGATTTTATTAAAATGTATATAAACAACTGTGTGTGTGCTTTTTTACTTATAGGGAAAGGCTGAAATCTAATCCAAAAGATGGTAGTACAAAATACACAGATATATTGATGGTCAAGGGTTTGTTACTGTCCAGAAACAAAAAGGTCCCCACCTACAATTCTGTACCACAACTCTCTGCAGGACTAGGGGACATGCAAAGGACTCCATATACAAATAAATAGTCATGGAATGGAGGTGTTATCATGCCTCAATAGTTTGGATGGAAGAATCACCTTCACTCGACAATACAAATAAATGGCACAGCATTATACCCCAATCCAAATAAAAACACCAATGGAGGTGCCCAATTCAAAATCAAAATCAAAAAGGTACAATGACTTAAGGGAAAATAGTTTGGACCTCCTGTTCACTGTGCCCCCTCCATGTTGGAAATCTGGACTATTGAAAGCCTACCATAAGTAATACAAGGAGTCACCAGCCCCCTTCCCAAGAAACCATGTGTACCCCCAAAGAAAATAGTTTTAAAAAGTGCTCCCAAAGAAGTGAAGGGGGGGGGGTCAAACTATTGATCCTTAAACCACTGTACCATTTTGATTTTGAATATGGCACCTCCATTTTTTTTGGATGGGGTATAATGCCGTGTCATTTACTTTTATCGCCGAGTGAAGACATGATAGGATCTCCATTCCATGACTATTCATACAGGGTCTTTGATTTGTATATGAAATCCTTTGCATGCCCCCTAGTCCTGCATAGAGTTGTGATACAGAAGCATAGGTGGGGAGCTTTTTTTTTTTTTTTTAATTGGTTGTCAACTCTGCCACCCCATATGCAATTTATGACCACCTGAACCCTGGGCAAATTACTTTCCCAGTCTATACTAAAAAAATACCACATTGTCTAGGAAGAAGGATGCATATTTCTGGTGTGGCTGAACTACCCACTCAAAATGTATGTGCATAAACTGCCCAAACCTCTGGAGTGGCAAACATTATATACAGTAGTTACATAGTTACATAGTAGGTAGAAAAGAAAATTGAATAATGAGGTTTAACATAAGACCTCAAGTAACCTACCCACTCACTAAGAAAAGTGGGGCTCTATGGCTAAAAAAATGCATATATAGAAAGAGGCAGACTAGCATAGCTGCCTAAGGGTCGATTCGTTGAGCCACCGGGGTATGGTTACAGATATAATTAATTACAAAAATAGACCAAATAGCGGTATAGAAAATTGTATTGAATAATATACGGTAAATTAAAACAATGCATGAAAAAAGGGGAACCACCGACCATCACCAATAAAAAAGACAATGTTGTCTTTTTAATAGAGGTTGTATAAAGACAATAGTCCATCCAGGTCAACCTGTGTAGGTGTTTCAGTGTCTATAATTATTTCCCATATCTCTGTATGTTGTGTTCTTTAAGATGCACATCCAAGAGTATTTAAAAAATATCCATACTCCCGCTGCCACCATGAATTGTGGAAGAGTTCCACTACCTTATTGCCCTGACAGTGAAAAAACCCCAGCGCAGTTTAAGGTTAAACCGCTACTCCTCCAATCTCATTGTGTGGCCCCATGTCCTCTTACATTCCCTGAGACTGAATTGTTTTTTTCCTATGCTGGGTTTACCATTGAGATATTTGTAAATCGATATCATGTCCCCTCTCATGACGTAGGGGGCGGGGTCACCTTCACTGGGTGTAAGGCTGAGCGGACCTGATGGGGAACGTGAGAAGGGGCGGTCTATTAATTTATTACACTGCAGAGGAAGTTCCCCATCAGGTCCGCTCAGCCAATGACGTTTCGTGTGGAGTGGAGACTGCAGCGCTGGACATCGGATCACCGCGGGACACTGGATTACATCTCTGGAATGGGTTTTTTATTTTTTATTTTTAATAAAGGACTTACCCAACTGTGTATTTTTTACACTTTCTTTGTGAAATGGTAGGGGTACAATGTACCCCTTACCAATTCACATAGGGGGGGGCGGGATCTGGGGGTTTCCTTTGTTAAAGGGGTCTTCCAGATTCCGATAAGCCCCCTGCCCGCAGACCCCCACAACCACCGGGCAAGGGTTGTGGGGATGAGGCCCTTGTCCCCATCAACATGGGGACATGGTGCTTTGAGGGGTCACAGACCCCAAAAGCATCCTCCCCATGTTAAAGGCATGTGGCCTGGTAGGGTTCAGGAGGGGGGGTGCTCTCTCATCCCCCCTCTTTTCCTGCGGCCTGCCAGGTTGCGTGCTCGGATAAAGGGTCTGGTATGGATATTTTGGGGAACTCCACGCATTTTTTAAAAAAATTTGCAGCAGGGTTCCCCTTAAACATTTTTTTTTTATCAATGACTTTTCTCTGTATTGCCGGGAGCCGACGATTCATTATAGCCGCGAGTGCTTTTAAATTACTTTTTTTCCTTCAGAAATTACACTTTGTGCAGGGACATTTCTAAGCATGAGAAACAAGCACTGCTTTACAGGCATACTAAACACCCCCCCTCCCCCCCGGTACGAAATTTAAAGGAATATTTCACTTTTATTGTTTCACTTTAAGCATTATTAAAACCACTGCTCCCAAAAAAAACTGCAGTTTTTAAAACTTTTTTTTGCATTGATACATGTCCCATGGGGCAGGACTCGGGTCCCCAAACCCTTTTTAGTACAATAACTTGCATATTAGCCTTGATAATCAGCACTTTTGATTTTGAAAGTTCGAGTCCATTGTATTTAATAGGGTTCTAAAGTTTGTGCAAACTTTAGGTCTGTTCGCAGGTTCTGGTACGAACCGAAGGGGGGGTGTTCGGGTCATCCCTAGTGACCAGAACTGGACGGAATACTCCAGATGTGGCCTAACCAAAGTTTTATAAAGTGGTAAGATTATAGTTTTGTATATACCTTTTTTACGCATGCTAAAATTCTGCCAGCTTTGGTAGCTGCAGCTTGATATTGTATTGCTCAGTCTGTCATCTACTAGAACCCCCAGATATTTTCTCATCCTTGATTCCCCCAGCAGTTCTCCTCCTAGTGAGTAGTTTGCATTTATGTTGTTTTGCCCCAAGTGAATTACTTTACATTTCTCCACATCTTTTCTTTGACACCATTGATATGGAGGAATAACCTATAAACCTTAGTCAGGTCCATGGTGGATATGATTTGTACTAGTCCTCCCTATTCATTAATTGAGATAGACCACTCACTTTTGGACATCTCTTTTATCCCAAGAGCTATAATTTTTCTGCACCTTATCTGCTATAACCTGTCTTTGTTCTTCTGGATCTTGATAAGGCTAAAAACACGCCTGGGGTTTTGTTATTCTCTATTGAGACAACCGTTTGGTTTTGCTGCAGCAACTCTTTCATTTCCTACTATTGCACTTTGGAAAGGTATCAGACATGTTAACTTCTGACACCCAAGAACCAATTGGCAGCAGTGGGCTAACTAGAGTGGCCACACACCATTCATCCTTCTAGGGTTTAATTAGATTCACAAAGTATATTGGTCGTGGCTTCTGCTTAAAGTGGTTGTAAAGCCTTACAGACCACTTTCGCCTACAGGTAAGCCAAGATTAAGGCTTACCTGTAGGTGCTTGAAATATCTCCTTAACCTACACCAGGGATCCTCAAACTACGGCCCTCCAGCTGTTGCGGAACTACAAATCCCATGAGGCATTGCAAAACTCTGACATTCACAGACATGACTAGGCATGATGGGAATTGTAGTTCCTGAACACCTGGAGGGCCATAATTTGAAGACCCCTGACCTACACAGTTTACGAGATATTTGCAATGTCCCAAAACAATGCCATCTTCTGCGCATGCGCACTCTTGAAAGGGCAAGCTGTGCCGTTTCAAGCTGGGGTCATGCCGTGACTGGTGGCTCCCATGCGCATGCGCAGGAGTGATGTCACACGACTCCGGTCAGTCACAAAGCCGGAGTTTGCAGCCCCAGAAGAAAGAAGGGCGAAGAATGGATGCTTCCAGCCAGCGAGGAAATTGGGGACATCGCAGGCTACGGTTTCAGGTAAGTGACACATAATGGGCTACTATGCGATGCATAGTAGCCCATTATGCTTTACCTTTGCAGGAAAATCATAAAATAAATTAATAATGAATAAAGCGGAAGTAAAAACCCATCAGGGTTTACTTCCTCTTTAACTGGCTGGAATACAGTTTACCTCTCAGACTTGTTCAAGGGTCTCAAACAAGCCTTGTCATTGAGGCAGAACTTTACTGACTGAACCAACACCACAAACCTGTCTCCAGGTTGAAAGTTTCCTAGTCATTCCAGCCTATTGTAAAACCCGATTTGAGCCTCAATGCAACTCCTAACAAACCACAGACATGGCCACTGCGATTTGATCTTACATCTGAGATACTTGTTGGGTGTTGGTTCCTGTTACTAAGTCTCTTTTGCAATATCCTATTGACTATGGATAGGATGGCTCAAACTGAGAAAATCTCATGGTAGACTGCAGAGCCTCTTTTGCTATTCTACTGATGATGAACATATATAATGGTTCTTTATTGATAGCTTTTACTGTGGTGTTTCTCAAACAAATTATTTCTGGATTGCGAGTCACATAATCTAAGATAACCAGAATATACTGGTGGCTAGGGATGAGATTTGAGTTCGTGGCCATGCAGAGTTTAACCCAAACCCAACAGTTAATATAGAGTTGAGACTGGTTCTCAACTTAAGTAGGGTGGTATGGGGAACTGTCTTTAGCCTATGATAGGCAAGCTGCTGCTTGGGTTTCCCTTGTGATGGCTTCCAGTGTGGTGCAAAAGTGTTGTGGAAATTTTATGAAGATGTATTTTATATGTATTGTCATAGTGTCACCCAGTGTTAGTACTTCCGCAACCCACTCTAAAGAGCTGACTGAGGCAGTCTGAGGCTGGTTGAATCCTGTCTGGTAGTGGAAAACGTCTTGAGGTTGGAGTGTGATGTTTGCAGCGTGGGGATATTTTCGCCGACGAGGGGCCCTTTGTGCAATAGTTGAGGAGGGGATATGCTCGCTCTGCAACAACATCATTGGTTATATGCAGATGTGCGCTCTTGTCTCTGCTGTGTCTGATCAGCATGGTCAAGATTCGTAGTGCCCGCCTGCAGATAGCCTCCCTTCCACAAGCAATAATTGTATAATCCGGATATGCGTTATTCTATGGAATGGCGCAAAATAAGGATTCCTATCAGCGGTAATATGAGAGCTCATGGGCGTTTCAGAGTCAGGGAAAGCGCCCATGTTTTAAAGCAATACGGCTTTGTTTGTTAAGAGCATACATGCTTTTCCTGCCTGGACACGCAAAGACTTTAGCCATCATTGTATTCATGTATTGTATTGTATTGGCTTGTTTTGGATTGTATTGTATTGGACATCCTGTTAGAGGGATGCCCTTGTATGGTCATTCTCCTGTAAAGGTCATCTTCCTGGGTGGAGCTGACATTGCCTTTACATCACTTCCTGTTAACTTCTTCTTGTGATGGCGTCATCACTTCCTGGGGGGATTTTAATAAAAAGGATCGAGGCTGACTGGGCTAGGCAGTAATGCTGGGATGCCGAGATGAGAACATAGCAGTGTGGTGATGTTTGGTTATTGAATTAATGGGAAATTGAACAAATGGTGAGTGAACTTTCAGCTTAAGATGCATTATTGCATTAAGACGAAGTGTGTGCTTATTAGCACAAGGAGAAATGGCTGTGTGCTCTGCATGCAGCCTGTTATCTCCATATCCAAACTAAGCAAAGAGACCAGAAGACAGTCCTTGGTAGCAAGGTAGCTTTCAAAGCATGTCAGAAGCTTCTCTGTTGTTTTGGGATTAGTATGACCAACCCACTCATATATAGTGAACATGAGATAGGGAAAAAGGCCATCCCGGTCCTGCCCATTTTTGCCAAATAGCTTAAATAGTAACTGCAGTCTGCTCACATAATTTGTAATAAAAACATCTTTGCGGGTCTGAAGCTTCCCTCCAACCACTTTGCATATTATTTTATATATACTGTGATTCTGTACTTGCCAAATATGCTGCAGAATTATCCCTCCACTAAGTCTGGCTACATCCATTTTAACTGTGGGCAGCTGAAGCCGCTGCCTGTTCACTTCCTGGATTTACACAGACACACAGAGGCACACCTCTAGCTCTGCAGCCCTACAGCTCTCATTGGCCCTCCTGTGACTCACCCCCCCTCCCTGCCTGGCAAACTCTCACGGGAGTGAGAGAGAGAGAGAGAGAGCTGTACATGATATCATAAGCCTAGGCTAATGACCAGAAAAGAAAGAGGAAGTGGGCTGTGTTTACTGGCAGAAAAATAAAATGTTTTACTATCCAAAGATAAAAGAACAAAGGGCAGAAGATTAAATAGATGGAAAGATGAAAAATGATTGAAGGATCGCTTTAAGAAATATGCTTTTTAGCATTTTATTAAAACATTCCACAAACCTGTCAGTGTGTGAATGATACATAGAAGTTCTTAACTGTTTATTCTTCAGTAGTGTACATAACTCCTTCATCACATTTGACATAAAAGGTGTCCCTTGTTCCATAGGAATCTCTTTTGTTATTCTAGTGATGATGAACATATGGAATGGCTCTTTAGTTATAGTTTTTGTTGTGGTGTTTCGCAAACAAATAATTTCTGGATAACAGGTTACAAAATCTACGCTAACCGGAACGTATTGGAGGCTATAGGGATAAGATTTAACAACTTCCAGACCGCCGCACGCTGATATACATTGGTTGCCATAACCCAGGTATCCTCCTCTTCAGCCGGTGGTCCGATTTCCGATAATTGTGGTCACGCGGATTTGCCGTGAGATCACTTTTATTGGCGACGGGAGAGGGCCGCCCCTCCCGCCGTTCTCCCGTGCCCTCTGCCACTTACCGGAGCCATCAGCAGCGGCGGAGGCGATTGGGTCCTTCTCGTGGCTGGGTATGGAGACGAGTGAGGGGAAGATGGCCCCCACCCATCTTCATACCATAGCAGGACGGAAGTGATGTCAAAAGGTCACTTCCGCCCATAGCTCTTAAAGGTATTTTTTTATTGCATTTTAGTGTAAGTATGAGATCTGAGGTCTTTTTGACCCCAGATCTCATATTTAAGAGGACCTGTCATGC
This sequence comes from Rana muscosa, assembly GCA_029206835.1. Lineage (NCBI taxonomy): Eukaryota > Metazoa > Chordata > Amphibia > Anura > Ranidae > Rana > Rana muscosa. The sequence goes on along the minus strand of CM055117.1, from coordinate 798,530,717 downwards.
TTTTTTTCTATTGCAAGGGATGTTTACATGGAGATTTTTAAGGGTAAAAGTTTGTCGCCATTTCACGAGCGGGCGCAAATTTGAAGTGAGATATGTTGGGTATCAATTTACTCAGCGTAACATTATCTTTCACAATATAAAAAAAAAAAAAATGGGCTAACTTTACTGTTGTCTTATTTTTTTACTTAAAGTGTATTTTTTCCCCAAAAAGTGCGCTTGTAAGACCGCTGTGCAAATACGGTGTGACATAAAGGGGGTTATTTACTAAAGGAAAATCCACTTTGCACTACAAGTGCAAAGTGCACATGAAATTGCACTGAAGGTGCACTTGGAAGTGCAGTCGCTGTAGATCTGAGGGGGGCATGCAAGGAAAATAAAAAACAGCATTTTAGCTTGCACATGATTGGCTGATAAAATCAGCAGAGCTTCCCCTTATTTCAGATCTACCCCTCAGATTTACAGCGACTGCACTTCCAAGTGCACTTTCAAGTGCACTTTGCACTTGTAGTGCAAAGTGGATTTGCCTTTAGTAAATAACCCCCAAAGTATTGCAACGACCGCCATTTTATTCTCTAGGGTGTTAGAAAAAAAAATGTATAATGCTTGGGGGTTTTAAGTAATTTTCTAGCAAAATAACAGTTTTTAACTTGTAAACAACAAATCTCAGAAAGAGGCTTGGTCCTTGAGTGGTTAAGTTTGTGGCCATGTAGAGTTTGACCCACTTAATGGGAAAACTAAATGGGCAGTTTGTCCATGCTCCAAACCTTTAGATGCTGCTGCCAAATGTCATTAATGTACTTTTGGTGTCAATATTGGAATTAATTTAATGACTTTCCTGCATCCTAAAAACCAAGGATGCTATTTAGGCTGTCTGCCTGCATTCTAGCAATTGATTATGTCATTGGTTTGTACACCAAAACAACCAATGGTGTTCTGGAAAAAAGGAAAAAAAAAAGAAGAAAAAAACTTCTTCCCTCAAAATCTATATCAATCTATATAATCAAAGGCAGAAAAAGCTGTAAAGAAAATGTCTACAGCTATTTCTGCCTTTGTTTATAGAGCTTGGGCTTTTGGACTATTGTTTGGTGCATACACTACATACCTGAGGGACATCCTCCCATGGTCCCGTAGGCATGGAAAACTATTGACTCTTCAGCCTCGTACACACAAACGAGTTTCTCGGCAAAAACCAGCAAGAAACTTGCTGGCAGAGATTTCTTGCCGAGAAATTCGTTCGTGTGTATGGTTTCTCGTCAAGAAAAGCGACAAGAATCTCGACGAGAAAATAGAGAACGTGCTCTCTATTTTCTCGTCGAGATTCTCGTCAGCCTGTTTCTTGACGAGAAAATTGTGTGTGTGTACACTTACCTTTTCGCCGGGAAGCCTGCGCATGCTCGAAATGACTTAGACGCATGCGCGGTAGCTTCCTAGGCATAGGTAGGGTGAACAAAGATGGCGGCGACGGCATTGAATGTGACGAGCGCTTGCTCGTCGTATTCGATGATGCCACCGCGTTCGCTCCATTCAAAGAACCGCAGGTTCTTTGAAAGGAGCGTGTGTACACTCGGCCGGGACAAGTTTCTTGTCCAAGAATCTCGTCGAAAAAAACAACATGTTTTTTTCGACGAGAATCTCGGCCGTGTGTACGAGGCATTCCCCTTATACCTCTGCATCCCACCCTTATCCTTTTTAGGGTAAGAAACTTTACAATATTAATTGATATGAGCTGTGGGGTTTTTTCCTTTTTTGTTTATATCATACATGAGGAATGTAAAAACCTATATGAAATATATACCGTATATTTTCGGTTGGTATTGATATATCTTTGTATATCATGTAAAAATAGGATTTTTTGTATTCACCGTAAAATCCCTTTCTCTGTCGTCCATGGACGGACACACATTCTCAATTTTTGACATACTGTATGGGTTATGTTTCTGTTCATAGGAGAGGACTAGGCAGAACATGTTAAATATTTAAACACATGTTATATTAATCATAGTTAAACAGCCCCGCCCAGGGGGCGGTCCCTCCAGACATAACCCTCCACCCTGCAGTCAGCAGCTCAGTTCGTAACAAGCAGTACAAACCTAAAAAGGAGGGGTTGGTGCTGTGTTCGTCCATGGACGACAGATAAAAAGGATTTTACGGTGAGTACAAAAAATCCTATTTTCTCTTTTCATCCATGGATGGACACAGGCTTCTCAATTCTTGACATATGGGAAGTCCCCAAGCAGTTTCAGAAAAACGAGGGGTGGGAACAGCATCAAAAAACAACTAACTTCACCCCAAATAAGCAGAGCTCCTCAACGGAGGAGTTGCAACCCTAAACAGCCGCCTGCAAAACCTTGCGGCCAAAGGAAGCATCTGAAGATGCACTCACAACAACCTTGTAAAATTTTGAGAAAGTGTGCAAGGAATGACCAAGTCACCGCCTTGCACACCTGTGAGACAGACACTTGATGTCAGAAAGCCCAGGAAGCACCAATTGCCCTGGTTGAATGTGTCGTGACCAGAAAGGGGGGTGCCCGCCCCTTAAGCGCATAGGCCTGTATGACGGTCTGCCTGATCCACCGAGAAATGGTGGATGACGAGACCGCCAGGCCCTTTTGTGGACCAGACACTGACACAAACAAACAGTGAGTCAGACCTCCGAAACTGAGCCGTAAAAGACAAGTACACCCGCAAGGCATGTACCACATCTAGAGTATGGAGCGCAGTCTCTCTGGGATGCGACGGCCGAGGACACAAGGACGGCAGCACAATGTCCTCATTTAGGTGAAAGGCCGAAACCACCTTCGGAAGGAAGGAAGGCTGCGGGCGTAAGAACCCCTTTATCCTTATGGAGGACCAAGTATAGTGACTTGCAAGACAAAGCCGCCAATTCAGAAACCCTTCTGACAGACGTAATGGCCACTAGAAAGGCCACCTTCTGAGATAGTGTCAAGAGAGGAAGAGGTGGTCTAATTGGGGGAAGCACATGTCGAACCTCCTACACAAAAGTACCCACCAGGGAATGGGTCGCCAAAGGCCGTTGAAAGAAAACAGCCAAGGCTGAAATCTGACCCTTAAATGGTGTTTAAGGCAAGTTTCTGATCCACTCCACACTGTAAAAACAGCAGGACCCTGGAAGCCGAATGCGTCCGTGGACACCACTCCATCTCCTCACACATAGAGATATAGGCCTTCCAAGTACGATGGTAGATCTTCCTGGAAGAAGATTTCCATGCCCTCAGCATGGTTGAAATTACCAAATCCGAAAGACCTCGGTCCCTTAGTACCTGGCTTTCAATAGCCATGCCGTTAAAGCCAGCGACTGTAAAGCAGGATGAAGTATGGGACCTTTAGACAGAAGGTCCTCCCGCATTGGCAGTCACCAGGGTATGTCCGCCACCAGGCGTATGAGGTCGGCGTACCAAGGACACCGGGGCCAATCTGGAGCGATTAGGATCACCGGGATCCCCTTGGTCTCCACTCTGCGGAGCAGACAAAGAAGCAATTTCAGTGGGGGATAGGCATAAATTAGTCGATACTGACCCCACAGGGCCACCAACACATCTGACGCGTCTGCCCAGGGATCTCTGGATCTGCCCATGAATCTCGACACCTTGCGATTGAGTCGAGAGGCCAGGAGGTCCAAGTCCGGCGTGCCCCACCTCCGGCAAAGGAGTTGAAACACCTCCGGATGCAATGACCATTCCCCCTGGTCTAGCATCTGGCGACTCAGATAGTCCACCTGCCAGTTTCCTACGCCCGGAATGTAGATGGTGGACAGAGCCAGAACGCTTCTTTCCACCCACCGCAGGATGTGAGTGACCTCGGACGCTGCAGCCCAGCTCCTTGTTCCCCCCTGATGGTTGACATAAGCCACTGCCGTGGCGTTGTCTGACTGAATCCTGATCGGGCGTCCTTGTAGTCTCCTCGACCACAAGGAGAGACACAGTCTGATCGCCCGAAGTTCCATGACATTGATCGGCAGACGAGATTCGTCTGGAGTCCAGTGACCCTGGGCCGACCGGACTCCCCAGACTCCCCCCCCAACCTGTGAGGCTGGCGTCCGTCGTAATCACAGTCCAATGGAAGGGAAGGAACGACTTCCCAGACTGAAGAGCCGGGGATCTCAGCCACCAACTCAGAGAAGCCCTGACCAGGCGACTGACCTGAATCTGATGATCCAGAGACAATGGAGACTTGTTCCATTTGGACAGGATCTCCTTCTGCAAGACTCGAGTGTGGAATTGGGCATACAGTAATGCCTCAAAGGAGGTTACCATGAGACCCAGCACTCGCATGCAAAAACGGAGAGTCAACAACCTCACCGCAGACTGGAGAGTCTGCAATTCTTCCAAAGGAAGGAAGACTCTCGCCTCCTTGGAGTCCAGAATCAACCCTAGGTACTCCAAACGCTGAGTCGGTGTCAGGACCGACTTCTGAATGTTTAACACCCAACCAAATTCTCGGAGGGTCTGACTGGCTATAGCGACATCTTCCTCTAATTCTGAGCCAGAATGTCATGTACCAAGTGTGACCAGAACTGTGCAGCTAGCAACAGAGGAACACCAAACACGTATAAGTGAAGTATAAAGATTTATTAAAGATAAGTGAAATAATATATATATAACCACCTCCAATACCACACAGTGCACAACAACCAATACCAAACAGAACCCACAATTAATAACAGTAACAGACAAATATGTACAAGTAATGGGGAAACCAGAATCATAAACAGGGCCAGGCCGAGGTCATACACAGGGGGATCAGCAGATGGGGTAAGGATGGATCAGGACAGGGAGACAGGATCAAGCAGGGGGCAACCAGGCTGCAGAGCAGGGATCAGGGATTAGGACGGACACAACAGGTTCAGGATCAGGTTACAGGGATCAGGATACATGGATCAAGGTTCAAGCAGACAGGCTACAGGTCAGGGCACGAGGACGATACCAGGGCAGTGTGAGTATACACCTGCTGGGTATTTATAGGAATGCCTGATTAGCTTCAGGTCACACCTGATCGGAGGGAGGGCAGTCTGCTCCACACTGCCAGGATCCATCCGCTGGTGGAAACCAGTACTGCATCCAAAAGATAATACAACACCAGCAGGGAAAGATTCTCCTGACAGTTACAAACTGCCAGGAGACACCTGCTGGTGGACCACAGTACTGCAAGATAAATAATAAATGCCACCAGCGGATGGAACCTTTCCTGACAGTACCCCCCCTCAAAGGAGCGGCCTCCGGACGCTCCAACTAGCTGTTGCCGGAGAAAGTTCATGGCCACAAGCTGGGTAGTAGGCAAAGTCACATCCGGGCAGGCAATCACATCAAGCTGGGCAGCAGGCAGGAACACCTCGGGCTAGGCAGCAGGCTCCGGGTCATCGAGCTGGGCAGCAGGCTCCGGGTCATCGAGCTGGGCAGCAGACAGGAACACTTCGGGCTGGGCAGCAGGCTCCGGATCATCGAGCTGGGCAGCAGGCTCCGGGTCATCGAGCTGGGCAGCAGGCAGGGACACTTCGGGCTGGGCAGCAGGCTCCGGGTCATCGAGCTGGGCAGCGGACGGGATCATCTCAGGCTGGGCAGCAGACGGGATCATCTCAGGCTGGGCAGCAGACGGGATCATCTCAGGCTGGGCAGCAGACGGGATCATCTCAGGCTGGGCAGCAGACGGGATCATCTCAGGCTGGGCAGCAGACGGGATCATCTCAGGCTGGGCAGCAGACGGGATCATCTCAGGCTGGGCAGCAGACGGGATCATCTCAGGCTGGGCAGCAGACGGGATCATCTCAGGCTGGGCAGCAGACGGGATCATCTCAGGCTGGGCAGCAGACGGGATCATCTCAGGCTGGGCAGCAGACGGGATCATCTCAGGCTGGGCAGCAGACGGGATCATCTCAGGCTGGGCAGCAGACGACATACCCTCGAGCCGGGAAAAGGGCTCCACAACCTCGGGCCGGGAAACGGGCACCACAACCTCAAGCCGGGAAACGGGCACCACAACCTCAAGCCGGGAAACGGGCACCACAACCTCAAGCCGGGAAACGGGCACCACAACCTCAAGCCGGGAAACGGGCACCACAACCTCAAGCCGGGAAACGGGCACCACAACCTCAAGCCAGGGAACGGGCACCACAACCTCAAGCCAGGGAACGGGCACCGCAGCGGGCACCACAACCTCAGGCCGGGAAACGGGCACCACAACCACAGGCCGGGAAACGGGCACCACAACCACAGGCCGGGAAACGGGCACCACAACCACAGGCCGGGAAACGGGCACCACAACCACAGGCCGGGAAACGGGCACCGGATCTTCCGACTGGGACACTGTCATCAGGGCTTCAGTTTGGAAGGCTGGCACGGGAACTCCACGTTGGCAGGCTGGCACAGGGTCTTCAGGCTGGCAGGCTGGCACAGGGTCTTCAGGCTGGCAGGCTGGCACAGGGTCTTCAGGCTGGCAGGCTAGCTCGAGGACCGCAGGCTGGAAGGCTGGCTCAAGGACCGCAGGCTGGAAGGCTGGCTCAAGGACCGCAGGCTGGAAGGCTGGCTCAAGGACCGCAGGCTGGAAGGCTGGCTCAAGGACCGCAGGCTGGAAGGCTGGCTTGAAGGCTGGCTCTGGGACTGCAGGCTGGAAGGCTGGCTTGAGAACTGCAGACTGGAAGGCTGGCTCAAGGATTACAGGCTGGAAGGCTGGCTTGAGAACTGCAGACTGGAAGGCTGGTTCGAGAACTGCAGGCTGGAAGGCTGGTTCGAGAACTGCAGGCTGGAAGGCTGGTTCGAGAACTGCAGGCTGGAAGGCTGGTTCGAGAACTGCAGGCTGGAAGGCTGGTTCGAGAACTGCAGGCTGGAAGGCTGGCTCAAGGACTACAGGCTGGAAGGCTGGCTCAAGGACTACAGGCTGGAAGGCTGGCTCAAGGACTGCAGGCTGGAAGGCTGGCTCAAGGACTGCAGGCTGGAAGGCTGGCTCAAGGACTGCAGGCTGGAAGGCTGGCTCAAGGACTGCAGGCTGGAAGGCTGGCTCAAGGACTGCAGGCTGGAAGGCTGGCTCAAGGACTGCAGGCTGGAAGGCTGGCTTGAAGACTGACACTGGGGCTGCAGGCTGGAAGGCTGGCTTGAGAACTGCAGGCTGGAAGGCTGGTCCGAGAACTGCAGGCTGGAAGGCTGGCTTGAAGACTGGCTCTGGGACTGTAGGCTGGAAGGCTGGCTCAAGAACTGCAGACTGGAAGGCTGGCTCGAGAACTGCAAGCTGGAAGGCTGGCTCGGGAACTGCAAGCTGGAAGGCTGGTTCTGGAACTGCAAGCTGGAAGGCTGGTTCTGGAACTGCAAGCAGGAAGGCTGGTTCTGGAACTGCAAGCAGGAAGGCTGGTTCTGGAACTGCAAGCTGGAAGGCTGGTTCTGGAACTGCAAGCTGGGAAGCTGGCTCGAAGGCTGGTTCTGGAACTGCAAGCTGGAAGGCTGGTTCTGGAACTGCAAGCTGGAAGGCTGGCTCTGGAACTGCAGGCTGGGAAGCTGGCTCGAAGGCTGGTTCTGGAACTACAGGCTGGAGCAGGTTGGTGGGTGTGGAGGAAGGTGGGATTACTGGTTGGATTGTGTGGGTAGGGAAATACTTCCGCTTCTTTTTAGATTTGGTCACTGCAGGTTTGCATATAACGGGGGGAGTATATGGAAAAGATGGAATCGAGCAAATGGAAAAATATGGCAGGGATACGGGGACAGTGGCTGGAGGAGGTTCTTGTGGGCTTGCAGGCAGCTGAGAAGAGGCAGGTGGGTTGAATGCAGGATAGGTGCAGGGAGCAGAGACTGGATATTGATACCTGGTGGGAAGTAGTGTGTACTGAACTGCAACTGGGGTTGCCATGGGTGATGGAGAAATAGACTCTTGGGCAGGCAGGTGTCTGGCAGCAGAGATGTTTTTTTGTGGGCTGGCTGGGGCCGATTGCAAAATATCAGACCATGCTGAGAGTAGTGGCTGCACAAACTGCAGTTTACATTCTGCCTGTCTGACAAGGGATTGTACACAATCAACACACTCTATTATTTTCTGTTGGGAACAAGCTGTGTAATGTTCAAAAAAGTATGGGGAGTCATCCTCCAGAAGCCAAACCAAAGATACGACCTGATTAATAGGCTTGTGCAATTCGTTTCGTAACGAATTGAAATTCGTCCGAATTTAGCAACTTTCGGACATTCGGAAGCATTCGAATTTCCGAACAAAGCAATTACGAATAAGACCGAATCCGAAATAAATTATACCGCAAATAGCGAATGTCTTCGGCATAATTCGTTATGAAAAAGTTACGAATGTACGAATCCATACGAAGCACAATAACACTCACTCTGCTCTGCTCTCTGCTTCTCCCACACCGTGCTGAACTCCCTCTCAAAATGGTGTACAGGGGCGGAGGTTATAGCCGCATGTAAAAAACGAAAGTAAAATACGAGATTTCTAATCCATTCGAAGCACAATAACACTCTGCTCTCTGCTTCTCCCTCACCGTGCTGAACCCTCTCAAAATGGTGTACAGGGGCGGAGCCTATAGCCGCATGTTAAAAACGAAAGTAAAATACGAGATTTCGAATCGTTACAAATAACCGCAATGTATTTAGAAAAGTACAAATCCATTCGAAGCACATTAGGCATAATAGGCAGCGTCGTTGTGAGAGAGACACGGAAAATTACGAATCAACGAACCCAAAAAAAGTTACGAAAGTAGGAGTTGTGTCCAGAATCAACGAAAAACAACGTACTCTACCGAAAGTACGAACCCAAAAAAAGTTACGAAAGTAGGAGTTGTGTCCAGAATCAACGAAAAACAACGTACTCTACCGAAAGTACGAATTATAAAGCAACAAAAAATTCAACGAAAAATGTCGCTTGCAAAAATACGAATGAGTCCGAACACGAAAAATCCCGTCTAGCAAAATTACGAATGATTACGAATCAACAGGACCGGAAAGAAACGAACCGAAACGGAACAAATTTTTCCGTTGTGCACAAGTCTACTGATTAACATTAAAGGGGGGAGAAAAATCATCATGGCCCTCTGGGATACAAGGCAAAGCCAGCTCTGTGCAGATTTTAATTAAAGGTTGAACATCCCCAAACCTCATACAGCCCTGATCAACCCAGGAGTGAGCTAAACGAATAATCTCTAGCAGCTGATCACTGGTCCACTCTTTCAGTGTCTGACAGAAATATTCACCACTCTCTGATGCCAGCAGAGTATAATAAGGAATCATATCAGAGTTCATTTTAGCAGAGTAACAGAACCAAAATGGGTCCTCTGTGCAGCTACTTCTGATCATTAATGGCCCTGGTATACTGTCACGTACCAAGTGTGACCAGAACTGTGCAGCTAGCAACAGAGGAACACCAAACACGTATAAGTGAAGTATAAAGATTTATTAAAGATAAGTGAAATAATATATATATAACCACCTCCAATACCACACAGTGCACAACAACCAATACCAAACAGAACCCACAATTAATAACAGTAACAGACAAATATGTACAAGTAATGGGGAAACCAGAATCATAAACAGGGCCAGGCCGAGGTCATACACAGGGGGATCAGCAGATGGGGTAAGGATGGATCAGGACAGGGAGACAGGATCAAGCAGGGGGCAACCAGGCTGCAGAGCAGGGATCAGGGATTAGGACGGACACAACAGGTTCAGGATCAGGTTACAGGTTCAGGGATCAGGATACATGGATCAAGGTTCAAGCAGACAGGCTACAGGTCAGGGCACAAGGACGATACCAGGGCAGTGTGAGTATACACCTGCCGGGTATTTATAGGAATGCCTGATTAGCTTCAGGTCACACCTGATCGGAGGGAGGGCAGTCTGCTCCACACTGCCAGGATCCATCCGATGGTGGAAACCAGTACTGCGTCCAAAAGATAATACAACACCAGCAGGGAAAGATTCTCCTGACAGTTACAAACTGCCAGGAGACACCTGCTGGTGGACCACAGTACTGCAAGATAAATAATAAATGCCACCAGCGGATGGAACCTTTCCTGACACAGAAGCTGCTCTCAGAAGAAGATCGTCTAAAGAGCCCACAATAGCAATGTCTTGCTGTCTCAGCAAAGCTAGAATCGGGGCGAGCACCTTGGTGAAAACCCTCGGTGCTGACGCTAGGCCAAAGGGAAGAGCCACAAACTGATAGTGGTCTTCGCCGATTGCAAAGCGCAGAAACCTCTGGTGTCTTGTGCAGATTGGGACATGCAAGTATGCTTCCTTGATGTCCAGGGATGCCAGAAAGTCCCCCGGATGGAGCGCAGCAACCACGGAACGAATTGATTCCATGCGGAACTTCCGAACCTTTACAAAGGCTTTGAGGTCCAAGAACGGACGGACTCCATCCTTCTTTGGGACCACAAACAGATTTGAATTTAAAAGCCTGAAACCTCTCTTCCAGTGGGACACGTAAAATCACTTAGTAAATTTTGCACTGCCCCAATAGGGCAGACCGACGAGCCGGAAGGAGAGGGAGATTTGAGGGAAAGAATCTGTTCGGCGGACAGGAAAGAACCTCGATCTTGGACCCCGAAGTGACCACCTCACAGACCCACTGGTCGGAGAACAGGAACGTCCACCGCACTGTGAACCTGCAAAGCCGTCCCCCCACCCATGAGTCGGGCGGGGGCAAAACTTCATGCAGTGGCAGGCTTGTTTTCCGGCTTGTTCGGCTTACATACCCAGGGACGCTTCTGTCCCCCAGCTGGAACTTTGTCAGCCTGGGAGGGTCTACCCGCGGACCCTGACTGACGAAAATACCGCTTCTGCGTGGGAAAGAAAGGGCCCAGCTTACGGCGCGGCTCCTTCCCCTTAGTGGACTGAGGGAGAAGAGTGCTTGCACCTCCAGTGATATCCTTAATAATGTCATACAGTGAGGTACCAAAAAGCCTTCCACCTTTGAAGGGCAAGTCTGCCAAGGCTTTCTTGGAAGTCTGGTCAGCAGACCAGCATTTCAGCCAAATCAGGCGGCGCATTACCACTGCAGATACAGAGGCCCTGGAGATTAAAGGGGCCACATCCAGAGTGACATCACAGACATACACAAGGCCCTGCACCAACTGGTCGACCAGTCTTACACACTCCGAAGGGAGCTGATGTTCCTCCACAGTCTGGTGCAAAATCTTTGTCCATTCATTGAGTGTCTGAGACACCAAGGTAGCAGCCAAAATAGGCCGCAACGCAGACCCCAGCAAGGTGAACATGGACCTGCTAAGTGCCTCGGACCTCCTATCAGTATGGTCCTTAAATGCAGGGGTCCCCTCTACAGGGAGAGTGGTTACTTTATTTAACTGAGCGACCGGAGGGTCAACAACCAGAGGAGAAGACCATTTTTTCAAAAGGCTCTCCTCAAAAGGATACCTGACTGCCAGGCGCTGAGGGACCACAAAGGACTTCTGCAGCTTTTCCCATTCCTTATCTATGAATTTATCAAAGAAGGACACATAGGGAAACACCTTTACAGAGCGGGTCGATTTGTGCGACCCAAAAGAGATTGACCCCTCAGCTGCACCTTCCAGCATTGATAAGCGCACCAACAAGTGCCCTGTCTTGCGCTGACTCGGACGAGTGGTCTTCCTCACAAGGAAGGTCCTGGTCCGCATCCTCTGACAACCCAGAATCGGGGTCCTGTGCCACAGCTAGGCCCGGGTCTGAGTCAGAGCATTCCCCTGGAGATCACGGGGGAAAGGGGCACTTTTTACCCACCTTACGCTCGCACGCCGCTTCCACCCTGGCAACAAATGATTCCAGGACTGCCGACAAAGTGTCCATGGTAACCGAAGGTGCAGGGGCACCGGCTGTCGCCTCTGGCATGTTTGGGGAAGAAGGGCCAGACACTGACTCCATGATACACCACTCACAGCTCTCAGGGACTCAGTCAAAAAACTGAAGTGTCCACCCTCCTTGCTGCACTGACCGGGGGGTGGGGTTACCCAGGGGACTCACCACCCAGCAAGAGACTGATCAGCGCCGCTGCCTGCCTTCCACCTGTACACAGCGTGTGAGGAAAACTGTGAGGAGAATTGCACTGTGTCCATTCAGAAAGCCAGCACTAGAGGCCAAAACCCACCCCAAAATGGCCGCTAGACGCCTAAGAAAGAAAAGGGCGCTACCACAAGAAAATTGCCGCCTGCGATAACAACCTGCGCCACAGCGAGGCCACGGCAAGATGGCCGCCAATGAGGAAATACATAGAAAACAGCAGGCATACAAGAAAATGGCGTCGGTGCCGCCAAAATGGCGCCCCAGCACCGCGATGTGGACGAGAAGGCCGAGACAGGGACTTCCCCGGAGCAGAGCACCCCTCACAGAAAAATGGGCCCCGACACCCCACAGTCCCCTACTGGAACCCGGAGTCCTGCCACAGGTACGCTCCAGTCGCAACAAGCCCTGCTAGAGCAGAAGGGGAATTGTGATAGAGAGCAGGGAAAGGGAGGACAGGAGAACCCCTAATTCCCTGAAACTCCCAGCTGTTCCCACCTGCCGAGGCAGGAGGAAAAGTACTTACCCATCCATGCGAGGACACGCTGGTGCGTCTCTGACAGACCTACAACCAAGTTGGAGTAGCTGTCAGCCCGGACCACTGTGAGTGAGACAACAAGCAGCCCAGTCATATGTGGACCCCGGAGCATGTGCTGACCAGCCACCCCTAGAGCCATAGGGTATGTTGTGGCAGAGCCAGTGCAAAGCTAAGGACTGGCATGCTCGATGGCCGGAACTGGGAAGACTACAAGGATCTATAATATCCAGCCTGTCGCCCAGCCGGCAGTTGATAGATATCACAAAAAAAATAAAAAAAAATAAAAAATTCTTCAGGATTCTGGGCCCAAAGGGAGCCCTGTCCTTCTCCTCTGCTAGGCAGAAAAAAAATCAGCTGCTGACTGCAGGGTGGAGGGTTATGTCTGGAGGGACCGCCCCCTGGGTGGGGCTGTTCAACTTTGATTAATATAACATGTGTTTAAATATTTAACATGTTCTGTCTAGTCCTCTCCTATGAACAGGAACATAACCCATATGTCAAGAATTGAGAAGGCTGTGTCCGTCCATGGACGAAAAGAGAAATGTGACCAGTCCTGTACCTATAGACTATGTCAATTGTATAGTTCATTTTGTTTGTTTATTGCTTCCTCTTTTCCTTTTTCTGTAGATTTATTTTTATGATTGTGAACAAACTCTCTGATCATACAAAAACTTTTGCAGGTCCTGAGGAAGCTGTAAATCCACAAAACGCATAGACCTCATTTGAAGGACACAGATTGCTTGCCTTTGTGATGTATCTAATGTCTATATGGTTTTAAAATGTATTTAACCACTTAACATCCGCTCACTGTATATGTACGTCGGCAGAATGGCACCGACAGGCACAATCACGTACAGTGTACGTGATTGCCTTTGTACAGTTGGGGGGTCCGATCGGACCCCCTCCTATACAGTGAGCGGTCGGTATTCATTGGGGAGCGATCCGAGATGAGGGGACGGCTGTTCGATTTCGGCCACCCCCCCGCGATCGCTCCCGGCGAATGAAAATGCTTCCTCTGTCCTGTAATGTAAACACAGGCAGAGGAAGCAGGAGGAAGTGATGTCATCTCTCACGCGGCGCTCACATATACCGAGCGCCGTACAAGAGAAGACATACAGGTTAGTGCACAAACAGCACACTGACACCAGGACACATAGGCACACAAATCGCCCCCCAGGCCCCCCCAGATCACCCCCCAGCCCCCAGTCACAGTGTCACTGATTGCAGTGACCATTTATTTATTGATCACTGCAATCAGTGACATTTGTGACTGTAAAAGTGTCACTAAAGTTAGTGTGACAGCAGGAAGGTAAAGTCACCTGGTTGCATCCAGGGGGGTAGATATATTTCGCCCAGATTCAGGCTTTACGCCGATTTGTACAACTAGGTGGAGAGTTGTATAAGGCTAGTGTGCTCATGGATGACTCATACCTCTAGGGAGAGGGCTGGGCGTCGTGCAGACAGGGAGTTGATGAGACCAGCTGAACCTTGTCAGCTCATTTAGGCCTCTATAAGAAAGCCCAGCTTCATTAGATGTTAGCTCATGCCTGGAAGCAGACCTGTGTGGACTGTCTAGGGAGAGTGAACCCCTGTGCGGTGAGAGAAAGCCTGTGTGGCTATATTTTGCTTGGACATTTAAAACCAGGGACTAGGACAGCACTAGGCTGATCCCAGTCGTTAGTTAGGAAACCTGTAAGTTTAGTCAGAGGTCAAGTTGACCAGGATTTATTTTGTTTATGTTTTTTTTGCCTTGCTGTGTTTTTGTCACTGTAAATAGAAAATAAACCGCACCTTTTTGATTTTGAAAACCACAACCTCCGTCTGCTGGGCCTGTTTTTGGGTGGGGAGCCCATCCCGGGGGTCACACATACCCGCTGCCGAGCTAACCCCCCCCTCACAGTTGGTGGAGAACCAGTGGCAGTTTTTTTTTAAGCCAGCATGGAGGAGATACTGAAACAGCTGGCTATAGCAAATGCCAATCAACAGCAGACAAATGCAGGTTTGCAAAGGAGCCTTGCAGCCCAGCAGCAAGCTCATCAACAGAGCCTTGCAACTTTACAACAGAGTCTGGAGGCTCAGCAACAAGCCCAACAGCAATCTGAGGCCCGCTTCATAGACCTGTTGCAGAAGCAAGAGCAGAGACTACAACAACAGATGGAAGCAGTAATGCAGCAACGTCCGCAGACCAGTGAGGAAAGCCGTCCCACTAATACCGCGTCCTTTGGGGTGAGTCGTTTATTGACAAAAATGACTGGAGAGGATGATCCAGAGGTATTTTTGACCACATTTGAAAGGACCGCTGAAAGAGAAAAGTGGCCTGAGGAGCAGTGGGCTGGACTAGTGGCTCCTCTGTTAACTGGTGAATCGCAGAAAGCTTACTATGACCTAGAGCCTAACCAAGCAAAAGACTATGTGATGCTAAAAGCTGAAATATTGGCAAGGCTGGGTGTCACCCTGGCTGTCCGGGCTCAGCGTGTGCATAACTGGACTTTCCAGCTTGGAAAACCCCCCAGGTCTCAAATGTATGATCTCATTCACCTGAGCAGAAAGTGGCTACAGCCAGAGACTTTGTCCGCACCAAAGATTGTGGAACGTGTTGTAATGGATCGGTTTTTGAGAGCTCTTCCTACTGCCATCCAAAAGTGGGTAAGCCATGGAGACCCAGAGACGGCCGATGGTCTTGTGGATCGTGTGGAGAAATACTTGGCTACAGAGAACCTGACGGCCTCTTCCAGAGACACTCGGACTTTCCACCCTAAGACCAGACCATCCCCAGGGGCGGATAAGATGATTCCAAGGGGTAAGGGTGGAGAGAGTGAGAGGGTGGGAGCTCTACCCCAAGTTTGGCGAGAACAGCCTGGGAAATCAGCGGCTCAAGAGGCGGCAAGAAGGATCGTTTGCTACCGCTGCCGGCAAGCGGGACATATTGCAGCAAATTGCCCGGTTTTGGAGGAACCCATGCAGTGTGACTTTCTGACGGGCAGACGTCAGTCGCTGTGTGCGACAGTCGCATGCACTGCCATTCGGGGAACTGAGAAACATTTATGCAAAATGTGTATTAATGGTAGAAATGTTGTGGTATTGCTGGATTCAGGTAGCCTTGTGACCCTGATAAAGGCTGAGTTAGTTAAAACAGAGGTCTCTGGGAATAGCAAGGTAGCCGTTATTTGTGTGCATGGGGACACCCGAGAGTATCCAGTGACTACAGTGTGTTTCGAGACCCCCAAAGGTACCCTCTCTCATCCAGTGGGCTTAGTATCTCAGTTACCGCATGACGCCATTGTGGGAAGGGATTTTCCGAAGTTCTGGGAACTGTGGGATGATCCTGAGCCCCCCACTGGTGCCCCTATGTACCAGGAATGTGATAGCCAGAACTCCCCTGAGAGTGGTGAGGACTCTCCGGAATTTCCCTTGTCAGTATTGGCAGGGGAGACTCAAGAAACTGGAGAGGAGCCCACCTCCTCAGACGAAAACCTACCGTCTGTGGAGTTTTCTGATCTTGAGGTTCACAGGGAAAACTTTGCCACAGAACAGTTGAAAGACCCCGCCCTAATAAAGGCACGGGAAAACGTAGTGAAAATAGATGGCGAGTTAGTGAACCCAGATAATACCGGCACTTACCCATACTTCAGCGTAGAGAAGGACCTACTGTATCGGGTGGCAAAAAGGGCAGAAGAAACCGTTGAGCAGCTTGTGGTGCCCAAACCTTACAGGAAGTTGGTGTTGGAGTTGGCCCATGGGCACATTCTTGGAGGTCATCTGGGGACAGAGAAAACCCGAGAGAGGGTATTACAGAGATTCTATTGGCCTGGGGTGATGAAGGACATAGAAAATTATTGTTCCTCCTGCCCTGTGTGTCAGAGGTCGGCCCCGATGCCACATTTCCGTAGCCCGCTGGTCCCTCTACCCATCATTGAGGTCCCGTTTGAGAGAATCGCAATGGATTTGGTAGGTCCTATAATCAAGTCCGCTAGGGGGCACCAGTACATATTGGTTATAATGGACTATGCCACCCGTTATCCAGAAGCGATCCCTCTCAGAAATACCTCGGCCAAAACCATAGCCAAAGAGCTATCTCTTGTTTTTAGCCGGGTGGGTATTTGTAAAGAACTGCTTACGGACCAAGGTACACCCTTTATGTCCCGGGTTATGAAAGAGCTGTGTAAATTGTTCAAAGTGACGCAATTGCGTACATCTGTGTATCACCCCCAAACCGATGGGCTGGTTGAAAGATTCAACAAAACCCTAAAACAAATGTTGAAGAAAGTGGTGGATAGAGATGGAAGGGATTGGGACTGTTTACTTCCTTATTTGATGTTTGCTATTAGGGAGGTGCCCCAATCCTCTACGGGATTCTCCCCCTTTGAGTTACTGTATGGGAGACACCCAAGAGGGCTGTTGGATATTGCCAAGGAAACTTGGGAAAGTGAGAGTTCTCCCCACAGGAGTGTGATTGAGCATGTCGCCCTGATGCAAGATCGAATTGCACAGGTAATGCCCATCGTGAAGGAACATTTGGCCCAAGCGCAGTTGGCACAGCAGAGAGTGTACAACCGTGGAGCCAAGACCCGTACCTTTTCCCCGGGGGATAGGATATTGGTACTTGTCCCTACGGTTGAAAGTAAATTCCTTGCCAAATGGCAAGGCCCCTACGAGATAATGGAAAAAGTGAGCGAAGTGAATTACAAGGTCAGACAACCAGGAAGGCGAAAGCCCGAACAGATCTATCACGTTAATCTGTTGAAAGCCTGGAGGGATAGAGAGTCCCTAGTCGCAGACACTTGGTCACCAGCTCAAACTGGTTGCGTGATTCCTGAGGTTGGAATCGCAGCCACCTTGTCACAACCCCAACAACAGGAGGTTAAGGAGTTTGTGCTTCGCAACAAGGAGGTATTCTCTGAGCTGCCGGGACAAACATCTGGGGTAGAGCATGACATTATTACCCCGCCCGGTGAAAGGGTGAAGTTAAAACCCTATCGGATCCCAGAGGCCCGACGGGAGGCAATACGGGAGGAAGTACAGAAAATGCTGAACTTAGGGGTGATAGAGGAGTCCCAAAGTGATTGGTCTAGTCCCATTGTGTTGGTGCCTAAACCGGATGGGAGCTGGCGATTTTGTAACGATTTTCGTCAGTTGAACAAAGTTACAAAATTTGACACCTACCCCATGCCACGTATAGATGAGTTGATCGACCGGCTGGGAACAGCCCGATACATGACGACTCTTGACCTCACAAAAGGGTATTGGCAAATCCCCCTGGCCAAGTCGGCCAAAGAGAAAACCGCATTTGTAACCCCAGACGGGGCGTTCCAATATAAAAGAATGCCGTTCGGGTTACAGAATGCGCCGGCCACATTCCAGCGGAAAATGGACCAGATGCTGAGGCCCCATCGGAAGTATGCTGCGGCTTACCTGGATGACATAATTGTCCATAGCACAGATTGGGCCTCACATCTGCCAAAAGTGCAAGCAGTCCTGGACTCTGTTCGGGAAGCAGGGTTTACGGCTAACCCCAAGAAGTGTACCATTGGGCAGGAGGAGGCCAAATATCTTGGGTACACCATTGGGAGGGGAGTAATAAAACCCCAACTCAACAAAGTCGAGGCCATCCAGAGTTGGCCACGTCCCAACAGCAAGAAGCAGGTACGAGCCTTTCTGGGAATCGCTGGGTATTATCGGCGATTCATTCCCCACTTTGCTTCTAAGGCTGTGCCCCTAACCAACCTGACGAAGGGGAAAGGGTCGGTCATGATTAAATGGACCCCCGAGGCTGAGGCAGCATTCCAGTTCTTGAAACAAGCCTTATGTAGCCAGCCAGTGTTGTACTCACCCGACTTCTCTAGAGACTTTGTCGTACAAAGTGATGCGTCAGATGTGGGGTTAGGAGCAGTATTGTCCCAGGTCTGGAACGGGGAAGAGCACCCAGTCATTTACCTCAGCAGGAAGTTGAAGTCCCATGAGGTAAATTACGCCACCGTTGAAAAGGAGTGTTTAGCGGTGAAGTGGGCTCTAGATTCCCTTCGGTACTACCTGCTAGGTAGGCACTTTGACATGGTTACGGATCACGCTCCGTTAAAGTGGATGGCTCAAAACAAGGAAACAAATAGAAGAGTGAATAGGTGGTTCCTGGCCCTCCAGGAATTCAACTTCACAGTAAAGCATCGCCCTGGCGTTCAAATGGGGAATGTGGATGCTTTGTCTCGAGTACATGAATGCCTGATTGCTGGTGTTCCAACCCCGAGGTTAAAACAAGAGGGGGGGGTATGTGACAGCAGGAAGGTAAAGTCACCTGGTTGCATCCAGGGGGGTAGATATATTTCGCCCAGATTCAGGCTTTACGCCGATTTGTACAACTAGGTGGAGAGTTGTATAAGGCTAGTGTGCTCATGGATGACTCATACCTCTAGGGAGAGGGCTGGGCGTCGTGCAGACAGGGAGTTGATGAGACCAGCTGAACCTTGTCAGCTCATTTAGGCCTCTATAAGAAAGCCCAGCTTCATTAGATGTTAGCTCATGCCTGGAAGCAGACCTGTGTGGACTGTCTAGGGAGAGTGAACCCCTGTGCGGTGAGAGAAAGCCTGTGTGGCTATATTTTGCTTGGACATTTAAAACCAGGGACTAGGACAGCACTAGGCTGATCCCAGTCGTTAGTTAGGAAACCTGTAAGTTTAGTCAGAGGTCAAGTTGACCAGGATTTATTTTGTTTATGTTTTTTTTGCCTTGCTGTGTTTTTGTCACTGTAAATAGAAAATAAACCGCACCTTTTTGATTTTGAAAACCACAACCTCCGTCTGCTGGGCCTGTTTTTGGGTGGGGAGCCCATCCCGGGGGTCACACATACCCGCTGCCGAGCTAACCCCCCCCTCACATTAGTTTTAGGTCCAGTGTAGCCCCCTAACCCCCCCTAATAAAGGTTTAACCCCCTGATCACCCCCCAGATAACCCTTTCACCCCCTAGCACCGCCGTCGCTAAGCGATCATTTTTCTGATCGCTGTCTTAGGGTCGGTGATGCAGATCGGTAGCCAGTAATTTTTTTTAGGTTCGCCGCAGGTTTTTATAGCGTCGGGTACCCCCATAAATTATCTAATAAAGGTTTAACCCCCTTGATCGCCCCCCAGGTAACCCTTTCACCCCCTATCACCACTGTCGCTAAGCGATCATTTTTCTGATGGCTGTCTTAGCGTCTGGGATGCAGATCGGTAGCCAGTATTTTTTTTTAGGTTCGCCGCAGGTTTTTATAGCGTCAGGTACCCCCATATATTACCTAATAAAGGTTTAACCCCCTGATCACCCCCCAGATAACCCTTTCACCCCCTAGCACTGCCGTCGCTAAGCGATCATTTTTCTGATCCCTGTCTTAGCGTCGGTGATGCAGATCGGTAGCCAGTAATTTTTTTTAGGTTCGCCGCAGGTTTTTATAGCGTCAGGTACCCCCATAAATGATCTAATAAAGATTTAACCACCTTGATCGCCCCCCCAGGTAACCCTTTCACCCCCTTTCACCACTGTCGCTAAGCGATCATTTTTCTGATCGCTGTCTTAGCATCTGTGATGCAGATCGGTAGCCAGTAATTATTTTTTAGGTTTGCCGCAGGTTTTTATAGCGTCAGGTACCCCCATATATTATATAATAAAGGTTTAACCCCCTTGATCGCCCCCCAGGTAACCCTTTCACCCCCTATCACCACTGTTGCTAAGCGATCATTTTTCTGATCGCTGTCTTAGTGTCGGTGATGCAGATCGGTAGCCAGTAATTTTTTTAGGTTCGCCGCAGGTTTTTATAGCGTCAGGTACCCCCATATATTATCTAATAAAGGTTTAACCCCCTTGATCGCCCCCCAGGTAACCCTTTCACCCCCTATCACCACTGTTGCTAAGCGATCATTTTTCTGATCGCTGTCTTAGTGTCGGTGATGCAGATCGGTAGCCAGTAATTTTTTTAGGTTCGCCGCAGGTTTTTATAGCGTCAGGTACCCCCATATATTATCTAATAAAGGTTTAACCCCCTTGATCGCCCCCCAGGTAACCCTTTCACCCCCTATCACCACTGTCGCTAAGCGATCGTTTTTCTGATCGCTGTCTTAGTGTCGGTGATGCCGATCGGTAGCCAGTAATTTTTTTTAGGTTCGCCGCAGGTTTTTATAGCGTCAGGTACCCCATATATTATCTAATAAAGGTTTTAACCCCCTAATTGCCCCTAGTTAACCATTTCACCAGTGATCACCATATAAGTGTTACAGGTGACACTGGTTAGTTAGTTTGCTTTTTATAGTGTCAGGGCACCCGCGTATATATAACCCAATAAAGGTTTAACCCCCTGATCGCCCGGCGGGTGATATCAATTAGGTTTTAGCATCAGAGAGGGTCTGCGTCACACCCCAGGCAGCGTCAGGTTAGTGCCAGTAACGCTAACACCCACGCGTGAAGCATGCACCTCCCTTAGTGGTATAGTATCTGAACAGATCAATATCTGATCTGATCAGATCTATACTAGCGTCCCCAGCAGTTTAGGGTTCCCAAAAACGCAGTGTTAGCGGGATCAGCCCAGATACCTGCTAGCACCTGCGTTTTGCCCCTCCGTCCAGCCCAGGCCACCCAAGTGCAGTATCGATCGATCACTGTCACTTACAAAACACAACACACATAACTGCAGCGTTCGCAGAGACAGGCCTGATCCCTGCGACTCCAGTGCTGTAGGAGGTGATTTCACCACCACAGTTAAAAAAAAAAAGCATATATGCCGAAGCATTGGGGCAGCAGGGGCGGAGGAGCGATTTTGCTCCTAATGCCGCGTACATACGGTCGAAATTCCGACGGAGGCTTGCCCATGGAAAAGTCCGACCACGTGTGTGCGGCATAACTTTTTTGCGGGAGGATGCCCCCATGCTTCGGCATATATAAATGGTGCATGTATGCCCATCATTAGAAGTGGGTGGATGAAGGGTGGTATTCTAATGGTGGGCATACCCACCGATCAATCTCTTTTTTCGTTCAGCCAACTGGCTGCATGAAAAAAAAAGATTACAATACATGTCCAACAAGGACCAGCAACGTACTGGTATGTTGCTGGACTTTGAATGTTTATACCAGAATGATGCCTGTGGGTTTAGGTATCATCTTGGTATCATTCTTTTCAGCCAGCGGCCGGATTTCATGTAAAAGCAATCCTAGTGGCTAATTAGCCTCTGGACTGCTTTTACAAGCAGTGGGAGGGAATGTCCCCCCCCGGATATAAAAAGCACCATTGGGAAATTGGGAAAGCATTTTATCACACCGATCTTGGTGTGGTAAGATGCTTTGAGGGCAGAGGAAAGATCTAGGGTCTAGAAGACCCCAATTAATAATAATAAAAAAAAAAAAAAAAAAAGCACCCCTGTCCTGCCCTGCTCTTGCCCAATGGCGAACGCAAGCATCGGTCTGGCGTCATATGTAAACAGCAATTGTACCATGCATGTGAGGTATCACCGCGAAGGTCAGATCGAGGTCAGTAATTTTAGCAGTAGACCTCCTCTGTAAATCTAACGGGGTAACCTGTAAAGGCTTTTAAAGGCTTTTAAAAATGTATGTAGTTTGTCGCCAATGCGCGTTTGTGCGAAATTTTAAAGCTTGTCGTGTTTGGTATCTATGTACTCAGCCCTAGATCATCTTTTTTATTTCATCAAACATTTGGGCAATATAGTGTGTTTTAGTGCATTAAAATAAAAAAAAAAGTGTATTTTTTCCCCAAAAAATGCGTTTGAAAAATCGCTGCGCAAATACTGTGTAGAAAAAAAATGCAACACCCACCATTTTAATATGTAGGGCCTTTGCTTTAAAAATATATATAATGTTTGGGGGTTCAGCATAATTTTCTTGCAAAAAAAAAATGTTTTCATGTAAACAAAAATTGTCAAAAAGGGCTTTGTCTTCAAGTGGTTAGAAGAGTGGATGTAAGCTTCCTAATGTTGTTTATAAAATGCCAGAACAGTTCAAAACCCCCCCAAATGACCCCATTTTGGAAAGTAGACACCCCAAGCTATATACTGAGAGGCATGTCGAGTCCATGGAATATTTTATATGTTGACACAAGTTGCGGAAAAAAGACAATTTTTTATATTTTTTTGCACAAAGTTGTCACTAAATGGTATATTGCTCAAACATGCCATGGGCATATGTGGAATTACACCCCAAAATACATTCTGCTGCTTCTCCTGAGTATGAGGATACCACATGTGTGAGACTTTTTGGGAGCCTAGCCGCGTACAGGACCCCAAATCCAAGCACCGCCTTCAGGCTTTCTAAGGGTGTAAATTTTTGATTTCACTTCTCACTGCCTATCACAGTTTTGGAGGCCATGGAATGCCCAGATGGCACAAAACCCCCCCAAATGACCCCATTTTGGAAAGTAGACACCCCGAGCTATTTGCTGAGAGGTATTGTGAGTATTCTGCAGATCTCGCTTTTTGTCACAAAGTTTTGAAAATTGAAAAAAAAAAAAAAATGTCTTTCTTCATTTTCAAAAACAAATGAGAGCTGTAAAATACTCACCATGCCTCTCAGCAAATAGCTTGGGGTGTCTACTTTCCAAAATGGGGTCATTTGGGGGGGTTTTGTGCTATTTTGGCATTTTATGGCCTTCGAAACTGTGATAGGTAGTGAGGAGTGAAATCAAAAATTTGTGCCTAGAAATCCTGAAGGCGGTGCTTGGTTTTCGGGGTCCCGTACGCAGCTAGGCTCCTAAAAAGTCCCACACATGTGGTATCCCCGTACTCAGGAGAAGCAGAAAAATGTATTTTGGGGTGTAATTCCACATATAACCATGGCATGTGTGAGCAATATATCATTTAGTGACAATTTTTTGTAATTTTTTTTTGTTTGTTTTTTTGTCATTATTCAATCACTTGGGACAAAAAAAAAATATTCAATGGGCTCAACAGGCCTCTCAGTAATTTCCTTGGGGTGTCTACTTTCTAAAATGGGGTCATTTGGGGGGGTTTTGTGCTATTTTGGCATTTTATGGCCTTCAAAACTGTAATAGGTAGTGAGGAGTAAAATCAAAAATTTGCGCCCTTAGAAATCCTGAAGGCGGTGCTTGGTTTCCGGGGGCCCGTACGCGGCTAGGCTCCCAAAAAGTCCCACACATGTGGTATCCCCATACTCAGGAGAAGCAGTAAAATGTATTTTGGAGTGCAATTCCACATATAACCATGGCATGTGTGAGCAATATATCATTTAGTGACAACTTTTTGTAATTTTTTATTTTTTTTTGTCATTATTCAATCACTTGAGAAAAAAATAAAAATATTCAATGGGCTCAACATGCCTCTCAGCAATTTCCTTGGGGTGTCTACTTTCCAAAATGGGGTCATTTGGGGGGGGGGGTTTGTACTGCCCAGCCATTTTAGCACCTCAAGAAATGAGCTAGGCAGTCATAAATTAAAAGCTGTGTAAATTCCAGAAAATGTACCCTAGCTTGTAGACGCTATAACTTTTGCGCAAACCAATAAATATACGCTTATTGACATTTTTTTTACTAAAGGCATGTGGCTGAATACATTTTGGCCTAAATGTATGACTAAAATTGAGTTTATTCGATTTTCCTTATAACAAAAAGTAGAAAATATCATTTTTTTTCAAAATTTTCGGTCTTTTTCCGTTTATATCGCAAAAAAAAATAATCGCAGAGGCAATCAAATACCATTAAAAGAAAGTTCTATTTGTGGGAAGAAAAGGACGCAAATTTTGTTTGGGTACAACATTGCATGTCCGCACAATTTACAGTTAAAGCAGCGCAGTGCAAAATTCTGAAATCACCTCTGGTCCTTTAGCTACCAAATGGTCCGGGGCTTAAGTGGTTAATAAAATTGTGCTTTTTATTAATTTATATGTTCTGTTGAATCATACATAAGTGACATTAGGGGTATATTTAAAGTCTCAAAGCCTCCCTTACCTTCTCTTTTCTATACATGTCGGGATCATACCCTGAGTCACTCCACTAGTCTATGTGTAAAATGCATACTCCATTACACACTTACTTTTCTGCCTAATGTATCTTTGTGTTAATTCCAATAAGGTTAAACCTGATAAGACTGAATACTTGCTCATCTCAAATTTGCTTTATTATGTGATTGGGATGCAAATGTCAACATATGTGCCATGTGCCCAAAACAGTCACCTGAAGGTGAAGGTTAAAAAATCCATGCATGTTTAGGAGCCATGAATCATGTTAATAAATAATTTATCAGTGTTTTGCTGGCTCTGGGAAAAGCAGGGATAGAAAAACGTTCAGCTACAGCAAGGGCCCTAAAAATCTATGAAGTGCTCACAGCAGACAAAGAAAGGTTATGTTAAAACAAGAAGATAAAAAGAATGCAGGCTTTGAAAAGGCTTCAGAAGTCATCAGAATTTACTATCCAAATAAAATGCACTGCACCACAAAATAATGCACCTTTAATATAAGAAAACTTGTTCAGGAATGTTCCTCTAAGTATTTTAAAGTAGAATATTACATTAAAAGGGAATGTATAGTATTGTATATATTTTCTTTGTTTATTTATTATTATTGTTCAGGAATAAAATATATTTATTGAGTTTTAGTCATATACGTCATTAATATTGTATACATTCATTCATACTTAAAGTGTTTGTAACCCTTACAAAAAAATAGATCCTGTTCCTTTAACCACTTCCCTACCGGGCACGAAAACCCCCTTCCTGCCCAAGCCATTTTTCAGCTTTCAGCACTGTCACACTTTGAATGATAATTGCACGGTCGTGCGACGTGGCTCCCAAATGAATTACGTCCTTTTTTTCCCCACAAATAGAGCTTTATTTTGGTGGTATTTGATCACCTCTGCGGTTTTTATTTTTTGCGCTATAAACAAAAGAAGAGCGTCCAGTTTGAAAAAAAAACACAATATTTTTTACTTTTTGCTATAATAAATATCCATTTTTTTTTTATTATTAAAATTTTCCTCTGTTTAGGCCGATACGTATTCTTCTACATATTTTTGGTAAAAAAAAATCACAATAAGCGTATTTTGATTGGTTTGCGCAAAAGTTATAGCGTCTACAAAATAGGGGATAGATTTATAGCATTATTTTTTTTTACTAGTAATGGCGGCGATCTGCGATTTTTATTGTGACTACGATATTGCGGCGGACAGATCGGACACTTTTGACAAATTTTTGGGACCATTTATACAGCGATCCCTGCTATAAAAATGCATTGATTACTGTATAAATGTGACTGGCAGGGAAGGGGTTAACACTAGGGGGCGAGGAAGGGGTTAAATGTGTTTCCTAGATGTGTTCTAACTGTGGGGGGACTGACTGGGGGAGGTGACCGATGGTTGTCCCTATGTACAAGGGACACACCATCGGTCCCCTCTCCCTGACAGGACGTGGATCTGTGTGTTTACACACACAGATCCACTTTCCTGCTCGGTTACTGGGCAATCGCGGGGGCCCGGCAGCCATCGCGGCCGCCGGGCAAGCGCATCGGGTCCCCAGCAACACCCCCTAGCTCCTTTTAAAGGCAGGACGTCATATGACGCCCTGTCAGAACGAGAGAGTCTTCCGCCCGCCGTCATTTGACGGTGGGCGGTAGACAAGAGGTTAAAGCATTGGAGAGACTTTACAAGTGGCTTTACAACCACTTTAATCACTTACTGACTGGAAGATTTTCCCCCTTAATGACCAGGCCATTTTTGCGACACAGCACTGCGTCGCTTTAACTGACAATTGCGAAGCTGTACCAAAACAAAATTGATGCCCTTTTTTCCCACAAATGGAGCTTTCTTTTGGTGGTATTTTATCTGTAGTTTTGAAAACAATATTTTTTACTTTTTGCTATAATAAATATCCAAAAATTAATAAATAAACAAATCTCTTGATCAGTTTAGGCCAATATGTATTCATCTACATGTTTTTGGTAAAAAAAATCATAATAATAGTATATTGATTGGTTTGATCAAAAGTTATAGCGTCTACAAAATAGGAGATAGATTTATGGTATTTTTATTTATTTATTTATTTACTAGTAATGGTGTGATTTTTAGCGGGGCTGCGACATTGCGGAGGACAGACTGGACACTTTTGACACTTTTTTGGGACCATTGACATTTATACAACGATCAGTACGATAAAAATGCACTGATTACTGTGTAAATGTCACTGGTAGGAAATGGGTTAACACTAGTTGGCGATCAAGGGGTTAAACGTGTTCCCTGGGAGGTGTTTCTAACTGTGGGGGGATGGGACTGAGTGGAGGAGGAGAGAGATTAGTGTTCCTTATCACTAGGAACAGACAATCTCTCTCTCCTCCCCTGTCAGAACGGGGATCTGTCTGTTTACATTGACAGATCCCCGCTCTGGCTCTCTTTCCCGCGATCATGGGTGGCCAGCAAACATTGCGGCCACCGGCCACACACATCGGGTCCCCCGCCATTCAGCGGGTGCACGTGTATAATGACGGCGGCTGGTCGGCAAGTGGTAAAGATTAACTCCAGCTTTTCTTCCCCAAAATAACAGATGCCTTTTGTATGAAAAATAATCACAACCCCAGTGTCAATTTGTGTGTAACTTAACTCCTTTAGCTGTATACAGCAGGTTTCTGTTTCTATGATGTCATTCCTCCTCCTGGCTGAAATTCAGAGTTCTCTGACTTCCTGTTTCTTTCCTTTTCCAGTCCTGATACCACATGTAGCTTCGGGGGCGGCTATGAGAATCACTTGTACTAGTTCTGGGAGTTGATGTGGGTGGGTCCTAAGGTTACTGTGGGTGTTTCTGGGCCTTCATGTGAGTGGTGAAAGGTGTAGTTGCAGTATATTTCCCAGGATGAGAGCTCTGTTAAAGTTAAAGACCACCTTTTTGCCTGCTAGGCCCCTGTTTGGCAGGAGCTGAGCATCATATATAGTAGTGATATTTTGACTGTTTCTATATATGGCAGCTTCCCACTGTCAATAGCTCCTAAGGAAGCAGTGGATACTGGCACCTGCTGCATCTGTAGCAACTGCCTCAGTCTCTGACACAAGCCAAGGGACGGGATAGAAGTGACATCACTGACCAAATATGGTCACTGGCAGACCCCTAGTGGCGATTTAATATAACTGGTGCACTCAGAATCTGGTGCAGCTGTGTATTGTAACCAATTTGCTTCTACCTTTAGCTTATTCAATTAAGCTAAAAGCAAACAAATCCTGAAAACTGGTTGGTTTCTTTGCAGGTCTGCACCAGATTTTGCACCATCCAGTATTAGCAAAAAAAAAAACCCTTAAGCCCCATACACACTATCAGTTTTCCTGCAGGTTTTTGTCTTCAGGTTTACCAAAACCATCTAATATGAGGTCAAACCTTAAGAGTTTCAATTTGTATGCAAACAGGCAGGCCCTTGCACTATATGGTTTTGGTAAACCTGAAGACAAAAACCTGCAGGAAAACTGATAGTGTGTATGGGGCTTTAGAGTCTGGTATGGATTTCCTTGGGAACCTCATACTTTTTTTGTTGTACTCAAAGGGTCAGCTATGCATTTTTTGTAGCACATCCTGTAGTAAATTTCATTGCCGGATTAATTTTCGTAGAGATTGTCAGGAAAGGTACATGCATGTGTGCAGGTGCATTACTCGAAGGATCTCTGTTTGTGGCCAAAATGCGCAAATGGATGCATGTGCATGCGAGCGAGCACGTGCGCATGCGTGAGCTGTTCGCTGTTTGGTCTACTACATTTCCTGTGCATCTGCTACCGGTTCCTGCATGGACCCTTTGCTGTTGACCAGATTTGCTCCTGACTCTGCCTGAATGCTGCTTGCATCAACCCCTGGCTTGCTTCTGGATATCGCCTCTGCCTTCTCCTTCTGCTCATCTGCCTTGCTGTTACCAACCCTGGCCTGACTTATGACTACTATTCTGCTTTACTGTCTGTACCTGATCTGCCTGCTATTTGCTGACCCGGACTGCCTGACCCTGCTTACGGACCTTCTTCCTGTACCTGAGCATGCTGAGAACCCTGACGCAAAGTCAACTCATTAGCACCTGCCAGCGGAAGACCTGTCAGGCAAAAGGTGTAAGAGAAGCCTAGGTCTACGCATCAGATTCCACCACCAGGTAAGTTCAGGGACCTTTGGTGGGGTTTGTGTGCCTTTTTTATATAATCCAGGAAATGTCATTTGCAGGATTTGCTTTGTAAGTGTAAGTGCTTTTAAAAAAAACACTGCTCTCGATTAAGTGGAAGTTTGCCAATTTGACCAGAAAATGGGCATTTTTGATTTGACAGATTTGAATATCAGTGGAGCTTAGGTTCGGCATAGGAACTTCTTCAAAGTTCCCCCAACCCTACTTGAACTGAAGCCAGAGCAGCTTGGCTTATTTACCCAGAATGGCCTTGACAAGACAGTGTGGCTGCCACATGAATTCACAATTTTTTATACTAACACCTCTGTTTTTAATATTATTAGTCAGAGACAGCAGAGCCTTATATCTTACATTGCAGATAAACTGCTATAAGGCTGTAGGCACATACCATATTTTTCGGACTATAAGACACACTTTTTTCCCCCAGAAATATGGGGGAAAATGTCCCTGCGTCTTATAGTCCGAATACATAACAAGGGCCCCGCCCCCTGCCGTCGCTGGCACCACCCCTGCCATCAACTCACAGCCTCTGGAATCCCCGACCGCCGCCACTAGCTCTGCCCCCCCGCCGCAGTGTCAGGGGCTTTGCAAATCCAGTTAGAGCTGCTCTCTCTTTCTCTTTGGCTTACAGAAAGGGAGGAGGGGGGCGGCGGGGGATATACAGACAGTCCGCAGCTCTCCTCTCCCTGTCACAGCGCCGCTGCCGAGTTCTCTGGCAAATAGAGCAGTGGCGCTGTGACAGGGAGAGGAGAGCTGCGGGCTGTCTGTATATCCCCCGCCGCCCCCTCCCTTTCTGTAAGGAGAAGAGAGAGAGAGAGAGCGGCTCTAATTGGATTTGCTGGGTCGCCACCCAGCTTCCTACCCACTGTTTCCCCCCCCATGATTGGCCACAGCAGAGGGCCAATCAGAAGACACTGGGGGCATCATGGGAAATGAAGTCCCTGCAGAGTTCTGGCACCAGTTCCCCCAGCATGCAAGCACTCTGCTGGAGAGGAGGGAGGGGGTGTTAGAACTTGAAGAGGAGCAAAAGAGAATACTCTGTTGGGGGACACCACCAGAGAGCCACGCTGTACCCCGCACCACCAGAGAGCCACGCTGTACCCCGCACCACCAGAGAGCCACGCTGTACCCCGCACCACCAGAGAGCCACGCTGTACCCCGCACCACCAGAGAGCCACGCTGTACCCCGCACCACCAGAGAGCCACGCTGTACCTGCACCACCAGAGAGCCACGCTGTACCCACACCGCCAGAGAAGGAGCCACACTGTTCCCGCACCACCAGAGAGGGAGCCACACTTTAACCGCTGTACCCGCACCACCAGAGAGAGAGCCACATTGTACCCGCACCACCAGAGAGGGAGAAAGACCAAGCCACTGCCAGGATACAGACATGCTACACTACTGACTAGAGTCACCCCGGGCAACCCAGAGTGAGCGAACATCCAGCCAGAGGGATCACTGTTGCGATTTCGCTGGGTCTGGTAAGAGGGCCTGTTGGCCATTATCCATTACTATTCCCAGGGACTGAGCCATTAGGAAGTGCCTAACCTGATATCCTCTAGGCCTTATTGACCGCCACAACGTCCCTCTCTGTCCTCTTCCCACGGTGTCCCCTCTGTCCTCTTCCCATGGCGTCCCCTCTGTCCTCTTCCCACGGCGTCCTTCTACCAGGGCGTTACTCTGTCCTCTTCCCAGTGCGTTACTCTGTCCTCTTCCCAGGGTGTCCCTTTGTCCTTCACCCACGGCAACCCTCTGTCCTCTTCCCACAGCGTCCCCTCTGTCCTCTTCCCATGAAGATGACAGGGCGGGCCTTGACAGGAAGGGGTGGGTCATATTTAAATTAGGGGGTGCGCAAGTTTAGTCAGGCCTAGGGCAGCACAAAACCTAAATACACCACTGATGGCATGGTCACGCTGCGTTTACTATGGCAATGGTCACTCTGCATTTACTATGGCATGGTCACTCTGCGTTTACTGTGGCATGGTCACTCTGCGTTTACTGTGGCATGGTCACTCTGCGTTTACTGTGGCATGGTCACTCTGCGTTTACTGTGGCATGGTCACTCTGCGTTTACTGTGGCATGGTCCCTCTGCGTTTACTATGGCAATGGTCAGGCTGCATTTCATGGGCACTGGAAAATATTTTAGTACACCATTTGGTTCAGAATATTTTTTTTCTTGTTTTCTTCCTTTAAAACCTAGGTGCGTCTTATGGTCAGGTGCGTCTTATGGTGCGAAAAATACGGTAAGTGCCTAGGCATTCTCACATATCAGGAGGTGCGCTGGTATTTTTACATATGAATTTAGGATAAAAGGTCGATTTTTAGGATACTTCTTAGGTCCTATAACAATATTCACTTTTTTTGTTTACACCCACTTTAATCACAGATGTGATGCTATATGACCAAGGTCTTGGCAGTGTCAGCAGCATACCTGTAAAGCATGGGCCTGGGGCATGGGTGATTTAAATCAATGGTTGTTGTCGTAAAGTGTTTCAGTTAAAATCAAGGAAATTTATAGTTATATTTATATTTAGACTTGGTAGGCATGGGAAGCTTTTGATGTAGCACAAAACCACCAAACCTCCTTGTCCCACTTCAAGTTGAAGAAAGAGTTTATAGCCTAACCCCCCTTTATTCCTTGTGTTAATAACTCACCCTTAATTATGGCAGTTTGATCCTTTCTTTCATAATGAAATAAGTGTTTTTTTTATTTGAATGTAAAAATGTCTTTTAACCAAAAGCTTTGTGTCACTGACCTCTGTCAATGTGTTTGCTGCCTTAAAATATATTTGTTTAAACTGTTTTTGAAATTGTACAGAATTTCATTAGGTTCTATTGACCAAATCAATAGCCTTTTTTTTCCTTTTTGTCGGGATCCGACAATTCATTACAGCCGCAAGCAGTTTTGAATAAAAAAATGTTTCCTTTCGAAATTTAATTTTGCTGTGGTACAGTTCTAAACACAGGAAAGATGTGCTACTTTACAGGCATACTAAGGACACCCCTCAGGCATTACATTTAAAGGAATATTACATTTTTAGTATTTCACTTTAAGCATTAATAAAATCACCGCTCCTGAAAAACTGACGTTTTTAATACTTTTTTATTGCATTGATATATGTCCCCTGGGGCAGGACCCGGGTCCCCAAACACTTTTTATGACAACAACTTGCATATAAGCCTTTAAAATTAGCACTTTTGATTTTTCATGTTCGTGTCCCATAGACTTTAACGGTGTTCGCACAAATGTTTTGCCTGTTCACAAGTTCACAAGTTCTGGTGCGAACTGAACCGGCGGGTGTTCAGCTCATCCATATTCATTATCACTGCTTTAGTGTGGCAACATACATGTTATATAATGTTGCATAGTTTTGTCTTGCTATTTAGTTGCCAGCAGCTGTTTATATCAACATTTGTTAACACCAGCATGGTTTCTATTTTTTATTCCCATTGACCAGTTCAATAAAATAGTAAAATTTCAAGATTTGAAGATGGTATATGAATGTTGCACATGCATGTGCAACCTGCCTGTTACTGACCCCTGCCCGAACTCTGACTACCTGCCTGCTAGCGTATCTATACCAGGCCTATCCAACCATTACTGACCTCAGCTTGAACCTCAAATTTGCATTTGTCTGCTGTGTCTGCATTATGTCCACTTACTCTTTGCTCACAGTAGTCTACACTGACAGCGCATCATCGTATTATTCTGATGACCAATCATTTGCCTGCTATCATCCATGGTGGAGTACATCTTCAACTTGTGAAGCATTAATGCCACTCTGTGTACTTGCACCACCTGTCAGTACTACCAGAGATTCTGGTCTTGAGGTGTATGGGAGGCTATCCTTACCTCATTAGGCTCATCCACCAGGTACATGACAGGGTCAGTAATGGTGAAAATATCAGCTGTTATCAGAAAACCACAGGCAAATCTGGTAACTAGTCCTTTGTGTTTGCCTACTCTTAATAGTATAGCTTCCAGAGCTAAGTTCCTCTTTAAAGCCTAATCCTGGGGAAAAAAAAAATTGTTTTCAAAAGTGTATGGAAGGCCCCTGTCAACTTTTTTTTTTTTTTTTATTGGCCTCTGAATCCTCATTTGTGACTTTTTCTCATTTTCGATATGATAGATGTCAGATAAAACAAGTGAGGGGGGAATTTCCCAAAGGGAACTCTGGCAGCAACAACACACATTTTCTAACCAAGTGAGGAAAGTTCACTTTCTATGTCTCCATGAGGGATATTTCACCTCACTCTGTCCAAAATAACCCTTTTACATCTGTCAGACAGAATTGCAAGAGAGAAGGAACTGCCTATATGTGAACACAAAGAGCATTTTTAAATCTAACAGAAAAATCTCCTCAACAAAGACAAAGACTGCAGTTGAGTTTTAATCTTCTTGGCCTGCCTGGTGAACTCCAACACACAGGGGTTGGTTTACTAAAATGGGAGGGTGCAAAATCTGGTGCAGCTGTGCATGGTAGCCAATAATTTCTAACTTCAGCTTGTTCAATTATGCTTTGACAAAAAAATAAAAAACCCTGGAAGCTGATTGGTTTCTATGCAGAGCTGCACCAGAATTTGCACTCTCCAGTTTTAGTAAATCAACCTCATATAGTCTCTTCTTCCTGAGGATGCCGGATACAGTAGTTATAGGTAGAAAAGCAGTGACTGAAAAGATCTTCACTTGGAGTGCCATCTGTAGAAAATAATGCGTAACTCCCTGGACATATAAATCCAAATCCAAAAGAGGCACAGACTCTGTCCCCGGTCCTTTTGCCCCCCTTACCCGTTTTACAGCTTGCATATATTTTAAACGTTTGTAGCACGGATGCCTTTCTTTCCGGCAGAAGGGTAGTGCAGACATTATATGGTGCATAAAGAGGAGGTGAGTTTTGCAAAAAATTTGATGGGGTAAGTATTTTTTGGACTTTAGGACTGATAAATTAGTCAAAATAAAGGCATGACATCATTTATTTTGGCAAATTTAGCACACAAAAAGCTTTAAATGCCTGATTTAAACATGTTGCTCAAAGAATACAGGATGACAACAATCTTAGCAATTCAGTCCTCATTATGGTACAAGTATTTAAATGACTAACATTTTACAGCAGTTTGAAAAACTAGACAAAGAAAATAATGCTTTATGGGGCTTATAAACTACCACTTTCTATAAAATGACTTTTAGTTCATTATTTCAACTTTTTTCAATATCTAGGAGATTGTTAATGTTTTCAGAAAACTCAAATGTTATAAATGAAGATTAGTGAGCTGGTTCTCAAAGTTAACCATGCATATTCAAGCCAAGACAATCCTTCACAGATAACAATGACAGGTTTGTGATGTTTCATGCTGTTTTATCCTTATTGGTTTCTTCTTGTAATAAGCTTGTGTCATTCGTATTTGCACAGCAAACAACCTGTTGTCCTAGTTTTGAAAATCACAAGTGTATCAAAATGTTATATTTGTGCTTGTTTTATATAGGATAAACTATGTAATATATAATAACTATACATATATGCAATATGGACCAGTTTAAATATTAATGTACAGGTATTAAAAGATATTTTTTATATTAGGTCTACAAAAACTATGCTTCAATCCTTAATGTTGCAGTATAGGAGAGCATTATGACTGAAATTTGTACATTATATATTTGTACTGGTATATCTTGAGTATGGGTGTTTTTTTTTAATGTAACTTTCATATAACATTTCTACATTGTATTTTCTCTTTTGAAAAAAAAAAGTGCATCATTTTGCATAATCCAATAAGCATTGTTGCATAAAAACCAGTCCCTGACTTCATGACAACACAGAGAATATATATCTAAACTCCATGTTAGCCTTCACCTCCTTTATCCTGCACATCTGTACATTACCCTCCTCATCTCCATCCTCCCACTGTGTCTGTTCAGTACATTAATACTTTCACATCCTCCTCCTTCTGTATATGACCTGTACAATTGATGTATCTAGTGCCCAGTTTTTTGCACTTGTATTGCTCCTTTATATATTAAGAAGGGGGTAATCAAATACTCTAAAGCTCTATCTGTCTTAAAAAAATAATTCTTGTCTAGTGTTGCATGGCTAAGTAACTGTCAGTCAAACTATCACATCACTTAAAAAATTAATTGGCCTGGTAATAATAGGGCATTTTAGGCTAGCACTGAAGTAGTTAAACATATTCACAATTACAGAATAAATACAATTTGCCACTTACTACTACTAGCGACACTGTGACTTAGAAATATGTTTTCCTTGACTGAAAAAGTATTGAAAATGAAAAAGGTCAGATCATTTGCACTCAGAGATCAACAACTAATATTGCATATATGACAGCTCACTGTGTGTAAGGCTAGCATGGGTGTGCAAATGTTCGGGTGTTTTCATTTTAAAGAAAATAGTTCAGTCTACATTTATGTTTTAAGCAACTAAAAAAACTATTTTCTGTGAATGTTACAGTTTAAAAAAAGAAAATGTCACACTTTTTTTTAATAACATACAGCATTCATATTGCTGAAAACAATTATTCATGTATTAGTGTCAACTAACAAGGCATGTACAAGTTTATTTTTTATCACAACTGACAAAAACTGTTTAAAAAAATAATATTGATCTATTTTGAAATTAGAATTTTTCTTGGAGGTACAATAAAGGAACACAAGTGATACAGAGACCATATCTAATTATCTAGCATCATTTTAAAACCATTATTGAAGTACTAATTCAAGGCAATAAATGCGGACAAAGTACAGTAAGATGATGCCTGCCAGAACTTAAATTGAAGTCTTTATGAACAGATTGTCAACCAGACTGTAGTAATAATCTTCCTAGCCACCATGCTGTCTTACAGATTGCTATTTTAAGCTGCTTCCATTATCATGGTGGTTTGGCAGCAGATCCAAAACTTCAGGTTGGGCTCTTGGATTTAGCTGCATAGTCTGTGTATTAACTGATTTTTACAAAATAAAGAAAATATATGTTCTATAATAAAAATATACTGATACACTGTTGATGACCTAGTATCACTTAACAGGTCTTGAAACAATTGCACATTTTTAGATTTTGCATTGTTGGAACTAAACCCCAACCTAATTATCTGAACTTTCAAAGTTCATTCCACTAAATAATTCATGACATATTTTGTTATTTTAAAAGTTAATTTTGTGGGTCACAGGTCTACAATCAGGGCACTGTAGACTGTAATTTAAGCAAAATTGCAGAGCTTTAAAACTTGGACTGAACATTTGTAATTAGCAGTAAATGTAATAAGTAAAACCATTAGTGAAATGTGTAAGTTCATTAAAGTTTGGGTGAGTATAAGGTACATTTGATTCCAGATAATTATGTCCTGGGTTCTGCTGAATGTATTAACATATGTTATCACAGGCTTTATGATTAATGGGTTACTTTAAGGACAGGACCAACAGACAGTAGTGAAATGGTTGATTTGTACTTTGGAACACAAGTACCTGATGTATTTGAGTTTTTGTACATAGATGTGATACATTAGGAATTGTATGCTAAGAAAAATTGATGGTCAGATGGGTAGTATATGTTGCAAATAATTTCAACAGCTTTGCATAGGTAATGGCAGTGTACATGGTACAGAATATAATAGCAGATAATTTAAAGTACCAAGATCGTATTGAAAAGCCATTCTTCCAGGGACACAATAAAATTCTTGCTTGAATCTTTGCATTATTTCATATACAGTATATAAACATGCTAAATAATAACTACCTTTAATGCCCGGTACACACAATCGGAATTCTGATGGGCTAAAATCCGATGTAATTTTTCGTTGGAATTCCGTTCAAAGCTGTCATGCATACACACCATCAGACCAAATTCCGACCGTCCAAAACGCGGTGACGTACAACACATACAACGTCACTATAAAGGGGAAGTTCAAATCCAACGGCGCCATCCTTTGGGCTGCTTTTGCTGATTTCGTGTTACCGCGTGTTAGTAAAAGTTTGGTGTTAGCCGATTCACGCTTAAAATAAATATTAAGATATTTTGGAGACCTGGCTTTCAAATAAAATACGAAGATTCATGAAATCACAAGAAACAAAGAAATAAGTTTGTCAGAACTCGGTGTGAATATCCGCAGCGAAAAATAAAATTTGTTCTAGCATTAGAAAGAAGAAAAGAATGCGCTACATTTACCGATGCATTAATTTGCAGCATGACGAATGTGCTATCTCCATTACGAACGCTAGTTTTACCAGAACGAGCGCTCCCGTCTCCTAATTTAGTCTGAGCATGCATGGATTTTTCTCCGATGGAGTTCCACACAGATGATCGGAATTTCCCATCGGAAAAATTTAAAACATGTTCTACTTTCTTACACCGATGGAAAAAAGTCCGATGGGGCCCACACACGATCGGAATTTCCGATGAAATAAGTCCACCAGACTTGTTTCATCGGAAATTCCGATCGTGTGTATGGGGCATAAGATAAACAGTTAACATCTTATATAAAGCCAGAGTTATGTGTCTCTGCTAATTATTTTTGTATATTGAGGGTAAAATAAATTGTGAAAAATGTTGTAACTGTCGATGAGGATTTTTTTACTGATATTTTTGCTTTCTGGGACAACAGAAAGAGGGCATGGTTGAAACATGCTATATTTACCTTTAGACCCCTTTCACACTGAGGAGTAAGGCCCCTTTCACACGGAGGGTCCGTTCAGGTCCGCCTGTCAGTTTTTTAGGCGGATCTGAACGGATCCTCCATGTAGCCCTATGGAGGCACGGATGTCAGCGGTGACATATCCGCTGACATCCGACCCGCTCCGCTCCGCTAAAGTGTGACGGAGGAAAACCCGATTTTTCCTTCCGTCGGCGGAGCGGATCGGATGACAACGGACTCTACGGTCCGTCGTCATCCGATCCCCCATAGGGGAGAGCGGCGCTCTGACAGGGCGGTCCCTACACAGTGAGCGGGGACCGCCCAGTCTTCCGCCGGCTCAGCGGGGATCAACGGAGCGATCCCCGCTGAGCAAGCGGAGCTTCACGGAGCAGATCTTCACGGATCCGTCCCGTGTGAAAGAGCCCTAACGCTAAAAATAGCTCCTGCAAAGCGCCCTGAAAGAACCCCTCCTCACAATTCAGTGTGAAAGCCTGAGGGCTTTCACACTGGAGCGGTGCGCTGGCAGGATGCTAAAAAATGTCCTGCTAGCAGCATCTTTGGAGCGGTGAAGGAGAAGTGTGTATACCGCTCCTCCACCGCTCCTACCAATTGAAATCAATGGGCAGCGCGGCCATCCCGCCGGCAAAGCGCCGCTGCAGCAGCAATTTGCGGATGTTTTAACCCTTTTTCGGCCGCTAGTGGGGGTTAAAAGTGCCCCGCTAGCGGCTGAATACCCCGCAAAAATGACAGTAAAGCGCCACTAAAATTATCGGTGCTTTACTGCCGACGCCCCCACCGCCCCAGTGTGAAAGCAGCCTTAGAGTGGACATATGCTTTGCATGCAAGAAATATGACAGATTTGCATTATCTTCCTTTTCTTCCCTGCTACTCTATTCTGCTTCTTGGACCAGGTGAAGCTCTCCTCTGTAAGTTAAAAATCACTTTACTCATAGATTACACAGAACTTTTGACTCAATGTGAAAGTGCTGGTGCTTTGTGACTGTTGGTGAAAGTAGCAGAATGGTAAAGCTTAAAGTGAACATATGCTTTATATTTTAAGAAAGCTTTATGCCTTATGGCCCTTTCGACACTATATTGCAACTCTTGCACACATTCTTATTATAACATTAAGCTAAGCGTTAGGTGGGGTTGATGAAGGTACAAATAAGCACTACAGCAACTTTTAGGAATTGCAATCACTTAGGGCTAGTTTACACTTGCTTCAAGACATGGCTTCAGACATGCTTTGTCAAAGCTCCTGTCGCTAAGTAATATGGATAGCTTATAGTCTGTGTACACCTTGCTTTTGCTTGGGGTTTCAATGTGGCTTCTATGAGGCTTTTTTTGAGCTTTGATGGGACTTTGACGAGACTTTGGTGGGGCTTTGGTGACTCTTTGTGGGGCTTCCATGGGGTTTCAAGCCAGCTTTGTCATAGCCTTCTATGGGGGCTTTGAAGATGCTTTGAAGCAGCATTAAAGCTACATGGGGTATAATTTTTGAAGCAAAGAAAAGCAAATACAAGATGTAAATAGGACTGTAAGCTAACCATTTTATTTAGTGACAGGAGCTATGACTAGCGTTCAGAGAGCTTTAGCAAAGCCTTTCCGAAGCCTTGTTTTGAAGCAAGTGTAAACTAGCCATTAATGTGTGTTGAAGCCAATATCATTGTATTTCAGTGCGTTAGCGCACATTTAATGCAGTATATTTCAGTGCGTTATTGCACGTTTATTGCAGTATATTGCAGTGCCTTACTGCACGTTTAACGCACTATATTTCAGTGAATTATTGCATGTTTACCTCAGTATATTTCAGTGTGTTACTGCATGCTTAACGCAGTATATTTCAATGTGTTTCTGAATGTTTACCAAAGTATTTGCAGTATATTAGTGTACGTTTACCGCAGTATATTTCAGTGAGTTATTGCACATTTACCGCATTATGTTGCAGTGCATTACTGTAGGTTTGCAGCGGTATATTTCAGTGCATTATTGCAGGTTTACAGCAGTGTATTGCAATGCGTTAGTGCACGTTTAACACAGTATATTTCAGTGCGTTATTGCAGGTTTACCTTAGTATATTGCAGTGTGCTAGTGCACATTTTATGCATTATATTTCAGTGCATTGGTACACATTTAATGCAGTATATTTTGGTGCATTATTGCAGGTTTACTGCAGTATATTGCAGTAGATTAGTGCACATTTAACAGCTTATTTTAGTGTGTTAGTGCACGTTTACCACAGTATATTGCAGTGCATTACTGCAGGTTTGCAGCAGTATATTTCAGTGCTTTATTGCAGGTTTGTAGCAGTGTATTACAGTGTGTTAGTGCACGTCTAATGCAGTATATTTCAGTGCGTTATTGCAGGTTTACCACAGTATATTGCAGTGTGCTAATGCACATTTAACGCAGTATATTTCAGTGCATTGGTGCACATTTAATGCAGAATATTTCAGTGCATTATTGCAGGTTTACTGCAGTATATTGCAGTGCGCTTCTGCACGTTTACCGGAGTATATTGCAGTACATTAGTGCACGTTTAATGGAGCATATTTCAGTGCATTATTGCAGGTTTACCACAGTATATTGGTTTTTTTTTTCACGTTTACATTTTTTATTCAAAGTTTTTCAATTTTACAACACTTCAAACATACAACAAACTTAACATTAGTATATCAAAATGTATAATTATACATGCCTTTACATACAATCCCCAATAATATCAAAAATATATTAATAAAAAGAAAATACTTACAGAGTAAAACACTTTAAAACATAATAAAAAAAAGGGGGAAACCGCCTCTCTCCTCTCCCCTCTCCCCAGAGACCTCCCCTCCTTCTCTCCTCCTCCCTCCCTCACTCCTCTGAACTTTCATCTCCCATCCTATATTTTAACCCCCTTCATTCTATACATCATTCTATATTATTCTATCTGGAGTCAAAGAAAATACAGCCAATCCTGGGGTTATTAACTAGGGTTGAGCCGAACACCCCCCTGTTCGGTTCGCACCAGAACCTGCGAACAGCCAGAATGTTCGCGTGAACTTTAGAACCCTATTAAATACAATGGACTCGAACGTTCGAAATCTAAAGTGCTAATTATAAAGGCTAATATGCAATTTATTGTCCTAAAAAGTGTTTGGGGACCCGGGTCCTGCCCCAGGGGACATGTATCAATGCAAAAAAAGGTTTAAAAAATAGACATTTTTACGGGAGCGGTGATTTTAATAATGCTTAAAATGAAAAAATAAAAGTGATATTTTCCTTAAAATTTCGTACCTGGGGGTGTGTATGATATGCATGTAAAGTGGCGCACGTTTCCCGTGCTTAGAACTGTCCCTGCACAAAGTGTAATTTTTGAAGGAAAAAAAGTCATTTAAAACTCACTCACGGCTATTAATGAATTTTTATCAATACATAGAAAAGTCATTGATAAAAAATAAAAAAAAAGCGTGGGGGTTCCCCCAAATTCAATTACCAGGCCCTTCAGGTCTGGAATGGATATTAAGGGGAACCCCACCTCAAATAAAAAAAAATGGCGTGCGGTTCCCCCTAAATATCCATACCAGGCCCTTCAGATCTGGCATGGATTTTAAGGGGAACTCCACCCCAAATGTAAAAAAAAATGGCGTGGAGTCCCCCCAAAAATCCATACCAGACCCTTATCCGCGAACGCAACCTGGCCGGCTGCAGGGGAAGAGGGGGGACGAGAGAGCGCCCCCCCTCCTGAACCGTACCAGGCCACATGCCCTCAACATGGGGAGGATGGCCCCATGTTGATGGGGACAAGGGCCTCATCCCCACAACCCTTGCCCGGTGGTTGTGGGGGTCTGCGGGCGGGGGGCTTATCGGAATCTGGAAGACCCCTTTAACAAAGGGGACCCCCAGATCCCGCCCCCCCGTGTGAATTGGTAAAGGGTACATTGTACCCCTACCATTTTACGAAGAAAGTGTCAAAAAATGTAAATAAAAACACACAAACACCTGGGAAAAGTCCTTTATTAAAAAAAAATCATTCCAGCGATGAAATCCAGTGTCCCGCGGCGATCCCGATGTCCAGCGCTGTCCGTCATTGGTTGTGCCTGAGCGGACCTGATGGGCAACTTCCTCCGCAGTGTTTTAAATGTATAGACCCGTCCCTTCTAAAGTTCCCATCAGGTCCGCTCAGCGAACCAGATGCGGAACGCGAGAAGGGGCGGGTCTATTCATGTATTACACAGCAAACTAAGTTCCCCATCAGGTCCGCCCCCTCGGTATGTCCGACCCCGCCTACGTCATTGGCCTGAGCGGGGAACTTCCTTCACTGTGTAATTTAAATTTACACAGTGAAGGAAGTTTCCCGCTCAGGCCAATGACGTAGGCGGGGTCTGACATACCGAGGGGGCGGACCTGATGGGGAACTTTGTTCGCTGTGTAATACATGTATAGACCCACCCCTTCTCATGTTCCGCATCAGGTCCTCAGCCTTACACCGAGTCATTGGCTGAGCGGACCTGATAGGGAACTTTAGAAGGGGCGGGTCTATACATGTATTACAAAGTGAGAGAAGTTCCCCATCAGGTCCGCCCCCTCGGTATGTCAGACCCCGTCTACGTCATTGGCCTGAGTGGGAAACTTCCTTCACTGTGTAAATTTAAATTACACAGTAAAGGAAGTTCCCCGCTCAGGCCAATGACGTAGGCGGGTTCTGACATACCGAGGGGGCGGACCTGATGGGGAACTTCTCTCACTTTGGAATACATGTATAGACCCGCCCCTTCTCATGTTCGGCATCAGGTCCTCAGCCTTACACCGAGTCATTGGCTGAGTGGACCTGATGGGGAACTTTAGAAGGGGCAGGTCTATACATGTAATAGACTGCGGAGGAAGTTCCCCATCAGGTCCGCTCAGGCTCAGCCAATGACGGACAGCGCTGGACATCGGATCGCTGCGGGACACTGGATTTCACCGCTGGAATGTTTTTATTTTTATTTATTTTATTTATTTTTTAATAAAGGACTTTTTCAAGGTGTTTGTGTGTTTTTTTTTACATTTTTTTACACTTTCTTCGTGAAATGGTAGGGGTACAATGTACCCCTTACCAGTTAACATAGGGGGGGGCGGGATCTGG
Source organism: Rana muscosa (assembly GCA_029206835.1). Classification (NCBI taxonomy): domain Eukaryota; kingdom Metazoa; phylum Chordata; class Amphibia; order Anura; family Ranidae; genus Rana; species Rana muscosa. The sequence goes on along the minus strand of CM055117.1, from coordinate 798,488,313 downwards.
GGGTCCCCTTTGTTAAAGGGGTCTTCCAGATTCTGATAAGCCCCCCGCCCGCAGACCCCCACAACCACCGGGCAAGGGTTGTGGGGATGAGGTCCTTGTCCTCATCAACATGGGGACATCCTCCCCATGTTGAGGGCATGTGGCCTGGGACGGTTTAGGAGGGAGGGGGGGCGCTCTCTCATCCCCCCCCTTCCCCTGCGGCCGGCCAGGTTGCGTGCTTGGATAAGGGTCTGGTATGGATTTTTGGGGGGACTCCGCGCCATTTTTTTTTTTAAATTTGGGGTGGAGTTCCCCTTAAAATCCATGCCAGATCTGAAGGGCCTGGTATGGATATTTAGGGGGAACCGCACGCCATTTTTTTTTTAATTTGCGGCGGGGTTCCCCTTAATATCCATTCCAGACCTGAAGGGCCTGGTAATTGAATTTGGGGGAACCCCCACGCTTTTTTTTTTATCAATGACTTTTCTATGTATTGATAAAAGCCGACAATTCATTAATAGCCGCGAGTGAGTTTTAATGACTTTTTTTCCTTCAAAAATGACATTTTATGCAGGGACAGTTCTAAGCATGGGAAACATGTGCCACTTTACATGCATATCATACACACCCCCCAGGTACGAAATTTAAAGGAATATTTCACTTTTATTGTTTCACTTTAAGCATTATTAAAATCACTGCTCCTAAAAAAACGGCCGTTTTTAAAACTTTTTTTTGCATTAATGCATGTCCCCTGGGGCAGGACCCGGGTCCCCAAACACTTTTTATGGCAATAACTTGCATATAAGCCTTTATAATTAGCACTTTAGATTTCTCCCATAGACTTTTCAAATTTGCCGCGAACACCCCAATTTGTCCGCTGTTCATCCCTATTATTAACCATGGGCCCCACAGCTTAATTAAAATATCCGGTGTACCCCTATTATGATAGGCCTGTCGTTCCATTAGTATTGTCTCATTTACTTGGGAACGCCACTCCTCGAATATTGGTATACTGGGGACATCCATTTTCTAGCTTTTAGCTTACGGGCTATGAATAGCAATCTACCGATTGCGGTTAACACTTCCCTTGAATATAGCCTTTCTTTCAGATACCCTAATAAACAGGTTTTCCAATCTAATTCTATCTGAGCATTATAAGCCCCATTAATTGTGGACAGTACCTCTCGCCAATATCTATTCAGTTTGGGGCATTTCCACAGCATATGGATCAAGTCTGCCTGAGATTGCCCACACCGAGGACACTCTGAAGTTTCCCTCAGTCTCCACTGTGATTTTACCAGTGTCCTATATGTTCTATATATGATAAACAGTTGTGATAGGCAGTGTGTAGATGATAGCGATACCAACGGGGCACTCTTCAGGATACTTTGCCATTCCTCTTCCAATATAACCCCCAGATCCATCTCCCATCCCTTTCTACATGGGTTATTCATAATGTCTTGATAATTCACCATACGTTGCTGATATACCAATGAGATTAAACCTCCCCCTGCTAATAGAGATGCCAATAGCATTGGTCTTATATTCGGGCCACTTCCTTTAAACTGAGAGTAAATCGCATGTCGTAGTTGCAAGTATTTATAAAAGTTATTATGCAGCAGTATATATACCTCCTGTATCTCCTGAAGGGCCCGTATAATATTTTGGGAAATAGCTGCGAAATTTATTGTATTCCTTTAGAGTGCCAATATTCGAACCCTTCTAGCATACGTAGTTCCTCATAGTGCCTATTCCCCCATATCAATGAGAACTCTGACACCCCTTCATATTGCATTATTTGTCTCATTTCCTGCCACAATTTATTCATAGTAACACTGTTTATTGTAGAAGTTTGAGATTTAAAATTGAGGAATATTGCACTCACAAACAGGAACTTGTACATTCACATCGGCAATTGGCCCTCAGTTCCGACCTCCTCTCCTGGCCTATGCAGGGCGATTGACTTGTGGGGCAACAGCAGCGGTGTAGGGATATGCCTTCCGGATCAGCTACCCTGTGTTCCTCGCCATGCTCCCCGCTGACATCCACTAACGAACGGACCAGCTGGCCGAGCGTGACGTCAACCGCAGCTAAGAGGGGGGGCCAAGCCGTGTGTGCTGCTTCCTCTAAGCGTGTTCTGGTGCTATGACAACATGTTTCGGAGTTTCCTCCTTCATCAGGTCTTGAAGGAGGAAACTCCGAAACATGTTGTCATAGCAACAGAACACGGCTGGTCCGTTCGTTAGTGGATGTCAGCGGGGAGCATGGCGAGGAACACAGGGTAGCTGATCCGGAAGGCATATCCCTACACCGCTGCTGTTGCCCCACAAGTCAATCGCCCTGCATAGGTCAGGAGAGGAGGTTGGAACTGAGAGCCAATTGTCGATGTGAATGTACAAGTTCCTGTTTGTGAGTGCAATATTCCTCAATTTTAAATCTCAAACTTCTACAATAAACAGTGTTACACTATGGCGCGTGCGCTCCTCTCTCCCTTTCTATATATTGGGTCTTTCCAGTCTATCATCCCCCACCCCGCGAAATGCTGCAATTGGGAAGCTATAAAATACATTCTTGGCTGTGGCACTGCTAACCCTCTGAAGAATAGACAATCTGATCCTCGAACTCTTAGGCCTCGTACACACGGCCGAGATTCTCGTTGAAAAAAACATGTCGTTTTTTTCGACGAGATTCTTGGACAAGAAACTTGTCCCGGCCGAGTGTACACACGCTCATTTCAAAGAACCCGCGGTTCTTTGAAAGGAGTGTACGCGGTGACGTCATCGACTACGTCGAGCATGCGCTCGTCACATTCGATGCCGTCGCCGCCATCTTGGTATACCCTACGTATGCCTAGGAAGCTACCGCGCATGCGTCAAATTCATTTCGAACATGCGCGGGCTTCCGGGCGGACAGGTAAGTGTACACACACTCACTTTTCTGGTCGAGAAACACGCCGAGGAGAATCTCGACGAGAAAATAGAGAGCAGGTTCTCTATTTTCTCGTCGAGGTTTCTTGTCGGTTTTCTCGACGAGAAACCCGCTAGCAGCGTACACACGACCGATTTACTCGGCAAGACCTCTCTGCCAGCAAGTTTCTTGCTGGTTCTTGCCGAGAAAATCGGTCGTGTGTACGAGGCCTTACCTTTCCATATTCATTTGCGAAACAGGGATTTTTTTAAACCATTTTAACGGGATCCATACTGGTGAATTATGTAGAATGTAAAGTAGCTGTGGGGCCCATATCATTTTTATTAAATTTGCTCGGCCCACCACTGATAATGGCAATTTAGACCATGCTAAGCTCTTTTTTTTAAAATGTATCCAGAAATGGGTTTAAATTATACTGCAGATACTCTTTCATCTTTGGATATATCCATATTCCTATATATTTAAAAGACTTCATGACTTTGACTTGTTCAGCCTCTTCTGGTATATTTAAGCTATCATCATCTAATGGGAACAGGACCGATTTATCCCAGTTATTAATAAAGCCTGAAAATTAACCAATTTTTTTTTATAATGGTCATTAATGAAATCAATGATTTATCCGTATTTCCAAGAAACAATAATGCGTCATCCGCGTACAGTGACATTTTTTCATTTATTTTCCCTCTGATAAACCCACCTATATCTTCTGACTGTCGGACCGCTTCTGCTAGCGGTTCAACCGCCAACGCAAACAACCAGGGGGACAGTGGGCACCCCTGTCGTGTGCCTCTTGATAATGAAAAAAACTCTGTCATGAATCCGTTAATTTTCATACATGCCCTTGGATTAGAATATAATAGCTTTATCCATCGTATAAATTTGTATCCCAGGCCAAACCTATCATTACCTCCCACAAATATGTCCACTCAACGCTATTGAATGCTTTTGCAGCGTCGAGTGACAAAATAGCTCTCTTCCCCATTATATCTGCTGGTAACTGCATATTTAAAAAAAGTCTCCCTAAATTAATAGCTGTTGACCTGTTATGTATAAAACCGGATTGATCTGGATGGATCAGTCCCTGTATGACTCTGCCTAATCTTGTTGCCAGGATCCTAGCCAGGATCTTTGCATCTGAGTTTAATAATGATATTGGGCGATACGATTCCGGTAGCAAAGGATCTTTATCTGGCTTTGGCAGCATTATTATACTGGCATCATTCATTGAATCCAGAAGTTTGAGGGTTTCCAATGCCTGGTTAAGCACTCTCAATAGCTCCGGTACCAAAACATCCCCGTAGTGTTTGTACACTTCTACTGGTAACCCGTCTATACCTGGGGCCTTACCATTTGGGGATTCTGACACTGCTCATCCTACCTCCTCCAGAGTTAGAGGGGCATTAAGTTCCTCTCTTGCCTCATTGGAGAGAGAAGGCAATTTTAAGGGGTCTAGAAATTCTCTAAGATGTTCCATGGGTTAGTCATCCTTACTCTGATAAAGATTGCTATAGAAAGATGAAAAATAATCCATACATTTATTTTGGTCCTGTGTAGTCTCGCCCCTATTTTACGAATAGCGGAAATTAAATTAATTTTCTCCTGAGATTTTACTACAACCGCTAGCATATGACCTGGTCTCTCACCTTCATCCCACCTGCGACATCTGGAGAGAAAACAGGCCTTGTCTGCCTTCTCCAATATTATTTGATGGTTTAGTTGTTGTGTATGCCTCCAGGCGCAGCAATTACGAGTGGTAGGGTCCTGTATATACTGGGCTTCCCTCTGCTGTGCCTCTGTTCCTACTAAAGACTCCTGTTCTATTTTTTTTTTTTTTTTTATGAACACTTATTGCCTTCAATAGGACCCCCCTTAAAAATGCCTTCATAGTGTCCCACACCACCTGAAGTGATGCAGAGTTCTCATTAATAGAGAAAAATGCCTTTATGGCTCGGCTTGTTGAGTCTCCCTGAGACAATTCCTTTAACCAAAACGCAGGGACCCGCCAATTAGGCTTAATCTTAGGTTTTACTTTTTCCAACAAGACTAGTAATGGGGAGTGGTCTGATAGACCCCATGGTAGATATTGTATATTGTACACCCATGGGAGAACCAGTTCCGTGCCCAACGTTAAATCTACTCTCAATAAAGTCTTATACGTACTAGAACAACAAGAATACGTATACGACAAGGGATTTTTAAGTCGCCATATATCATATAGGCCCAGTTCTCTACAATATCTATAGAAAGAAGTATCCCCTTGTGGTTTAGCTGGTTATCTATCTATGCCAGGATTACAAACACTATTAAAATCTCCCACAATCAGAAGAGGCAGCCCTGGATTGTCTATCAGAAATAGGCCTATCTGACGAATTACCTCACTATTGTATGGTGGCGGAATATATACAGTTCCTAATATAAATTCTTTTGAGGATAGTTTACATATTAGAAAAAAATATATTTACCCTGTGGATCTAGAATAGCTTGCCTGCAGGAAAATTGTACTTCTGAGGAAATAAGTATACTTTTACCTCTTGCGTATGTAGAGTATACCGCATGGTACTGAATAGGGTACAATTTGTTTTGTAGCAGATCAACTGTATCTTTAGTTAAATTAGTTTCCTGCAAGCAAACTATCGATGGTGAATATTGCCCTAACATGTCAAACATAGCCCTCCTCTTAGTACGATCCTTTATTCCTCTAATATTCCATGATAATATCGAGATTTCACCTGCCATATTTCCCTATATAATATATATATACAAATATTCATAATAGCCTTGATAAGCAAAAGAAAATAACAAATATATATGGCTTACAAGCATTTTAGAGTTTAAACTATTATCCATATAAACCTTAAGAGGAACTTTATAAAAGAATATTAAACCATAGACATGTAGCCTTCTAGATTCCATCCGAACTATAATGTCGCATACACGCGTCCGTTTTTAATGTCATGGAAAAAAACTAAGTTTTTCTCGACGTGATTCTTCTCAAGCCTGCCTTGCATACACACTATCGTGAAAAAAAAATGCTTGAGCAAAGCGCGGTGACTTACAACACGTACGACAACACGTACGATGGCACAATAAAGGGGAAGTTCCATTTGGATGGCGCCACCCTTTGGGCTGCTTTTGCTGATTTTGTGTTACCGCGTGTTAGTAAAAGTTTGGTATTAGCCGATTTGCGCTTTTCAGTCTCTGTGCTTTTCAGTCCGTTACAGCATGACGAATGTGCTATCTCCATTCCGAACGCTAGTTTTACCAGAACGAAAGCTCCCGTCTCATAACTTGCTTCTGAGCATGCGCGTTTTTTCTCATCATTAAAGCGTACACACGGTCGTTTTTTCACGACGAGAAAAACGACGACGTGAAAAACTACAAGAAAAAATAGAGCATGTTCTAAATTTTTAATGGCTATTTTTCACATTGAGAAAAATGCTCTGGAGCCTACACACGATAGTTTTTAATGACCAATTTAAAAAATTGCATTTTTCTCGTCATGAAAAACGGTCGTGTGTACGCGGCATTAGAAAATGGATAGCAATAACAGCAGGGGGAAGACGGAGGAGACGAGAGGAGACAAGAAAAGGGAAAGAGAGGATGGGAGAAGAGAAAAAAAAGAAGAGGCGAGAAAAAAATAAAAACACCACCCCACCCAGCCATACGTGCATCCACACATGCATCCAAAAAGGAAAACATTTCCCTTTCTTTGGATACCACAGTATATTGTAGTGTGTTAGTGCACATTTAACAGAGTATATTTCAGTGCGTTTGTGCACGTTTACCACAGTGTATTGCAGTGTGTTAATGCATGTTTAACGCAGTATATTTCAGTGCGTTATTGCAGGTTTACCGCAGTATATTGCAGTGTGTTACTACACGTTTAACGCAGTATATTTCAGTGTGTTAGTGCACATTTAACACAGTCCATTTCAGTGCGTTATTGAACGTTTAACTCAGTTTATTTCTGTGCAGTATATTTTTTAGTGTGTTAGTGCACGTTTACTGCAGTATATTGCAGTGCGTCTGTGCAGTTTTACTGTGGTATATTGTAATGTGTCAGTGGAGCGTGTGTGTGTGTAGTGAGTACTAAAGTTAAACTGGACCAATCACTACTTTCCATTAATTAAAGTGCATCCACGTACACATTTCCACATCTTTATTACATTTTGTTACTAAGTCCCCCATCATGTCTGGGAGGTGCATTGAGTGGCAGAGTTTCCCATGGCACTGTGAGGGGGCCAGCAGCGTCTGTGTCCACAGGCAAAGGTGGACGTAGTCCGTCTTCAGGCAGGGCATCATTTCCTCTGTTTAGTGATGTTGCCCATGCTATCTAGCAAACAGAGACCAGTGTGCAGTCCACCGCAGCTGCCAGAGTGGCTTATTCTGCCTCCTTGTCCACAGCTACTCCTGCCCTGCTATATCCCCAGAATCAGGCATGGAGAAGTCAGCTGAGTTATTTGAACACAGCTTCAGCCACTTGCTCCTTGACAATGCACAGCCACTACTTGATTCAGATCTTGGTTCTGAGGTTGTAGGTTGGAACATGAGCCTACAGAGAGGGGAGAACACTGGTAAACAACAAATTGGCAGTCATGTTTCCCCAGCTGCAGCGTATTGCCAAGTTGGCTCCAGTGATGATGAGGATGTAGGGGATGACGATGATGGGGTCACTGATGCAACTTAGGTGCCAGATAGAGCAAAGGAGGAAAGTGAGGGTAAGGCACAACCAAAACAAGGCAGCCAACATGGAAGAGTAGAGAGCAGCCATCCTATTCCACCAGATTTTGGAGCTGTGTGGGCCATTTTGAGCACATGTGCAGCTGATCACACTGTTATACTTTGCAAATTTTGCCTCAAGAAGATCAAGTGTGGAAAAAACACCAGCCATTTGTGTACCACATGCTTGCAAAGACATTTACCTTTCACCACTTATCCCATTGGCAAGAGCACCTGAAAGCCACTTAGAAGGGACGCAGTTCTGTTCCTCCTAACTCCTCACCTTTACGGTCTACCCCCGCTATACCTCATGACATATAAGTAGCCTCCACTGACAGGGATGTTGGTAAAGGTGACATGCCCACCAGGCAGAACTTGACTTTGGCAATGCCGCAGCAGCTGCACATGAAGCAGACGGCCGTCAACGAGTATCTGTGTAAGTATGGCATAATGACAGGCTCAGGCCGGCTCAGCTTTTTTTTCTGCACACCAATGGCTGCTGATAAAGGATGCATGCACTGTACTGTCACCATTTGAGGAGGCAACAAATATGGTGAGCTATGACAATGCATGTATCAGTGACACAATCCCTGTTGTGTTACTGCTGAAGGAGACTCTGCATGGAAATATGGACAGGGCACTCGAGGCAGAGCAGCGGGAGAAAAAGAAAGACTTCCTTTACTCTCAAGGCCCGCTTTATGCAGACACCATTATTGTGACACCACACAACACACAAAAGGAGAGGGAGGAGGAGGATTCTGACAGTTTTGAAGGCATTGAAACAGAAGAAGACATACGACAACCTTTAACCACTTAATGACCGCTCACTGTATATATACGTCGGCAGAATGGCACAAACAGGCACAATCACGTACCTGTACGTGCCTGCCTTCGTATAGTTGGGGGGTCCCATCGGACCCCCCTTCTGTACAGTGAGCGGTGGTTATCGTTCCGGGAGCGATCCATGATGAGGGGACGGCCATTCGTTTCCGGCCACCCCTTTGCGATCGCTCCCAGCGAATGAGTATCTTCCTCTGCCTCTGTAATGTAAACACAGGCAGAGGAAGTGATGTCATCTCTCCATTCGGCGGTCTTTTCGATCCGGCGCGAGGAGAGAAGACATCTCACAGTAAGTGTACCAATACTACACTGACACCAGTACACGTAGGCACACTTACACCCCCCAGTCACCCCCAGATCACCCCCCAGATCACCCCCAGTACCCCCTGTCACAGTGCACCGTTTGCAGTGGTAATTTTTTTACTGATCACTGCAATCAGTGTCATTTGTGACAGTAAAAAGTTTCAGGGCAGTTAGGTTTAGGCCCCTTTAGGTCCAGGGTAGCCCCCTAACCCCCCCTAATAAAGGTTTAACCCCTTGATCACCCCCCAGGTAACCCTTTCACCCCCTAACACCAGCGTCACTAAGCGATCGTATTTCCGATCGCTGTATTTAGTGCCGGTGGTGCCCTAGATAGCCAGTTATTTATTTTTAGGTTTGCCACAGGTTTTTATAGCGTCAGGTACCCCCATATATTATTTTAACCCCCTGATTGCCCCTAGAGTTAACCCTTTCACCAGTGATCACCGTATAAGTGTCACTGGTGACACTGGTTAGCCAGTTAGTTATTTAGTTATTTAGGTTACCCGTCAGGTTTTTATATAGCGTCAGGTACCCCTATATATAACCTAATAAAGGTTTTAACCCCCTGATTGCCCCTAGTTAACCCTTTCACCAGTGATCACCATATAAGTTTTACGGGTGACGCTGTTTGTCTAGTTTGCTTTTTATAGCATCAGGGCACCCGCCGTATATAACCAAATAAAGGTTTAACCCCCTGATCGCCCGGCGGCTGATATCAATTAGGTTTTAGCACCATAGAGGGTCTGCGTTGCCCCAGGCAGCGTTAGGTTAGTGCCAGTAATGCTAACACCCACGCGCAAAGCATACACCTCCCTTAGTGGTATAGTATCTGAACAGATCAATATCTGATCTGATCAGATCTATACTAGTGTCCGCAGCGGTTTAGGGTTCCCAAAAATGCAGTGTTAGCGGGATCAGCCCAGATACCTGCTAGCACCTGCGTTTAGCCCCTCCGCCCAGCCCAGCCCAGCCGAGCCCACCCAAGTGCAGTATATATCGATCACTGTAACTTACCAAACATAACACACATAACTGCAGCGTTCACAGAGACAGTCCTGATCCCTGCGATCACTAACAGTTTTTTTTTTTTTAAGCATTTGATACATTTGCTGACAGTCAGGTGCTTTTTTACCTGTGAATCTTACTAGTGTACCCCTAAATTTAGAGCCCAAAATGGCAAATCGAAGGTACACTAGTAAAGAGGCCTACGAGATTCTGAGCATGACAGATAGTGAAGAGGAGGTCATGCATCTGTCAGATTCAGGCTCAGAATATCTTCCCGTAGAAGACAGTGAAGTCAGCGGCTCCATGTCAGATAGCTCTGACAACGAAGATGAGGTCCCTGCTAAGGTCAGGCGTACCCGATCCCGATCTTCTGAGGTTGTTGAGGAGCAAGAACCGCAGGGCTCTCGTATCATGGAGCAGAGTAGTACTAGCGCCGCTATTCCTTCTGGTGAATTGGCTAGCACCAGCGGCCTAGTACAGCCTGGGCGTACATCCAGCACTGCAGTATCACGTGGTGACGTGGCGAGTCCCATAAGTGCAGTTCAAGCTGGCGAGGTGGCAAGCACAAGTAGTGTCCCACTGCCACCAAGAAGAAGACAAAGGCAGGCCCGTCGTGCCCATAGGGCCCTTCCTGCAGAATTTGCCTATCCTGATTGGGTCCCCACCACTTCTGCAGAACCCGTACTTCCCCCATTCACTGCCCAACCCGGTATTCAGGTGGAAACAGCTGATTTTATGCCAATTGATTTTTATTTGCTGTTTTTCACGGAAGCTCTCTATAGATCTATTGTGGACCAGAGTAATTTATATGCTGGTCAATTCATCGCCGCTAATCCCCAGTTGCCTTCCATTGCCAAAGATTGGAAAACAATTACGATTTCTGAATTTAAGACCTTTCTGGGCCTTTCCCTCAACATGGGCACACATAAATTCCCGTCATTGCGTGCTTATTGGTCCGCGCACCCAATTGACCACATGTCCGTGTTCTCTGCCTCCATGCCCAGGAAACGATACAAGCAGATCTTGCGGTTCATGCATTTCAACGACAATGAACTTTGTCGTCCACGTGGAGACCCTGAATACGACCGGTTCTACAAAATTCGGCCCCTCATAAACCACTTTAACGAACGTTTTGCAGCCTTGTTTATTCCCGATCAAGTTGTCTGCGTTGATGAGTCCCTGATTAAATTTTCTGTCCGCTTGTCTTTCAAGCAGTACCTTCCCAGCAAGCGTGCCAGATACGGGGTCAAGCTCTATAAGTTCTGTGACAGGGCAACAGGCTATGTATGGAGCTTTACGGTTTATGAGGGAAAAGATAGCCAGGTTGAGCCGGTCAACTGTCCAGATTACATAGGGAGCGCTGGCAAGATAGTGTGGAACTTGGTGTCACCCTTATTCGGAAAGGGGTACCACTTGTATGTGGACAATTATTACACGAGCGTGCCACTGTTTAGTCACTTGTTTGATCATCAGATTGGAGCATGTGGCACCGTGCGACCTAATCGCCGGGGCTTTCCCCAGAGGCTTGTAGATTCCCGTCTTAGGCTGAAGAGAGAGCCTGCTTGAAGTGTAATAACTTGCTCGCTGTGAAGTGGAGGGATAATAAAAATGTTTTCCTTCTTACCTCCCTTCATGCAGACACGACAGTCCAAATTCGTACGGCGACTGGTGTTGAAACCCCTCTGTGTCCATGAATATAACCAAAATATGGGAGGCCTGGACCTCAACGACCAGTTGTTGGCGCCGTATCTAATTGACCATAAGGCGAGACGCTGGTACAAAAAAGTGTCTCTTTCCTTATTCCAATTGGCTTTGCTGAACGCTCATGTGCTATACAGAGCTTCAGGCAGGACGTTATCTCTCCTAAAATTCCAGAATGAGATAGTCACAGAACTCCTGTATCCAGGCGGTTCTGCACCTCACCATACCCAACCAAATGCAGTAAGCCGGCTGCATGAGAGGCATTATCCGTATGTCCTCGAGAGTACCCCTACCCAACGAGCCCCCCAAAAAAGATGTTGTGTCTGTAGCAAGCGCGGATTTAGGCGTGACACCCGTAATTTTTGTCCACGCTGTCCTGACAATCCTGGTCTTTGCATTGGTAAATGTTTCGAACGCTTCCACTCAAAAGTGAAGTTTTAGCGTAGGGTACAGCATTGCACAGAACAGGACACACTTACACAGGGTCTCCCAAATGCCATCGCATTTTGAGAGACCCGAACCATTACAGTTGTTAAAGTTACAAAAAAAAGTGTAAAAAAGAAAAAAAAAAAACGTAAAAACAAAAAACACAAAAAATATATATATAAAAAAATAGTTGTTGTTTTATTGTTCTCTCTCTCTATTTTCTCTCTATTGTTCTTCTCTTTTTTACTGTATTCTATTCTGCAATGTTTTATCATGCTTGCTTTTCAGGTATGTAATTTTTTGTTTTCAGGTGCGCCATTCAGCTGCAGCGCGGAATTATTTATCTTGACAGCAACAGTGTTTGCTCCCACGATACATAAAGCCGTGACTCCAGTGCTGTAGGAGGTGATTTCACCACCACAGTTAAAAAAAAGAGCATATATGCCGAAGCATAGGGGCGGAGGAGCGATTTTGCTCCTAATGCCGCGTACATACGGTCAAAATTCCGACGGAGGCTTGCCCATGGAAAAGTCAGACCGTGTGTATGCAGCATAACCTTTTATGCCGCGTACATATGGTCGAAATTCCGACGGAGGCTTGCCCGTGGAAAAGTCCGACCATGTGTATGTGGCATAACTTTTTTGCGAGAGGATGCCCCCATGCTTCGGCATATATATATTTTCGGCACAGGTTGCGTTAAAAAAATGTTTATTTTTTACTAGGTTTTTTTTTGGTATTTGCTTTGCAGGTATGGTATGGTAAGGTCTTACTGTTATACTGTAATGTTACTTTGTTTTAATGTTAACCATCATTTGCTTAGTAGGAACGCCATTCAGTTGCAGCACGGATCTATTTATCTTGACAGCAACAGCCGTGACTCCAACGTGGTAGGAGGTGATTTCACCACCACAGTTAAAAAAAAGAGCATATATGCCGAAGCATGGGGGCAGCAGGGGCAGAGGAGCGATTTTGCTCCTAATGCCGCGTACATACGGTCGAAATTCCAACGGAGGCTTGCCCGTGGAAAAGTCTGACCGTGTGTACGCAGCATAACCTTTTATGCCGCGTACATACGGTCGAAATTCCGACGGAGGCTTGCCCGTGGAAATGTCCGACCGTGTGTACGCGGCATAACTTTTTTGCGGGAGGATGCCCCCATGCTTCGGCATATATAAATGGTGCATGTATGCCCATCATTAGAAGTGGGTGGATGAAGGGAGGTATTCTAATGGTGGGCATACCCACAGATCAATCTCTTTTTTTCGTTCAGCCAACAGGCTGCATGAAAAAAAAGATTACAATACATGTCTAAGAAGGACCAGCAAGGTACTGGTATGTTGCTGGACTTTGAATGTTTATACCAGAATGATGCCTGTGGGTTTAGGTATCGTCTTGGTATCATTCTTTTCAGCCAGCGGCCGGCTTTCATGTAAAAGCAATCCTAGCAGATAATTAGCCTCTAGACTGCTTTTACAAGCAGTGGGAGGGAATGTCACCCCCCCGGATATAAACAGTGCCATTGGGAAATTGGGAAAGCATTTTATCACACCGATCTTGGTGTGGTCAGATGCTTTGAGGGCAGAGGAAAGATCTAGGGTCCAACCCCCCAATTTTTTTCAAAAAAAGAGTACCTGTCACTACCTATTGCTATCATAGGGGATATTTACATTCCCTGAGATAACAATAAAAATGGTAAAAAAAAAAATATGGAAGGAACAGTATAAAAAAAAAAGCAAAATAAATAATAAAAAAAAGCACCCCTGTCCCCCCCTGCTCTTGCGCAAAGGCGAACGCAAGCGTCGGTCTAGCGTCATATGTAAACAGCAATTGCACCATGCATGTGAGGTATCACCGCGAAGGTCAGATCGAGGGCAGTAATTTTAGCAGTAGACCTCCTCTGTAAATCTAATGTGGTAACCTGTAAAGGCTTTTAAAGGGTTTTAAAAATGTATGTAGTTTGTCGCCGCTGCGTGTTTGTGCGCAATTTTAAAGCATGTCGTGTTTGGTATCCATGTACTCGGCCTAAGATCATCTTTTTTTTTCATCAAACATTTGGGAAATATAGTGTGTTTTAGTGCATTAAAAATAAAAAAAGTGTGTTTTTCCCCCCAAAAATGCGTTTGAAAAATCACTGCGCAAATACTGTGTGGAAAAAAAAATGCAAAACCCACTATTTTAATCTGTAGGGCCTTTGCTTTAACCACCCAGCCATAGTCAAATGACGCCCACAGATGGGATCTCCCATCCTGGGTGGACGTCATATGACGTCCTCGGCTTTGTAGGGGGATATCTGAATGATGCCTGCAGCTAGAGGCATCATTCAGATATCCTTTTGAAGTGCCGGTGATTCTGCGCACCATAAGAATGATCATAGCGGCGGTTCCACCTCTTGATCGTTCTTACAGGCGGCGGGAGGGGACATCCCCCCCTCCCGCCGCCATCCGGTGCTTCTCCGGGCTCCCCGTGCGATCGGGGACCCGGAGCGAATCTTCCGGCGTCGTTGGTGGGGTCACGTGATGAGCATAGAGATGACTGGTGACCAGATGGTCACCAGTCATCTCTATGATCGTCGGAGGCCCGGGCGCGATGTGATGACATCACGCCCGGGCTTCAAATGTAAACAAAGCCGCCATTGCGGCTGTAAGTATGAGATCAGTGAAAAAATTTTCACTGATCTCATGCTTTCCCGCCTGAAGGAGAGATGTGGGGTCTTATTGACCCCGCATCTCTCAATAAAGAGAACCTGTCACACATATCCTATTACAAGGGATGTTTACATTCCTTGTAATAGGAATAAAAGTGATAAAAAAAAAGTAAGTAAGTAAAATCATTGTAAAAAAATAAATAAATAAGTAAAAAAAAAAAATTAAAACGCCCCTGTCCCCGGTAGCTCGCGATCAGAAGCGAATGCACACGTAAGTCGCCCACATATGTAAACGCCGTTCAAACCACGCATGTGAGGTATCACCGCTTGCGTTAGAGCGCGTGCAACAATTCTAGCACTAGACCTCCTCTGTAATTCTAACCTGGTAACCTGTAAAAAAAAATAAAGCGTCGCCTATGGAGATTTTTAAGTACCGAAGTTTGGCGTAATTCCATGAGTGTGCACAATTTTAAAGCGTGACATGTTAGGTATCTATTTACTCGGCGTAACATTATCTTTCATATTTTCCCAAAAAATTGGGCTAACTTTACTGTTTTGTTATTTTTTAATTCATGAAACCATTTAAAAAAAAAAAAAAGGCATTTGAAAAATGATTGCGCAAATATCGTGCAAGAAAAAATGTTGCAATGACCGTCATTTTATTCCCTAGGGTGTCTGCTAAAAAAACATATATAATGTTTGGGGGTTCTGAGTAATTTTCTAGCAAAAGAATGATGATTTGTACATGTAGGAGAGAAGTGCTAGAATAGGCCCGGTATTGAATAGGTACAAAAAGCCCTGTATTGAAGTGGTTAAAAAATGTATAATGTTTGGGGGTTCAATGTAATTTTCTTGCAAAAAAAAAAAAAATGTTTTCATGTAAACAAAAAGTGTCAGAAAGGGCTTTGTCTTCAAGTGGTTAGAAGAGTGGATGATGTGTGACATAAGCTTCCTAATGTTGTGCATAAAATTCCAGGACAGTTCAAACCCCCCCCAAATGACCCCATTTTGGAAAGTAGACACCCCAAGCTATTTGCTGAGAGGCATGTTGAGCCCATTGAATATTTTTATTTTTTGTCCCAAGTGATTGAATAATGACAAAAAGAAAAAAAAATGTACAAAAAGTTGTCACTAAATGATATATTGCTCAAACATGCCATGGTTATATGTGGAATTGCACCCCAAAATACATTCTGTTGCTTCTCCTGAGTACGGGGATACCACATGTGTGAGACATTTTGGGAGCCTAGCTGCGTACAGGACCCCGAAAACCAAGCACCGCCTTCAAGATTTCTAAGGGTGTAAATTTTTGATTTCACTCCTCACTGCCTATCACAGTTTCGGAGGCCATGGAATGCCCAGATGGCACAACCCCCCCCCCCAAAATGACCCTATTTTGGAAAGTAGACACCCCAAGCTATTTGCTGAGAGGTATGTTGAGTATTTTGCTGATCTCGCTTTTTGTCACAAAGTTTTGAAAATGTAAAAAAGAAAAAAGAAAAAAATGTTCTTTCTTCATTTTCAAAAACAAATGAGAGCTGTAAAATACTCATCATTCCTCTCAGCAAATAGCTTGGGGTGTCTAATTTCCAAAATTGGGTCATTTGTGGGGGTTTTGTGCTATCTTGGCATTTTATGGCCTTCAAAACTGTGATAGGTAGTGAGGAGTGAAATCAAAAATTTACACCCTTAGAAATCCTGAAGGCGGTGCTTGGTTTTCGGGGCCTCGTACGCGGCTAGGCTCTCAAAAAGTCCCACACATGTGGTATCCCCGTACTCAGGAGAAGCAGCAAAATGTATTGTGGGGTGCAATTCCACATATAACCATGGCATGTGTGAGCAATATATCATTTAGTGACAACTTTTTGTAATTTTTTTTTTCTTTTTGTCATTATTCAATCACTTGGGACAAAAAAAAATATTTAATGGGCTCAACATGCCTCTCAGCAAATAGCTTGGGGTGTCTACTTTCTAAAATTGGGTCATTTGGGGGTGTTTTGTGCTATCTTGGCATTTTATGGCCTTCAAAACTGTGATAGGTAGTGATAGGTAGTGAGGAGTGAAATCAAAAATTTATGCCCTTAGAAATCTTGAAGGCGGTGCTTGGTTTTTGGGGTCCCGTACGCGGCTAGGCTCCCAAAAAGTCCCACACATGTGGTATCCCCGTACTCAGGAGAAGCAGCAGAATGTATTTTGGGGTGTAATTTCACATATGCCCATGGCATGTGTGAGCAATATATCATTTAGTGACAACTTTGTGCAAAAAAAAAGGTTTGTCATATCCCCGCAACTTGTGGCAAAATATAAAATATTCCATGGACTCAACATGCCTCTCAGTAAATAGCTTGGGGTGTCTACTTTACAAAATGGGGTCATTTGGGGGGGGTTGTGCTATTTTGGCATTTTATGGCCTTCGAAACTGTGATAGGTAGTGAGGAGTGAAATCAAAAATTTGCGCCCTTAGAAATCCTGAAGGCGGTGCTTGGTTTCGGGGGCCCGTACGCGGCTAGGCTCCGAAAAAGTCCCACACATGTGGTATCCCCGTACTCAGGAGAAGCAGCAAATTGTATTTTGGGGTGCAATTTCACATATAACCATGGCACGTGTGAGCAATATATCATTTAGTGACAACTGTTTGTAATTTTTAATTTTTTTTTGTCATTATTCAATCACTTGGGACAAAAAAAAATATTCAATGGGCTCAACATGCCTCTCAGCAATTTCCTTGGGGTGTCTACTTTCCAAAATTGGGTCATTTGGGGGGGGGGGTTGTACTGCCCTGCCATTTTAGCACCTCAAGAAATGAGATAGGCAGTCATAAATTAAAAGCTGTGTAAATTCCAGAAAATGTACCCTAGTTTGTAGACGCTATAACTTTTGCGCAAACCAATAAATATACGCTTATTGACATTTTTTTACTAAAGACATGTGGCTGAATACATTTTGGCCTAAATGTATGACTAAAGTTGAGTTTATTCGATTTTTCTTATAACAAAAAGTAGAAAATATCATTTTTTTTCAAAATTTTCAGTCTTTTTCCGTTTATATCGGAAAAAAAAAATCGCAGAGGCAATCAAATACCATTAAAAGAAAACTCTATTTGTGGGAAGAAAAGGACGCAAATTTCGTTTGGGTACAACATTGCATGTCCGCACAATTTCCAGTTAAAGCAGCACAGTGCCAAGTTCTGAAAACACCTCTGGTCTTTAAGCTGCATAATGGTTCGGGGCTTAAGTGGTTAACAGATAGTTTTCCATTCCTAGAACCCTTAGGAGTAAGTAGTACATGGCTGGGAGAAGGCAGTACCATATACTGTAATCCTCAGTAACCAAGAGGAGGTTGCTTCTTTTGCCTCCGCAAATTTGCAGTACATGGGTTCCCTCATTCTTAAAAGCCTATGAAAAGACCTGAGAATATGTGGCATCAAGGAGAAGGATCACTATTGGTTGGCAACCCTCCTTGACCACTATTACAAAAGGAAAGTCTCAGAACTCATCCCATCCCCACAGAGAGTGCAGAAGATGAAACCTCTTGAGGACACTTTAACCGCCTAAGGACCGCTCCACGTACATATACTGTGGCAGGGTGGCCCTTAAGTGCAAAATCATGTACCTGTACATGATTTCTTTGAAGGGCTCTGGGGTGCACGTGAGCCGCCAGAGCACCACTTCAGCTGTGATTGGACCCGCTGATCGTTCCGAGGACAGGCAGGATGGTGGTCTGGCTATGTAAACAAGGCAGAAGGCCATTCGGTGAGGAAGGAAAATTGAGATCTTGTGTCTCTGATAAGCAGAAACACATTTCTCTGTTTTCCTTCTGTCACAGCATCCCCCCCACAGTTAGAAAGCACTCCCTTGGTGCACACTTAACCCTTTGATCACCCCTGATGTTAACCCCTTCCCTGCCAGTGTCATTTATACAGTAACAGTGCATTTTGTTTTAGCACTGATCACTGTATTGGTGTCACTGGTTCCCATAAAGTGACAGATTTGTCCACCGCAATGTCGCAGTACAATAAAAATCACTGATCACCCCTATTGCTAGTAAAAACAATGAAAAAAATAAAAAGTCCATAAATGTATCCCATAGTTTGTAGACACTGTAACTTTTACGCAAACCAATTCGTTATACTCTTATTGAGATTTTTTACCAAAAACATGTAGCAGAATACAAATTGACCTAAATTGATGAAGAAATTCGATTTTTTAAAAAAATTTTATGCCCAATAAATTACTTTTCAAACCTGTGTTGTCTTTTATATTGACTTATTTTGCCACCAGGTGAATGGGTAGGGGTACGATGTACCCCATACTCATTCACATAGGGTGGGGGGCAGGTATCTGGGGTCCCCCTTATTAAAGGGGGCTCCCGGATTCCGATAAGCCCCCCGCCCGCAGACCCCGACAACCAACGGCCAGGGTTGTCGGGAAGAGGCCCTTGTCCCCATCAACATGTTGAGGGCACGCGGCCTGGTACGGTTCAGGAGGGAGGGGGGCGCTCTCTCATCCCCCCCTCTTCCCCTGCGGCCTGCCAGGTTGAGTGCTCGATAAAGGGTCTGGTGTGTATTTTTAGGGGACCCCACGCTATTTTTTTTGTTTTTGGCGCGGGGTTCCCCTTAAAATACACGCCAGACCTGTAGGGCCTGGTATGGATTCTGGGGGGACCCCCACGCCATTTTTTTTTTCATTTTTGGGGGGTCCCCTTTGAATCCATACTAGACCCAAGGGCCTTGTATGGACCTGGGGGGGGGGACCCCACGCTGTTTTTTTTCTAGGTTTTTTTTTTTTTTGAACCAGCATTTTTTTTTTTACATTTCCTTCAACAACCAGCTATAAACAGGTAAAACAAAAAATCGAAGCAAAATTGCGGTACTTGCGTTTTGGATGCGTGTCCATTGAATTATATTACATCCAAAACACTGTTTTTGGCCTGGCAAAAAAAATCTGCAGTTGCGTTTAAAATCGTTTTTCACAAAGCCTAAAAATGCCTTCAGACGCCAAAGATTTCCACGTTTCAGACGCGGTACCAGCGTTTAGCCGCATTTTAGTTTAGAAGCGTTTTTAAAGGTGACCTATTTTTTTACATTGATAAACTCCAAATTTATGGCAAATGAGGAAAAATCATAAAATATATATATATATATATATATATATATATATATATATATATATATACATACATATATATATATATATATATATATATATATATATATATATATATATAAAATGAAATTGCTTCCATTGCATTGTGGACAATCCACAACTTGGGGCAGCTGACGTGGCAAGTGGACAATCCACAACTTGTGGCTAGTGATGTGGCAAGTGACACGCTAAATACAACTACACTGCTGCTCTCAGCTGCTGATATCACTCTGGTCTCACAAAATAGCTAAAATTGTAAATAATACTGTTTTTGGAGCTTAGGGCGGCTCCTTATCATATACACGCAAATGTGGTAAAACACGGCATGCAAACGCCACAAAGCGTGCCTTTCTAAACGCCACTTTCAACCTTAGTTCTGAACACTTTGCACCAGCGTCCCGTGTACATGGGGCCTAAAATCGCCTATGCCATTTACAGCTCAAAAACGCCATGGTGGCCATGAGGCCATAGGCTAACATTGAGAGATGTTTTTAAGCTGCAAAAAACGCTCAAACAAGCGGCTTGAAAAACGTCTGTGTGCATGTAGCCTTATATTAACCACTTGCGCACTGCCCAGACCAAGTTTCACATTTCAGCGCTGATGCACTTTCAATGACAATTGCACGCTCATACTGTACAACACTGTAACCCAATGAACATTTATTATTTCTTGGCACACAAATAGAGCTTGCTTTTGGTGCTATTTGATCACCTTTGCGTTTTTTTTTTATATAAATACAAAAGACCGAGTTTTTAAAAAAAAATGGATATTTTAACCACTTCAGCACTGGGCCTATTCTGGCACTTCTCTCCTTCATGTAAAAATCATAAATTTATGGCTATAAAATTACTTCAAAACACCAAACATTATATATGTTTTTGGAGCAGACACCCTAGGGAATAAGATGGCGGTCATTGCAAATTTTTATCTCGCTCGGTATTTGCGCAATAAATTTTCAAACGCCTTTTTTTTGCTAAAAATATTACAAAACAGTAAAGTTACGGCCAATTTTTTGGTATAATGTGAAAGATGTTGTTATGCTGAGTAAATAGATACCTAACACGTCACGCTTTAAAATTGCGCACACTCATGGAATGACACCAAACTTCAGTAATTAAAAATCTCCCTAGGCGATGCTTTAAATTTTTTTACACATTACCATTTTGGCATTACAGAGAAGGTCTAGTGCTAGAATTGTTGCACTCGTTCTAACGCACGCAGCAATAACTCACATGTGTGGTTTGAACAGCGTTTACATATGTGGGCGGGACTTACGTGTGTGTTCTCTTCTGAGCGCGAGCTACCGGGGACAGGGGCGTTTTTTCTTATTTTTGCTTATTTTTTTTATTTTGTTTTTTTACTTTTTTGTATTTCTTACTCTTTTTTTACTTTTTTTTTTTGGATCACTTTTATTCCTATTACAAGGAATGTAAACATCCCTTGTAATAGGAATGTGTGTGACAGGTCCTCTTTATGGAGAGATGTGGGGTCAATAAGACCCCACATCTCTCCTCCAGGCTGGAAAGCATGATATTGGTCAAAAAAAATCACCAATCTCATGCTGACAGCCGAGATCACGGCTTGGTTAACATACAGGAACACGGCGTGATGTCATAACGTCGCGCCCGGGCTTCCGACGGTCATAGAGATGACTGGTGACCATCTGGTCACCAGTCATCTCCAAATCGTTCTCCGAGCCCAAGATGGCACGGGAGAGCCCGGAGAAGCACCGGATGGCAGCAAGAGGGGGGGGAACCACCCCTCCCGCCGCCTATAAGAACGATCAAGCGGCGGAACTGCCACTATGATCATTTTTATTGTGCACAGAATCGCCGGCTGAAAAGAATGATATCTGAATGATGCCTGCAACTGCAGGCATCATTCAGATGTCACCGCACAAAGCCAAGGATGTAATTTGACGGTGGGCGGTAGGAAACTGGTTAATATTTTTAAAAAAGGTAATTTTTCTTCTTCAATGGTGTACACTGATGAGACTGCACTGATGGGCACCGATAAGGTGGCATGGGTGGGCACTGAGAGGTGGCATTGCTAGTTGGCACTGGTGGGCAGTGAGAAGTGGCACTGCTAGGTGACAATGATAGTTGGCAGTGATGGGCACTGATAGGCCGCACTGCTAGGTGCCACTGATTGGCACCAGTGGTGGGCATTGATAGGTGGCACTGGCAGGGGCTACTAATTGTCACAGATGACACAGCATTGCCTCTTCCTCTTCGGGCCCCATGTCCCTTGCACATAAGCCGGTGATTGCCTTTTTTTTTATGCTCACGCTGTCAGCACAAGGAGAAAACAAAAACCATTACCCAGCTTTTGTTTACATCACATGATCAGCTGTCATTTGCTGAAAGCTGCTCACATGGTAAAGGGCAGGGATCGGCCCTTTACTCGGATCTGTCATCACCCGTCTCAGTGACTCTGTGACCACAGCGCGCGCAAAGGGGAGGACGTTTATTGACGGACTCTCGGCAATTGAGGACCATGCTGTGGCCGTCGATCAGTTATAGCGCTGATCTCAAGTGATTAAAGAGGGTCTAAATGGGCCATTGACATGCATCACAATTCAACTTAGGAATGTGTCTTTGAAAAGTTAAACTAAATAATTTGGCCACTTTATCCTTCCAAATAATTCACTTCCTGTCACATAGCCACACAGAAATTGAGGGAAAATCCCTCCCAATGTCTTTCCTTGGGGCACACAGGTCAGTCTAAATACTTTCCCCATTATGCACATTGCACTCAAGCATATTGCGGGGTACACCCCAAATTATTAGGTAGTTTGGACTTTGGGGTTTATTTACTAAAGGCAAATCTACTTTGCACTACAAGTGCACTTGCTGTATATCTGAGGGGGACATGCAAGCAAAAAAAAAAACACCATCTTTGCTTTTATATGATTGTAACATCCAATCACCAGTACTTTCCCTCAGATTTTCAGCAGCTACACTTTTACTGCAGAGTGGATTTGTCTTTACTAAACCCCAAACTATACAATGATTTGGGGTGTACACAACAAAGTGCTAGAGTGCAATTTGCTTAATGGGGACACTAGTTAGATTGATCTGTGTGTCCCCAAGAAAAGACATTGGTAGGGTTTTACCTTCACTTCCTGTTTAGCTGTGTGACAGGAAGTGAAGCCAATTTTAAGAAAAGGAGACACAAAGGCCAAACTACAAAAAAAAACACACGCAGGGGTTCTAACACTTACTTTGTTTCCCTCAAAATGCCCACAATCAGAATTGTATTGCCTTGAGCTATTTTTAAGAGCAGTGCTCTAAATCAGTGCTTCTCAAGTACCCCCAACAGGCCATGTTTGCAGGTTTTCCTTCATCTTGCACATGTGCTTTAAATCACAGTCAATGGTTTTGTATTTTGGACAGCAATTCTCCATGAGATAAATTCACAAAACATGTCCTGTTGGGGGTACTTGAGGACTGAGGCTGAGAACCACTGCAGTAAAAAGGGAAAATTGAATACTTACCGCTCTGTATTTTTCATTTCCCGGTGACGCTCCATGGCAACACACAATACATGCATATGCTAGCATGAAGGCACCAGGGTAGACAAATCACACCTGTTTTGTTTTGACATGCCAATCAGCTGTCACATTTGTTGCAAAGAAAACACAAAACAAACATCAAAACTTTGCATCAAATTTTATTGGTCAACAAAACAAAAGGGAAGGCAAAATAAAAAACATGGTCAATTTGAAACAGTTACAGACTCAACATCTTGAGAAATATTTGGCCAAAAAAAATGCAGCACAGACAATTAAATCAAAGTGAACAAACAACACACATTAACAACATCAGAAATATTTCAGGGGAACATTTTCCCCACACAAAAAAATACAATCCACAAAAGTTAACCAATCACCTGTTTTGCAAATACATAACAAATAAAATACATGTGTTACAAACTCGATAAGGACACCAACATGTACATTTTGCCCCACACACACACGCACGCACTTGCCTCTTCTCAGGGCAAGCGAACGAATGCTCCCTGTGAGCTTTATATAACATAGGTTTGTGTGCTAATGAGGCAATTGAAAACACATGCACAGTCCATGAAACACCCAAAATGCAAGTTCTCCCAATGTAGAGACTGAAATTCAAAGTGGCTACACCTATTAAGGATGTCCTTCAATTACTAACCCATAAAAACACTCTCTGAGTGAGCATGCCCAGAAATATCCAGGCACTGTTCACACACAAAAAGCACCCAAAAAAAACTAACTGGCTGGGCATGTGCAGAACAACACCAATGCAGCTAGCAAAAAATAACCCCTCCCCCGTCCAAAATTAAGCACATCATCCAGCATGCTACAAAATTAGAGATGGGACAATCACCCCCCCCACCAACAAATACCATTGCAGTCTATGGGAACTGACATGTTAATTTTGCTAGTCCCCACTTGGCTGGCTTTTCTTCTAGTTATTGGCCTTAAAATGGGGGCCCAGGTCCCACCCTAAGGGACATATATCAATGTCACCAATTTGGAAAACACCAAAAACAAAACAAGGAGAAGTGCCTTTAAATATGCCAAATTGCTTAAGGGCCATTTCACACCACATGCAGTGCATTGCGTTTTTTATGCATCCAAAATTCATGGAAAGTTGGTTATATGGTTCTAAATGGCAGTGTTTGTTCCAGTGCGTTCCAGTTCCACCAAAAAAGTAGAACATGCTACATTTTACCTGCACTGGACTGTACTGGAACGCATCAAAACGCATCATAAACGCACTGGAACGCACAGGAACACACCTAAATGCACCAAAAAACGCACTGGAACACACTTGTCCTTATCTATGGTTAATAAAAAAGAGGGGTGAAAAAAAAGCACTGGACTGCATCAAAAACTTACCAAAAATGCACTGGAACGCATGAAAAACATGCATGCAGAAAAGCACCTGGAACGCATCTGGATTGCGTTTCTATGGTGTGAACTGGCCCTAGTTCACACTATAGAAACGCAGTCTGGGTGCGTTCCAGGTGATTTTCTGCATGCGCGTTTTTGACACATTCCAGTGCATTTTTTATGCATTTTTGATGCAGTCCAGTTTTTTTCCCCCCTCTTTTCACTTAGGACAAGTGTGTTGCAGTGCGTCTTTGGTGCATTTAGGTGCGTTCTGGTGCATTCCAGTGCATTTTTGGTATGTTCCGTTGCGTTTTTGAGGTGTTTTACTGGGGTCTAGTACAGTTTTGTACCTAAAAAATGCAGCATGACCAATTTTTTTTTTGCTTTCTGAAACGCACTGGAACGGACTGCAGTGATGTGAACTATACCATTGGCATTATTGTGATCAACTTTCTTTGCGTTTTTCATGCATCAAAAAAACGCACTGCACTGCATCAGGTGTGAACTAGCCCTAAATATCATACCCGGGGGGTGTCTATAGTATGCCTGTAAAGTAGCACATGTTTTCCATGTTTATAACAGTTGGAGAGCAAAATGACATTTCTAAAGTAAAATAATAGTCATTTAAAAGTCCTTGCGGCTGTAATGAATTGCTGGTTCCCGTCAATACAGATAAAAGTCATTGAAAGTCTTTGATTACACAAAAAACAAAAGCGTGGGGGTCCCCCAAATTCCATTACCAGGCCCTTCAGGTCAGGAATGGATATTAAGGGGAACCCCGCTGCAATTTTTTTTTAAAATGACGTGGGGTTCCCCCCAAATATCCATACCAGGCCCTTCAGATCTGGCATGGATTTTAAGGGGAACTCCACCCCTAATTTAAAAAAAAATGGCGTGGAGTCCCCCCAAAAATCCACACCAGACCCTTATCCGGGCACATAACCTGGCCGGCCGCAGGAAAAGAGGGGGGACGAGAGAGCGCCCCCCCTCCTGAACCGTACCAGGCCACATGCCCTCAACATGGGGAGGATGTCCCCATGTTGATGGGGACAAGGGCCTCATCCCCACAACCCTTGCCCGGTGGTTGTGGGGGTCTGCGGGCGGGGGGCTTATCGGAATCTGGAAGACCCCTTTAACAAAGGGGACCCCCAGATCCCGCCCCCCCCCTGTGTGAAATGGTAATGGGGTACAAATGTACCCCTACCATTTCACAAAGAAAGTGTAAAAAAATGTAAAAAGTTACAAGAGCCGGTTTTTGACAATTCCTTTATTAATGTCTTTTCTTTTCTTCCATCTTCTTCCAACTTCTTCCATCTTCTTCTTCCATCTTCTTCTTCCATCTTCTTCTTTTCTCCATTCGGGTTTCTTCCTCCATCTTCCTCTTTATCTTTATCTTCATCTTCATCTTCCTTCTTCCTTCGGTCTTCTCGTCCGCATCTTGCTCCAGCGTCTTTCCTTCTTCTTCCTTCTCTGGCCGCTCCGTTTGAATTGGAGGTTCCCGCTGTGCGACGCTTCAGTTCTTCAGTTCTCCTCTGGGTCCGCTTACACCCGGTGACCCCGCCCCCCTCTGACGCACATGGATTTCACGGGGACTTTCCCCGTGGTGTCAGAGGGGACGGAGCCACCGGGTGGCAGTGGACCAAGTGGAGAACTGAAGCTTCGCACAGCGGGAACCTCCAATTCAAATGGACGGCTGGAGAAGAAAGAAGAAGCCGGAGCAAGATGCGGACGAGAAGACCGATGGAAGAAGGAAGATGAAGATGAAGATGAGGATGAAGATAAAGATGAAGAGGAACAAACCCGAATGGAGAAAAGAAGAAGATGGAAGAAAAGAAAAGACATTAATAAAGGAATTGTCTAAAACCGGCTCTTGTCATTTTTTACATTTTGACACTTTCTTCGTGAAATGGTAGGGGTACAATTGTACCCCATTACCATTTCACATGGGGGGCGGGATCTGGGGTCCCCTTTGTTAAAGGGGTCTTCCAGATTCCGATAAGCCCCCCGCCCGCAGACCCCCACAACCACCGGGCAAGGGTTGTGGGGATGAGGCCTTTGTCCCCATCAACATGGCGACATCCTCCCCATGTTGAGGGCATGTGGCCAGGTACGGTTCAGGAGGGGGGGCGCTCTCGTCCCCCCCTCTTTTCCTGCGGCCGGCCAGGTTACGTGCTTGGATAAGGGTCTGGTGTGGATTTTTAGGGGGACTCCACGCCATTTTTTTTTTAAATTTGGGGTGGAGTTCCCCTTAAAATCCATGCCAAATCTGAAGGGTCTGGTATGGATATTTGGGGGGAACCCCACGTCATTTTTAAAAAAAAATTACCGCGGGCTTCTCCTTAATATCCATTCCAGACCTGAAGGGCCTGGTAATGGAATTTGGGGGGACCCCCACGCGCTTTTTTTGTGTTATCAAAGACTTTCAATGACTTTTCTCTATATTGACGGGAACCGACAATTCATTACAGCCGCGGGTGCTTTTAAATGCTTTTTTTTCCCTTTAGAAATGTCATTTTGCTGGCGCAATGGGAAGCTCAGAGCTGCGCCTGTTCAACTTATGCAAATTGAGTTACGTGACTTGACATTTACTAAGATTTTGCCGGCGCAGTGTCTTGGCGCATTTGAACCATTGAAATTCCCGCGCTGAGCTCAAAAAAACCTCCCGCAGCTCTAATCGTACTTGCCGGCGCAGCGGGCTGGTTTTGAAAAAGTTACTTTCTCACTCTATTTTGGGCATATTAGTTATTTGGGCAGGTGTCCCTACACTTCCTCACATCACCCCATGTCACCCCCATTATATTCTCACTTCCAGCTTCTTTATATTTAGAGTTTAACATGCCGTGCGCCAGGTCCATAGTGGCGCACTGAGCGCCTCCTCCCGTCCGCCGAGAACACTATAGTAAATGGGAAATAGGGCTGCGCTACCGGCGCTAATGTTTTGTAAATACCAAAACAGCCATTGCGCACGCAGATGCGCCAATACTCATGGCGCAAACGTTTCGTAAATCAGCCCCAATATGTTACAAAATCGGGAGCAATTATAGAATTTGTTTAGGAGGTATGTTTTCCCCTTGGTAGTGAATGATGTCTGATGGTGGGTAACACATTTGCAAGTCAGGCATTGTAATTGTTTGCATTGATACATGCCTTTGATTGATAGGAAGGTCAAGGATGGTGTGGGTTTTTTATATGTGGATTTTAGTTTGCTTGGTGCAATACGGCTTTTTATGATTCTGGCCAACCCAAAAGGTGATCATGGGTGCACTCAAGAGGCATATCTTTAGTGAGGGGTCCTCCAGCAGTATCCCCCAGTGTTTTCGAAAGATTCCTTTCATCTTTTTGTACTGGGAATGAAATTGGGTTGTGTGAAATTGAGTGGAAATTGCTGGTTCAGTATGTGAGGGAGCTTTGGAATGGGCGGTGGAGATTTTGCCATCTAAAAAGCTGGCAAACGCTTCCTCTACCAAGGCTGAGGGGTACCCTTTGTCTTCAAATTTGGTTTTGAGAAGGTTGCCTTGTATGATATAATCTGAGTTATGAGTACAATTTTGTTTCAAACGGTGGAACTGGTTTTTAGGATGTTGGATTTGCATCTAAGGTGGTGGCAGCTTTGGTAGTGTAAATATGAATTTCCTGCTGTAGGTTTTATGTCATTTTTGGCATAAATAGTATTGTCAGTATGGCATAGCTCCAGATCCAGAAATGCCAGACTGTCAGGGCTAAAGACGGAAGTGAAGGAGAGCCCTAACTCATTGGCGTTACAATGGGAGACAAATTGTTCTACAGGTGGTCCAGTCCTATGCCAGATGACAATAATGTCATCTATGTAATGTCCAATGAAAATAATGTACTTTGAGAAAGGGTTGTCATTCCAGATGGACAGATTTTTTGCACCCATAGCTGTGCAGTCAACAAGATATAAAGAGGGGAACCAAGAGGGTCCCAATCACTCTCACCTATCTGTAGTAATGGAGTAGTCTTGTAGATAATATCCAAATAAGGAGGCATAAGAGACGTCAGCCCCGGGAGCTAAAGTGCCCCCCCCTGAAACAACGGTGGCACATCCAACCAAGATGTGTGCATGTGGATAGGATCTCCAATTTGCAGCTGTGCCATGTAGATAGACATTGTAAATGGTAAATAATATAGTAGATTCCAGAGGATATCTGTAAAAATTGGAAAGTATTACATAAACTAATGACACAGCTGAAAAATTGGAAACATGACCCAAACCGTGAAAGAGTGTGGATACACTCAGTGAGAAAAAGCGGAAAGGGTGCAGGACATGGGTTAGTAAATGAGTAGGCAAAGGTGACAGTGAACTAATGAATGAATAGGTGCGGGGAGCGTGAGGATAGCACGTGTGTAGTGAACAAATTAGTAAGGAACCGTGAAGATAAAGTGAACAGGAAGAGTGAAGGTGGCCATGAATTGCCTAGGAAGGTATACCAGGGGGAAAGAAAAGGGAATTGGTATACACTCGTGTAAGGAGAAGCAATTTTACCTAGCAATGCGCTTCATATAAAGTCCCACCATCCTTCCTATTCCATATTGCCAGGGATGGAGGCTTATCTTCAGGATTTTTCACAACGATGTCTGTGTGGTTTTTAAAATTTTTGACACTTTCTTTTGTGAAATGGTAGGGGTACAATGTACCCCGTTACCAATTCAAATAGGGGGGCCGGAATCTGGGGGTCCCCTTTGATAAAGGGGGCTTCCAGATTCCGATAAGCCCCCCGCCCACAGACCCCCTCAACCACCGGGCAAGGGTTGTGGGAATGAGTCCCTTGTCCCCATCAACATGGGGACATGGTACTTTGAGGGGTCACAGACCCCCAAAGCATACTCCTCATGTTGAGGGCATGTGGCCTGGTATGGTTCAGGAGGGGGGCAATCTTTCGTCCCCCCTCTCTTCCTGTAGCCTGCCAGGTTGCGTGCTCGAATAAAGGGTCTGGTATGGATATTTGGGGGGAACCCCATGTCATTTTTTTTTATTTGACGCAGGGTTCCCCTTAATATCCATACCAGACCAGAAGGGCCTGGTAATTGAATTTGGGGGATCCCCATGCATTTTTTTTTTATCAATGACTTTCAATGACTGTTCTCTGTATTGCCGGGAGCTGACAATTCATTATAGCTGCGAGTGCTTTTAACCACTTCCATACAGGACACTTATACACCTTCTTGCCCAGACCAATTTTTAGCTTTCAGCGCTGTTGCATTTTGAATAACAATTGCGCGGTCATGCTACACTGTACCCAAACTAAATTTTTATCATTTTGTTCCCACAAATAGAGCTTTATTTTGGTGGTATTTCATCAACTCTGGGATTTTTATTTTCTGCTAAAAAAATAATTAAAAAGTTTAGATTAAAATTTTGAACATTTTGAAAAAAAATAAAGTATTTTTTTGTTTCAGTTACAAAACTTTGTAAATAAGTAAGTTTTCTCCTTCACTGATGGACACTGATTGGGCTGCACTGACGGGCACTGATAAGGCGGCACTGATGGGTACCAATGAGGTGGCACCGATGAGGTGGCACTGATGGGCACTGATGTTGGGCACTAATTGGCACTTATAGGTGGCACTGATATGCAGCACGGATGGGCACTGATAGGCGGCATGGATGGGCACAGATAGGTGGCATGGATTGGCACAGATAGGCTGCATGGATGGGCACGGATAGGCGACACGGATGGGCACTGATAGGCGGCATGGATGGGCACTGATAGGTGGCACGGATGGGCATGGATGAGCACTGATAGGTGGCACGGATGGGCATGGATGGGCACTGATAGGTGGCACTGATGTACTGTAATGTGTTGTACTAATGGATGCCAAACAGTGCCAAACAATAATGCCTGCTAATCAGTGGTGCCCAACAGACGTTTTTAAAACTTTTTTTTTGCATTGATACATGTCTACTGGGGTAGGACCCGGGTCCCCAAACACTTTTTATGACAATAACTTGCATATAAGCCTTTAAAATTAGCACTTTAGATTTTTCATGTTCGAGTCCCATAGACTTTAACGGTGTTCGGATGTTCGAGCAAATTTATTGCCTGTTCACATGTTCTGATGCGAACCAAACTGGGGGGTGTTCGGCTCATCCCTATTTAGCTCTTATTTACAACAGTTCAGAGTAACAAACTTTTATGAAACAGGAACTTAAAAAATTATATTTTAGTGCAACCTCATGGTTCTTTATCGACTGTGTTATAGGAATGTTTTAGAATCAGATACAGATTCTGTTTTAAAGTACCTTGGAAGATCAAATGTATTTCTCCAAGGTTATCAGGCCAGATTAATTAACACCATCTGAATTAACAGTAAATTAGATATTCATTAATTATAAATAAGACAGTTCACAAAAGCAGATATTTCTTAGCAATCGATGTTCCTAGTTTAAGCTGTAACATTTTATTTGTTTTAAGGTTTATAATATAATTGTAGCTTTTTCGATTTTAGAATTATTACTTAACTTAAAAAAAGTTTTAATTTATTAGTTTTTTTCTTAGCACAAAACATAACCTTTCTTAACAACCCATAAAAGTAAACATATTTTGAAACAAATGAATTTGAGGACATTCAGTTTTTTATGAAACATATGAAACAAAGCATTGGAAAGTGAATATAA
Organism: Rana muscosa; assembly: GCA_029206835.1. Classification (NCBI taxonomy): domain Eukaryota; kingdom Metazoa; phylum Chordata; class Amphibia; order Anura; family Ranidae; genus Rana; species Rana muscosa. The sequence goes on along the minus strand of CM055117.1, from coordinate 798,457,110 downwards.
ATTAATTGAGTGTTGTCAGTAAATAATTCTGCAATCTGGAGCATCTCACTTAATAATAATCAAATGTTGAATACATTAACCATGCAGTTTATTTTTACATACACACAGTACCTAATGCATTAAAAAAACTTTACTAGAACACGTACTTATACAGTACATAGAACACTAAGTTCAAAGATGTTACACTGTATGCTAAACTGTTGAATAGAATCCGTCCAATTATGTGTTTACATAAAACAGATGTAGCGGCCCCCTCTCTCTCCTCTCCTTATCAGCTTGTCAGTCTCTTGTCTAGGGGTACCTTAGAGGAGAGAGTGCGGGGTCACCACGCCAAACCTTCACCGCAGATGTTTGTGTGGTGTAAGCAAAGTTCTTATTTTACCTTCGGGTCGGTGTTCTGCACCTGGAACCTCCAAAGAGAGTTACCTTGAACAATGTCTGCCAGAAAACGAGCCCCACACCATTAAAGTCCAACACTCCTTTATTCTTCTCAATGCAAAAGTGAACATAATCAGTTGGACCCCTTAGAGAACAGAACAGACAAGGAGGTGTGGATGCGAGTAGGCCCAGACACAATGAACTCTCCACTTTCCTTCCTGAAAGAGGGTTTCTGTCTCTGAGCAAGGGGGGATTTCCTTCCAGGCGGTCTCCGATGGAAGGCTCACCTGTCACCGGCAATATTCTGCACCGGGTCTTCAAGCAAGTGTCTCCCACCAGTCCATTACGCCTTCTGGATTCGGGTACCCACTCCCGGGGTTCCCTAGGATCTCCTTCCCTCGCGGAACTCAGTGGTGGGCACTGAGCTCCAGACCTCCATCCGAGTACCTCACCCCAGGACAAAGGTGCCTGGGATGGAACACGACCTCCGAACGTCCTCTAGGCCTAGGCCGCCTAGAGAACCGACACAAACCACCGCCCACAGGCTGAAGGTGCCTTGGACTCGACCCCGTGATAAAGATGGCCGGCCCCTTTATACCCTCTCCCAGCAAGCACGGCGGGTTCCCCGCCACACCATACCGCTGTCGAGGGAGGACAAAAAGGGAGCACAGCACACAACAATGGTTCAACCCCAGCCCAAGGCGACAGCGCCACCCGTGGGGCTGCAGGGAACTGCACATCACTGGTGTCTCTGCCAGTTTTAAACACACAGAAAAGTGTATACCCGCTACACAGATTATCAAGTCTTTTATTACAACTCATACCAAAAGTAGTTGTTTAACAGAAATAAACAGTGCTTCACAACTGTGAATATTTTCTAAAAACGTTACATATAAAATTACTGAAATGGCATAGAAAGTCCCCAAAGATGATAACGTTTCAATAATGTGAATTTCTTTTGTCACTGGTGCATATAGTACAACTTAGGGAATATTTCCTCTTTAAACATTTCACCCAGGTGATATCTGCCCCATTCACTACCACCTTCTGGAAAGCAACTCACTAAAAAAACAATGGCCCTTTTTTTACAGAATGTCAAAAGAATTTTATTGATATAATCTGCATGACTGCATTATGGATCTATCTATCTTGGTAACCCATGCGCTCCCAAGTATGATTAAAATATCTATAGGAACAATGAGCTCTTAGTGTTCTTTTTTATTAAAAAACTATATTAGAACCAACAATTTGTGCACTCACATTTTCAATGTACACAAAGTACTATGTAAACCAGTATAGGAGGTCAAACAGCAACAAAGATTCTCAGACCACAATCCAATACCAGGATATTCCAATGCCAATGGTAGGGAGATCCCATCTCTATTTAGGCTTTTTGCAATAAACTTATTAATAATGGCTATGGGACTAGGTTGTGCTTCAGTATGGGGAGAAGCTCTTTTTATTTCCTAGACTGTTTTGGAAGAATCCAAACCACTGTCTTATGTGGTGAGAACATAAGCCAAGTATATTAAATGTACTGTATATGTACAAGTCCCTTTTACAGTAATAAGGAAAGTGCTAAATTGTTTACAGTTCGGGATACATTGATATAATTTTTCTCATTTATGCAAAGAAGCGATTATTATATGCCATACTCCTCATTAATACCAGTCAAACCCACTTCTGTAAACCTCTATACCTCCAAAATGGTACATTTCCACAAAACAGTCTCATTATTGAGTCACAACAACCTTATTAGAGAAAGATAACCCAGAGTCTCCCAGAGTCTCTCTTGCTTCTTCCCACATAACAAACTATACCTTCCACACATTTACACAATTGTGCGTATTAACTCTCTACAAGGTTGGAAGTGCTCAAGGGAAACAAGACCCTAACCACAGGGACTGTAACTTGTCTGAAGCAATGTTCAAAATTCCTCAACAAAATCTTACTATCATTATGAAAATGTACACTTTTTGTATTAAGGGGAGTCAGACAAGAATAGTTTTATACCCTATTTAAGTTTCCATCATCACCAGAGGATTAATGACATTCCATGTGGGCAGTTCACTAGGATTAGGGGAAATTGTCTTTACGTTACAGACTTCTAAAGGCTAGACAGGTTGAAACCTTAATAACTAGATTTTTAGAAAAAATAATATAATGAAGTATTCTTAGATAATAAAATCTAAAAGGTGGCTGCCTTGGAGATATATTATATAATTAAATACTAAGTGAAGAATAATAGTAAATGGAAAAGATTTATATGAGCACTATTTATTTAGTACAATACTCAATTAACCACCTTAGCTCTGAAAGGTTTTACCCCCTTTATGACTGGCCCTTTTTTGCTATTTAGCACTGCACTACTTTAAATGGTAATTAGAAAAAAATGCATATTTTTTTCACACAAATAGAGCTTTCTTTTGGTGGTATTTGATCATAAGTGGGTTTTAAATTTTTTATTAGATAAACAAAAAAATTATGAAAATTTAGAAAAACTAAATAAAAATCTGTATAATTTACTTTCTGCTAAAAACCATATCCAACAAACAAATTTAATAAAATCAAATTTAATAAAAAAATTTGACCACAATTTATTTTGCTACGTGTCTTTGGTAAAACAAAAATCACAATAAGTGTATATTGATTGGTTTGCATGAAAGTTGTAGCTTCTACAAACTATGGTATATATACACTGGAATATATGCCGCAATCGTACATTTCCGGTCAATTGTTCCACCTACAAGCTAGCTATAGTAGAATTCTAATGTTTTATGACTAATAATAATTATATTTATTAATTTCTATTACTAGTCAACCAACATTAGAATTTTTCTATAGCCTATGGGCAGAGCATTTGACCGGAAATGTATGATTGCGGCATCGTACAGTTTAGCTGCTCCGTCGAATCTTCTTAGAACTTTCGACAGACACCATAAGCCTTCAATGACAGATTCGACGTTTGTATGTTTTTCGATGCTTTGTCGAATCTTTGAAGTTCATGTTGAGTTAGTTCTAGCTATTTTACTGCTCCTCCTCTTTGGTTACAATCAGCCAATAACATTCATCATCATCATTATTTTTATTTTACTTCCTGCACCCAATTCCAGCAGTGATCTTATCTCTCTATGTCAAATCTTTTTCTCTCTATGTAGAATAATCTTGGACTAATAGAGTTAAAGGGGTTGTAAAGGTTCGTTTTTTTATTTTCTAAATAGGTTCCTTTAAGCTAGTGCATTGTTGGTTCACTTACCTTTTCCTTTGATTTACCTTCTAAATGTTTTTTTTCTTTGTTTTCTTTGTCTGAATTTCTCACTTCCTGTTTCTCCTCAGTAAGCTGTTCAGTAAGCTGTTCTGAATGACTCAACACCACTTGGATGATGGTGTGAAGTTTAGTGAGGAGAAACAGGAAGTGAGAAATTCAGACAAAGAAAAAAAAACATTTAGAAGGTAAATCAAAGGAAAAGGTAAGTGAACCAACAATGCACTAGCTTAGAGGAACCTATTTAGAAAATAAAAAACAAACCTTTACAACCCCTTTAAGGTTAGGCACATTCGACCACAGGTTCGATAGACACAGATTGTTATTGTCAGCGTCATGTCAAATCTCCTATCTATATCGAACTGTTGTTGCAACGAAAACAAAAATAAAGCATTTGTTTATGTCGGATCTTTCGTTTTTTTGATTATGCGCTTTCGTTTTTGTTTATTAAAACAATAACGAAAACACCTGAAAGTCAGATGAAAATGCATTTGGACGAAAACGAATGCACATGTCTACAAAATCCTATCATGATGAGCATGGCCATCAAGTCCATCAGAACTTCAAGGTATGCATCAACTCTTACTTAAATCTTACCAGGTAGTTTACTCTGTTTTTGGTGAATAGGCTGTGGTTATTACAAAGGAACACAGGAAGTGGTTAGCTTGTAATCTTAGAATCTTGTAGTTTGTAATCTATTGTTTTCTTAGAAAATGGAAATTACAATAAAACAGTAAAATGTATTTTGATTATTTTGTTTTTGGGTAGGAGAGGATGGTAGGGCACATCGGTAGCATCAACAGTCAGCAATTATAATGGATAGGCTTCTGGGAGACATCTGTTGGTGGACATTGGAACTGAAGCAATCAGCCCAGAGCACCACAGTGCCACCAGCAGGTGAACTCACAGTGGAGGTAAGTATTAGTATGTTTGTTATTAACCTCCCTGATTCTGTCTGGAATTATGTACCAAAAGCGGTACAATTATATTGCATGGAAATTTGGTGTTATGTATTGTAGGTCTGCAATTCTTAGTAATTACTTACTTAAACCTGACCAAACAAGAGTCTAGTAGACATCCCGGGTATGATAAAGTTTGAAACACAAAATCATAAATTATAATATAATAAATAACTATAAATAATTATAACAAATAGTAATGCAATTATAATAAAAATTATTGAATAATGTAATCAAATCAAAAACACTGAAATTTGCTCAGTTGCAGAATTGTCGCTGTCATTTGATTTAGTGTTTGATGACGAATTTCCCCACAAATCGCTATCGCTCAATTCTGCGAGTGATTCTAATTTATTATCGCTGTTTTCTAGCCGGTCTAAAGCCACTTTTGACATAAAGGGACACTTTTTGGTTGCTATGGACAATCTCCAGTTTCCAGGCAGAAATAACAGTTTTTATAATATAAAACTGCATGCAGGACACTGGACAGACCACTAGGGACAAAGGGTGTGTGTAATTATTTGATACAGTACTGTAATCTGTAAGATTACAGTATACTGTATCTATACTGTGTTTTTCACTTTTTGAATTTGGCGCCGAACTCCGTCCCCGTGTGCCGCAACGTCGCAGGGAACGGAGCTCGGCACTCGGCAGTGTGGATCGGGCAAGACATGTCTCGCACACACTGCGATAGGACATCACAGGATCCAGGGAACAAGGTAAGTAACTTCCCTGTATCCTGCAATGCAATCCTGAGTCTGGCTCGGGGTTACCGCTCTTAGCATGAAAAACCCCGAGCCCGACTCGGGATTACCGCCAGGGAGGTTAAAAAAAACACCCTTTCCTAGAATGGAGTTTAGCAATAAAGGATAAAACAACTGAATTGAATGGGCATTGTTTATTTAATGCCCCACCATATACCAAGGACTGAACCCTGAGATTGAAATGTTAACCTGCCTCATTGTTTAAGGGGAAGAGCACTACCATTCTATAAGAATTTACAATGAATTTATGTTTGCAGTTTGAAAGTGAACTATTGACATATTGATACATTTCTGTACAGCTTGATATGTGCTTTAAAAACACTACAGTATTTGGCTAGGTCAGTATACAAAATACTGTACCATGCTTAGCCAAGAATGATCACAATTCCCTTGAAAAAATAGTAGTGTCACTAAAACTTTACCCTTTGCTTGGTCACTGTATCATGATATATGGAAGCAGTTTTTGCAATACATGCCATCAGATTATAAAGATTGTCATAAAACATTGCAGCTAAAGGCTTTTCTAGTTTCCAAGGTGAGAAAATAAATATTACACCATTGAATAGTGTGAAGGATTCAAACAACTGTTGAACTACTTTTTTCTGGTCCTCTGCCTGAGGATCATGTGGACTTGGTTTACATTCATATACTTCTGGTTGTAACAGAAAAAGCAGATATCTAAATCAATGGTTATGGTTATGGTCATTGGCACAGCTACACAGGCAAAAAATATTACTGTATTTATTGGCGTATGACACTCACTTTTTTACCCTGAAAATAGAGGGTAAACTGTGCCTGAGTGTTATACGCAGGGGGCTGTGGAAAGTTTTTTTCTTGAAACTTCCCTCTTAAAGTTAGGGTGCGTGTTATACGCCTGTGCGTGTTATACACCGATAAATACGGTATAATAAGTTTAGAATTAGCCTGATGCTAGTGCTGTTTTATTGCAGATAATATATAATAAAGGGACGTGTAGTGATTTAATACCAGTGGTGGCTAATGAAGTTTTAGGATGGGGGGCGCCAGACCCCGCCCTTCCTTTTTGACCCATCCCACTTTTCATAAGCCCCACCCATTATATAATCCAACCACTCCGTCCCTTGTGTTCCACTTGCTTCCACCCATAGTGTCAGGAGTATACAACTCAGCATCAAAGGACAGAGTATACAGCCCCTCCTCTCTACTATAGCAGAACTCGAACCTCTGCACAAACGAGATTTGGACCTGGCCATTTTTGTCCGTTTGTCGAATGCACGTAGGGACCTACTTCAACTTCTAGACGCGCATTCTTTAATAGCCCGTGACAGGGCCCGCAATTTCCATTACTCCTTAGCAAATAAATGTGGCAAACACTTAGCACGGGTCCTCCACCCCAGACCATCCCGATACTCCATTCCCTCTATTGCGCATCCCGATCAAACCACAAAGTTCTCCCCGAAGGGCATATCTTCTGCATTTCGGGAGTACTATTCCCAACTTTATAATCTACAGCCCACAGGTCCAAACGCACGCACTGCCTCCTCGATCGACGACATGCGAGCTTATATTTTGGAAACAGCATTACCCAATATCAATGAGCCTGATGCTGATGAACTAGAAAAACCTCTGGTCGCGCCTGAATTTCTGGGCGCCATCAGGGATTTGAAGATAGGCAAATGTCCCGTCCCGGATGGGTACACCCCCCGCTTTTACAAAACTTTCGCCACCCTCCTCACCCCACTTATGGCTAAGGCGTTCAATGCCGTGGATGACTCTCATATGCCACCTAAAGGCCTCTTATCCGCCAATATCTCCGTATTGCCCAAACCAGGAAAAGACCCTTCCCAATGCAGCAGCTACCGGCCAATATCCCTGCTCAACATAGACCTCAAATTGTTCGCAAAGGTACTGGCCACACGCCTGTCCCCTCTCCTCCCTGGAGTGATCCATAATGATCAGGTGGGTTTTGTCCTGGGCCGCGAGGCGAGGGACAATATGACCAAAACTATTCACCTCATCTCCTATATCCAACGCAAGGATCTAAAAGCCTGTCTCCTTTCCTTCGACGCTGAAAAGGCGTTCGATAGGGTCAGTTGGAGATTTCTCCGACTTTCCCTAGAACAGTTAGGATTAGGGACATCCTTTATCTCTAAGGTGATGTCCTTATACTCTCAACCTTCGGCCTCGGTGTTGGTCAATGGCACTGCCTCTGAGCCGTTTGATATTTCCAATGGCACTCGACAGGGCTGTCCCCTTTCCCCTCTCCTATTTGTGATTGTTATTTAAAATCTGGCCTGTGCCGTTAGACAAAACTCTTCCATACATGGTATTCAGACGCCCTCCTCCCACTACAAACTATCCCTTTATGCCGATGATCTACTGGTCTACGTGCAACACCCCCATATCTCCTTGCCATCTCTTTTCTCAGAATTTCAACGATTTGGATCTTTTAGCAATTTTAAACTTAATCTTTCCAAGACTGAAGCCCTCAATATTTCCCTCTCCTCCACTACGATGTCCGCTCTTAGATCAAACTTCTCTTTTCGGTGGCAGAAGAAGGGGATTTCGTACCTGGGGGTTGTTATACCCTCTAACCTTTCTAATCTTTTCTCCTTAAACTACGTTCCTTTGCTCTCCCGCATTCGGAAGGACCTCGAGGAGTGGGGGGGATCTTCCTTGCCTTGGTTCGGACGAATCAATACCCTAAAAATGGATACCCTACCCAAACTTCTGTACCTTCTCCAAACAATACCCATCTTGATCCCCAAGTCTTTCTTTACATCCTTGCGTACTATCGCTATCAGATTCATGTGGAGCCGTGGGCTGCCTAGGGTTAAATATAATTTGCTCTCCCGTCCGAAACTTCAGGGCGGAGCGGGCCTCCCCGATTTTGAACTCTATTACAAGGCCACCCATGTGGCACGTACTCTGGAATGGTTCCCTCGCCCTTTCTTAAAGGCTTCTGTTGCCATTGAGCAGGACCTGGCTCCGGTCGATCTCCGAGCACTGCTTTGGGGATATAAATCCGATCTCACCAGTATACCCTCTTCCTCTCCCCTGACGCTGGCCTCTCTTAGATTGTGGTATAACAGGGGCTTGTGTTCCATTCTGTCCTCTGATCCCTCTCCATTATCCTCTCTATTTGACAACCCTGCCTTCCCTCAGGGTGTAGGAACGTCAACGTTGGGTCCCTTCAGGAGGACTGACTGGCCCCAGGCGCACTCCTTCGTACACCCCACGCGCGGAACACCTATCACGCCGATGGGATCCTCTGATTGGCTCACCACGCTGCATTTATCTACACTCGCGAAGCACTTGCACTCTTCCTCCCAAATACACCGCTCTAAAACCGAGTTTGAACGGCTGTGCTCCCTCTCCGAGACACCCAGACACCTACTCTCGAGTATTTACTGCCTCTTACAAAATCTTACACATGCTGCCTTACCTTCTTACACCAGGGCATGGTCTACAGATATGGGTGAGGACATCCCAGGTTCAGATTGGCAGACTTCGTTTCATTTCACTCATAAATCCACGATATCCTGCTATTCACAGGAAAAAAATTACAAGATTCTGTCAAGATGGTACAGGGACCCCTATACATTGCACAAAATCTTTCCGTCCACTCCGGCATCCTGCTGGCGATGTTCAACCTCTACGGGGACCTACTTACATGTCTGGTGGGAATGCGAGAGGATCCGCCCCTTCTGGACTCAGGTATTTGATTGTTACAACAAACTCTATGATGATATGCTGACGCCCTCCCCTAAGATTGCCCTTCTCTCTATTCTCCCGGGTTCAATATCCTCCCAGAAACAGAACCTCCTCCATTTCTTTATGTCGTCAGCTAGACAACTCATCCCTTCCTACTGGAAGTCGACCACCGTTCCTCCCTTGTCACACTGGGTCTCGATTATGAATGACACTATGAGAATGGAGGAGATGCTGGCCCTTGACAACGATACTTTTGACAAATATAAAGCACTATGGTTTGTCTGGCTCCGCTTCTCCTCTTCTGACACTCTGGCGAGTATGTTGTCGACCCCAAATTGATTATCCTTACACCTAAAGTGACAGTGGGACGAACGGGACATGTATCTGAGGGTCCCCCTCTCACCACGGCTACTTACTTATCTCTCCCTGTTCCCCGACTCAGTAGCTCTGACACTCTTCTACGATTTCTCCTTGCCTAATTTTCTTTCTCTTTTCTGTCCTTCCTTCTCTTTTCTCATCTCTCTCTCCCTTCCTCTCCTCCCCTCCCCTCTTTCTCTCCCCCTGTACCCCTCCCCACTCCCACCACCTGACCCCCACTACCAGTCCTTTTGTTCCCCCCCCTTTTTTTTTTTTTAGTTTTTTTTTTTGTTTGTTGTTTTAATCTTAATCCCTAACGTATCTGTTTACAATCCTGTCATACATGACGACGGGGCTCTTCTAGCTGTACCCGTTTTCTATTCCAAATACCGGTCACCAAATCTGATATTGTATAACTATGTATTATGAGTTATGCTGTGGGCGATAGCCATTTGGCTGACTCTTTGCACAAACTTATATGTGACTACTTACGGATTGTGACTTCATATATATTTTCATGTACTCACTGTTAAAATTCCAATAAATATATTTTCAACCCTAAACAAACAATAAGGTCTATATCAAATCATAATCAATCAAATAAGGACATAAAATTCATAGTTGCATAACACTGCATTTTTGGAGATGAATGATGTGGTCAAAGCTCTGCCTTGGCTAAGTAAATATTACAAGGATTAAAGTAATTATTTATTTTATTATTTTTTCCAATTTATATATATATTTTTCAATCTTTTCTGTGGCCTTCAAACATGACCATAAATTAGCATCTGATATCCTTCGATATCATTGTGCACTGATTTGATTTTTCTTGCAGTCTGGGGTGTGTGGCTCCAGGCTGCACTCCATCCAAATATTTGTTTCTACCCCCTGGAATCAGTTAAGGTTCTCTGGTTATAGCCTGCACGGATGCCCTGGGCAGTCTAAGAGTGCGCTTTAATTAATAGGCCACTCCTTTCAGCCCCAGTAGGAGATTGGCAGCCCTCTGGCGCCGACTCATATCCAGGCATCTGACTCTCCCCCCTCTTTTTCCACCATTTGCGATCAGTAGGATCATGATGTGTCCCATACGCGCCATTGGTCCTCTGTTATCGTTTATTCATCCCTTCATGTTCTCCTCAACATGTTAAGGGGAATGGGGATTTTCCATCATGGCCGTCACTGCCTCCTGGCGTGAATACCGGGCCCTAGATCAGCTCCGCCTGGTGACGGCGCCGTGACTTGTGTGCCTCCCCTCTCTGTATGCGTCCGCCGCGCAGCGATGACGTCAGACGTCGCCGCATCAGGGATGGAAGTTAAAATGGCGTGTTTTCGCCGTAGGGGACTGAGATAGTTTCTCTTTTTTTCGCTGCTGCTATTTTTTGGCCGCTTGCTGACAAGGATGTTCTCTCTGCTTACATCCAGGAACCCCCTTTTCATTTGGGTATGTAATCTCTCTTTTTTTATTCCCCTGTGGACTGCGGACATCTCTTTTTCTTTACATAGTTCCCTATGTTTTTAAATTTATCCTTGGTTTATCCACTTCATTCACAGGGTCCTCCTGCACCTACTTGTGGGCTACCAAGGGATTCATCTTCCCTTGATTCATCTTGGGTCCCTTGTCTTGCTTGTCATGTGGACTGAGTCTATTTGAATATTCAGTATTCATCAGTGTATTCTACTGCTGTAATACAATTGATTCTACTTGAAGGTATTAACCCTTTCAAATTAATTTATCTATTTTTGATCAAGTGAATTTTGATTTCTCTATTCTAAGTATACTCTGGGTGTTCTTCTGTTTAGACACCCACTTTTTATCCTCCATCTGCAGGTTCAAAAAGGAGTTCCTCTCTGTTCCCAGGTGGTCTCTTTGGTGGTTGTCTGTGCGGTCCTGTGTGGCTACCCCCCCCCCCTGTGTTTTAATTGCATCAGATTGAAATCTTTTTCACCTTTGCTATATGACTGGTAAGAGATTTGACAACATCATTCATCTCCAAAAATGCAGTGTTATGCAACTATGAATTTTATGTCCTTATTTGATTGATTATGATTTGATATAGACCTTATTGTTTGTTTAAATGTGTCGCATCCAAAGCTTGATTTTGATGCCTATAATTTTGGTACTCCATAAATGTATTCTGTCTCATTGCATTTATATGAATGTTTCATATTCCTCTCTTTGTTTTCAGTACATTAATACACCGTAATAATCATCTCCTGAAGAAGCTCTGAACCGGAGCGAAACATGTCGAGTGTATGAAACTCTTTATCTTTTTTGTAATAAAACAATTTTCTATTTTTTTTCATTTTCGTATTGATCATTCATTTGGTCACAAACTATTTCTGACACCTTAAAAATCCCGAGGCATGTGACCTCCAGTCCCTTTTTTCTTCTCACATTGAGCACATAGTTTCGCGTCTATCGCTTCTAATCGTGGAATATTTTGGCTTTGGTGCTGGAAGGACACTTCATGAACTTCTGACTGGCGCTGACGGAGCTTTTCTTTGTCTGTTGGAGTATCCATCCACCAGACTCCTTGCTATCATCTGCCGATATTCCAGTGGTGTAATCGCTTTGTACTCTGGGTGCCTCTCTTCATTTGCTTGTATATAAATGCAGTGACTGTTGTTTACAGCAATATCTAGGAGGTCAAAGAAAATCCTCAAATACAACTTTATTTTTTACTTCCGGTCTGTCTTATAGGACACTTTCTTCTGATCCATCAGGTCCACACCCCCCATGTACTTGTTGTACATAGTAACAATGGTTGGACATGGAATATGCAGCTTTTCTGCACATCCTGCCTGCCTTCTCAGCACATGTGTCATATCATCCTTTTTGCATGTAAGGATATTTGACAACAGTGTCACTGATCTATTGTCCATCCATTTTACACATGTGACGCCATTTGCACTCATAGTATCCACATCTCCTCGTTTCATTTCTTTGTCAGCTTTCACGTTTTTGGGCATATTTTTTCTGCCCACACGAACTGTGCCACAAAGGTAGATCTTCTGCAACATCTCGTATTGCAGCAGTGGAGAATTCAAAAAATTGTTGATGAAAACCTGACAGCATAGCTGTTCTAGTTGTTTTGTCAGCATAACAATTACACTCCCTCCAAGACCATGTTCTGTGTCTGTTTTTCATCCAGTATAGATGTCAAACCGATAAAGGTAGCCTGAGATAGCATCACGTCTGCACCATAGCTTGAATCCCCATTTCACAGGCTTGTTTCTGATGTACTGCTCCATGATGTTTTGACCTTTATATTTTATCATGTGCTCATCAATCGACTGTTGCTTGCTTGGATTTCTTGCAGCCTGGAAGCATCGATTGAAGTGCTCAATCAATGGACAAACTTTGAAAGCTCTATCACACTGGGGATGAGTTCTAGGTAACATGTCCTCATTATTTGCAAAGTGCAAAGCAGAGCGAATTGCTTCAAATCTAGCACGACTCATTGTATTTGCTATAAATGGTACCTGAAGATCTGGCTGTGTAGACCAATAGTCTCTGATCGATGGCAGAACATGATACTCCATAACAAGACATATTCCAAAGAAGGCTCGAAGCTCATCTGCATTTGTCTGGAATGGAATGCCCTTCTGTTTCATATAAAGCTCACTTTGCTCCACAACGAGTGAGACTAAAGTGCTGAAATCAGATGCTTGTTCAAAGACTTCAACAGCATCAATATCTGCAGAGTCATCTAATTTCAAGTTCACTTGTCCATAGTCATATTCAGTAGTGTTTGTTATGACTTTAGTTGCTCCCCTTTTCCACCTAAAGTCAAAACCAATGATCACTGACCGAGTTTTTGAACTAGATTGCGACTTTTTCGGCAGAGGCAGTTGCTCTCCTTCTTCGGAGTTCAATGCTGAAGCCTGGAGTGTACATTTACGTTTCGGTAAGCCATAGAACATCAAAGGTTTGACAGGTAGAGCTGTACAAGCTAGGTTTGTGCTAGAGCTGGGTTCAGTTGATGATGAAGGATCAGGATGCTCTATGATCACTTCCTGGGTAACACTGTCAACAGCTTCAAGCAAGAAACTCTGATCTTCATCATCGAGAGTGAGGTCCTCTTCATCACTGTGGTCGGCAAACAACAGCCGTTGTATATCCTCTTCCCTTATTGTAAACAAGCGTTCATGCCGTGCCATCATGTTTGAGGCCTTGCTAAGAACAGATGAACAATAGCGAATAAAATGGGTTACGACAGTTAGTGACTCTGCCACTTCATGTAGCTGAAGAAGTGAATGCTTTCCTTCAGCTGCCTCCTGATGTACTGCTGTAATTAGATAATAATATTTGTGTAATGAAAATGTCTCCTGTACAGCACACTTCAATCATACAGCAATGGTACAGCACTGTCCAACAAACATACCTTTCTCACTGATGGCTGACTGACTTCAGTTATATAGAATTTCTTTGTGCTGCATCTCCTCACTCCCCCTCCCTTCTTCTCAAATGGTTACAGAAGGGGGTGTAGCACATTATCTTGTCCCACTTATTCTGTACAAATTATCTTTTACTTTCTAACACTGCTATTGCTTAGCATAGCATTAGCTGTATGCCTGTGTACATCTAGTGTCATGCTGAATGACAGTTTTATCAGTTGCTGTTGAGTTCCACGAGGTAAAACTGTACAGTAACTGGAAAACTGCTTTTTATCGACGGTCCCTAAAGTTCCACAGAGCTCAGATAAAGCACAGGCTGAATGACTTCTATACCTGTCCAAAGTTATTTGATAAACAACTCTGCACAGTGGCAGGGTTTCTTTAAGGTATGGTCGGTTGAGGATTATAGGGACATATGTGTCCCAGAGCAAAAAATGTCAGCCAAATTGGTTCAAATGTTAAAATCTCTCAAAAATCCATTTGTTGTTGTCAAACACAAGTCTATCAACAAATATCAGATGATCCAATAACATCTGACTATTTAGGTCACTTTTTATGGAACACCGAAAGAAGCATTTTTTTTTTTTACGTTTGTACACTTCATTTGCTGTAACTAAGCCATTTCATGAAATACCTGGCAAAAAGCTAGATCCATTTGTTGATAAGAACTAATATTTTGACTCAAACAAAAAAAAAGTATTTTAAGTTCTTAATCAGATGATACAGGCAATTAAAAACATGGGACAAATATGTCCCCTGGTCTTCAAAGGGTTAATACGTATTTTCTTAATTTAATATGGTCAATACTAAATAAAAATGTAAAAAGGTGAATGGGAGGCAAAACTAGGACTCATTTTACACCAACTACAAAAAATTATTAAACTCTCCCATGTCTCTTCTATAAGCACTAAAACTCAAGAATCCTCCTACAAATTCCTCTCTAGATGGTATTGTATTCCCCAACGACTAACAGTAATCTTTCCATGAGTGGATTCTCTGTGTTTTAGAGTCTGCCCACAGGAGGGCACAAACAAGAAATGGCAAGAAACTGCACCTTGAGTTCAAAAGATTATACTTAGACCCATAGAATTTACCCCGCCTCATTGCTTATTGCATGCTACTCCTTCCTCTGTAAAATCCTATGAACATTGTGTCACCCCACACTTTTTGCCCCACCCTTAAAAAAAGGTGTATACAGTATATATATGAAGCACCCTCTACCATAGGTAGGTGTTAGAAGTGAGGATTTTTGTGATAGCTGCCAGGCAGGTAAATTTAGGCAGGTCTATGCTGCATGCTAGGCCTGTTTGTTTTTGATCTGGGGGGCAAGGAGTGGTTAGTGTAGCAGAGGGTGTGATCACTGCTACACTGCGAGATCGCAGTGCATTGCTGTATAATAATTGGCCAAAGTATGCACCTGACCTTCATGCTTTGGCCAATCACAGAGCGCTCTGCTGAGAGAGCCATAATTAGCCAAAGACAGGGTGCCTTTGGCCAATCATGGCTCAGGGGGCTAAGTCCACGCCCCACACTATGTAAGGCAGCTTACATAGTGACCGTACATAGAGTAATAAATGAGAGCAGCAAAATTACATTTCTAAAGGAAAATCTTTTAATTTAAAACTGCTTGCGGGTGTAATGTATTGTCAGATCCTGGGACTATAGATAAAAATTATTGAAAAAACGGCGTAAGACCACGCCCAAAAAATAATAAAAATGGCGTGGTGGTCCCCCTAAAATCCATACCAGGCCCTTCAGGTCTGGTATGGATTTTAAAGGGAACCCTGTGCCAAATTTTAAAAACAAATGGCGTGGGGTCCCCCTAAAATCCTTAACAGACCCTTATCCGGGCATGCAACCTGGCAGGCCGAGGGAAAGGGTGGGTGAAAGAGCACCCCCCTCCTTAACGTACCAGGCCACATGCTCTCAACATGGGGAGGTTGCTTTGGGGTCCCACCCAAAAAACCTTGTCCCCATGTTGATGGAGACAAGGGCCTCATCCCACAACCTTTGCCCGGAGGTTGTGGGGGTCTGCGGGCGGGGGTCTTATCATAAATCTGAAAGCCCTCTTTAACAAGGGTGCCCCCAGAAAAAAAAGTGTCAAAAAAGTAAAATTACCATTTTGGACAGTCCCTTTATAAAAAAAAAGTGTAAATCCATCTTAAATCTTCAATAATGGCACCGACAGACCAAAAAAACAAACAAACAGAAAAACTCCACCTCGATGGGAGGCATCCTGCTGAGTGCAGCCTTTTTGCGATGACAGCTCTTATATATCCAAGGGCGGAGCCACCCGGTGAAGTAAACTCTGATGTCAGTGGAAGTACTTGAAAGAAAGTACTTCCACTGTGAGCCTGGTATTGAGTTTTTTTTAAAAAAAATTTGGGTTTGTCGGCGCTGTGATTGAAGATGGTTGGACTTTGCGGGACCCTTTTTTTTAATAAAGGAGCTGTCAAAAACTGTCTACTGTAATTTTTACTTTTTTGACACTGTTTTGGGTGAATGGGTACAATGTACCCTATACCCATTCACACAAGGGGAGCAGGATCTGCGGGCCCCCTTGTTAAAGGGGGCTTCCAGATTCCGATAAGCCCCCTGCCCACAGACCCCCACAACCACCAGGCAAGGGTTGTGGGGATAAGGCCCTTGTCTCCATCAACATGGGGACAAGGTGTTTTGGGGGGACCCCAAAGCACCCTCCCCATGTTGAGGGCATGTGGCCTGGTACAGTTGAGGAGGGCAACCTGGCAGGCTGCAGGAAAAGGGGGGTGAGAGAGTTCCCCCATCTTCCTGCGGCCTGCCAGGTTGCGTGCTCGGATAAGGGTCAAATTGGCATGCTGCAAGACAGAAATGACACAGGAGGAGGTTTGACAAGTTTACACATTTCACCGCCCACATGAAGGCCCAGAAACACCCACAGTAACCTTAGGACACATCCACATCAACTCCCAGGACTCCCAGAACTGGTAAGTGACTTCCATAGCCTGCCCTAAAGCTACTGAAACTTAAAGGATCTTGGTACATGAAGTATCAGGGCTCAAAAAGGGAGGAAATAGGAAGTCAGAGAACTTTGACATTCAGCCAGGAGAATGAGTGACATCACAGACACAGAGATCTGCTGTATACAGCTAGAGGGGGTAAGTTACACACAAACTGACCAAAGGGATGTGATTCATTTACATGCACAATTCATCTGTTGTTTTGGGGAGGAAAAGCTGGAGTTCTTCTTTAAAGTAAAAAACATTCTCTGTGCAGCTCTCCCCCAGCCCCCCTTATACTTACCAGAGCTCAATCTCAATCTAGTGATGTGCACAAGAGCAGTGGCTTTCCTGGCTATCTCTCTCCTCATTGGCTCAGACACAGTAGCAGGAACTATTGGCTCCCACTGCTGTCAATCAGAGGCAGTGGAAATGGAATGGGGTGGGGTCTAGCCACACTCTGTGTGTCAATGGGCACACAGAGCTGGCTCGGAGCGAACGGCATGATTGCCCAGAGAGCAAATGGCTTACTAAGGTGGGCACTCTCCATGGGGGAGGAGCCAGTAGCACTGTCAGGGGACACAGAGGAGGCTCAGGGCTGCTCTGTGTAAAACCTTTGCACAGAGTAGGTAAGGATGATATGTATGTTACTTAGAAAAATATGCATTTACAATCACTTTTTTTTTTAACAGAACGTTTTACAGAAATGCCTATAGACTTGGCATTTATACAAACAAGCTAAACAAGTCAGAGCAGTCACTTTCAAACTGAATTCCACAAAAGCCCACTAGTATCATTTATAAATATTTTAAAGTGATATTAATGAATTATGTTGTTTTTATTTTTAGATACATGACAGCTTCTGTGTTTTTTTTTTTGTGTAATCTTATATGTGTGGGTATTGTATCTGGTAAGATCAATGTGGTGATACATCTTTCAGCACAGAAAGGATTGGTCTTAAGAGCAGAAGTAGGTACACAAACAAGGGGCATGTTTACAGAACTGGTTGGTGTTCCTGGGGGGGTTATTGGGTTTACAGGCAGTTGTCTCAGTTTTGAATGAGAGAATCCTAAGAACAGAGCACCACTTCAGTGTCTAGCTTTTGACTAAAAAAACAAATGTATTATGTTTTTTTAAAGGGATTTGTTTACTCTGGTAAGGGCCTGTTTTGAGGTTTTTGTGCTTTTGACATTAAATACGTTCACTTTTTGAAATAAATCATCATGCTTTTTTATAGCTGCAGGAATAAACATCAGCTGGTTTTAGTTAATTCATAACAATTTGTACAAGCTCGTGTTTTTTCTACTACATTGTTAAATAAACGTCCTTACATGCTAGTGCTGTATTTGATGTCTTTGAAGTTTTTCTCTCTCAGCCCTAATGGCTTGTCATTCCTTACCGAGCTGCGGAACAATGGATATCTTTGTTATCAATAATTCACTAGCAGTGTTGTTCATAGCCTGGGTCACCTGAACCAAGCTAAGTGAATGGAGTAAGAGATACTGCCAGATCAGGCTGACCTCTTTGCAGAGATATAATGGACCTATGCACCCACTAACCAATAAATAAAACATGGTAAGCTTGCATTAACTTGACTGTTATGGACTTACTGTATACATTTAACACAGAGAATTTCACTTTTAAAATACAATCAGTATATCAACATTCAAAAGTTTAGGTTAGCACAGTGGAGTTGACTCAGAAAGCATAACACAATTCTAAAGGATTTGTAGTTTCATTAACACTTCTGTAGATATGTGTTTTAATTGCATAGTAGACTCGTTTGGATCTACTTTAACAACTGATGTAGGATCAGTATTAAGATTTCTCAGACACATTAGACATATTTATTTTGCTGATGGCAAACACATAGGATCTGAGTCTAAGGTTTTTACTCCAAAAATATGAAGTCCCAATTGTCCTAGATGATGTGTCGGGTGCACCCAGAGTCATTGGCATTGCTCACTTAATGAAAAAGTTCTCTACTTTAGGATAAAAGTGGAAAATCCCTTCAAGTTAGGTAAATTGAAATGTATTTTTTCTAAAAGAACATTATAGCTTGAAAGGAACACTTAAGCCCTGTACACACGATCGGTTTAACCGATGAAAACCGTCCGATGGATTGTTTCCATCAGACAAACCAATCGTGTATGGGACCCATCGGTCTTTTTTCCATCGGTTTTAAAAAATAGAACATGTTTTAAATTTTTCCGATGGATAAAAAACCGATAGCAAATTACTATCGTCTGTGGGGAACTCCATCGGATAAAAAACCCACGCATGCTCAGAATCAAGTCGACGCATGCTCAGAAGCATTGAACTTGATTTTTCTCGGCTCATCGGAGTGTTTTACGTCACCGTGTTTGGAACGGTCGGTTTTTTGACTGATGGTGTGTAGGCAAGACTGATGGAAGTCAGCTTCATCGGTTTTCCAATGGAAAAATCCATCGGTTTAAAAACCATAGGAAATCCGATTGTGTGTACAGGGCTTAAGTATAGTGGAAATGTATCACTTTACCTTGATTCACATGGAGGCATAATAAATTTGCAAGTCCATTATTGCAGTTCAACGTTGACAATCTCTTGCAGCCTTTTTGAAGACATGTGTCCACCTATTTTACTGAGCTTCTAATGATCAACAATTAAGGGGGGTACTCACTTCCAATCACCAATGAAAAGGAAAATCACACCTGATTGTCATCTTAAAAAGACACTCACCCCTACACACTAACACTCCAGACTACCAAATAAAGAGGGAACTTGACTACTGATGAATAATAAAATGAGGCTGTTACCACTAACAACAGCTTAAATGGGGCACTCAACGCTGATCAATAACCTAATGCCCTATCCACTGACAAAGAGAAGAGCTCAGACTGATCATCAACAAAATGGGGCACACCCCACTGATTACCTATGTAAAAGGACACTTATCACAGACCACCAAGGTAAGGGAGTACTATAATATTATAATTACTAACCACAAGGACTAGGACACAGGATTAAAGAAGAACTTATTACTGGCAACCAATGTAAATAGGGGGCCTACACTGAACACTCTGCATAGCGCATACTTTTGACAGCTGCGCTTTCTAAGCTGTGCTGTTCATTACCTACTTCTGAGCCTTACATTTTGTAAGCTGTACTGTACATTGCATACTTACACTGCACCAAACAAACTTAGAGGTAAATTATATAGTACTGATCATTTCACTCTGTAAGCTGTATTTTATATTAATAGATCCTGGCTATTGTACTTTGTATGCTGTGCGTTATATTACATAGTCCTGACCTCCACACTTTGTAAACTGTTCTGTACATTACATAGTCCTAACCCATGTACTCTGTAAGCTGTGCTGTACATTATGAAGCACTGTCTGCTGAAAGCGGAGTTCCACCCAAAAGTGGAACTTACGCTCATTGTACTCCTTCCCCCCTCCAGTGCCACATTTAACACCTTTCGGGAGGAGGGGGGGCAGGATACCTGTCTTTCACAGGTATCCTGTCCCCACTTCCGGGAGCCTCAGCCGCAGGTATTTAAGTCATCGCAGGGGCTCCTCTTTCCCCGGCCACTGGCCCAGTAGGAGAGAGGAGCGGAGTCTCGCGCATGCACAGTAGGGTTCCCGGCGTGAAGCCATAAGGCTTCACTGCCGGGTTCCCTTACTCGCAATGGAGGCGGCATGTACCCAACAGCATGTTTCCATCAGCTGCGGGTGCTGACATGGCTGGACTCCAGGAGAGGTAAGTGTGTGATTATTAAAAGTCAGCAGCTGCAGTATGTGCAGCTGCTGGCTTTTAATTTTTGCAGCGGTGGGTGGACCTCCGGTTGAACTTTGAAAACTGTGCTGTACACAATATCATTCTTATATTCATGTTAAAAAGTGGTCATTGTCTCAACAGTTGTTGCTTGCTATGTAGCCCCCAATTATTTCAATAAAATAATTTTTTAAGGTAAGTACATGTGTCTGTCTATTGTCTATATTCGATGTGAAGAAAAGCATGCATTACAGAAGGGTTTTCAACAAACTAACCAAGAACAAGTATGCTTATAAGAAATTGTAACTTCAATTTGACTTACCATAGTGTATGCTTTGGTGGGTTCTGTGGGTCAGAAATTATTTAAACCAGAGACAACCAGCATTTTAGAAGGTGATTCAGCAATGAAAGTCTCCATATTTCTTTCTGTACTAGTGTTCTTTACATGGTTAATCATCCCTGTTAGGGCTACATTACCTGTACTGTTAGTCATACAGTATGTGAATGCCCACTGTTTTAAAACATAGGCAAAGGAATGTTATCTTTGCCAGAGCACAGTCATTTTCTTTGTAGTGTAATGTTTCAAGGTACCGTATATCTTCATGGAACCTACATCAGGGGAAGCGACATAACGCCTGGCCATATTTTATGTCTTTAATCTCTATTAATTTTTTCTACCTACACAGCTTGTCTTCTTTAGTGAATACATTTGCATAAAATATTGTGTTCAGACAATTAGTGAAAATTAATTTCTTCATCTTCGCCTTCTGTGTCGCTATAACCTTGCCATTTCATTCCCTGACAAAATAATGTGCACGTTCTGTTGATGTCACGTCAAAACTCTTATTTAATTTCTGGCCAAATGGCATTCCTTGTTTGCTTAGTAAATCTCTTACTTTTGGAGCAATAAGAGCCCTGCTGCTATTTCAAACAAGTATATGAGCAAAGAAGGGTCTCGGTGAAATTAACAGCATTCTTATAGCTAATTAAAAGCTCTCATCCTTCTTTGCACATGGTCATTGCAGCTGTTTCACATCCTTTCACTGTTATGGAAAACCATCAATTCAAATAGAATATTGTGAACAACACCTGGTTCTTGCTGTACCTACCGTGATGAGATTATATTTCTTCTTGTCAGTAAATTAAAATTCTCCTGGGCTAACAAGCAGGGATTTTTCTCTCTATGTTCAGGCTTTTTCATTTTCCGCCGTGGTAGAAATACAGTAGTTTACTTCCATTTGCGATTCTAAATTTATCACACTGATGCTTCTTTCGCTGGTGCACACACCTGCCTCCCACTGTAAATGCTGTGTTCTCATTTTAGGAAAAATAGAAAAAAAAAATCTTCCCTGCGGCTTTGCATTCTACTATAGTCATGCAAGTACAGAATAATTGTTATAATATCTAAAGAAAGATGCACCTTGTCAATTCATTTTAAGCTTCACTTTTCAACCCAGAGATTTATTTTCTCTGTGTTCTTTTATCCCTGATAGGTTGGAGAGACAAATAAAAGGGTAGCAAGTCACTTGTAAAGATAGCAGATAACAGCATGCATCTTCCAAGCCACTAGTTTTCATGAAAAGTTGATAAGGAGAAAATCTGAGTGAAAAGCACTTATCTTGGTTATTCATAACTTATAATGATTTCTCAAACTGGTGTATACTGGGTCAGAAAAGGATAAGATGCAGGTTAGAGAAAAGTATGAAATGATTTAGCTGTCAGTTATATATAAATCATGTTTTACTTCTTTAAACTTTTCAGGAACTTTTACAGTTGTTTCAGCTGATCCTTCCAAAGTTTAAAATGGATAAGTACAAGCTAAAATATATGTTTACTCATTTTAAATAGCAACGGCTGAATCTGGAAGATTACTGATTTAATGTGGCAGGATTGAAATTACACATATATATCCAGGCAAAAAAACAAAAACTTTTTACTGATTCCCTAAACCATTTGATTTGTAGTATATGTGTGCGTTTTACTGATATGGAATGAACGTGGCAAACTGTGTACACTTACCTCTAGTTTCTAATTATTATTTTATACAAAATTTATTGGGTACCTTTTTAGTTATTTTTGGTTCATCCTATTCAGATAAGATATATATAAGACACCCCCTGTTTTTGCAAAAAGCATTAATGCAAATCAAATATGCTTGACTGTTTCTTTTTTTTTTTTTACAGTTAAGCCCTGGTCACACATTCGGATTTCCTATGGATTCAAATCCGATGGATTTTTCCATCGGAATTCCGATGAAGCTGACTTCCATCAGTCTTGCCTACACACCATCAGTCAAAAATCCAACTGTCCCAAACGCCGTGACGTAAAACACTCCGACGAGCCAAGAAAAATTAAGTTCAATGCTTCTGAGCATGTGTCAACTTGATTCTGAGCATGCGTGGGTTTTTTATCCAATGGAGTTCCACACAGACAATCGGAATTTGTTATCGTTTTTTTTTTCCATCAGATAAATTTAAAACATGTTCTATTTTTAATCACTGATGGAAAAAAGACAGATGGGGCCCATACACGATCGGTTTGTCCGATGAAAAAAGTCCATCGGACTGTTTTCATCGGTAAAACCGATCGTGTGTACAGGGCATAAGTGGTAGAAAAAAATTATTTTAATTTAGTTTGGCTCTTTTGTATAAAAGTCCAGTCTAGAGTATTTATCTGCTACTCCTAGACCCTTGCATTTAAACAAAAATTTAAACAAGGTTTAATTTACTCTATTTACAAATTGCTACAGGGTGACCCCTCTATGACACTGGAATCTCATTATTTATGCAAAAATGTACCCACATTCTACAACAACCCATTCCCATGAACCAGTATAGTAAGATCGGGGACTCTGCTTCCAAGTCATCTAGGTGTGTAGTGTTCAAGGAAAATATTAAAAGAATTATGATGTTTTGGTACAAAAAACCTGAGGTTGTCCATGCTCCAGACCCGAATGATTCTGCTGTCTGCTGGAGATGTGGTCAAGATGTCGGATCTCTTTTTCATATATTTTGGCTCTGTGGACATATCAAGTCCTTACTCTTTGCAGCAACTCGTGAAGGTATCTCTTCCTCTTGAGCCTCTCCACTTTCTACTGGGCCTAACTTTTTCAGGCCTTTTCAAACAAGCAAAAAAACTAACTGTCCACATCTTCATGGCAGCCAGGAGAACCATTCCTCTACATTGTCTAGCCACCAAAACTCCCTCTATGTTCAAAATGGTGAAGATTGTAGGAGATGTTAGGATGGAGTACCTGTAGCCATATGGGAGCCTTGGGATTTATCTTCATATCACTCTCCTCGTCCTATTATTTAAAACAGTTAGAATATTCATTGACCTTACAAGACATCCTTCACACACATTTATCCCCCACCAATAGGAATACCCCCTTTAGAATATTACTTATAGATTTCATATTGTTTTCCTTGGTTTTCTGGTATGCTTTAGTCAGGCACATTTAAAGCTTGTACCAGTTATAATAAACAGAATGAATCTCACCTCTTTTCTTAGTTCAGATGTCAAATGTTATGAATGATTGTCTGAAGATGTATATCTAAATCCTTATTGATTATTTTGTACAATATCTTTACATAACATTTAATATATTGTATGTTCACTGTCTTATTTTCTAATGTGCCTATTCTGTATATTTTTGTAAAATGTTCAATAAAAACACAATTATAAAAAAAAATAAAAAATTCCAAATTACCATTAAGATGATATGTTTCATATGATATTAGGTCAAATATACTGTACAGTATACCACTGGGTGGTAATGACATCATATATATTAAATGCCATGAGAGCTTATTGAGTACTGTGTTAATAAGTAATTAATGATGAGTAAATCTTAGGGTTAAGCGATTGTGCTAGATTCAACGAAGCTAACGATTGCCACAAATCTCATTAACCACTTTCTGCCCAGCCTATAGCAAAATGATGGCCGGGCGGTGGTTCTGTTATCCTGACTGGATGGCGATCTTTCAGGATAACAGCCGGCGTGTGCAGCGCGGTGATTGGTGGTGCGGCGTGTCAGTCTGACACACAGCAACACCGATCTCAGTAAAGAGTCTCTGACAGGGACTCTTTACCACATGATCAGCTGTGTCCAATCACAGCTGATCATGGTATAAACAGGAAGAGCCGTGTATCTGCCTTTCCTCATTCGTGTCTGACAGACGCGAGTAGAGGAGAGCGGATCGGCTGCTCTCCTGACAGGGGGGTATGCACTGATTGATTAGCCCCCCCCCAAGGATAGATGGGCAAGCAGGCTGAGAATGTGCTAGATGGCATGCTTGTTTACTGCATGGGTACCTGTATACATAGGAGCGGGCTTGGAAGAGGGAGCACAGGCCACATCAGAAAACTCGGTCTGCCTGAAGTCATTATGATGGGGAGGGACCCAGGCTGCAAACCATGTATATACTGCCTGAGGCACCCATGGCAGCTACTGATGGGGTTGCTATGGGGGTGCTTGGGGAATTTTTAGGGGGGCTTAAGCACATCTAAGCACTGACCTTGATGCCACCCTGTATGCCGTAAGCTTTTATTATCTTACAACTTGCTAAGCTATGCATGTTGCAATGGCTGCCAACTGTTGCAAGCAAGATTTTCAGTTACAAGAAACTGTGGAAACATTTATTATCAGGATTCATTATTATTATTTGAATTAGACAATTCACTATTCATGAGAAAAGGGTATTTGCTTTGCAAAGTATTTGGAAAGCTTTATTAACAGAAGGCAAACAATTGTTCTCTACAAGTGTGTGAATAAATACCTTATTTTCACCTTCCTTATTGACCCCAAGCCATTATGTCCTGATTTTCGTCAACATTTTGGGGAACCAAAAAACTCCCAACTGAACTGCTTCTTAGTGAGGGATATGCTGGCTAAGCTGTGTAAATCTCTAGGACCAAATTACAAATCCTTTGGCAGGTTGTGAAGATTGCTTTTATGTAGTTTTACTGTGTATCTGGCTTGTTTTGCCAGGGGTTTTCTCTTTAACTGTGCTAGAGTTTACCCTCCTGGCTATGCTGCATGGCAGGAATCAGGAGTCAAGCATCACAAAAGGAGCTGAATTAAATTACAAACAGTTTTCGCAGGAAAGGGAGTCCTTGAATATATATTTAAACCATGTGCTTAGCTGTTTGGCTGTAGATCAGCTTTAAGCTTACAGCAGCAAATTCCGTTTTTTTAATCTAGCTCTATTAAGTTGCATTGTTATATACAAATATAGAAGAGGACGTTTTTTTTTTTTTTTTTTTGTCTTGTACTTATGATATCATGGATTCAAATGATTCCTCACAGCTCACAATTATTTCTTTGCTATGGATTTCCTCTTGGTATTTTTTTTTCTACATTTATAAACTAAAAGCCTAAACAGCCAATTGATTACATATTCCATGGTCTATTCTATTTCTTGCATTTGAATTTCTACCAACTTTTGCAGACTGGCAGGTGATAATAATACAAAGATACTAGGGGACCATATTAGAAATTAGAATGATTAGACAAAATCATTCACTGTGTCTTGCATCATAAACCTGTTTCAGTAAGTACAAAAACAGACTTAGTTTATACTTGCGGCTGGGAGATGGTAAAAACAATCAATTGAGCCAAAGCCGCACTGTTAAATGTACCCTTTGCCAGTGAATGGGGCCAGTCCGCAACTGCCCTGTAATCACGTGCAATACACAAGAATGTGGCGCAGTGGTGCAGGATTTACCGAGTTAAAACATGTCCTGAGGAGGCCTCCCAGGTCCTGTCAAGTGCCCTCTGAAAAGCAATCTATTGTGGATTGATCTTCAAAGGTCATATAAATATAAGCAAGCTCTTAGTGGTATGTGATTACATTTTTACATTATGTTACACAAATATACAGTACAACAGTCTGTCATATTTTTTATCAACATATTATTTATATAACTAGTTAAAGATATTTTAGCAGCTCGGTATTTTGGTTATTCAAATAACACACACAGCCAGCAAACTGAAATTTTTTATATTGTTGACATAAGCCGCTACATAAATTTAGGTTGTTGACAGCAATATAGCAAAAAAATCTTTAATATCAAGTTTATGTTTAGAGCTTTTCTCGAGATTTCTGTCATCAAAGCAGATGGTTATTAAAGAATAAGTAAAGTCTCAGTTTGACATTAATATTTATAGATGTCTTTGTTTAAGTAACTTATAGACTCCAAGGAATTGTATTTAAAGGCACTTTCTCCCTTCACTGAAAATATTGATACTATAGATAACTGCTACACTAGACTTGTTTTTATTATAACATTATAAAATAAATATATTTCTCTATAGCCAGTTTTAGTTTTCTTAATTGTGGTTGTCATCTCTTTGTAATTATGGCAACATTGGGTGTGATCTATGCTGTTCATGTAGTTAAAATCCCCTAAAATCGTATATTTCAGCTGACAGATTCGTTTGGACAGAATTTGAAGTTTTCTGTGGTGAGCCTTTCAGCTTTGTTGAGATACTGTATGACATGTCCCAGTATCCAAAGAACAGAGGAAGAATGGCAAAACCCAGTGTACAATATATGAAGACTGATGCAATCTTTGCAAATTAGATATTAGTATTTGTAGCTGCTGGCTTTTAATATTTAGTAGTTCCCTACTGCGCATGCGCCAGTAGCGCAGCTCGTTCCCAGTGGTCCCCGCCGTCTCCTGGGACCAGTGTGTTTCCCAGAAGGCAGCGGGGGGGCGGGAAGTGGAGTAACTGTATTATACAGGTATCTGCACCCCCCTGAAAGGTGCCAAATGTGACACCGGAGGGGGGGAGGGTTCCAAAAAGCGGAAGTTCCATTTTTGGGTGGAACTCCGCTTTAAAGCTGGCCGTACATGGTTCTGTTTTTTTTTGTTCAGCCTGCTGATTGAGTGTTTTTTGTTATATAGGTTGGTTGAACATAAGTCAGTCGGTAGATTGAACTCAATTTAACTGCAGTGACCGCTTGGATCACAATTCAGGTTGGCCCTGATGATTTGGCTAAATTTCTATGGCCACATTAAGGACTTTAAAGCCTGGCATACACTGACAGATCTCCGTACCAACACAGGCAATGTTTGTGCGGCAATCTCTAAAAAAGCCAGTCGACAGACCTGCTTCTGTCAGACAGACTGCTCTACACACTGTACCCAGCTTAAGGCCCTTCACTAATTGATTTTTAAATTAAAATGGACTGCCTTCTGTTTTTGTCAACCTAAAAGTGACACACCAGAGATAGCCTCATGTAAATGAACAGTAAGTCAGCTTATTCAGGCCACCCATAGAGCTGTCAGGGGTCTGCCCCTGTCTGCCAGCCACAAACTAAATGGGCACAGATGTCAAACACTGACAAATGTCCCATTTAGCTCTGATTTAGCAGGGGACCTGCTCACTGACTGCTTATCGGAGGAGACTCCACTCTGTGTGAAAGGAGCCTAAAAGTGGAAGTCTGTTCAATATCTAAAATCCCTGCATCTATAGGCACCAGGGATCTAACACTAACCTCTCTATCCCTGTAAAGAAAAAAATAGTATACATACTTTTTTGGAAACACCGATCTGATCCTCTCCGACCCGATCTCCAGCGTCGAAAGCTCTGCAGAGGACACGGAGGACAACGGCTGTAAAATGAATGGGAAGTGACGTCACCCATAGACTTACTATGGGGCTTCTGTTGTCCTCCGTCTCCTCTGCCCACGCCTACACAGAGAAGCGGCAGCTGACAGCTCAGCGTGGGATCGGGTCGGAACGAGTCAGATTGGCTTCCAAAAAGGTATGTATACTAATTTTTTTCTTCACAGGGATAGAGAGGTTAGTGTTAGATCCCTGGTGCCTATAGATGCAGGGATTTTAAATTTTGCATGGACTTCCACTTTAATATGTTTTTTTTTTTAGAGCAGAACACTGGACAAACAAATAAGTATGCAGTTAAAAACGTGTTTACTGTTTTACCTACCAAAAATGCATTCTTCTGTATAGCCAATGCCAGGGATGGGTCACGGATCCTGTCTGATGCTATCACGTCATACAAGCCCAAAGGTGCTGGGCTTATAGGGCAATCAAATATTGCTTTTCGTAAGACATATACTGTCCCAATTCTCTTATATTTAAAATTATAATGTGAATGTGTTGCAACTTCCTTCTGCTTCACAAACAATATCCCTTCACCAGAAGACATCTAGATGCCATGGAAGAATCATACTAAACACTAGTCAGAATCTTACTGGCAACTAGCATGCAATTATTTTGAATATAATCACGTGACTTTTTTTATCTTTTCAAAAAACCTTTTTGAAGGTTTCTGTTGAGTGCTTATTATGTTATTACAACTGCATCTGGGTGTCCTCTGGTGAAGCCATATCACTTCTGAAGTGGAAGAAAATTGCAACATATTAACATTATTGTTGTAATTATAAGAGAACTGGGACAATATATGAAAAGTAATATTTAATTGCCCTGTAAGTGTCACATCTTTGTGATTTTATTATTGTGGACATTATATTGTCTGATGTTAGCGGGCTGCTAATTTTTTAGAAAAGTTAGCTCTTATTTATTTCTGTTTATAGTCATCATTTTATCAATGACATCACTTGGGTGCCCTCCGATGGCTTGCTTACAATTAAAAGCAATCTGGCTGGCAGGGTTTCTAGGACTCTAGTGACTGCCTGCATCTTAGCAACCAATGATATTGTTTGGCCATTTGTGTCCTAGCAACCAATGATGCTTGGACCAATCTAACTTTGCAAATAACTTTGCAAATACCTTACCTTTCCAATGTCCCTGGAAGCTGTAAATCACTGTAGTAGACACCACTACTCCAGTGATCTCCACTAGGTTCTGGGCCTTTTTCTGCATTCTGACATAGGAGTTTGGCTAGTTGATATGGGTGCTGTTCAGAGAATGCTTTACATTTTCTGAATGAATGCAGAGTTGTCGTCTGATTGGATGAGATGAAAAGTCAGGGCAGTGACATCATGCTCTCCACATTATCCAATCAAAGAATGCTTTGCATTTAATCAGGAGATGCAAAGTATTCTCTGAAAAGCACCCATGCCGAGTTGCCACCTACAATTCTGCAGGGCAGTCACTGGGGGGGGGGGGGGTGGGACCTGCATTTAGGTGTGGAGATTACTGAGGTAGTGGTATTTACTATTACTGATTTACAGATTCCAGGGACATTGGTCAGGTATGGCATATACATAGTTTCATTGGTCCAAGGTGGACCGATGTAACTATGTGTAACATAATCATACCTAGAGTTTATCATTTAGAATTTCACAATTCATGATCCCATTTTCTGATCTCTCTTTTTCATTAAATGAGAAGTATGGTCAAAGCATTTTTGGCCTTACTTCTGTTATGGATCAAAGGAGTGCAGTTCATTCTGTCAGTGCTCAAACTATACGCTGCACGCTGCATAAAATTGGTCTCCATGGTTGTCATCCCAGAAGGAAGCCTCTTCTAAAGATGATGCACAAGAAAGCCTGCAAACAGTTTGGTGAAGACAAGCAGACTAAGGACATGGATTACTGGAACCATGTCCTGTGGTCTGATGAGACCAAGATAAACTTATTTGGTTCAGATGGTGTCAAGTGTGTGTGGCGGTAACCAGGTGAGCAGTACAAAGACAAGTATGTCTTGCCTAGAGTCAAGCATGTTGGTGGGAGTGTCATGGTCTGGGGCTGCATGAGTGCTGCCGGCACTGAGGAGCTACAGTTCATTGATGGAACCATGAATGCCAACATGTACTGTGACATACTGAAGCAGAGCATGATCCCCTCCCTTCGGAGACTGGGCAGGGGCAATGTTCCAACATGATAATGATCCCAAGACACCTCCAAGACAACTGCTGCCTTGCTAAAGAAGCTGAAGGTAAAGGTGATGGACTGTCCAAGCATGTCTCCAGACCTAAACCCTATTGAGCATCTGTGGGGCATCCTCAAACGGAAGGTGGAGGAGATCAAGGTCTCTAACATCCACCAGCTCCGTGATTTTGTCATGGAGGAGTGGAAGAGGACTCCAGTGGCAACCTGTGAAGCTCTGGGGAACTCCATGCCCAAGAGGGTTAAGGCAGTGCTGGAAAATATTGCTGGCTACACAAAATATTGACACGTTGGGCCCAATTTGAACATTTTCACTTAGGGGTGTACTCACTTTTGTTGCCAGCGGTTTAGACCTTAATGGCTGTGTGTTGAGTTATTTTGAGGGGACAACAAATGTACACTGTTATACAAGCTGTACACTCACTACTTTACATTGTAGTATAGTGTAATTTCTTCAGTGTTGTCACATGAAAAGATAAAATAAAATATTTACAAAAATGTGAGGGTGTATTCACTTTTGTGAGATACTGTATATATATATATATATATATATTTTAAAGAAACCCATCATTATCTGTTTAGCAGACAGCTGAATAAACAAATATTCACTATTCCTACTGTCTTACTTGCCAAATGATTTTCTGTACAGCTTGTCATGTGATTTGCCGTCCGATGGATGGTTTTCATCAGACCAACCGATTGTGTATGGTACCCATCGGTCTTTTTTCCATCGGTTGTAAAAAATAGAACTTGTTTTAAAATTTTCCGATGGATAAAAAACCAATGGGAATTTCCGATCGTCTATGGGCAAGTCCATCAGTTAAAAAACCCACGCATGCTCAGAATCAAGTCGACGCATGCTCAGAAGCATTAAACTTCATTTTTCTTGGCTCATCGGAGTGTTTTACGTCACCGCGTTTGGAACGGTCGGTTTTTTGACTGATGGTGTGTGGCCAAGACTGATGAAAAACAGTTTCATCAGATTTCCGATGGACAAATCCATTGGACGAAAATCCATAGGTTATCCGATCGTGTGTACGGGGCTTTATACTTCCTAGTCAATTATACAACTTCCTATATCACTTTTCCGCAAACTAGACAAAGATTAGGATGAATATAATTTGTTCAATGTACAAGCTGGAGTTGGAGAGGTGAATTTGGAAGCCAAATTGCTAAACTGGGAAGTAATTGTGTCACC
This sequence comes from Rana muscosa, assembly GCA_029206835.1. Taxonomy (NCBI): domain Eukaryota; kingdom Metazoa; phylum Chordata; class Amphibia; order Anura; family Ranidae; genus Rana; species Rana muscosa. The sequence goes on along the minus strand of CM055117.1, from coordinate 798,425,543 downwards.
CACTTGACACTGCAGTTGGGCATATGATAAATAAATATATATTTCAACAGTTAAATTTTTGGGTTGGAAACCTGTGACTACTATACACCCATAAAAGTTTTTTGAACAAATAGCTCCAAAAAACACAAATTATGATTGCTATACAATATATCATATGAGTCTTTTCTAACAGCATTAGAGAGTTGTAAATAAGACAGACTGGATTTTGGAGAGAGGACATTTTAATATTTCATTTATAGACCATGTTAAAATTCTAAAATGAGTTCATTGTAGCTTATTGAGCAAACTGAATTGCTATTACTGTGTAAATAATGTGGCAAGTTAGTATAATTTCTGCTGTTTATTATTCTGTTCTACACAATTGTGAAATGGTGCTTGAAAGAAATTAGTGTTGTCCTTCTCTGGCAAGTTTTCTCATCAGGTACATTAGACATTCAGTTAGCCATTATACGAATGATGCTTGGAATATCTCAAAAGCAGTTTTACAATGTGCGGTATAGTTACTTGCAATATGCTCTGGAATATTTCAGAACATTTGTGGAATAAACTGATTGTCTCGCAGCTATCATAGCCTTAGTAAAATTCCTCCATGAAAGTTAAATAAACCATGAATCAAGCAAATATGATCTGGTGCAAACAACTGAAAACTGCAGAACATTTGTTAACATCTTAATAGTCATAGTGTTAAGCCAAATGATTTATAGTCAAGGAAAATTGCAAGTCATTTAGAGCAGTTAATTTACTGAAACACAAAAAAAATGCAATATATTAAGCTGCCATGGAGACACGGCCAGAGATATAGACAGCAGTAGTTCCAAGTATGTATATCTAAGTATTCTTATGTAATATTTTCATTTACACACTCAACTAACCTAAAATAATATATTGCTCGCATTGCTGTCTAGTGAGGAGTAATGCATGCACGGGATACTATTTATAGCAATATTAAACCCAAAAGCAAACATTTACTATATTGCAGGTTACCTATTCTTACTGTAGATGTGATGGCTGCATTGGTTTTCTTTTTTAGCTTTTTTTCTTTTATTTTCAATAGGTGATGTGGGCAGTACGTTTGTTGTTTTTCAACAAAACAATCTGTCATAACCATTTAACACTGACAGGGGTGCTTACAATGATCATACTTTATTTATTTATGTAAACATTTTCTCCCAAAAGGAGCAAAACAGTTTTTTGAGAGCAGAAAACAGACCGAGTGATTCACTGAGTCTGTATATATATATATATATATATATATATATATATATATATATATATATATAAATGAAGGCCAGTAGGGTGGCCTGATTTATGGGAGGAGTCCAGGGGGTATTTAAGCAGCCCACTCATCTGTGGTCTTTGTCGGTTCCTGTGTGCGAGTCGTTAGGTCACTAGGCCGACTCTTCCCAACTCACTCAGTTTTCGAGAACTGCGTGTCCAAACTTCCTTTCGGTTCTCCGTTCGTGTTTTTTTTTTCGTAGATCGAGTCTTGTTAAACTGTCGCAGGTAGGATTCTTATATAATATCTTCATTTCACATGTAGTCGTTGTTTTGTTAGGTACCCCAAATAATCGAGGCCCCGCAACGGAACTTACGAGTCATTTGTTAGGTCTTCAAGCGCAGTCTTATTTAGCCTTGTGCGAACTATGAACTCGTCGCTCAGTTTGTTGAGCACAAACTCTGAGCCGATTCATATCGGTTTCATTCATACATTCTTTGTTCTTCATCGTTACACGCTATGAAGTCGGTCTATTTCATTTAAACACTGTCTATCATTTCAGTTATTTTAGTTTGTATCCTCCCTAGGCCGTTCAGAGTCCAGTCGCATCAGCGACTCACCAATTCGTGTCGGCTTATTTTCAGTTATTTCATCTCATTTCATTCCATGCTCCACAGTTCGGTTCGCTGTCAGTCGCAATTGCGGCACACCGATTCATGTCTCTGTCATGGCAATCATTTTTATTTTGTATACCCTTTACTCTGTTTCGAATCTGGTTGCATCAGCGACGCACCTATTCGTGTTGGCTAATTTTAGTAATTTCATCCCATTCCATGTCATGCTCCACAGTCCGGTTCGTTATAAGATGCAATTGCGGCACACTGATTCGTGTCTCTGACATGGCAATCATTTAATTATTTTCATTTCATATATGCCACACTCCGATTCAAATCCAGTCGCATCAGCAGCACACCAATTTGTTTTGGCTAGTTTTAGTCATTTTGTCTCATTCTATTCCATGCTCCACAGTCCGGTTCGCTGTCAGTCACAATTGCAGCACACCAATTCGTGTCTCTGTCATGGCAATCATTTAATTCATTTAATTTCATATACCCCACACTCCAATCCAAATCCAGTTGCATCAGTGACACACCCATTCGTGTTGGCTCGTTGTCAGTCATTTCATCTCATTTCATTCCATGCTCTACAGTCCGGCTAGCTGTCAGTCGCAATTGCGGCACACCGATTTGTGTCTCTGTCATGGCATCATTTCATTCGTTACATTTTGTATACCCTACACACCGATCCAAATCCAGTCACTTCTGCAGCACTTCCATTTGTGTCAGCTTCATTCGGTCATTCCATTTCATTCCATACTCCACAGTCCGGTTCCTTGTCAGTCGCAATTGCAGCGCACCTATTCGCACCACTGTCACTTCAATAATTTTAGTTGTCTTATTCTCACACTGTCTGTCACTTTCTCCTCTAGATGCGGCACTCGATTTGTGACAGTTCATGAAGGTCATTCCGGTTTGTCTCATGTCATATGCTCTACAGTTCGGTTTATTGCCGGTCGCTTCAGCGACACCATGATTTGCTTTAGTTTCAGATCATTGCATGTTATTTCACATCAATTTCGGACACCCTACAGTACGGCTCACTCTACGGTCCGGTTTTAATTCATTTTATTCAATTTAATATTTTCGACTAACCGGTTCAAAGCCAGTCGCTGCAGCAGTACACCGGTATTAATCGGTTATGGTAAAAGATTCTCCACTTCGTTCATACACAGTTGCAATAGCGGCGCTAGGACTTGTACTAGGTCTGTGCCATTCATGTCCACCTCTCATTGTTTCATTTCGGTTTCTACACTTACAGTCGGATTCAAGTCTAGTCGCACGTTGCGGCTCCGGTTTACTTTGGTCGTCACCTCATACGCTCGTTCATTTCATTTCATAAACTCTTCAGCCTGATTCGAGTCCTAGTCGCATCAGTGACTTAACGATTCACACTGCTTTCACGCCATACTTTTGTTTTGGTCATGTGAGACACTCTCAGTCATGGTCGCCATCATTCGTGATCACAGCCGGTTCCTAAATTCTCCAGTTTCCGCTACCCTCATGGTTCACCTTCTGATAAGGTTTTTTCTTGCAGTCATTGCAAGCATATCTCAAATGGCACGATCCGGCCACTCATCATCTCCAATGGCATATGATCGATCCACTCACCATTGTCCGTCTGTCATTTCTCCTTTGTGTCAGTCGAGTTCAGGTAGTTCCATTCTGCACCAGGTTGGATACAGTGGTGGACCTAGGCTATAAATACGGGGCGGATTTCATTTTATAACTATCACTGTTAATTTTCGGCCAAAGCGGCAGCCAGGCTCACGCAGTTCCATGCTGACTAGGCCGAGTCAACGTCCTATGGCTGGGGTTTTACCTCGCCTAACACCCCACTCCCTCACTGGCCGCTTTTCGCATCCAAGGATTCACAGCAGGAATTCATACTGGCCTCATCACACTACCCCACTCGACTCACAAATGCAGGAATCTCCGGTCAGCGGCCATCGACTAACCAGCTATAGACAATCTATTATAGGCTGAACTGGAGTGAGGCTTCATCATTGGCCCCTTCGCACAGTCCCCTTTCACCACCAGGAGAGTTAACCCTATTAGGCTTGTCAAGAGCAAGTTCTCGAATAAAATTCTTCCCACATCCCAAGTTTGAATTCCTTAATTTCTTCAGAGGAATTCTCCCTGAAATATGCTTCAGTCAATCTGGTGATTCAGGCCATTGTTAATATAGGCACAGGCGCGTGGCTGTCTAAAGCTGACATATCAGACGCATTTAAGCTACTGCCCATCGAGCCGTCCCTCTGTGGTTGGCACAGCATTAAATGGAAAGAGTCACATCACTTTGCCACCAAGTTGACCTCCGGCTCCAAAAGGAGCCCACGGCTGTTCGACACCTTCGCACAGTTCCTCACTTGGATCCTGTTGCACCAAGCCCAGTTCCAGGCGGCCATTCATTATCTGGACGACGTGCTGCTAATCGAACAGCCCAGCGTTCCCCCGGTAGACCTGGATAGGTTGAAAATAGTGTTTGGTAATCTCAATGTGCCCATAGCAGAACACAAAGTGGAAGGCCTGGCAGACTCTATCACCTTTCTTGGCGTCAATCTTGACACTCACTCCATGCAGGCCAGCCTGCCCCGAAAAACTGGCCCATATCAGGTCGGTCCTTCACGACTTTACCCGTGCACAGGGTTATACTAAGAAACAGCTTCAATCCCTGTTAGGGATGCTCAACATTACAATGAGGATTATTCCCCAGGTGCGATCTTTCATTTTGCGCCTCTTGGTCTTCCTCTCTCAGGTACAGGGCCCGATCAAATTCTTAGACTGGACACAGCAGCAGTAGCGGATCTGTCTATGTGGGACGAGTTCCTTACTAGTTGGAATGGAATATCCATGTTCATCCCATCAGCATCAGCTCTATCACCTCAGGTAGTACCGCAACCTACACAGGTTTGGCTGCAATTTTTGGCCATCATCAGTTGCAGGGTCATGGCCTCCAGAGATCTTTCTAATCACCAGTTTTATCCAGTCTTCCTCACTTTCAAACTGTACCCGATCGTGGCAGCTGCTCAGATCTGGGGCCATACCTGGACTGGACAAACAGTGGTCCTCACCACAGACAACCAGGCCATGGCCGATATCATTAACAAGGGCAGGTCCAAGTCACTCCCCATTATGTCCTTCCTACACAGGCTGGGACAGGTGTCTCTGCAGCTTCAGTTCAATGTTCACTGCACGTACATTCCGGGCAACTGCAACATCGCAGCAGATGCACTGTCCCGTTTTACCTTCATTTCATTCTTCCAGCAGAAACCCAGAGCCGACCCAACGTCATCTTCTATCCCACCTTGGTCTCAGCTGACATTGGATTAAGCTGCACCTTTGCAGCTCGACTCAGCTCATCAATCAGTCTTTATCCCGCAACACACTGAAGGCCTATCACACCACTTGGAACGCCTTCTGCAAGTTTCTGGCATCCTGCCCCGAGACAACATCAGCAGACGTTAAGCACAAACTAGCCTTTATATCATTTAGCCCCATACAACTGGCTCTATCACTTCCTTGCCTTACAGGATCCCGCAAAGCCGTCCTTGTTTGCAGCTCATACGGTTCAAGACATCCTGCATGGTATTCAGAAGCAGCAGCCCGTAACCAACTCCAAACGCTTGCCCATCACCAGTACCATCTTCAGAGACATGTCGACTATCCTCTCTCATTCCCCGTTTAGGTTTCTTTCCAGCTTGGTCATTCAAGCTGCCATCTACTTGGCCTTCTACCGCTTTTTGCAGCCTAGCGAGTTTACCTGTGATGGCCTTGCCGGCCAGGTACTGTGTAGACGTCAACTGGCTCACATCCAAGGTCACTTCATTCTTCACCTTGCAGTATCCAAAACCCAGCAATCTGGCCCTGGGGTCAACATTCAACTTTTCCAGACCAACAATATGTGGTGCCCAGTAGCGATACTCGACTGCCTACTGTCGCTCCACCCAGTCAGTCGAAATCTTGTCCCCTGATACCTTATCAAACCAACCCCTTGAATGACAGTCAGTTCATCAAGTATTTCAGGATTCTCCTGCCTAACCTAGGTCTCAAACCCCAGCCGGTACTCTAGACACTCCTTCCAAACTGGAGCAGCCTTGGCCGTCTCTCAGCACGGGGCTCCAGCCCCAACCTGAAAGTGTACTGGCCAGCAGACCAGGACACACTGCAGGTCTATGTTATGTTGTGAGTCTTGTGGCGTGTTTATGTGGTTCATATCCATCTCGGTTGAATAGTTTTGACTATATATATATATATATATATATATATATATATATATATATTATTTTTTTTTATTTTTTTCATAGTATATATACATGTGTTTTCTCCAAGCATGTTTGGATCCACTTACTGTTGACTGACTCTCCATCTCTGCTGGAAGTCTTTTCAAAGCTTTAGCTACTCTTTCAGTAAAACAATGCTTTCTAGGATTAGTTTTGAACTTTCCCTGCCATAGATATATTTAAAGGTTTTCCTTCTCTCCTCCAGACTGTATATAATAAGTTATTTAAGTCTACCTCATATGTTGTATTCCTCAGACCTTTCGCTATTTTTGTTGCTTGTTTCTCTGGACCCAGTCTATCTTATCAATATCTTTTTGTAAGTGAGGTCTCCAGAACTGGATACAGTATTCTAAATGAGGTCTAACTAAAGGTCTATATAGGGGAATCAGAACCTCCTTCCTCCTACTGATGACCCCTCTTGTGATGCAACCTAAAATTGTAATTGCTTTTCTCACTGCATGGCCAAACTTCTTGATCATTTTACAGTAATCTGAAATAAGTAATCCCAGATCTTTTTCCACTCTAGTACTGGCCAACACTGTACCCCCAATATTGTATTATATCAAGGGATTTTTTTCCCCTCTAGGTGCATTATTTTACATTTAGAAACATTGAACTGCTGTTTCCACTGCTTTGACCAACATGTCCAGCAATGCCAAATCATGTTCCATGTTTAACCACTTCCCGCCCAGTCAATAGCAGATTGACGTCCGGGAAGTGGTTCTGTTATCCACCCTGGACGTCATATGACGTCCTGCGGGATAACAGCCGCCGCGCGCCCGGGGGGCGCGCATCGCGGCGATCGGTGGAGCGGTGGGTCAGTCTGACCCACCGCTACACTGATCTCGGTAAAAAGCCTCAGTCGGAGGCTTTTTACCATGTGATCAGCCGTGTCGAATCACGGCTGATCAGGAAGTAAACAGGAAGAGCCGTTGATCGGCTCTTCCTCACTCGCGTCTGACAGACGCGAGTAGAGGAGAGCCGATCGCCGGCTCTCCTGACAGGGGGGTTTGCGCTGATTGTTTATCAGCGCAGCCCCCCCTCGGATACCCACACTAGACCACCAGGGAAGCCCCCCAGGACCACCAGGGAAGCCCCAATCATGTGGATGGCCCCTATGGCCATCCACATGTAGTAAAAATAAATAAATAAAAGAAAAACATTAAAAAAATATGCCAATCAGTGCCCACAAATGGGCACTGACTGGCACTTTCACAATGTGTGGTGGCTGGCATTGCTGGGCACCAGTGCCACCAATGCCACCTACTAGTGTCCATCAGTGCCACCTATCAGTGCCCATCCGTGCCAATCTGTACCCACCTATCAGTGCCCGTCCATGCCACCTATCAGTGCCACCCATAAGTGCCCATCAGTGCCACACATGAGTGCCAATCAGTGCCGCCTATGAGTGCCAATCAGTGCCGCCTATGAGTGCCAATCAGTGCCACCTATGAGTGCCCATCAGTGCCGCATACCAGTGCCACATATCAGTGCCCATCAGTGCCGCCTATCAGTGCCCATCATCAGTGCCCATCAGTGCCACCTCATCAGTGCCACCTCATTGGTGCCACCTCATCGGTGCCCATCAGTGTCGCCTTATCAGTGCCCTTCAGTGCCGCCTTAGCAGTGCCCGTCATTGAAGTAGAAAAGGTACTTATTTACAAAAAAAATTTACAGAAACAAAGAAAAACTTAGTTTTTTTAAAAATTTTCGCTCTTTTTTTATTTGTTGTGCAAAAAATAAAAATCGCAGAGGCAATCAAATACCACCGAAAGAAAGCTCTATTTGTGGGAACAAAATGATAAAAAATTTGTTTGGGTAAAGTGTAGCATGACCGCGCAATTGTCATTCAAATTGCGACAGCGCTGAAAGCTCAAAATTGGCTTGGGCAGGAAGCTGTATAAGTGCGTGGTATTGAAGTGGTTAAGACACCCCAGGGATATCAATCCCATTGCACCTCTTTGTGTCATCAGCAAAAATATATACCCTACCAAACAAACCTTAAAGAAAAACTCCATGAAATCTTTACTGCATAGTTAACTGCTCATTTTGACTAGGGGGGCACTGAAAACTATTATTTTGCTCAATCCTTGGATCCCCCTGTAAACCTCCAGCACATCCAGGGGCAAACTTTTCCTGCCGTCTTCACATCCAGAGTTGGTCTATGGGCGTGATAATGTCAGGAACAGTCCATTCACAAGACCGCTAGCGTGTGGGGGTGCAGGAGCAGCAGGGACCGCTCTTGCACTCAGAGGATTGGCAGATAAGGTAAATATATCTCTGCTCGGGGGCGTGACCTGAAGCTGCATGTTATGAGACGTGCCTGAGCTGAGCTCCGCTGGCGGTGTTCCTTCTATTCTATCCTGACCTTGATTCCTTGTGCCATCCGCCCAGTATTCCACCAGCAGAGTCCCGGTGTACTGTGGAGGCATGTCACCTCCCCGCAGAATGATGGACACAGCTGAAAAACCTGACAAGTTCCACCACCAGAGCGGACATTCACAGGCCAAAGATGGCGGCTCCCCATCCTCATCATTGGCCTCTCGTGCTGCTGACAAGAGGGAGATCCTGGAAGTGATCGCTGCCTGTCAAACCTCTCTTACCACCAGAATAGAGGAGGTGAAGTTAGATATCTCTCTGCTCTGCCAAGATATGCAGCAACTGAGAGACAGAGTCGGGAATCAGAGCATCGTTTAGGGCGCATGGAGGACACTCTCCTCCACTGCAAGAGTCATCCGATCAGGCAAGCCGCCTCATTGCCCAACTTCAGCAGAAGCAGGATGATCTCAAGAACTGCATGAGGTGAAACAACCTGCGGTTCATAGGCCTCCCTGAAGGCACAGAGGGTAACAATCCTAATACATTCCTTAAGGATCTGCTTATTACAACATACAGACGAGAGGCCTTTTTACAATCATTTGTTGTGAAGCGTGCACAACGGATGCCTGCCAAAAAGCCACCTCAGGGAGCACCACCACGGATCTTCACTGCAAAATTTCTCAATTATAAAGACAGAGACACTGTCCTCCGCCTGAGCCTGATTATTTCTTATTTTTGTGGTGGTTTACTACCACTTTAAGATCACATTATCCATGGGCATCTGCAGGTAGGGGCGGGGGGGGGCAAGTGCCCCGCTTGAATCAGGAATCGAATGCGGGGTTCCCCACTCTGTCCTTATTCTAACACTGGCAGCCATCCCCTGCTCGTACCTGTACACAGTTAAGCAGGGCCAGTGACAGGTGGTGTGAGGAACGGTCTCCATAGTGCGAGCGAGAGGCCCTGGAGACGGAGGCTGTGGGAAATGAGAGCAGCAAGCCAAGACACCAGGAACAGTGGGCACAGCATCTCCGGTGACTCACAGAGCCCCTGGACTCTTAAACCTCCTGGCTGCCCCCAGGCCTGGAGGACAGACTGACCGGGTGTGCAGAGAACAAGGATGGGCAGGAAATTCAAGCAGCCAGGGACTGCTCCATGTCACATCATAGATCTGATGGAAGGAACAGAGCACCTCCTGTCCTCACCCAGATTGAAAACAGGTCTTGCCAGCTGCTGGCCATCATGGACATCCTACTGGCATGCAAGGTACCATACTAAGCATTGCACAAACCACTGGGACATAGGGGCACTAGAGGGAGGGACTGAAGACAGGGCTAGGGGTCTCTCTCTCAGACACCCTCTGTCTCTCTCCCTCACCCCCCTCTGTCACCCCCTCTCTCTCTCTGTCACCCCCCTCTGTCTCTCTCTCTCACCCCCCACATGTATACAGTCTCTTGAGCCATGTATGCAGTTTCTGACAGTCTCTTGGGCCATGTATGCAGTCTCTGATCATCTCTTGTGCCATTTCTGCAGTCGTTTACAGTCTCTTGTGCCATGTATGCGGTCTCTGACTGTCTCCTGCACCATATCCACAGTCTTTGACCATCTCCTGTACCATGTCCACAGTCTCTGACTGTCTCCTGTATTATGTATACAGTCTCTGACCGTCTCCTGTAGTATGTCTGCAGGCTTTGACCATCTTCTGTACTATGTCTGCAGTCTCTGACTATCTCCTGTACTATGTCTGCAGTCTCTGACCAACTCCTGTACTACCTCTGCAGTCTCTGACCGTGATAATGTGATAATAACTTTATCAAAAAGGGTCAGGGCATGGATGACCTTAAAATGATGCCCCGCCCATGACATTATCTACTTCTTGAGTAAATAAACCTCATGGCCCTACCGAAGAGTGTTGAGAACCTTATGTAGTGGCAAAGTCACAAGCTGGAAACAGGAAAAAAGTGTAAATGAGACATAATTATTTATAAATGTCATATTCATGTTACAGACTGGAGCCAATCCTTTTGTTTCTTAAAGCCCAACTGAGCTTGAAATATGATCTCCAATTGCTCTTTCACCCCATTGGAGCACCACCAGATCATTTAACCCAGAAGGCAATAGCAGTGGAATATGCTCAGTCTGCAGGGGGCAACATTGGAAAGAGAGTGAGTATTGCAGCCAGAAGTGTTTTTTTTTTTTCATTTTTAGAAGAAGCTGGAGGCTCATTGAATTAATTCATTCTCCAAGATGGACTTTAAAAAAAAAACTGCCCTAAGTAAGTATTGAGGCTTCATTGCCGACTTCCCAAGTGAAAATACTGGTTGCCGTTCTGGTTTGGAATTTTCAGTACTTCCAAAAGAAGTATGTAGATTAGAAATACTGACTTCACTCTAAATTACTTGTTTTGAATGTTAATTCTGGTTCAGTAAGGTTGATTTACTAAAGGCAAATAGGCTCTTCACTTTGAAAGGGAATTTGCACTTTTCAAGGGATTTTGCTCCAGAGCTTAGTGAATGGGGTGAAGCTCCGCTGACTTACATCATCCATGTTTTTTTTGGGGTGGGTTTTGTTTGATATTTGGCCATTAAGGATACATGTATATTCTTTTCAAAGTTCACCCTTACTTCATTTCCTAAGCTCTGGGCATAATTCCTCTACAAAGTGCAACTTCCCATGCAAATTGTACAACCTATTTATCTATTTGCCTTTAGTAAATCATCCTCAGTGTCTCAGAAAGTATTTTTGACAGAGATGGCCAGGTGACTAGGATTTTTAGAATGAAGTAAGCATCGACAAATTTCAGGCTTGAAGAATTAGTAACGCCCATAATGGTCAATGGAGTTGAATTTTTAAAATAAAAAAAGGATTTTCACGTAGGAAAGCGAATGTTGGTAAATAAGGTGAATCTGCATTCACTTCAACCAAGCATATTTTAAAGCCCTGGTACATGACTAGGTTTGCATAGTGAACTCACCTTACTAAAGTAAGTATAAATTCATTTTGTAAAGTGCACATTCACTTTTCTAAGTGGATAATCTTTACTGCTTTAGTAAATCAAACCCAATGCATTTCCAGAAAAACAGCCCAGAGTTTGTCTCTTAAAGCGGTTGTAAACCCAAAAAATAAAAAAATAAAAACCTGCAAGACAAAGGCATAATGAGCTAGTATGACTAGCATACTAGCTCATTATGAATTACTTACCTTAGATTGAAGCCCCCGAAGCCATCCTCGTCTCCCCCTCCGGCCGCAGACATCTCTCCAGAAGGTTACTTCCAGGTATCGCCACTCTGGCGATGTGATTGGCCGGAGTGGCGAAGACGTCACTCCGCGCATGCATGTGGGAGCCGTTAAAGCCGGCATTAGCCATTCATAAAACCGGCATTCTCAGTTCGCCTGCAGCCTTGTCTACGCCGTGCATGCGCCGTAGACATCGGTGCATTCTTTTTGGCAAATATCTCCTAAACTGTGTAGGTTTAGGAGATATTGCAAACACCTACAGGTAAGCCTTAATCTAGGCTTACCTATAGGTGTAACTTCCCCAAGAGGGTTTACTTCCATTTTAAGGCCTGTACACACGATACGAAAATCGGATGGAAAAATTTGTACGACAAGATGCCGATTTTCGGATCGTTAGTACGGTGCTTTAGACAGGCGATTTTTTGCTTTTTCGTCAGACAGAAGCTGGATGTGCAGACTAAAATTTTTTTGTCAGATGTGAACTCAACGTCCGATTTTCGTTTCAATAGTACGGTTTTCGTACAAAAAAAATCATAAGAGCAAGACTACGCAAGCTCAGAAACGAAAGAACACATACGAAACGAATATAATAAATCTAAGCGTGTGTATGAGGCTTTAGTGCTTTTAGTTTTACTCTGTATTTTAATATCTGATCATACACCTATACAATGAATTTGTTCTAGCATGCTATAGCACTGTTGCAGGATGCAGTCCTTCCATGTATAATTATCACAAGTGAAACCTTAACACATGTAAAGGTCGAGGCCAAAATTTATTATCACATAACAGTGTTATAGAGATTGCTCATATATTTATTTTCCCATAATTTCCTATAGATTTTTTTTATTCATTTACTTTAGATTTATTTTACAATAATTGCCTTATTTTTCACTATGTAAGCTAGCCATATATGCATTCATAAACCATATATTAACTAAATACTCAAACTGGTGAATATATTTATAAGATATAAACCATATGTACCATATTAATAAACTTGATATTTTTCAGTATTTTCTTTGTATGAAATTAGTAAGTCAGAAGTAAGAAAACCTACACACAAAGCAAAAATAAAAGAAATTAAAAGCATCCTTGTGTGCTAGACTAGTAAAACAAGCAAATGAAATTAACAAATCAATGTTGCTGTTTTAAAGAACATTGATTCAGCTATGGGAATTGTGGAAATCTGCCAAAAAATGGAAAACAACACAGACCCTGCTGTTCTTTTCTGACTGGAGCCTGGAGGGAGATAAATGTCTGCTTTGGGACTTCCAAGGTTTGGCGTCCTGGTAATTTCAATAAAATCGGAACTGACTTGAGACAGACATTCAGCTCAAGACCTTGATGTAAATATGCAGCATTTATCAATTGCAAACTTATCTTCGGACAATGATCACATAGATAAATACATTTCTAAATAATGTACTTTTGTTTTATAACTATGTTTCTGGTGACAGGATCACACAGCTAAATGCAAAAACAAAAATATGTATATCAGGACTGGAATTTGTATTTCTTTCCATCCAGTTCAGAGATGTACATACAGGAACTCAGCACATAGCACAGCTCTATCTAGCAGGGCAGGAGACTTGTTTTGTGTGTGTTTTTTCTTTAGTAAAATAGCACTTACAAATCTTGTTCCTCCCCAGTGTATGACACCAGAGTTAATTGAAAAACAGATGGATTTATCTTTCTGTTACTCTCCTCCTATCAGCATATCCATTGTTAGCACATGATACCTGCAGCACAACTGACTGTCACCTGGGCAAAAGCCCATGTAAAAAATATTAGTGAATTTAAAGTAATGCAAATACTATAGATACTAATACAATGATTGCATATAAAAGATAAAATACCAAGGTGTTGTTAATATTCTTGGGAGTCTGTACATAATGGAGTAATGGATTGTACATTTCTGGGGAAAAAATGTACTTCAATCAGTTTGTGTGTGCCTCTGTATCTTTTTCCTGGTGGAAGTGGAATAAACACACTATGGTGTTTGTTTATGAGACAGAGAAGAGCAGAGATCCTGATGATCACGGCTGATCTCCTGGGTGTGTCAGTTGATGGAGCTGAGGTGTCCGTTTATGAAACTGTGAACATCAGTGATCCCCAGGATCGTCGCTAATCTCAGCTCATAAACAGTTTATGAAACAGAGATAATCGGGGGAGAAGTGTTTGAACATGTTCTCCCGCCGATGATCTCCGCACACTGAGAATCCTTATTGACTATCACAGAAACGGCCAGTTTATGAAGCTGCGATCTCAGTGCCTCACTGGCGATCTGTGTCAGAATTCACCTCCCAGATTCACCAGCTCAGAGGGGGAGAATCGGGGAGTGAAGCGGGAATCTGAGCAGGAAGGAGGTAGATTTTTTAACTTTATCCTACCTCTTTCAGACCCCCCAAGACAGTAACCATGTCCCCCTGTCATATTTATGTGTATACATATATATATATATATATATATATATATATAAATAATGTGTGTATGTATATATAATGTGTGTGTGTATATACATGTATATATAATGTGCGTGTGTGTATATACATATATATATATTATGTAGGGGGACTCATTATTTTATTAACATTAACCACGCCGTCTGTCAGTCTACTGAGCAGTGATAATTTGTCACTGCTTAATAAACTGACATCTTGGTGTTTCTGTGAATTTCTGGTGCTGTAATCTCGTAAAGTCTCACGAGATTGGAAGCGTTGGTAGATCACTTCACTCCTCCAACGGAGAAGGGATCTACACTGCTTCATAAACTGGCACCCAGAGGAGAACAATCTCCTCTGTGAATGCCGGAGAATGAAGCAGTGAATATATGTCACTGCTTCATAAACGGACACCATAGATGAGGAGTGGGGAACATGTTCTTCACGTCTCATCACAGGACATACCCTTCTGTCATTCACTTTTACACAGGCAGCCAGTTTATGAAGGTGAGATCTGAGGATCTCACTGGCCATCTCTGTAAAATATTTATTTTGGTGAGAAACTGCTGTGATGTGAGGAAGAATGCTTCTTTCTTACTAATATCAGCAACAGCTAGCTTAAAGATTGATATAAATATTAACTATATATGTTTATATATATGTGTTTCATATATACATATATATATATATATATATATATATACACAAACACACACAGTACAAACACACACACACACACAATAAAGTTATAATGTATTGTCTTTTAGGACCCATTCACATCTGAGCGCTGCAGAATTGTTGGCAGAATTACGCAATTCTTGCCTGGATTCCAAAGTGCTGTAAAATTGTGTCAAAATATGCAATGCGCTTTTGGGTGCCATTTAATGTTAATGGCACCCCCAAATACAGTTAGCAAACATGCATTTTGCAACACATTTTGTCATTTGACAAATACACTACCAATGGGCCAAAATGAGCATTGAAAAAAGGCACACTCCATGCCTAAATTCAATTTGGCTTTTCGTGCCTTTTTTGTGTGCATTTTGATACATTTTTTAATGCGCTTTTTTCTGCCTTTTTCAACACACATTTTGGTGTGCTTTTTAAAATACATTTTAGCAAAAAAAATTGTGCATTTTGGTGCTTTTTTTTACCTGCGTTTTTGTGTGCATTCCAGAAACACATTCAAAATGCATGCTATGCTTGCAGTGTCATTAATTGTTCATGGCACCCCAAGAGTGGCTAGCAAATATGCTGTTTGCCAAAATACGCATAAAAACCAAATGCACGTTTAAAAAGTGTTAAACCACATGCTAAAAGAAGTGCCAAAATGTGCTAAAGGGACAAAAATACGTGCTTAAAAAAGCGCCAACATGCACAATAAAAAAAACCACGGGCAGATGTGCGTAAAAAAATATGGCATGTTAAAAAATGTCAAAATGTGCAATAAAAAGGAGCCAAAATACACATTTAAAGAGTTCAAAAAAGCACCAGTGGTCAGTGCTTATTATTTTCATGTAGTTACATGGTCTTTTTAACTTTGCTTTCACTTTTAAAACTAAGCTGCTCTGTAATCACTAGTGATGAGCCGAACACCACCCCCTGTTCGGTTTGCACCAGAACCTGCGAACGGACCGAAAGTTTGCGCAAACTTTAGAACCCTATTAAATACAATGGACTCGAACGTTTAAAATAAAAAGTGCTAATTATAAAGGCTAATATGAAAGTTATTGTCCTAAAAAGGGTTTGGGGACCCGGGTCCTGCCCCAGGGGACATGTATCAATGCAAAAAGAAGTTTTAAAAACGTCAGTTTTTTCGGGAGCAGTGATTTTAATGATGCATAAAGTGAAAAAAAAAGTGAAATATTCCTTTGAATATCGTACCAGGGGGGTGTCTAAAGTATGCCTGTGAAGTGGCATGTGTTTCCCGTGTTTAGAACTGTCCCTGCACAAATGACATTTGCGGCTTTAATGTTATGTCTGGTCCCGTCAATATGGATGAAAATCATTGAGAAAAATGGCATGGGTACCCACCCCCAGCCCACTACCAGCCCCTTTGGGTCTTGTATGGATATTAGGGGGAACCCCGCAACCAAATTAAAAAAAGGCCCTATATACTCTGAACAGCAGTATACAGGCGGTGCAAACAAGACAGGGACTGTAGGCTTGTTCTTAAGTAGAATCTGTTTGTAATTTGGAACAGGTACATTTTTTAAGTGTAGCTCCAGCCAAAAAATCTATTTTTAAGCTTTTTGGAATACATAGGGATTAGGGAAGGGTTATCACCCCTGTAACATTTGTTTTTCTGTCTGTGCCCCTGTTCAGACCTGTTAAGTTCTCTGCCTGTGGTTTTATTATGAGAACACCACAAATTGTATTCAGGTTCCTTTAAGTGAATGCTGTGCAAAGAACAGAAGTACACTACATAAAATTAATGCAGCTCCCTGCCTGTGATTTTTATTATGAGAACACCACTAACTGTATTCAGGTAAGCTTTAGGTGAACGCTATGCAAAGCACACAGTACACTAAGTGAAACACTGACTGCAGCTAGCACAATCACCTGCCTGCCTGTCACAGTATAGAGAATAACAGGAACGGATCTAGCTAAACTGAATACAGTGTATAAATATATATACAACACCTAGGATGCATATATATCCTCTACACACTGTAACTGCAGCTAACTGACTCTCCTGCCTGCTCTATCTAATTCAATATAAATGACACTGTCTCTCTCTCTGTAATCTCTCTTTAAACAACTCCAACACACTACATAAGGTCTCCAAGCCGGCGGCCTTATATAGTGTGGGGCGTGGACTAAACCCCTGAGCCATAATTGCCCAAAGCCACCCTGGCTTTGGCCAATTACGGCTCTCTGTTCAGACGGCGCTGTGATTGGCCAAGCATGTGGGTCATAGTGCATGCTTGGCCAATCATCAGCCAGCAATGCAATGCGATGACGCAGTGAATTATGGGCCATTACGCGCTACTCGAATTTGGCGCGAACGGCCCATAATGTTCGATCTTTGTCAAACGATTGAACAGCCAAAGCTCATCCCTAGCCGAAGCTCATCCCTAGTAATCACACAGGTGTATCAGGAGATCACAGGCAGCCGCTCCCCCTTCTACTCAGATCTCAGGTGTTCTCAGAGGAAAACTTTCTCCTCTTATCTCCTTCTGAGAATAAATGTTCTCCGATTCATAAACAGGGTGCCAGAGGAGAAGATTTTTCTCTGAGAACTGAAATGAGATAAATTTTCTCTGTTTGATAAACGTACACCTATATCCTGGGTGAGGTGGATCTTGCCAATGCTGTTAGCAGCATACACAAGGGGGAGATTTACTAAAACTGGAGAGTGCAAAATTTGGTGCAACTCTGCTTAGAAACCACTCTGCTTCCAGGTATTATTGTCAAAGGTTGACATTGAAATTGAATAAGCTGAAGTTAGAAACTGATTGGCTACTATGCACAGTTCACCCAGATTCTGTTTGCATTACTTTTATTAAATCCCCCCACTGTGTCCAGGTTTAGTTATTCAGTACCTATAATCTGTTGTGCTGTTACTATTATGGATGGGCTGAAAGTACCAGGGATCGGTTCACGGGATGTTGACTGATGAAGTCATGTGACGTGATGCCACGCGTAGAGACGAATCTAGGAACTAGAAGTGACGCTCAGCAGATGAGCTCGCAGCTTGTGGAGTCTTTTACATTGTGTTACTGCCAAATACGCCTTGGAGGTCTGTATTATTACTTGGGAGAGGACTGGATTCCTTGCGCCTGCTTCATCTGCTGATACCTCGAGAGGACGGATCCAGAGAAGTCTATCTCATAATCTTTGCCTGTCTGACCCACCACCGCTGGTGTGTGTGTCCACGCATAGGGGTAAGAGTATCCATTTCTTTCCCCCATCCCTGGTGTTGGAGTCACGTCCCCGGGTGCTATGGATATATGAATACATGTTTTCCACGTTCCTGAAGTTTTTTTGGATTTCTTTTATGAGGACAATATATTGAAGATTTATACACATTTCTTCCATCTGTTTCCAGTCTACACATTGGTCACCTTAATTCAACTTTATTATTAGTTCACTGTATTATATACTTTATAAGTTTTTTATACACATGTATAGGTATATACTAGTGTGGTACATATTTGGATTTACTTATCCCAGGCCTTCTTAGGCCGTATATACTTATTGTTTGTTTGCTGTCCTTATCTACATTCACGTTTGGGCTATCTTACATACCTTAGGCGCTGCATTTTTTGTTTTTATATATTTTTTGTGCAACATGTCTATTTGCTGATGCTGGTAGCCACGTTTTCACTTTGTTCACTTAGTAGCGCAACTTTTTTCTTTTATTTTTTGCATTCCTTTTAACCCTTTGTTCAACCGCTAGCGGGGGTTAAAAGTGCCCCGCTATCGGCCCAAAATCGCCTCTAAAACTACGGTAAACTTTACCGCCGACGCCCCCGCGCCTCAGTGTAAAAGTGCCCTTATTGTGCCTTCTTCACCAGAAGGTAGATGCTGGAGGACCATGGCAAATTCTTAAGACTAGTACACAGAGGCAGAATGTCGGATGGCATCGGCCAGTTCAATAGAAACCAACTAACATTCGGCCCGTGTGTATTGCGGCCGGTACGACAGAAGCCAGGTGTTCGTCTGGCTTCTGTCGAAGGGTCTTGACTGAAAAAGGACCGGCTCCCGATCAGTGCTTTCAGCCAATGGCTAAGAGCGCTGACTGGAGTGTTCTGGCAGACGGGCCGCCCCCCTGTCAGAACACAATAGCACCGCAGGGGAGATTGCTGTCCTAACATCAGATTGTTAGTACAGTGGTTCTGAATGGAGCTGACAGTTTTTGTTTTTTTTCAACCCACTTTTTGAATGAAAAGAAAAATTGTAGTGTGTAAGAGGCTTTAGGAATTTGATATTATTCCAACTCTCCACCTCCTCCCCATTTATATGCAAAGGGGAATGGGTAGGCTTCCTGGATCTTCTGTAATTCACTTGTATCTCCTTATTTTTTGTAGTATTTAGTATCAGGTTGTTGCCTGTACACCACTCAAAATGTTGAACTTGCTCTCTATAGGCTGTCTCATCATTTCCATGTATAAATCTGAGATCTTATAATAATTAGACATGTGCACACTGAAATATTTTGTTTCAGAATTTCGTTTTTTTACGAAAAATGTATTTATTTAGTTACTCCCGAAATTTGTTTTTATTTATTTTGTTTCGTAAAAAAAATGCATTTGTCCGAAAATTTTAATGAATTAAGGTTGAATGTGTCAATTGAAGGCTTATGGTGTCCGTTGAATGTTCTAAGAAGATTTGACGAAGCAGCTAAACTGTACAAAGCCGCAATCGTACATTTCCGGTCGAATGCTTCGCCCACAAGCTATAGTAGAATTCTAATGTTGTATGACTAGTAATAATTATATTTATATCATTTAATTATTTACCCCACACCATTTAGCAGAAGGTTGGTCCTTGTATTCAACTTAAACGTCAATGTCTCCCAAAACTTAAGTGAGTCACTCCGCCCATATTTTCTAAAACATTTTGGGGCATTCCCTAGAGGCGTATGTTAGTTTAAACAGCGGTAATGATTTATTGCTTAAGTCCACCCAAAATTGAACAGATGGAGGTATTGAGTTTTTCCATTTGAGTGTGAAAGCTTTTTTGGCATAGAAGAATTCTATTCCCAGTAGGTTCTTTTTGGAACCAGTCAGGTCCTCCGTTCCAAAGTCCCCCAACAGACATCGCACTGGAGAACAGATATTTGAAATGGCTAACCTTTCCTCTAAAAACCTAAGGACTGCCGTCCAAAATTGTTCAACATGGGGGGCACAACCAAATCATATGAAAATAGTCACCCACTGCAGCATGGCAGCGGTGACATTCTGGTGAATCTACCCTACCCATCTTATACAGACGTGCTGGGGTATAGTAAATTTGGTGTAAGAACTGAAACTGTATTAGTTTATCTCTAGCTGATATCACAGAGGGTAATAGAGATCCAATTACCTCAGACCACGATTCTTCCATTAGGGAAGGGATAGTCAATGTCTATTGTCTATCTATCTTCTCCATCCGCGGGGAGGAGGAGGTCAGAAGAAATGAATAGTACAGAGAAAAAAGATTGAAGTGATCATCCTCAAATAACAGTTTCTCTAGATTAGAAGGGCAGCGTGAAACCTCTGACACACCAAATTGCATTTCCCACTGCGTGACGTAGTTGCAGAGTCGAAGGCCTTATGAGTATCTAGTGACATTACAATTTGTGTATCTGGGTTAGGGCGTTCAGACTGTAGGATCGTAAACAGCCAGCGTCAATCTCATTGGGATAAAGCCTGTCTGATCTGAATTTATAATAGAAGCTATCACTTATTTAGTCTTTTAGCGAGGAGTTTGGCTAGTATTTTGGCATCCACATTAATTAATGAGATGGGACGATATGATTCACAGAAGTTGTGATCCTTGTGTGGCTTGGGGATCAGAACAATCATTGCTTCTCAAAGGGAGTCAAGGAGTATACCCTTGTCAAAAGCGTCCCTGTACACTTCTAATAATTTTGGTGCGAAAAATTATTGGTATGTACAATACCACTCTACAGGGTATCCATCCAGCCTTGGGGTTTTATTAGGATGAAGAGAGTGTATTGCAGCCTCTATTTCTGATAAAGAGATAGGGAGATCTAAATCTACCGCTGCCTCTTGAGATAATACAGCAATCAGAATATGTTCTAAGTAATACTGTATCTCCTCTTCTCCACGGTTAATTCGTGAGGAGTAGTGATGAGCCGAACACCCCCGGGTTCGGTTCGCACCAGAACCCGCGAACGGACCGAAAGTTCGTACGAACATTAGAACCCTATTAAATACAATGTATGCGAACGTTCGAATTCTAAAGTGCTAATTATAACAACTATTATGCATGTTATTGTCCTAAAAAGGGTTTGGGAACCCGGGTTCTGCACCAGGGGACATGTATCAATGCAAAAAGAAGTTTTAAAAACGGTCGTTTTTCGGGAGCAGTCATTTTAATGATGCATAAAGTGAAAAAAAAAAAGTCAAATATTCCTTTAAATATCATACCTGGGGGGTGTCTAAAGTATGCCTGTGAAGTGCCACGTGTTTCCCGTGTTTAGAACTGTCCCTGCACAAAATGACACTTCTAAAGGAAAAAAAAGCCATTTAAAACTGCTTGCGGCTTTAATGTAATGTCTGGTCCCGGTAATATGGATGAAAATCTTTAAGAAAAATGGCATAGCTACCCCATGACCCCCCCCCCCCTACCCCAGCCCATTACCAGCCCCTTTGGGTCTTGTATGGATATTAAGGGGAACCCCGCACATAAAATAAAAAAGGCCCTATATACTCTGAACAGCCGTATACAGGCGGTGCATACAAGACAGGGACTGTAGGTTTGTTCTTATGTAGAATCTGTTTGTAATTTTGAACAGGTACATTGTTGAAGTGTAGCTCCAGCCCAAAAATCTATTTTTAAACTTTTTGGAAAACATAGGTAAGGGTTATCACCCCTGTAACATTTTTTTTGCTGTCTGTGCCCCTGTTCAGAACATTTCACCTCACTTTCCGTCCCAATGTCAACTGTTTTTGAAATGTGGTGTTTTTCTTGAAACAAGGATTGCTGATAAAGCATCAGTACAGAGGAGACACCTTTCTCCCATATTTATTCTTACAGGAGAGAATTTTCCTTCCTAGGGGTAGATTTCATCTCACTTCCTGTTGTCTTCTTGCGTTTGCAAGTAGGAGTCATTTGTAAGTTGGATGTTTGAAAGTAGGGACCTGCCGTATATACTCTGCAGAAATAGGCACCTTAGTTGTTGGTGTTGGCACAACACTGTAAGCACTCACAGTTACTCTTGGTTGGTGCTGAAACGCCCTGCTGTCAACTATTATATCAGGAATTTTAATTACATATAATTGTTGAACAGTGGTAGTAAAAATTGGGGCTTTGATGGTGGTGCTGGTGCCACAACACTGTAAGCCCTGACAGTTACTCTTGGTGGGTGCAGCAATGGGCCCTGCTGTGAATTATTAGATCAAGAATTGTAATTGCATGCCCCTGTTGAACAGGGGCTGAAAAATTGGGCCTTTCGTGGTGGTGGTGGTGGTGGTGGTGTTGCCACAACACTGTAAGCCCTCAGAGTTACTCTTGGTGGGTGCAGGAATGGGCCCTGCTGTGAATTATTAGATCAAGAATTGTAATTACATGCCCCTTTTGAACAGGGGCTGAAAAATTGGGCCTTTCATGGTGGTGGTGGTGGTGGCGTTGCCACAACACTGTAAGCCCTCAGAGTTACTCTTGGTGGGTGCAGCAATGGGCCCTGCTGTGAATTATTAGATCAAGAATTGTAATTACATGCCCCTTTTGAACAGGGGCTGAAAAATTGGGCCTTTCGTGGTGGTGGTGGTGGTGGCGTTGCCACAACACTGTAAGCCCTCAGAGTTACTCTTGGTGGGTGCAGCAATGGGCCCTGCTGTGAATTATTACATCAAGAATTGTAATTGCATGCCCCTGTTGAACAGGGGCTGAAAAATTGGGCCTTAGGCACTGGTGGCACAACACTACAACCCCTCACAGATACTGTACTTGGAGCACAGCAATGAGCCCTGTTGCAAAGTATTGCTTCAAAAATTGTAATGACACGCCCCTGTTAAACAGGGGCTGAAAAATTGGGCCTTAGGCACTGGTGGCACAACACTACAACCCCTCACAGATACTGTACTTGGAGCACAGCAATGAGCCCTGTTGCAAAGTATTGCTTCAAAAATTGTAATGACACGCCCCTGTTAAACAGGGGCTGAAAAATTGGGCCTTAGGCACTGGTGCCACAACACTCCAACCCCTCACAGATACTGTACTTGGAGCACAGCAATGAGCCCTATGGCAAATTATTGCTAAAAAAATTGTAATTACACGCCCCTGTAAAACAGGGGCTGAAAAATTGGGCCTTAGCCACTGGTGGCGGCACCCATAAACAAAAATGATCTTCCAAGCTATCATCATCAATCGTATCATTGAGGACTCGGAGGAGGAGGATAGCCAGTCAACATAACAGTACAGGCACTCAGCATCAGCATCAGTCTTGAAGGGATGTGACATGTTAAAATCAATTAGTCTGTTATATCAGCATCAGGTGTGTGGTAGCTGGTGGTGATCCAAGACTGGTTCATCTTGATGAAAGTCAGTCGATCAACCGAGTCGGTGGACAGGCGCACCCTGTGATCCGTGACAAATCCTCCAGCAGCACTGAATGTGCGTTCCGAAAGAACGCTGGATGCAGGACAGGCCAGTAGCTCAATTGCATACTGTGCAAGCTCTGGCCAGTGATCCATCCTCAAGACCCAGTAAGCCAGAGGATTTTCGGTGGGGAAGGTGTCCAAGTCTGACCTTGCCCCTAGATATTCCTGCACCATGTTTATCAGACGCTGGCGATGGTTGCTGGAACCGATCATACTTTGGGGCTGCGGACTAAAGAATTGTCTGAACGCATCGGTCAGACGGCCACCTTCCCCACCGCTCCTTCTTTGACTGGCCGAAGCCTCAGCAACTCGTTGTCCAGGACCAGGAGTTTGTAACCTCCCAGTCTCTGGGAACGCGTTGCACAGACCTTTCTGCAAGGCCTCCCGGAGTTGTCTCATCCTCTGCTCCCTCTGCGAAGGTAACATAAGGTCCGCAACCTTACCCTTGTACCGTGGATCAAGGAGAGTGGCCAGCCAGTAATGGTCCCTCTCCTTGATCCGAAGAATACGAGGATCCTTCCGCAGACTTTGCAGGATCAGGGAGGCCATGCAGCGTAGGTTTGCTGAGGCATTCGCTCCGGAGTCCTCTGGGTCACTAAGGACGACATGATCCGCAGCCACCTCCTCCCAGCCACGTACAAGTCCACTGGTTTCTTGGGACTGTAAATCATCCCTAAAAGACTGCTGCTGATGATGCTGAGTGCCAGCCTCCACCTCCATGCTGACACAATCCTCCTCCTCCTCCTCCTCCTCCTCTTCCTCTTCCTGTGCGATGGGTGGGACAGAAGGAACACTGTCTGGGTAAAGGGGGCCTTGAGAGGCAAGGAAGTCCTCCTCTTCCTGCCTCTGTTCTGCCTCAAGTGCCCTGTCCATTATTCCACGCAGCGTGTGCTCCAACAGGTGGACAAGAGGTACAGTGTCACTGATGCATGCACTGTCACTGCTCACCATCCTCGTGGCCTCCTCAAATGGTGCCAGGACAGTGCATGCATCCCTGATCATGCCCCACTGGCGTGGAGAAAAAAAACCAAGCTCCCCTGACCCTGTCCTGGTGCCGTAGTCGCACAGGTACTCATTGATGGCCCTCTGCTGCGTGTGCAGCCGCTGCAGCATGGCCAACGTTGAGTTCCACCTGGTGGGCATGTCACATATAAGGCGGTTCTTGGGCAGGTTCAACTCCTTTTGCAGCTCAGCCAGGCGAGCACTGGCATTATAAGATCTGCGGAAATGCACACAGACTTTCCTGGCCTGCCTCAGGACATCCTGTAAGCCCGGGTACCTGCCCAAGAACCGCTGCACCACCAGGTTAAGGACGTGAGCCACACAGGGCACATGGGTCAGTTGTCCCTGTCGGAGGGCGGAGAGGAGGTTGGTGCCATTGTCGCAAACCACCATTCCTGGCTTAAGCTGGCGTGGCGTCAACCACCTCTCGGCCTGGCCCTGCAGAGCAGACAGGACCTCTGCCCCAGTGTGGCTTCTGTCCCCCAAACACACCAGCGCAAGCACGGCATGGCATCTTTTTGCCTGCGTACTTGCGTAGCCCCGTGAACGGCTACGGAGCACCGCTGGTTCATAGGACAAACCACAGGAAGAGGCCATGGAGGAAGAAGAAGAGGAGGGGGTGGAGGAGAGAGGTGTGTCACAACCAGTAGTAGCATTTTGGAGGCGTGGCGGTGGAACAACCTCCAACACTACTGCACCTTGTCCTGCATCCTTCCCAGCTGCCAAAAGAGTGACCCAATGGGCCGTGAAAGAAAGGTAACGTCCCTGTCCATGCCTGCTGGACCATGAGTCAGCGGTAATATGCACCTTACCGCTGACCGCCCTGTCCAGCGAGGCCAAGACATTGCCTTCCACATGCCGGTAGAGAGCCGGAATAGCCTTCCGTGAGAAAAAGTGGCGTTTGGGAACCTGCCACTGAGGAACCGCACATTGCACAAACTCACGGAAGGGGGCCGAGTCTACCAACTGAAAAGTTAGCAGTTGAAGCGCTAGCAATTTAGCCAAGCTAGCATTCAACCGCTGGGCATGTGGATGGCTGGGAGTGAACTTCTTTCGACGGTCCAGCAGCTGGGGCAGGGAAATTTGCCTGCTAGAATCGGACGTCGGTGTACTGCTAGCAGAGTGGCTGCAAGTACTTGGCTGTGACACACCTAATTCTACACCTTCATTCCTCTCAGTGCATGTTTCAGAGAGGACTGAAGTTATAGTGGGGTTGGAGATCCCAGCTGATGCGGTGCAAGGAGAGGTCCGCTTTGTTCTTTGGTGTGGGTCTTTGAGGTAGGCTTGCCAACGAGCTGCATGGCAGGTCAACATATTTCTGGTCAGGCATGTGGTACCCAAGCGGCTGATGTTTTGGCCACGCGATATACGCTTGAGACATATGTTGCAAACAGCAGCTGTGCGATCTGATGCACTAGCCTCAAAAAAGGCCCACACCAAGGAACTTTTTGAATGACGGGCAGAGGCTGCGCCCTGCACAGGCGGAGCTCTGCGGTGTGATTCCGTCGGTGTACTGCCCTTACGCTGGCCACCAAAGGGCATCCTGCCTCGTTGGAGATGTGCCTCCTCCTCATCCTCCTCCTCCTCCTCTCTCCTATTAGGCACCCACGTGGAGTCAGTGACCTCATCATCCCCTCCCTCCTCATCACTGGAGCCAATCTGGCAGTATGCTGCAGCTGCTGGAACATGACTGCCAGATTGGTGTCCTTCTTGAGCATCCCCTCTGTCTGCTCTCACGCTACTGCCTTCCTGTAGCTGGGTTTCATCATCAGACCCTTCGAAACGCTGGGCATCCTCCTGGAGCATGTACCCAACACTGTGCTCAAACAGTTCGGGGGATTCCTCAGGAGGAGGACATGGTGGGTCTAGGGAAGGAGTGACTGATGATGAGTCTGACATTGATACCAGGGAAGAGGACGCTTTGGCAGCTGCTTTGCCAGTACCCTGAGCCTGGGTGAGAGAGGATGAGGAGGAGGAGGAGGGCTTGGTCATCCACTCTACCAAGTCTTCGGCATGATGTGGCTCAACATGTCCAGCTGCCGAAAAGAAGGACAAGCGTGTCCCATGGCCATGTGCTGATGACAATGCACCGCGTCCACGACCAGCACTGTTGCCCCCAGACACAGAGCCTGCTTGCCCTCTTTTATTGCCTCCTGACTGTCTGCCTCTCCTTGTTTGCCTTCCAGACATTCTAATAGATGGCCTGCAGGGAGATGGGAAAAAAGCAATAAGGGCTACCTTCAGGTGTCCTTCTCTGTCCCTTTACTTAAGGATTTCTAAATATGGTTGAGGATTATTGCTTTTGCACAGAATAGCAAAACGACAATTTCCCTGACTGTCCAAAAAACAAGGATTTCAAAGATGGTTGATGAGGAATGCTTTGGCACACTATAGCACAAGGAGAATTCCCCTCACTTTCCTTCTTTGTCCCTAGAAACAAGGACTGTCACAGTGAAAGAAACTGACACTCTCCCTACCTACAGTTTTCTGTCCCTAGAAAAAATGTTTTTTTAAAGCACACTATAGCACAAGGAGAATTCCCCTCACTTTCCTTCTTTGTCCCTAGAAACAAGGACTGGCACAGTGAAAGAAACTGACACTCTCCCTACCTACAGTTTTCTGTCCCTAGAAAAAATGTTTTTTTAAAGCACACTATAGCACAAGGAGAATTCCCCTCACTTTCCTTCTTTGTCCCTAGAAACAAGGACTGGCACAGTGAAAGAAACTGACACTCTCCCTACCTACAGTTTTCTGTCCCTAGAAAAAATGTTTTTTTAAAGCACACTATAGCACAAGGAGAATTCCCCTCACTTTCCTTCTTTGTCCCTAGAAACAAGGACTGGCACAGTGAAAGAAACTGACACTCTCCCTACCTACAGTTTTCTGTCCCTAGAAAAAATGTTTTTTTAAAGCACACTATAGCACAAGGAGAATTCCCCTCACTTTCCTTCTTTGTCCCTAGAAACAAGGACTGGCACAGTGAAAGAAACTGACACTCTCCCTACCTACAGTTTTCTGTCCCTAGAAAAAATGTTTTTTTAAAGCACACTATAGCACAAGGAGAATTCCCCTCACTTTCCTTCTTTGTCCCTAGAAACAAGGACTGGCACAGTGAAAGAAACTGACACTCTCCCTACCTACAGTTTTCTGTCCCTAGAAAAAATGTTTTTTTAAAGCACACTATAGCACAAGGAGAATTCCCCTCACTTTCCTTCTTTGTCCCTAGAAACAAGGACTGGCACAGTGAAAGAAACTGACACTCTCCCTACCTACAGTTTTCTGTCCCTAGAAAAAATGTTTTTTTAAAGCACACTATAGCACAAGGAGAATTCCCCTCACTTTCCTTCTTTGTCCCTAGAAACAAGGACTGGCACAGTGAAAGAAACTGACACTCTCCCTACCTACAGTTTTCTGTCCCTAGAAAAAATGTTTTTTTAAAGCACACTATAGCACAAGGAGAATTCCCCTCACTTTCCTTCTTTGTCCCTAGAAACAAGGACTGGCACAGTGAAAGAAACTGACACTCTCCCTACCTACAGTTTTCTGTCCCCAGAAAAAATGTTTTTTTAAAGCACACTATAGCACAAGGAGAATTCCCCTCACTTTCCTTCTTTGTCCCTAGAAACAAGGACTGGCACAGTGAAAGAAACTGACACTCTCCCTACCTACAGTTTTCTGTCCCTAGAAAAAATGTTTTTTTAAAGCACACTATAGCACAAGGAGAATTCCCCTCACTTTCCTTCTTTGTCCCTAGAAACAAGGACTGGCACAGTGAAAGAAACTGACACTCTCCCTACCTACAGTTTTCTGTCCCTAGAAAAAATGTTTTTTTAAAGCACACTATAGCACAAGGAGAATTCCCCTCACTTTCCTTCTTTGTCCCTAGAAACAAGGACTGGCACAGTGAAAGAAACTGACACTCTCCCTACCTACAGTTTTCTGTCCCTAGAAAAAATGTTTTTTTAAAGCACACTATAGCACAAGGAGAATTCCCCTCACTTTCCTTCTTTGTCCCTAGAAACAAGGACTGGCACAGTGAAAGAAACTGACACTCTCCCTACCTACAGTTTTCTGTCCCTAGAAAAAATGTTTTTTTAAAGCACACTATAGCACAAGGAGAATTCCCCTCACTTTCCTTCTTTGTCCCTAGAAACAAGGACTGGCACAGTGAAAGAAACTGACACTCTCCCTACCTACAGTTTTCTGTCCCTAGAAAAAATGTTTTTTTAAAGCACACTATAGCACAAGGAGAATTCCCCTCACTTTCCTTCTTTGTCCCTAGAAACAAGGACTGGCACAGTGAAAGAAACTGACACTCTCCCTACCTACAGTTTTCTGTCCCTAGAAAAAATGTTTTTTTAAAGCACACTATAGCACAAGGAGAATTCCCCTCACTTTCCTTCTTTGTCCCTAGAAACAAGGACTGGCACAGTGAAAGAAACTGACACTCTCCCTACCTACAGTTTTCTGTCCCTAGAAAAAATGTTTTTTTAAAGCACACTATAGCACAAGGAGAATTCCCCTCACTTTCCTTCTTTGTCCCTAGAAACAAGGACTGGCACAGTGAAAGAAACTGACACTCTCCCTACCTACAGTTTTCTGTCCCTAGAAAAAATGTTTTTTTAAAGCACACTATAGCACAAGGAGAATTCCCCTCACTTTCCTTCTTTGTCCCTAGAAACAAGGACTGGCACAGTGAAAGAAACTGACACTCTCCCTACCTACAGTTTTCTGTCCCTAGAAAAAATGTTTTTTTAAAGCACACTATAGCACAAGGAGAATTCCCCTCACTTTCCTTCTTTGTCCCTAGAAACAAGGACTGGCACAGTGAAAGAAACTGACACTCTCCCTACCTACAGTTTTCTGTCCCTAGAAAAAATGTTTTTTTAAAGCACACTATAGCACAAGGAGAATTCCCCTCACTTTCCTTCTTTGTCCCTAGAAACAAGGACTGGCACAGTGAAAGAAACTGACACTCTCCCTACCTACAGTTTTCTGTCCCTAGAAAAAATGTTTTTTTAAAGCACACTATAGCACAAGGAGAATTCCCCTCACTTTCCTTCTTTGTCCCTAGAAACAAGGACTGGCACAGTGAAAGAAACTGACACTCTCCCTACCTACAGTTTTCTGTCCCTAGAAAAAATGTTTTTTTAAAGCACACTATAGCACAAGGAGAATTCCCCTCACTTTCCTTCTTTGTCCCTAGAAACAAGGACTGGCACAGTGAAAGAAACTGACACTCTCCCTACCTACAGTTTTCTGTCCCTAGAAAAAATGTTTTTTTAAAGCACACTATAGCACAAGGAGAATTCCCCTCACTTTCCTTCTTTGTCCCTAGAAACAAGGACTGGCACAGTGAAAGAAACTGACACTCTCCCTACCTACAGTTTTCTGTCCCTAGAAAAAATGTTTTTTTAAAGCACACTATAGCACAAGGAGAATTCCCCTCACTTTCCTTCTTTGTCCCTAGAAACAAGGACTGGCACAGTGAAAGAAACTGACACTCTCCCTACCTACAGTTTTCTGTCCCCAGAAAAAATGTTTTTTTAAAGCACACTATAGCACAAGGAGAATTCCCCTCACTTTCCTTCTTTGTCCCTAGAAACAAGGACTGGCACAGTGAAAGAAACTGACACTCTCCCTACCTACAGTTTTCTGTCCCTAGAAAAAATGTTTTTTTAAAGCACACTATAGCACAAGGAGAATTCCCCTCACTTTCCTTCTTTGTCCCTAGAAACAAGGACTGGCACAGTGAAAGAAACTGACACTCTCCCTACCTACAGTTTTCTGTCCCTAGAAAAAATGTTTTTTTAAAGCACACTATAGCACAAGGAGAATTCCCCTCACTTTCCTTCTTTGTCCCTAGAAACAAGGACTGGCACAGTGAAAGAAACTGACACTCTCCCTACCTACAGTTTTCTGTCCCTAGAAAAAATGTTTTTTTAAAGCACACTATAGCACAAGGAGAATTCCCCTCACTTTCCTTCTTTGTCCCTAGAAACAAGGACTGGCACAGTGAAAGAAACTGACACTCTCCCTACCTACAGTTTTCTGTCCCTAGAAAAAATGTTTTTTTAAAGCACACTATAGCACAAGGAGAATTCCCCTCACTTTCCTTCTTTGTCCCTAGAAACAAGGACTGGCACAGTGAAAGAAACTGACACTCTCCCTACCTACAGTTTTCTGTCCCTAGAAAAAATGTTTTTTTAAAGCACACTATAGCACAAGGAGAATTCCCCTCACTTTCCTTCTTTGTCCCTAGAAACAAGGACTGGCACAGTGAAAGAAACTGACACTCTCCCTACCTACAGTTTTCTGTCCCTAGAAAAAATGTTTTTTTAAAGCACACTATAGCACAAGGAGAATTCCCCTCACTTTCCTTCTTTGTCCCTAGAAACAAGGACTGGCACAGTGAAAGAAACTGACACTCTCCCTACCTACAGTTTTCTGTCCCTAGAAAAAATGTTTTTTTAAAGCACACTATAGCACAAGGAGAATTCCCCTCACTTTCCTTCTTTGTCCCTAGAAACAAGGACTGGCACAGTGAAAGAAACTGACACTCTCCCTACCTACAGTTTTCTGTCCCTAGAAAAAATGTTTTTTTAAAGCACACTATAGCACAAGGAGAATTCCCCTCACTTTCCTTCTTTGTCCCTAGAAACAAGGACTGGCACAGTGAAAGAAACTGACACTCTCCCTACCTACAGTTTTCTGTCCCTAGAAAAAATGTTTTTTTAAAGCACACTATAGCACAAGGAGAATTCCCCTCACTTTCCTTCTTTGTCCCTAGAAACAAGGACTGGCACAGTGAAAGAAACTGACACTCTCCCTACCTACAGTTTTCTGTCCCTAGAAAAAATGTTTTTTTAAAGCACACTATAGCACAAGGAGAATTCCCCTCACTTTCCTTCTTTGTCCCTAGAAACAAGGACTGGCACAGTGAAAGAAACTGACACTCTCCCTACCTACAGTTTTCTGTCCCTAGAAAAAATGTTTTTTTAAAGCACACTATAGCACAAGGAGAATTCCCCTCACTTTCCTTCTTTGTCCCTAGAAACAAGGACTGGCACAGTGAAAGAAACTGACACTCTCCCTACCTACAGTTTTCTGTCCCTAGAAAAAATGTTTTTTTAAAGCACACTATAGCACAAGGAGAATTCCCCTCACTTTCCTTCTTTGTCCCTAGAAACAAGGACTGGCACAGTGAAAGAAACTGACACTCTCCCTACCTACAGTTTTCTGTCCCTAGAAAAAATGTTTTTTTAAAGCACACTATAGCACAAGGAGAATTCCCCTCACTTTCCTTCTTTGTCCCTAGAAACAAGGACTGGCACAGTGAAAGAAACTGACACTCTCCCTACCTACAGTTTTCTGTCCCTAGAAAAAATGTTTTTTTAAAGCACACTATAGCACAAGGAGAATTCCCCTCACTTTCCTTCTTTGTCCCTAGAAACAAGGACTGGCACAGTGAAAGAAACTGACACTCTCCCTACCTACAGTTTTCTGTCCCCAGAAAAAATGTTTTTTTAAAGCACACTATAGCACAAGGAGAATTCCCCTCACTTTCCTTCTTTGTCCCTAGAAACAAGGACTGGCACAGTGAAAGAAACTGACACTCTCTCTACCTACAGTTTTCTGTCCCTAGAAAAAATGTTTTTTTAAAGCACACTATAGCACAAGGAGAATTCCCCTCACTTTCCTTCTTTGTCCCTAGAAACAAGGACTGGCACAGTGAAAGAAACTGACACTCTCCCTACCTACAGTTTTCTGTCCCTAGAAAAAATGTTTTTTTAAAGCACACTATAGCACAAGGAGAATTCCCCTCACTTTCCTTCTTTGTCCCTAGAAACAAGGACTGGCACAGTGAAAGAAACTGACACTCTCCCTACCTACAGTTTTCTGTCCCTAGAAAAAATGTTTTTTTAAAGCACACTATAGCACAAGGAGAATTCCCCTCACTTTCCTTCTTTGTCCCTAGAAACAAGGACTGGCACAGTGAAAGAAACTGACACTCTCCCTACCTACAGTTTTCTGTCCCTAGAAAAAATGTTTTTTTAAAGCACACTATAGCACAAGGAGAATTCCCCTCACTTTCCTTCTTTGTCCCTAGAAACAAGGACTGGCACAGTGAAAGAAACTGACACTCTCCCTACCTACAGTTTTCTGTCCCTAGAAAAAATGTTTTTTTAAAGCACACTATAGCACAAGGAGAATTCCCCTCACTTTCCTTCTTTGTCCCTAGAAACAAGGACTGGCACAGTGAAAGAAACTGACACTCTCCCTACCTACAGTTTTCTGTCCCTAGAAAAAATGTTTTTTTAAAGCACACTATAGCACAAGGAGAATTCCCCTCACTTTCCTTCTTTGTCCCTAGAAACAAGGACTGGCACAGTGAAAGAAACTGACACTCTCCCTACCTACAGTTTTCTGTCCCTAGAAAAAATGTTTTTTTAAAGCACACTATAGCACAAGGAGAATTCCCCTCACTTTCCTTCTTTGTCCCTAGAAACAAGGACTGGCACAGTGAAAGAAACTGACACTCTCCCTACCTACAGTTTTCTGTCCCTAGAAAAAATGTTTTTTTAAAGCACACTATAGCACAAGGAGAATTCCCCTCACTTTCCTTCTTTGTCCCTAGAAACAAGGACTGGCACAGTGAAAGAAACTGACACTCTCCCTACCTACAGTTTTCTGTCCCTAGAAAAAATGTTTTTTTAAAGCACACTATAGCACAAGGAGAATTCCCCTCACTTTCCTTCTTTGTCCCTAGAAACAAGGACTGGCACAGTGAAAGAAACTGACACTCTCTCTACCTACAGTTTCCTGTCCCTAGAAAAAATGTTTTTTTAAAGCACACTATAGCACAAGGAGAATTCCCCTCACTTTCCTTCTTTGTCCCTAGAAACAAGGACTGGCACAGTGAAAGAAACTGACACTCTCCCTACCTACAGTTTTCTGTCCCTAGAAAAAATGTTTTTTTAAAGCACACTATAGCACAAGGAGAATTCCCCTCACTTTCCTTCTTTGTCCCTAGAAACAAGGACTGGCACAGTGAAAGAAACTGACACTCTCCCTACCTACAGTTTTCTGTCCCTAGAAAAAATGTTTTTTTAAAGCACACTATAGCACAAGGAGAATTCCCCTCACTTTCCTTCTTTGTCCCTAGAAACAAGGACTGGCACAGTGAAAGAAACTGACACTCTCCCTACCTACAGTTTTCTGTCCCTAGAAAAAATGTTTTTTTAAAGCACACTATAGCACAAGGAGAATTCCCCTCACTTTCCTTCTTTGTCCCTAGAAACAAGGACTGGCACAGTGAAAGAAACTGACACTCTCCCTACCTACAGTTTTCTGTCCCTAGAAAAAATGTTTTTTTAAAGCACACTATAGCACAAGGAGAAATCCCCTCACTTTCCTTCTTTGTCCCTAGAAACAAGGACTGGCACAGTGAAAGAAACTGACACTCTCCCTACCTACAGTTTTCTGTCCCTAGAAAAAATGTTTTTTTAAAGCACACTATAGCACAAGGAGAAATCCCCTCACTTTCCTTCTTTGTCCCTAGAAACAAGGACTCGCACAGTAAAACACACTGACACTCTCCCTACCTATCCTTCTCTTTCCCTAAACTAAAGGAATCCAGGTTAAGCAAGAAAGAAATAAATGTCACTGTCCCTGCCTATGCTTGTCTTTCCCTGCTCCGGAACACACTACACTAGGCCGCCGTGCTGGCGGCCTTTTATAGTGTGGGGCGTGTACTAAACACCCTCAGCAATAATTGGCCACAGGCATCCTGCCTGTGGCCAATCATTGCTCTCCTCGCTGCCGGCGCTGTGATTGGCCAAGCATGCGGGGTCACAGTGCATGCTTGGCCAATCACAGCGCCTGGATGACACTGCGATGGTGTAGTGCATTGTGGGCCGTTCGCGTCACTCGAATTTGGCGCGAACGGCCCAAATCATTCGATCTTCGTCGAACGATCGAACAGCCGATGTTTGAGTCGAAAGTACGTTCGACTCGAACACGAAGCTCATCCCTAGTGAGGAGTATAGATTAGAATAAATCTGTAAGAATGCATTAGCTATATCCACTGGAGCAGTGCAGAGGGTTTGGTGTTCATTGTAAATATAGGGAATAGAGGCTGAAGCAAACTGAGAGTGGGCTAAATATGATAACAGTTTGCTATTTTTATCCCCACATTCAAAGACACGTTGCGATTGATAGAGTAGCTACTTTTGTGTCTTTTCCACCAGTACTAGATCAAGTTGGCGAGCATAGTCTCTCCACACCCTAAAATTAGAAGAGGACGGGTTTATAACATATTATACTTAAGCTTCTGCGGCGGTCAGTTCACATTCTCAAATCTTTCATTACCTTTCAGACCTTAGTTTTCTTAATAATCTCTAAAATAGAGCCCCTGATGGTAGCTTTAAAAGCATAGTAGTCCAAAGTGCAGCGCTTAGTGAAATCAGTATAAAACAGTCCAGGTGCAAAATCAGCATATAATGAGATGAATGTGGAAACTGATAAGGAACCACCACCAAACATCAGTGTGCAAAACAAAAGCACACCACACCAATTGTGTTCACAAACTGCTTACCAGAAGGCAAACATACACAGGCGATGTACGTATAATTGCAGAGGGTCAATGATAGACACAGCTGTCCAAGCTTGATGGATCACAATCAGAAATGGTCAACTTCACCCACATCAGAAAAGGCATCCAGGACTTGGTTAAGAATGGAGATATTATGCAGTCCTCAGCAGGAAGTGTTTACCCAATGAAAGAAAAAACCAGCATAGTGAAGCCCATAAGGTGAAAAACAAGGGTTTTATTGTATTCTACTTACAGGAGGTAATGATCATCATGGCATAAAAAATAAATATCCGCGGCTCTCAGCGTGCTTGTATCGGCCAGCCTATCAGATCTTAGTTTTCTTAATAATCTCTAAAATAGAGCCTCTGATGGTAGCTTTAAAAGCATCCCATGTCCACACTCAATGATATGTCGTCCTTGTTCTCTGTCCAAAAATTACTTATAGTGGTAGCTATGGACACCTCAAAACACTCCTCCTTTAACCATAATGGGCTCAGTCTCCACAATTTATAACCACAGGGTGGACCACTGGCCAGAGTTAATAATAAAGGGGAGTGATCTGAAATTGCCCTCAGGAAATACTGAACTTCCACCACTCTAGGGAGGATATCCTTAGACATAAAACACATATCTAACCTTGAGAAAGTATTATATGTAGAGAAAAAACATGAGTAGGCATGAGGTGGCTGGATTTTTCCATCTCCAGGCCTCCACCAGAACATATTGTAACATACAAGCCTCTAATGGGGAGTTACATCTGGAAATGGCCCAAAAACTATCTATATCTGGAGACAGCACTGTGTTCATGTCTCCAGCTAAGATAATCGGGCCCTCTATCACCTGGAGTACCTTCGCCATCAATGTCTCCCATACAGCCAGAATAAATGGTGGTGGAACATAGACTGCAATGAAAGTATGAGGTAAATTGTCTATTATGAGAACCACGACAACAAACCGCCCGAATGGGTCTGTTACAATCGATTTGGGGTACATAATAGAGACGTGACTACCAGAACAGAGACCCCTCTAGCATAATTAGAATATAGGGAATGAAAAGCATGGCCTATAGATGCCCGTTTAAGGGCCAGGACTTTGGACCCAAACAGGTGGGATTCCTGAAGGAAAATAATATGAGGTTTATGTTTACGTATGTAATTGAAAACTAATGCCCCGCTTAATTTTAGAATTAGGGCCTCTCACATTCCACGAGAGTAGACTAAGGGTTTGTGAATTTGGTGTCATAAGAACAAGAAATTACATTATAATACTGACCATTGGGGAGCACTGGTGAAGGGCCTCCAGAGAGGACAAGGAATAACCTGTAAATCTGTAGTACAGGGTGATGGTGGTGAGACTCATTTTCTTGCAGATACGAGTGAAATACAGCAGCGGTGTAGTTTAAACTGGAAAACATAATAAGAACAACAGAAAGAGATAACACAATACAAAATGATCCAAAACGTAGGATTGTATCCCCAAACCCCCCCCCCCTCACCCTGCCCGCAGTCCCAAATATATTACAGGCTTTCATTTTCCCCGAACTTCAATACAGTAATATCACCCTAGAGGGGGAATTCTTCTCTGTCCACCTGTAGATGAAGAGCAGAGCAAACAGTGAAATGTAGTCAAGTATATACTCATGTCAATCAGCCAAACAACACCGGCCTATTTAAGTAATTATAGGCGGTTAGATAGGAAGTTTATTAGACCAAACAGTTGGCAATTAGTGACAATGAAGAAACCTCCTCTCTCTGTCTCTGGATGAAACAAGGAGGTAGTAGACATGGTAAGGGTTAGGTGCTCCCCAGTGACTCCAGCCACCTTTTGGCATCTTTGGGTGAGGTGAAGAATTGAACCTTGCCTTTATATACTACGCAAAGCCTCACAGGATACATCATACTATAAGACAAACTGTGGTCACGCAGACATTGTTTCACGCTCTGGAATGCTGCACGTTGCTTCTGGGTTGCAGCAGAAAAATCAGGGAAGATGGTGACACAGTTGTTATTATAGAGCAGCTCAGGCATATTCTGAGCCTGTTGTAGAATGATTTCTTTATCCTTGAAGTATAATAAATGGGCCAACAATGGCCTTCGATATCTGCCTGGTGGAGGAGCTCTCAGCAGGACCTGGTGGGCTTGTTCAATTTCGAACAGATGGGAAAAGCTCGGCCTCCCCAAAGGTTTGCTTTTGCCAAGTGTATAAAAAGTACTCAGGATGTTTTCCCTCCGAGCCCACCGGGAAGCCCAAGAACCGGAGGTTGTTGCAACAGAGTCTATCTTCAATATCCCCCAGCTTTGTTTCCTGGGACTTGTAGTACTCCTCTAACAGTCACCATAAGGGAGTTTGGATCATTCTCCACTGCGCTAATACGTTGTTCCGCACTTGTAACTCTTGGGCGAGTGAAGGATGGCAGGCGTATTGCTGTTGAACGGAGGAGTGGGCGCCATCTTGTGGGTATGAAGCGCTGGTTGCTTTCATAATTACATCCTCATTGGTTTTATTATCGTGTGAGTGCATTGGCATTTATCTTTTTCAATAAATACTATTTTTTGGATGGGATGTTTGCACAATGAGTTGCTTTCTTTACTTTCTACACATGGTACCATCGGTTTTTAAATGGAGCTGTATTGGCTGATCCCTTCCTGCAATTGAGTTATACCTACATCTATTTGGTCTGTGGAAGAAGGAATAGCTGGAGATTAGGGATGGGCCCGGTGCTCGATTCGAACCCACGTTCGAATCGAGCACCGGGCGTTCGCTCGCTCGGCGAGCCCAGAACTATTTGGGCCGTTCGCATCACATTCGTGTGATGCGAGCGGCCCCGCAATGCATTGCGGCCGGCGCGGCCGGCGCAGTGCATTGCTGGCTGATGATTGGCCAAGCATGCACTGTGACCCCGCATGCTTGGCCAATCACAGCGCCCGAAACTCGGAGAGCAATAATTGGCTACAGGCAGGACGCCTGTAGCCAATTACAGCTCAGGGGCTTTAGTACACGCCCCACCATTTAAAAGGCCGCCACGCCGTCTGCCCCGGTCACATGAGTTCCGGCTTTAGGAGAGATCAGTCTGCTGATTCTGTCTTTGCTTGATACTGAAAGATTTGCTCTTCTTTGCTAAACCATTGGCTATTTCTTTGCTAAACCATTGCTACCTAAGTCATTGATCGTTCATTGCTGCTGATTGCACAGTTAGTGTGTTATTAGCTGCTGCTGGGGATTAGTCTGGTGCGTGCTTACTGTTAGTACAGTATTGCAGTAGTACCAACCGCAGTGCTGTTAGCACAGCATTGCACCCCAACAGCACCCATAGGACTTCTAGTGTGTTAGTGGCAGCAAACAGAGCTCCTATATTTTCTTCTCAGCAGCACCCATAGGACTTCTAGTGTGTTAGTGGCATCACACAGAGCTCCTATATTTTCATCTCAGAAGCACCCATAGGACTTCTAGTGTGTTAGTGGCATCACACAGAGCTCCTATATTTTCTTCTCAGCAGCACCCATAGGGCTTCTAGTGTGTTAGTGGCATCACACAGAGCTCCTATATTTTCTTCTCAGCAGCACCCATAGGACTTCTAGTGTGTTAGTGGCATCACACAGAGCTCCTATATTTTCATCTCAGAAGCACCCATAGGACTTCTAGTGTGTTAGTGGCATCACACAGAGCTCCTATATTTTCTTCTCAGCAGCACCCATATGACTTCTAGTGTGTTAGTGGCATCACACAGAGCTCCTATATTTTCATCTCAGAAGCACCAATAGGACTTCTAGTGTGTTAGTGGCAGCAAACAGAGCTCCTATATTTTCTTCTCAG
The DNA here is from genome assembly GCA_029206835.1 of Rana muscosa. Lineage (NCBI taxonomy): Eukaryota > Metazoa > Chordata > Amphibia > Anura > Ranidae > Rana > Rana muscosa. The sequence goes on along the minus strand of CM055117.1, from coordinate 798,386,749 downwards.
CAGCACCCATAGGACTTCTAGTGTGTTAGTGGCATCACACAGAGCTCCTATATTTTCATCTCAGAAGCACCCATAGGACTTCTAGTGTGTTAGTGGCATCACACAGAGCTCCTATATTTTCTTCTCAGCAGCACCCATAGGACTTCTAGTGTGTTAGTGGCATCACACAGAGCTCCTATATTTTCATCTCAGAAGCACCAATAGGACTTATAGTGTGTTAGTGGCATCACACAGAGCTCCTATATTTTCTTCTCAGCAGCACCCATAGGACTTCTAGTGTGTTAGTGGCATCACACAGAGCTCCTATATTTTCATCTCAGAAGCACCCATAGGACTTCTAGTGTGTTAGTGGCATCACACAGAGCTCCTATATTTTCTTCTCAGCAGCACCCATAGGACTTCTAGTGTGTTAGTGGCATCACACAGAGCTCCTATATTTTCATCTCAGAAGCACCAATAGGACTTCTAGTGTGTTAGTGGCATCACACAGAGCTCCTATATTTTCTTCTCAGCAGCACCCATAGGACTTCTAGTGTGTTAGTGGCATCACACAGAGCTCCTATATTTTCATCTCAGAAGCACCAATAGGACTTCTAGTGTGTTAGTGGCATCACACAGAGCTCCTATATTTTCTTCTCAGCAGCACCCATAGGACTTCTAGTGTGTTAGTGGCATTACACAGAGCTCCTATATTTTCTTCTCAGAAGCACCCATAGGACTTCTAGTGTGTTAGTGGCATCACACAGAGCTCCTATATTTTCATCTCAGAAGCACCCATAGGACTTCTAGTGTGTTAGTGGCAGCAAACAGAGCTCCTATTTCTTGTTCATACATCACGGGACACAGAGCAGCATAGTCATTACTATGTGGGTTATATAGAATTACCTTCAGGTGCTGGCACTGGCAACTTCCAAACAGGAAGTACCCTCCCCTATATAAGCCCCTTCCATCCGGGAGTACCTCAGTTTTTTGCCAGTGTCTAAGGTGTTGGCCAAGGTTAACATGTATTCATCTGGGCTTGTGTACAGGTTCTCTGGGCCTTAGCAAGCTATTCCGGATCCGACCAAAAAAGCTTCATAGCTAAACGGGCGGTACCCGGGCCTTGCAGAGAAGAGCAGGGTTTTGCCTGTAATGCCTCTCTTAGGAGGGCTGGACCCTGGGATCCAGAGCTCTGGTCATACCCAAAACCAAGAGGCTATCTGTGCAGGGTGCTATACAGGTCCAGGGGAGTGGAATCCTTGGGAACCCGGTCCCTGAAGGTCTAGTACAATGCCTGCCGTGAGAGGTGAAGTTTGGGCTTCTGTGGACCAAACAAAGTCCTGCGGCGGGGAAAAGGTAAGTGGGGGCCCCTCAGGAACTTGGTTCTATTGAGGGGACCCCCAAGCCTAATATGTCTTTCTGCCTGTTACCTAAAGGGTATTCCCGCTAATAGCTGTATATGCCTAAGAAATCCTAGAAATGTTTTTTCATAAGGGAAGTTTTAAAAAAACTGTAAACCTGGAAATGTTTTTCATAAAGGAGGTTTTAAAAAAAAAAAAAAAAAAAAGACAAAAGTGCGGTACCTGTGTTTGTCCACTAGAGGCCGCTGTGGAACATATTTTTTCTTGGGACTATTCCTTCCATGGTGAAAGTCCAGGCAGATGAGTGAGCTCTCTATCAGGGAAGCTGCATTCCTCTGTCATGCTGCCAAGTAGTTTCCTTCCATCCCCGAGTCCTGGTGAAACAGGGACCCTGGCTCCTCTCCCTACATGGCGCCAAAAGCGCACACGTGCACGCGCGCGCGCGCACACGTGCACGCGCGCGCGCGCACACATGCTTTCTTTTTATAAGGTTTAGCTTCAAAAAAGGGGGCGGAGCCTGGCGGATGACGCGCTCTGTGCGCCCAGCGCTTCTGCGCATGTGCGGGCGTCCCAGCAAGATAAAAGGACTCAGTCCACGCTGCTTGCTATGGACACAGAGCATGAAAAGGAGCTGGTAGCATGGTATAGGGGCTTACAGCGGGCGGTTGATACAGGCATCCCCAGAAAGACGCATTAGTAGACACCCACTGATGTACATAGCAGCAAATTGCATTAGACTATTTCAGTAAGGGGTGTATTGCGGCTGGAATACCTCAGCTTTGAACTAAGGAATATGCCGCCTAAAAAACTCTGAGATATACCTCTCAGGAAGTGTAGGGGGTCTCCATCGGGCTCTGAGGATCTGGAGCAGTCATCTGCACCCTCCTCCCCTGAGAAATCAGAGGTTAATACCCATAAGGAACCCCCGGGAGTGCCAGGTACTGCGGCTGTCCTCAGTCCACCTGCTCCTGCATATATAACAGAGGAGGTTTTTTCCTCAACTCTGGAGGGATTGGAGCAGAGATTGGCTGCATTGATCGCTTCTTCTCTACAGGAAAGAAAGCACGCCAGATCTCCATCACCTCCATTAGAGTGCCTGTTGGCAGAGCAACATTCCCAGGAAGGGACCGACCTACCTGAAGGGGATCAGGAGGAGGTTAGCTCTGTTTTTGAGGAATCGACAGTAGATGAACCATTTTCAGCATCACAGACTGAAAGATTGTGGGTCCAGACCCTAACTGACATGGTTCGATCTGCATTTAAAATGCCTCTTGTTGAACCATCAACTACTGCTGTCTCCTCATTGGGGTCGCTAAAAGCTCCCCAGGTTAATTGCTCCTTTCCAATACATCCATTATTGGAAGGACTTATATACCAGGACTGGGAACATCCTGATAAACTATTTGTTCCGCCTAAAAGGTTTCCGGTGATCTATCCCATGGAGGAAAAGTTCACCCAGAGATGGAATGTTCCTACGGTGGATGCAGCCATCTCTTCTGTGAACAAATCACTGACATGTCCAGTAGATAATGTTCAAATGTTCAAAGATCCAGTGGATAAAAAATTGGAATCTTTATTAAAATCTGCTTTTTCCACAGCAGGGGCTGTTATACAGCCAGCAGTGGCAGCTATTGGAGTCTGCCAAGCTTTAAAGGATCAAATGAAAATGGTCCTGAGGGATTTGCCAGACCAACAGGCCCAGGCTCTGGCTGATCTGCCTAGAGCATTATGCTTTGCGGTTGACGCCATCAAGGATTCTATCCATCAGGCCTCCCGCCTCACGCTGTCTTTGGTACATATGCGTAGGCTTCTGTGGCTCAAAAACTGGTCTGCTGAAGCTCCCTGTAAGAAGCTCTTAGTTAGCTTCCCATTTCATGGGGAACGCCTTTTTGGCGAAGACCTGGATAAGTATATCCAGAAGATTTCCAGTGGTAAAAGTACTCTCTTACCGAGTAAGAAGAGGTCTAGGGGTCCATCTTTTAAGAGGACTACCTCTCCTATCCCTGCGACGTCTGCTACTAAGCAGTTCCGACGGCCTCCTCGGTCAAACTCAGGAGGTAAAAATCAGGGACAGCCACAGGGTAATAAGAAGCCCTGGATCCGAAGAGGTACTAAACCAGCCTCCAAGTCAAGCCTATGAAGGGCTGCCCCCACTCAAACGGGTGGGGGGAAGACTTCAGTTGTTCGCAGAGACCTGGCGGGAGACGATCAAAGACAGATGGGTGCTCTCCGCAGTAACTCTGGGATACAAGTTGGAGTTAAAAGAGTCTCCTCCGTCCCATTTTATGTGGTCAGGCATGCCAAGAGACCCTGTGAAAAGACGGTCTCTCCTATTGGCGTTAGAACAACTATTGCTCCAAGGAGTAATTATGGAGGTTCCTATGGAAGAGTGGGGGTTGGGTTTCTACTCAAACCTTTTCACAGTCCCGAAGCCAAACGGGGACATAAGACCCATATTGGACCTAAAGAGTCTAAACAAATTTCTAAACATCCGGTCTTTCCGGATGGAGTCGATCCGATCGGTCACCGCTGCCCTACAAGGGGAGGAATGGTTAGCCTCGATCGACATCAAAGATGCTTACTTGCATGTTCCCATCTTTCCAGGTCATCAAAAATTCCTACGCTTTGCAGTAGAAGGGCGCCATTTTCAGTTCAGAGCCTTACCATTCGGTCTGGCCACAGCACCACGGGTGTTCACAAAAATTCTGGCCCCACTGTTGGCCGATCTAAGAACACGGGGTGTAACGATAATGGCATACCTAGACGACCTGTTGTTGATGGACCACTCAGTTGCCAAGCTAGAAGTGGTAATTGTCGATACAATCAAGTATCTAGAATCTCACGGTTGGGTCATCAACCTGGACAAGTCAGCCCTACAGCCAGTGAAAAACCTGGTATATCTAGGGCTACGGCTGGATTCAGACCAGAGGAAGATTTTCTTACCTCTAGACAAGGTATCCTCTTTGAGGGGCTTGGTCCGTCTGCTTTGTGCAAAAAGACAGCCGTCCATACGCCTGTGCATGAGGCTGCTAGGAAAGATGGTAGCATCATTCGAAGCTGTGCCATACGCCCAATTCCACTCAAGGAATTTACAAAGGGCCATATTGTCAGCCTGGAACGGAAAAGTTCAGGCTCTAGACTTCCCGATGGCTTTGTCCCCTTCCGTTCGGAAGAGTCTCTGCTGGTGGTTGATCCCCCAGAATCTCCAGAAGGGAAAACCCTTCAGCCCGATATCTTGGAAGGTGGTCACTACAGATGCCAGCCTTACAGGCTGGGGGGCAGTACTGGAGCAATGGTCTCTCCAGGGCAGATGGTCAAATGTAGTAAAAACCCTGCCCATCAATCTCTTAGAGATACGAGCAGCCCGGTACGCCCTAGTAGCCTGGACATCCAGACTCCAAGGGTCCCCTGTCAGAATTCAATCAGACAATGCCACAGCAGTGGCATATATCAATCATCAGGGAGGCACCAGGAGTCGTGCAGCCCAGAGGGAAGTAAGTCACATCCTGGAATGGGCAGAAAAGCATGTCCCATGTATATCAGCTGTCTTCATTCCAGGGGTGGAGAATTGGAAGGCGGACTTTCTGAGTCGCCAACAGTTATGCCCAGGGGAATGGTCCCTTCATCCCGAGGTCTTCCGAGCAATATGTCAGCGGTGGGGAACACCGGATGTAGATCTGCTAGCATCCAGATTCAACGCAAAGGTGGACAGATTTGTCTCCCGGACAAGGGATCCCCTCGCTTGCGGCTCGGATGCTCTGGTGTTCCCTTGGGATCAGTTCAGACTGATACATGCATTCCCTCCGCTACAATTGTTGCCTCGACTCCTTCGCAGAGTCAGGTTGGAGAAAAAGCCGGTGATCCTGGTGGCTCCAGCGTGGCCCCGAAGGGCCTGGTACGCGGAGATCATCAAAATGTCTGTGGGGAGTCCTTGGACCCTTCCACGTCGTCCGGACCTGCTTTCGCAAGGACCGATATACCACCCTTCCTTACTAACTCTAAGTTTAACGGCCTGGCTATTGAGTCCCACATCCTAAAGAAGAGAGGTCTCTCTAACTCTGTGGTATCAACTATAATCAATGCCAGGAAGCCTGTATCCAGGCAGATCTACTATAGAGTTTGGAAGGCGTACATCACTTGGTGCGAGGCCAGAAAATGGCATCCACGTAAGTACGTTATAGGCAGAATTCTGGACTTCCTGCAGTGGGCTGTAGACAGGAAGTTTGCCTTAAGTACTATCAAGGGCCAGGTTTCGGCCTTATCAATACTATTTCAAAGGCCCCTGGCTATGCATTCACTTGTCAAATCCTTTATGCAAGGTGTGACTCGTATTATTCCACCGATTAAGGCTCCCATATGCCCATGGGATCTAAATTTGGTTCTGTCGGTTCTGCAGAAGCAGAAGCAGCCATTTGAACCTTTGCGGCACATTTCCTTGGTTCTACTCACCAGAAAATTGATACTTTTAGTAGCCATATGCTCGGCTAGAAGAGTGTCGGAATTAGCCGCCATGTCCTGTAAAGAGCCATATCTGGTTATCCATAAGGACAGAGTAGTATTACGTCCTCACCCAGCCTTTCTTCCTAAGGTGGTATCGAGGTTTCACTTGAACCAGGATGTGGTTCTTCCTTCTTTTTTCCCCAAACCAAGCTCGGTAGAGGAAAAGTTATTGCATTCTTTGGATGTAGTAAGAGCAGTTAAAGCTTATCTAAAAGCCACTGCTCAGATTCGTAGAACGGATTCTCTGTTTGTTCTGCCGGAAGGCCCCAGAAAGGGTCAGGCAGCATCAAAATCTACTTTAGCCAAGTGGATTCGACAGGTCATAATACAAGCCTATGGCTTGAAAAGTAGACCGCCTCCGTTCAAAGTTAGGGCGCACTCCACGAGAGCAGTTGGAACTTCATGGGCAGTGCATCACCAGGCCTCCCTGGCGCAAATTTGTAAGGCCGCAACATGGTCTTCAGTACACACGTTTACTAGGTTCTACCAGGTGGACGTGAGAAGTCAGGAGGATGTCGCCTTTGGGCGCAGTGTGTTGCAGGCCGCAAAAGATCCTCATGCCTGATGGCGCCCAGCTTATGTATGGTGTATCCCCCCCCTCATGTGGCATTGCTTTGGGACGTCCCACATAGTAATGACTATGCTGCTCTGTGTCCCGTGATGTATGAACAAGAAAGTAGGATTTTTAAAACAGCTTACCTGTAAAATCCTTTTCTTGGAGTACATCACGGGACACGTATTGCTTTGCTACAAAACTGAGGTACTCCCGGATGGGAGGGGCTTATATAGGGGAGGGTACTTCCTGTTTGGAAGTTGCCAGTGCCAGCACCTGAAGGTAATTCTATATAACCCACATAGTAATGACTATGCTGCTCTGTGTCCCGTGATGTACTCCAAGAAAAGGATTTTACAGGTAAGCTGTTTTAAAAATCCTACTATTTTCTTCTCAGCAGCACCCATAGGACTTCTAGTGTGTTAGTGGCATCACACAGAGCTCCTATATTTTCATCTCAGAAGCACCCATAGGACTTCTAGTGTGTTAGTGGCATCACACAGAGCTCCTATATTTTCATCTCAGAAGCACCCATAGGACTTCTAGTGTGTTAGTGGCATCACACAGAGCTCCTATATTTTCTTCTCAGCAGCACCCATAGGACTTCTAGTGTGTTAGTGGCATCACACAGAGCTCCTATATTTTCTTCTCAGAAGCACCCATAGGACTTCTAGTGTGTTAGTGGCATCACACAGAGCTCCTATATTTTCTTTTCAGCAGCACCCATAGGACTTCTAGTGTGTTAGTGGCATCACACAGAGCTCCTATATTTTCATCTCAGAAGCACCAATAGGACTTCTAGTGTGTTAGTGGCATCACACAGAGCTCCTATATTTTCTTCTCAGCAGCACCCATAGGACTTCTAGTGTGTTAGTGGCATCACACAGAGCTCCTATATTTTCATCTCAGAAGCACCAATAGGACTTCTAGTGTGTTAGTGGCATCACACAGAGCTCCTATATTTTCTTCTCAGCAGCACCCATAGGACTTCTAGTGTGTTAGTGGCATCACACAGAGCTCCTATATTTTCATCTCAGAAGCACCAATAGGACTTCTAGTGTGTTAGTGGCATCACACAGAGCTCCTATATTTTCTTCTCAGCAGCACCCATAGGACTTCTAGTGTGTTAGTGGCATCACACAGAGCTCCTATATTTTCTTCTCAGCAGCACCCATAGGACTTCTAGTGTGTTAGTGGCAGCAAACAGAGCTCCTATATTTTCTTGTCAGCAGCACACATAGTACCTATAATGTGTTAGTGTCAGCACCCATAGGACCTACAGTGTGTTGTGAGCACACATAGGAGCTCTATTTTTTATACTATATACACTACCGACTACAATGGCTGGAAGACCGCCAAGGAGAGGCAGAGCGTGCCGAGGCAAGAACACAGGGCAGGCAGGCTCTGTTTCTAGAGACAACAGTGCTGGCCGTGGACGTGGTCGTGCATCGTCATCAGCACGTGGCCATGGGACACGCTTGTCTTTGTTTTCGGCAGCTGGACATGTGGAGCCGCATCATGCCGAAGGCGTGGTAGAATGGATGACCAAGCCCTCCTCATCCTCCTCATCCTCTCCCACCCAGGCTCAGGGTACTGGCAGAGCAGCTGCCAACGCGTACTCAATGGCATCATCAGCCACCCCTTCCCTAGACCCACCATGTCCTCCTGAGGAGTCCCCCGAACTGTTTGAGCACAGTGTTGGGTACATGCTCCAGGAGGATGCCCAACGATTCGAAGGCTCGGATGATGATACCCAGCTTGAGGAAGTCAGTAGTGTGCGCGCAGAGAGAGGGGATGCTGAAGGACAGCAATCTGGCAGTACTGTTCCACCAGTTGCAGCTTACTGCCAGGTTTGCTCTAGTGGTGAAGAGGGAGGGGATGATGAGGTCACTGACTCCACGTGGGTGCCTGAAGGGAGAGAGGAGGAGGAGGAGGAGGAGGATGCGGCGTCACATGTCCAACGAGGCAGGATGCCCCCTGGAGGCCAGCTAGAGGCCAGCACAGCAACTGTACCACACCGCAGAGCTCCGCCTGTGCAGGGCGCTGCCTCTGCACGTTATCACAAAAGTTCTTTGGTGTGGGCCTTTTTTGAGACGAGTGCATCAGATCGCACCACTGCTATTTGCAATATTTGTCTCAAGCGTATCTCGCGTGGCCAAAACATCAGCCGCTTGGGCACCACAAGCATGAGCAGACATATGTCGACCTGCCATGCAGCTCGTTGGCAAGCACACATAAAAGACCCACACCAAAGAACAAAGCGGACCTCTCCTTGCTCCTCATCAGCTGGGATCTCCATCCCCACTATATCTTCAGTCCTCTCTGAAAGCTGCTCTGAGAGGACTGAAGGTGTAGAATTAGGTGTGTCACAACCAAGTACTTGCAGTACACCGACGTCCGATTGTAGCAGGCAAATTTCCCTGCCCCAGCTGCTGGACCGTCGAAAGAAGTATACTCCCAGCCATCCACATGCCCAGCGGTTGAATGCTAGCTTGGCTAAATTGCTAGCACTTCAACTGCTGCCTTTTCAGTTGGTAGACTCGGCCCCCTTCCGTGAGTTTGTTCAATGTGCGGTTCCTCAGTGGCAGGTTCCCAAACGCCACTTTTTCTCACGGAAGGCGATTCCGTCTCTCTACCGGCATGTGGAAGGCAATGTCCATGCCTCGCTGGACAGGGCGGTCAGCGGTAAGGTGCATATTACCGCTGACTCATGGTCCAGCAGGCATGGACAGGGACGTTATCTTTCTTTCACGGCCCATTGGGTCACTCTATTGGCAGCTGAGAGGGATGCAGGACAAGGTGCAGTAGTGTTGGAGGTTGTTCCGCCACCACGCCTCCAAAATGCTACTACTGGTTGTGACACACCTCTCTCCTCCACCCCCTCCTCTTCTTCTTCCTCCATGTCCTCTTTGAGTGCTCTGTCCTCGGAACCAGCGGTGCTCCGTAGGCGTACAAGGGGCTACGCGAGTATGCAGGCAAAAGATGCCATGCCGTGCTTGCGCTGGTGTGTTTGGGGGACAGGAGCCACACTGGGCCAGAGGTTCTGGCAGCTCTGCAGGGGCAGGCCGAGAGGTGGTTGACGCCACGCCAGCTTAAGCCAGGAATGGTCGTTTCTGACAATGGCACCAACCTCCTCTCCGCCCTGCGACAGGGGTAGCTCACCCATGTGCCCTGTATGGCTCACGTCCTCAACCTGGTGGTGCAGCGGTTCTTGGGCAGGTTCCCAGGCTTACAGGATGTCCTGAGGCAGGCCAGGAAAGTCTGTGTGCATTTCCGCCGATCTTATAATGCCAGTGCTCGGCTGACTGAGCTGCAAAAGGAGCTGAACCTGCCCAAGAACCGCCTAATATGTGACATGCCCACCAGGTGGAACTCAACGTTGGCCATGCTGCAGCGACTGCACACGCAGCAGAGGGCCATCAATGAGTACCTTTGCGACTACGGCACCAGGACAGGGTCAGGGGAGCTTGGCTTTTTTTCCCCACGCCAGTGGAGCATGATCAGGGATGCATGCACTGTCCTCTCACCATTTGAGGAGGCCACGAGGATGGTGAGCAGTGACAGTGCATGCATCAGTGACACTGTACCTCTTGTCCACCTGTTGGAGCATACGCTGCGTGGGATAATGGACAGGGCACTTGAGGCAGAACAGAGGCAGGAAGAGGAGGACTTCCTTGCCTCTCAAGGCCCCCTTTATCCAGACAGTGTTCCTTCTGTCCCACCCATTACACAGGAAGAGGATGAGGATGAGGAGGAGGAGGAGGATTGTGTGAGCATGGAGGTGGAGCCTGGCACTCAGCATCAGCAGCAGCAGTCTTTTAGGGATGATGTACAGTCCCAAGAAACCAGTGGACTTGTACGTGGCTGGGAGGAGGTGGCTGGCGATCATGTCATCCTCAGTGACCCAGAAGACTCCGGACCGAATGCCTCAGCTAACCTACGCTGCATGGCCTCCCTGATCCTGCAAAGCCTGCGGAAGGATCCTCGTGTTCTTCGGATCAAGGAGAGGGACCATTACTGGCTGGCCACTCTCCTTGATCCACGGTACAAGGGTAAGGTTGCGGACCTTATCTTGCCGTCGCAGAGGGAGCAGAGGATGAGACATCTCAGGGAGGCCTTGCAGAAAGGTCTGTGCAACGCGTTCCCAGAAACTGGGAGGTTACAAACTCCTGGTCCTGGACGACGAGTTGCTGAGGCTTCGGTCAGTAGCAGAAGGAGCGGTGGGGAAGGTGGACGTCTGACCGATGCGTTCAGACAATTTTTTAGTCCGCAGCCCCAAGGTATGATCGGTTCCAGCAACCATCACCAGCGTCTGATATACATGGTGCAGGAATACCTAGGGGCAAGGTCAGACTTGGACACCTTTCCCACCGAAAATCCTCTGGCTTACTGGGTCCTGAGGATGGATCACTGGCCAGAGCTTGCACAGTATGCAATTGAGCTACTGGCCTGTCCTGCATCCAGCGTTCTTTCCGAACGCACATTCAGTGCTGCTGGAGGATTTGTCACCGATCATAGGGTGCGCCTGTCCACCGACTCGGTTGATCGACTGACCTTCATAAAAATGAATCAGTCTTGGATCACCACCAGCTACCAGACACCTGAAGCGGATATAACGGAATAATTTATAATGTCACATCCCTTCAAGACTGCCTATGCTGATGCTGAGTGACTGTCCTGTTATGTTCACTGACTATCCTCTTCCTCCTCCTTAATGATCCATGCCACCACACCAGTGCCTAAGGCACAATTTTCAGCCCCTGTATAACAGGGGCGTGTAATTACAATTTTTTAAAAAGATGCTTCGCAACAGGTGTGACTGCTGTGCTCCAAGTACAGTATCTGTGAGGGGTTGCAGTGTTGTGGCACCAGCACCAGTGCCTAAGGCACAATTTTTCAGCCCCTGTTGGGGCGTGTAATTACAATTTTTAGGCAATGCTTTGCAACAGGTCTCATTGCTGTGCTCAGAGTACAGTATCTGTGAGGGGTTGCAGTGTTGTGGCACCAGCACCAGTGCCTAAGGCACAATTTTTCAGCCCCTGTATAACAGGGGCGTGTAATTACAATTTTTTTAAAAGATGCTTCGCAACAGGTGTGACTGCTGTGCTCCAAGTACAGTATCTGTGAGGGGTTGCAGTGTTGTGGCACCAGCACCAGTGCCTAAGGCACAATTTTTCAGCCCCTGTTGGGGCGTATAATTACAATTTTTAGGCAATGCTTTGCAACAGGTCTCATTGCTGTGCTCAGAGTACAGTATCTGTGAGGGGTTGCAGTGTTGTGGCACCAGCACCAGTGCCTAAGGCACAATTTTTCAGCCCCTGTATAACAGGAGCGTGTAATTACAATTTTTTAAAAAGATGCTTCGCAACAGGTGTGACTGCTGTGCTCCAAGTACAGTATCTGTGAGGGGTTGCAGTGTTGTGGCACCAGCACCAGTGCCTAAGGCACAATTTTTCAGCCCCTGTTGGGGCGTGTAATTACAATCTTTAGGCAATGCTTTGCAACAGGTCTCATTGCTGTGCTCAGAGTACAGTATCTGTGAGGGGTTGCAGTGTTGTGGCACCAGCACCAGTGCCTAAGGCACAATTTTTCAGCCCCTGTATAACAGGGGCGTGTAATTACAATTTTTTAAAAAGATGCTTCGCAACAGGTGTGACTGCTGTGCTCCAAGTACAGTATCTGTGAGGGGTTGCAGTGTTGTGGCACCAGCACCAGTGCCTAAGGCACAATTTTTCAGCCCCTGTTGGGGCGTGTAATTACAATTTTTAGGCAATGCTTTGCAACAGGTCTCATTGCTGTGCTCAGAGTACAGTATCTGTGAGGGGTTGCAGAGTTGTGGCACCAGCACCAGTGCCTAAGGCACAATTTTTCAGCCCCTGTATAACAGGGGCATGTAATTACAATTTTTTAAAAAGATGCTTTGCAACAGGTGTGACTGCTGTGCTCCAAGTACAGTATCTGTGAGGGGTTGCAGTGTTGTGGCACCAGCACCAATGCCTAAGGCACAATTTTTCAGCCCCTGTTTAACAGGGGCGTGTAATTACAAATCTTGATCTAATAGTTCACAGCAGGGCCCATTCCTGCGCCCACCAAGAGTAACTATGAGGGCCTACAGTCTTGTGGCAACACCGTCCACCACCACCACCACCACCAAAGGCCCAATTTTTCTGCCCTGTTCAACAGGTGCATGCAATTACAAATCTTGATCTAATAACTCACAGCAGGGCCCATTCCTGCACCCACCAAGAGTAACTGTGAGGGCTTACAGTCTTGTGGCAACACCGTCCACCACCACCACCACCACCACCACCAAAGGCCCAATTTTTCTGCCCTGTTCAACAGGTGCATGCAATTACAAATCTTGATCTAATAACTCACAGCAGGGCCCATTCCTGCACCCACCAAGAGTAACTGTGAGGGCTTACAGTCTTGTGGCAACACCGTCCACCACCACCACCACCAACACCAAAGGCCCAATTTTTCTGCCCGGTTCAACAGGTGCATGCAAGTACAAATCTTGATCTATTAACTCACAGCAGGGCCCATTCCTGTGCCCACCAGTCTTGTGGCTACACCAACATCTAATAGGGCAAATTTCTGCAGAGTATATACGGCAGGCCCCTACTTTCAAACATCCAACTTACAAACGACTCCTACTTGCAAACGGCAAGAGAAAACAGGAAGTGAGAGGAAATCTACCCCTAGGAAGGGAAATTCTATCCTGTTAGATTTAATTTGGGAAAAAGGTATCTCCTCTCTACTGATGCTTTATCACCAATCCTTGTTTCAATTAAAACCCCACTTTTCCAAAAACATTTGTCATTGGGACGGAAAGTGAGGTGACATGTTCTGAACAGATGTGCAAAGACAGAAAATGTTACAGGGGTGATAACCCCTCCCTATGTTCTCCAAAAAGCTTAAAAATAGATTTTTTGGGGATGGAGCTACACTTCATAATGTACCTGTTCAGATTCTACTTAAGAACAAACCTACAGTCCGTGTCTTGTTTGCACCACCTATATACTGCTGTTCAGAGTATATAGGGTTGTAGGTATAGGGTTTTATTTTGGGTGCGGGGTCCCCCTTAATATCCATACAAGACCCAAAGGGGCTGGGGTGGGGGGGGGGGTGATGGGGTAGCCATGCCATTTTTCTCAAGGATTTTCAGCCATATGGCGGCCAGGACAAGACATGACATTAAAGCCGCAAGTGGTTTTAAATGGCTTCTTTTTTTCCTTTACAAATGTCATTTTGTGCAAGGACAGTTCTAAACACGGGAAACACATGCCACTTCACAGGCATACTTTAGACACCCCCCAGGTACCATATTTAAAGGAAAATTTCACTTTTTTTTCTTCACTTTATGCATCATTAAAATGACTGCTCCCGAAAAAACGTTAGTTTTTAAAATTTCTTTTTGCATTGATATATGTCCCCTGGGGCAGGACCCGGGTCCCCAAACCTGTTTTATGACATTAACATGCATCCCGGGGGTGTTCGGCTCATCCCTACTGGAGATCGTTCTGTAGGAGGAACCTTCTGGTGATTGAGAGATTCCATCCCTTTGCCTTGGTAATTTTTACATGTGCATTACCCATGTACTGATGGTAAGGGTCAGTGTTTTTGGGTGTTGGTGACGGCTTTCTCATCTTCTTCACCTCTGGTTTTCTTCTCTTTGGACCTCTGGATTTGAATCCTGTTTTACTTCATTATTTTGGAGTGACCTATTTGAACTTTTTGTATTACATTTTATTTTAGCGCTACACCTATATCCCCTACTTTTACACATTCTGCCCAACAATGTTGTGTTAGCTACTATTATTTTTATCTTTATTTTGTTTTGTATCTTTAGCGCAACAAATCTGTTTATTCTAGTTGTAACTCTGTGTCTGACTTTCTGCACACCATCTTTTAGGATAGCAAAGTCCACCCTGATATTCTCAATTTGCGTATAGAGCGATGCATTGCAGGACTTGATATTCTCCATGATCTTAGTCAGAGATGGTTCTCGTACCTTTGTCCCGAGGTTCCATTCATCGGATCTGCAGATGAAGAACCTACCGGAGCAGCCAGGGGAGCCAAGGCATCCAGCCAGTCTGATTCTTCCTCAGCCCATGGTTGGGGATCAGCATCAGGGAAGCGCGGTGGCTCCTGTGTGTCCTGGGCACCATTTAGTTATAGTGTAATCATGAAGAGTGTGAGTGCCTGTACATAACTAGTTTAACTTATTATACATGGTTAACATCTACTGCTTAAATTCAGTATTGGCAGCAAGCTAAGGCATATATCTTTTCTGGATGGTTGATAAGGGATTAAATCATGTCAGCTAATCTTTCATGCTTCAGAGACAACATCTTTTCCTTTTTTATTAATTTGAGAAAGTATTAGGACCATGGTATAAGTTCTATCTTCTGTAAAAGCTTTTGGTTTTTAAAAACCTTCAGGGTCAGATGATGGATCAGTCAGTCACACTATAAAGTTATCTGGTCATGCCACTGGAGATAGAAAACTATAGGCTTATGATGGAGATATTTCAGGTTTCATCATAATTCAAGTGGAACAATGACTTAGCATTGCTTTAGTCAGTGTACGCTTTTAAGAACAATTATTTGTTTTTCTATACAAATATCATCTAAAATTACATTTACTATATATGTACATGTGGGAATAAAGCTAAAAACTTAAGCAAACAGCTGAATACAAAGTAAAAATACATATGTACATATATTTTATATTAAAGACGTTTACTTGCTACACAAGATCTTTTGCACAGCAGGTTTTTTTAACCTGACTTTTCTTTAGTAAAAGTGACCATTTCAGTCACCAGGTCTGTTCCTACCTAAATCCCCTTGAGTCCTAAAGAATGTGTGCACCCTAATATATTTACCCCAAAATATAACCAACAAAGCCTGATGATTAAAACATTATCATAATATAATGTAGTGGAATGGTAAAGCTCAAAGTAAACATATGCGTTTTACTTTAGGAGAGCTTTATTTCTCTTTGACACATTGGGATGCAGGGGGAAATTATTTAGCAAATATTTTTAGCATGGTATAAATATAACCCAAGTCTGCGGGTTAATATTGAGGTCATGGGTACTAATACTGTGGGTTGTTTTTGGGGTCACTTGCACCAATGCTGGGGGTTAAAATTATCATCAATAATACCAATGCTGAGGGTTATTATTGCCTTCACTTGTACCAATAACAGTGGTTGTTATTGAGGTTAATACTGGTGTTTATTATTGCTGTCAACAGTGGTGTGCCAATGGGGGAGGGGGGTGGCGGTCTGCCACAGGTACCATACATTGAGCGGGGTGCAGACCGTGCAGTAAAATATTTTTTTTGGCTATTAGCAGTCCCTATGGAGCGGGCTGCCTGCTCCGCTTCTTCTCTCAGTGTGACCAAGCGGTGTGCAGGGAGGGAGGCAGGCAGAGGCAGACAGCTGGGAGAGGACTGGAGCCTCCTATACAGTGATGTGGGGAGAAGCTCTGTAGTGCCCGACATCTTGTTTTACACCTCCGGGCAGCAGTTCAGTGGAGGGATGTCTGACTGGGACAGGCACTGGCTGTACTGTGAGTTGCTCAGCCAGTATAACAGGCATCACAGAGTTGCTAAACGGTAGTGCAGCAGTTCAGAGTATTTGTATGTGTGTGGGGGGGTTGCAGAGATGTGCAGAAGAATACATGTGCTGGGACTTATGGGTGCAGAGGTGTACAAGGGGGTACAAAAGTGTGCTGGGGTGCAGATGCAGGCTGGGGGGGGGGGTTGCAAAGGCCTCCTGGGCTAACAAAGCCATGCTGGGGAGTACAAAGGTATCTGGGGGTGCAGAGGTGTGCTGGGATACAAAGGTTTTCTGGGGTTACGGAGGTGTACTTGGGGATACATATGAGGGGTGCAGAGGATTGTGGGGGGATTGAAGTGTGCTGGGGGCTGTGAAGGTGTGTAAAGATGTGTGAGGGGGTGTAGAGATGAGCAAGGGGGTACAGAGGTGTCCTGGGGGGCACAAGGACAAAATGTGGATATGGAGTCATGCTAAGGGGTTCTGAGGCATTCTGGGGGTGCAGCGATATGTTGAGGGGTTACGGAGGTGTGCTGTGCTATTTGTGGAGCATAATGTGATAATAGTGCATGGAGCATAATGTATTAATAGTGGTGGAGCATACTGTAATATTAGTGGTGGAGCATACTGTAATATTTGTGATGGAGCATAATGTAATAATAGTGGTGGAGCATAATGTAATATTAGTGGTGGAGCATAATGTAATTAGGGATGAGCTCCGCGTTCGAGTCGAACATACGTTCGACTCGAACATCGTGTGTTCGCTCGTTCGACGAAGATCGAACGTTTTGGGTCGTTCACGCCAAATTCGAGTGAAGCGAACGGCCCAAAATCCCGCCGCTGTGATTGGCCAAGCATGCACTGTGACCCCGCATGCTTGGCCAATCACAGCGCCGGCAGCGAGGAGAGCCATAATTGGCCACAGGCAGGATGCCTGTGGCCAATTATAGCTCAGGGGGGTTTAGTACACGCCCCACACTATAAAAGGCCGCCAGCGTGGCGGCCTTGTGTAGTGTGTTGGCTTGCAGGGAAAGACGTACATAGGCAGGGACAGTGTTAGAGAAATTGTGTGTAGGGAGAGAGAAGGATAGGTAGGGACAGTGTCAGTGATATTGTGTGTAGGGAGAGAGAAGGATAGGTAGGGACAGTGTCAGTGATATTTTTGCTAAGCCTCCTGCACAGTATACAACCGAAGCTAGCCCTTATTGCTGTGATTTCCTGTTGTGTAACACAGGCAGGCATGTGCAGCACTTAAAGCAGGCGTAGTGTGATTCCTGCAAAATATACACCTGAAGCTAGCCCTTATTGCTCGTATTTTTTTTTTGTGTTACACTAAGGGCTCTTTCACACAAAACAGATCAGTAATGATCCGCCCCGTGAAGCTCCGCTTGCTCAGCGGGGATCGCTCCGTTGATCCCCGCTGAGCCGGCGGATGACTGGGCAGTTCCCGCACACTGTGCAGGGACCGCCCTGTCAGAGCGCCGCTCTCCCCTATGGGGGGATCGGATGATGACGGACCGTAGAGTTCGTTGTCATCCGATCCGATCCGCAGACGGAAGGAAAAATAGGGTTTTCCTCCGTCACACTTTTGCGGATCGGAGCGGGTCGGATGTCAGCGGACATGTCGCCGCTGACATCCGTGGCTCCATAGGAGGACATGTAGCATCCGTTCAGGTCCACCTAAAAAACTGACAGGCGGACCTGAACGGACCCTCCGTGTGAAAGAGCCCTAACAGGCATCTGCAGCACTTAAAGCAGGTGTAGTGTGATTCCTGAAAAATATACACCTGAAGCTAGCCCTTATTGCTGTGTTTTCCTGTTGTGTAACACAGGCAGGCATCTGCAGCACTTAAAGCAGGCGTAGTGTGATTCCTGCACATTATACACCTGAAGCTAGCCCTTATTGCTCGTAGTTTTTTTTCTTTTGTGTTATACTAACAGGCATCTGCAGGGGCATATAAAAAATATATAATGTGGCGCTTTGAGAGAAGTAGTAAAAAACCCAATGGTGCACATAAAAATATTGTGTCAAACAAAACGTTTGCACACAATAGGTGTACACAAATGAATGTGATAAAAATGTAAGTGAATACTAACAGTGAAATAATTGGTATGGGGTATAGGTGCACAACAAAAACCAGCAATTAAACTGGAATATTGATCATACCCATAATAAACAAAAATAAAAATGAAAATATAATGTAGGTGGAGACAAACTCATATAAGGCATCACAGATGAGTATGTAGAATAATGTCCAATCTTATCACATATGAAAAGAAGTTCATAGGTCAAAATCCAACAAGGAGCTGCATCGTTTGAAAATAGGTTTGAAGGGTGCATCTATCACATTTTCTCTCACAGCGCCACATTATATATTTTTTATACGTTCTATATATCCTGTCTGATTTTATGTTTGACTGATTTATTTAGTATTTAGAGTTGGCGCAGTATTATTATTATTTAATCTGCAGGGGCATGTAATTACAATTATTGATCTAATAATTCACAGCAGGGCCCATTCCTGCGCTCACTAAGAGTAACTGTGTGGGCTTAAAGTGTTGTGGCAACACCACCACCACCAAAGGCCCAATTTTTCAGCCCCTGTTCAACAGGGGCATGCAATTACAATTCTTGATCTAATAATTCACAGCAGGGCCCATTCATGCGCCCACCAAGAGTAACCGTGAGGGCTTACATTGTTGTGGCACCAGCACCACTACCAAAAGCCCAATTTTTCTTACCACTGTTCAACAGGGGCATGTAAATATAATTCCTGATATAATAGTTCACAGCAGGGCGTTCCAGCGCCCACCAAGAGTAACTGTGAGGGCTCACAGTGTTGTGGCAACACCAACACCTAAGGGACCAATTTCTGCAGAGTATATATGGCAGGCCCCTACTTTCAAACATCCAACTTACAAACGACTCCTACTTGCAAACGGAAGGAGACAACAGGAAGTGAGAGGAAATCTACCCCATGGAAGGGAAATTCTCTTCTGTAAGAGTTAATATGGGAAAAGGGTGTCTCCTCTCTACTGATGCTTTATCACCAATCCTTGTTTCAATAAAAACCCCACTTTTCAAAAACAGTTGTCATTGGGACGGAAAGTGAGGTGAAATGTTCTGAACAGGGGCACAGACAGCAAAACAAATGTTACAGGGGTGATAACCCTTCCCTATGTTTTCCAAAAAGCTTAAAAATAGATTTTTTGGCTGGAGCTACACTTAACCACTTAACGACCGCCCACTGTAAATATACGTCAGCAGAATGGCACCGACAGGCAGAATCACGTATATGTACGTGATTGCCTTTGTATAGTTGGGGGGTCCGATCGGACCCCCCTTCTTTTTTTAAGTCAATAATTTTTATTGAGAATTTTAAATTTTAACAATATATGTATTATAAGAAAATATACACAGTTTCCGATATACACGTTCATATTTCGTAAATATTCAGTGCATTGAAGCATCTATTTAATATTTCATAAGTTCTTGGGCCAGATAGACCAACAATTGTCAAATTTTGAGCATTTCAAAGAATTGATAGCAATCAGTCTTTCAAATGTGTAATTCCTGTGCACCGCTGTTGTTACATCAGATAAGTTTATGGCCTTGCTAGATTTCCAGTTACGTAGGATCAGTGAGCGTGTTTCTAATAGAATGTGTGTTATGACTGGTCTGAAGCTATGGTGGAAGTGATCTATGTTTAAGTGTAAGATTGCTAAAGCGGGGTCTGGTGCCGTGATTATGCCTGTCAGAGATGAGATTAATTGGAAAACTTGGTTCCATAGGCTTTTAATATTTGGGCAGTTCCAGAACATATGTAGTAGATTCCCCGTTTGACCACATTCTCTCCAACAGCTAGGTGATGTACCTGGAAAAAACTTTGCTATCCTGAACAGAGTATAGTGCCACCTGTTTGCCATTTTAATCGCTAATTCCCAGTGTTTTACGCAGTGGGAAGCTTTGTGTACTTCTTTGAATGTGTGTTTCCATTGATCTCCTGAGAAGGAGGTACCCAGGTCTACCTCCCACTTTGTCATTGCTACAGTTTTGTGAAAGGTTAGTTTATCTTGTAGTATGTTGTAGAAGAATGATATGCCTTTCGTATCTAATTTGGCTGTGGAGAAGAATTGCCAGACTTTGCTTGGAAGTGCTACGGTTGGTGTTTCCGCGGAGTGTAGGAGATGTGTGATTTGCAGACATTTGAACAACTTGTCGTTTGTGAGGTGGTATTGTGTCATAATTTGGTTCACAGATTTGTGTCTTGTACCTTCATATAGGTCCAATATGTGTGTTATACCCTGGTCAGTCAGGTCTGCCACCTTCAACAATGGTATTTTGGCTTCTAACAGCTTCAGGGGTAGTTTGAAGTCAATGTCCTGGCTATCTTGGTGATTTCGTTCTAGGAATAACCTCCATGTCTTAACGGAAGTCTGCATTGGGGGTGATAGAATATTCGTGTCCCATCGAGCCCATCTGTCTCCAAGGAGTAATAGCTTTAAGTCTTTTGTCGGTGAGTAAGCTTTTTCTATCTCTACCCATAGTAGTGCGTCGGCGTTCTGTAGCCAATATTTAAGTTGATCTTGTCTTACCGCCCATAGGTAGTCATAAATGTCTACTAAGCCCGCCCCCCCTATTAGTTTGTGGGATAGCAAATTGTTTCGTGAACATCTAGCTTTCTTTCCATTCCAGATATATTTCCAACCTAGATCTGATAAGTTCTTAAGATAATGGAAGGGAATATGCAGTGGCAAGGTGCGGAATACATATAATATTTGCGGCAGTATCAACATTTTATAAGCAGAGATTCTACCCATCCATGATATTTCCTTTTTCGATAAATCCCTGAGTTGAGCTTCCAGCTTGGCTATCAGCGGGGACATATTGGCTTTGGCGAGTGCGGAAATCTTATTTGTGATTATAATACCTAGGTAGGTGATGCCTCCCGTGCTCCATGTATATGGAAGCAGCTTTTGAAGAGCACGTTTTGCGTGAGGTTGTACTCCTAAGTCCAGTATTAGGGATTTAGTGAAATTAACTTTATAGTAGGAAATCTCCCCAAAAGTAGTGAGGATTTTGTGTGCTTCTGGTAGGGACGTTAGCGGAGTGGTCAAGAGTAGGATTACGTCATCCGCAAATAAATTGATGGTGTGATTGCCAGAGCCAAGCCGGAAGCCCGTAATCAGTGGATGTGAGCGGATAGCTTCAACCAGAGGTTCAATCATTAGGTTAAAAATGGTCGGAGACAGGGGGCAACCCTGTCTGGTCCCGTTCGAAATTTTAAATGGTGTAGACAGGAGGCCTGCAGAGTATACTTGTGCAGACGGTGAGGAATAGAGCGCTAAGACAGCATTTAGTATGTTCCCTTTGAAGCCAAACTTATTCAATACAATTTCCATATAAGTCCAATGGATTCTGTCGAACGCCTTCTCTGCGTCTATAGAAAGCAGCAGAGAAGGCGTTCGGGTTTTTTCAGCATAGTGCATCACATTGATAATTCTCCTTGTTGCATCAGAAGTCTGTCTCCCCTTCACAAATCCCATCTGGTCACGCTGAATGAGTAAAGGTAGGATATTCATCATTCTTTTGGCTAACAGTTTTGCATAGACTTTGGTATCAGTATTGAGAAGGGATATAGGCCTAATGTTTGCCGGAGTGTTGGGGTCTTTACCCGGTTTTGGTATTGTCACTATATGTGCTCTCAGCATCTCTTGTGGCAAAGTTGCAGAGTCTGCAGCTTTGTTGAAGACCCTGGACAAGTGGGGCGATAGGGTAGATTTAAATGTTTTAAAATATTCGTTAGAGAATCCATCGGGGCCAGGTGACTTTCCATTTGGTAGGGAGTGTATAGTTTTTTCCACCTCTTGGGGTATGATTGGTGCATTTAGATCGGAAAGCTGTTGTTCTGATAGGGAGGGGAGATGTAGCTTCTGTAGAAACGTTTGGATTTTGTCTATATTAGGTTGTGGGGTATTGGGATCCCTATGCAAGTTGTATAATGAGCTATAATATTCTGCGAAGTGGTTCGCTATATCTTGGGGGTTGACAATTTTGTGTGGTGAGGTGGGGTGATTCAGATAAGCTATTCTAGTTTTAGTACGAGCTGCTTTTAGTCTGTTCACTAGGTATTTGCCTGCTCTATTGGCATTAGAATAATAGTTAAGTTTTAAGCGGCTAAGGTGTTTATCATACTGTTGGGTCAGGAGCTCTCTGAGGGTTTCTCTGAGGGAGGAAAGTTTGTTAGCTAATGGTGCTGAAGGTGAGTTCTTGTTTTGGGATTCTATAACACGCAGGTCTGCAAGGACTTTATTAAATAGTTGTGCTTTCCTCTTTTTTCCTATGGCACCTAATTGAATTAGTATACCTCTCAAGTACGCCTTGTGTGCGTTCCATATAACATATGGATCCTCGACCGAACCTGTGTTTTCTTGGAAGTAGGTCTTAAGGTGTAAGGAAATGAGTTTTTGGAATTGTTGTTCCTGGATAATTTTGGTGTTGCAGCGCCAGATGGGGGGTGAAGAGGAGACACCCTTTTCCGCAACAGACATAGAGATGGCAGCATGGTCTGACCATGTAATATCGTGAATTTTTGTTATTTCTACATTTTGCAATAGCCATTTGTCCGTTAGGAACGTGTCTATACGAGAGTAGGAGCCATGTCTGTCTGAGAAAAAGGTGTAGTCCCTTTCGTTTGCATGGAGGCATCTCCAGGCGTCAAATAGTTCCTCCTTGTGGAGCAATGATTGGAGAGACAGAGTACCCTTAGGTTTACCTGAGGAGGTGTCCATTCTAGGGTCAGAGGTGATGTTAAAGTCCCCGCAAATCAGAAGGTTGCCATATTTAATGGAGTTTGCCTTTTTAATGACCTTGTTTAGAAAGCGGAGTTGGTGAGAGTTAGGGGCGTACACCGTGACGATCGTGTAAGGTTTAGAGTTAATATCCCCTGTGACAATAATGTATCTGCCACTAACGTCAAGCACAACGTTTCTGGGTTGAAAGGAGATAGAGTTCTTGATGGCGAGCATGACACCTCTAGTTTTACTGTTAGGTGTACAGGCCATGTACACATATGGAAAGTCTTTGTGCGAACAGTTCGGGATTTTGTTTAGCTGAAAGTGTGTCTCCTGTGCACACAGAATGTCCGCCCCGTGTTTCGTGGCTTCAGCCCACATGGCGAATCGCTTAGCAGGATGGTTCAATCCCCGGGTATTAATGGATATCAGTTTGATCGTCATTGTAACAGATGTAGGGGAGTTATTGTGGAGATGTCGTGCGGGTACTCACTGTTCCCATATGATTCGTTTTCAGATACTGTAAAGCTGTGCTGGCCAGATAGTTGAGTTGTAACTTCTTCAACGCTTGCAGTCATTTCGATTCCTATGGATCTGTGTATAATAAATGAACAGTAGAAAGAACAATATAAAACAAAAAAAGTCAACTGGGTTATACTAAGAACCGGATCCATAAACTGATCCTCGTGCAGTCGTAGCTGCTATTGATAGAGGAGGGGTGTAAGGGAGATTCAAATGGAGATCTCAACCTCTGAGATATTTGTGCAAATTTAGATATCAGAATTGTGCGTTTCCACCAGCCTTCTTCTTAGTTAAGCGTTTGTGGGACACCACTTGCCAATCATTTTGCAGTGGTTGCAAGCCTGAGGGGGGTGATTGTTGGACGAGTTGTTCAGGAAGTATTCCCCATTGGCGTAGCACACCTATCCCTTCTTCCAGTTTGGAAATATCAATGGTATTACCGTTGTGGGTTATGGTGAGGGTAGCAGGGTACTTCCATTTGTGGAGTATGTTGTGATTCCTCAAAGCTTTTGTAATAGTCAGTAGGTTGCGGCGGCGTTGAAGTGTGTGCCTGGATAGGTCCGGCAGTAGTCTGATCGTTGCATACTGCTGAGGGATACCCCCTGGTTTGCGGGACGCTTGCATTATTTGGTCCTTGATGTGGTAAAAGTGAACCCTCATCAGAACATCTCTGGGGATGTCATCGGGGAGAAATGATGGCTTGGGAATTCTGTGAATCCTGTATACGAGGAGATCTTGCGCTGATGCCCCTGGTAACAGAGTGGAGAACAGGGTCTGGACATATTGCAGGAGCTGGTTAGGGGGAACAGATTCAGGTATGCCTCTAAGTTTGAGATTATTTCTCCTGGATCTGTCCTCGAGGTCACTCAGCTTGTCCTTTATCCATTCTATGTCTTCTCCCTGTGCTGTATGGGACTCCACCATAGTGTTGTAGGATGAGGTAAATTCCTCCATTCTATTTTCTACCTGGTGAACTCTATGTCCCATTGCTTGGACTTCTCTCTGGCATTCATTTAACCCTTTGAGCATATCTGTTTGTAGGGAGGACCTCAAGGACAGCAGCATGTCTTTTAACATCGTGTCAGACACTGGCCTGTCAGCCGTGGGGAAGTCTGCTATGGGGTCCCCTCTCTGTGTGTGTTGGCCTGTGGTGATTGTATGAGGCTCGCTTACCTCCATGCTCGAGTTAGCTTGTGGCCTGAGCGGGGAGTCTCTCCTCGGTCTGGACTTGGCTGGGCTCCTTGTAGAAGGGCTGGATGTCCCAGAGGAGGCCTCGCTGAGCGGTGTGGCGTCCGACGGTAAGCTACGGCCGTTGTGCTGTGCTCCGGACTTGTGCGACTGCTGCGAATCCCGGGCGCCGCCGCCGCCATTTTGTTGAGGGCCGTGCGAGGCTATAGCGAAGAATCCGTCCAGTTTCTGCGGTTGTTGTGGCTTCTTTCGGTTCCTCGCCATCCTTGTTCCGATCAGCGGGGAGTAGCCGACCGGATAGTGGTGTGTGAGGCCTCGGATTGCGCCGGTGGACGCTGATGGCTGCGGATTATCTCCGGTGGACGAGCGGAGCTCCTAGGTTAAGCATCCATCTTGGAGTCCGGTCGCCACGCCCCCCCGGACCCCCCTTCTTTACAGTGAGCGGTCGTTTTACCTTCGGGAGCGATCCGGCATGAGGGGACGGCTGTTCGATTCCGGCCACCCCCTCTCGATCGCTCCCGGCGAATGAGAGAGCTTCACCTGCCTGCCAGGAAGGAGGAAGTGATGTCATCTCTCCTGGGGCGCTCACATATACCGAGCGCCGTACAGGAGAAGATGCAGGTTAGTACACAAAACAACACACTGACACCAGGACACATAGGCACATAAATCGCCCCCCAGGCCCCCCCAGACACCCCCAGATCACCCCCCAGCCCCCCCCATCCCCCAGTCACAGTGTCACTGATTGCAGTGACCATTTATTTAGTGATCACTGCAATCAGTGACATTTGTGACTGTAAAAGTGTCACTACATTTAGTTTTAGGTCCAGTGTAGCCCCCTAACCCCCCTAATAAAGGTTTAACCCCCTGATCACCCCCCAGATAACCCTTTCACCCCCTAGCACCGCCGTCACTAAGCAATCATTTTTCTGATCGATGTCTTAGCGTCGGTGATGCTGATCGGTAGCCAGTAATTTTTTTTAGGTTCGCCGCAGGTTTTTATAGCGTCGGGTACCCCCATATATTACCTAATGAAGGTTTAACCCCCTTGATCGCCCCCAGGTAACCCTTTCACCCCCTATCACCACTGTCACTAAGTTATAATTTTTCTGATCGATGTCTTAGCGTCGGCGATGCTGATCGGTAGCCAGTAATTTTTTTTAGGTTCGCCGCAGGTTTTTATAGCGTTGGGTACCCCCATATATTACCTAATAAAGGTTTAACCCCCTTGATCACCCCCCAGGTAACCCTTTCACCCCCTAGCACCGCCGTCGCTATGCGATCATTTTTCTGATCGATGTCTTAGCGTCGGTGATGCTGATCGGTAGCCAGTAATTTTTTTTAGGTTCGCTGCAGGTTTTTATAGCGTCAGGTACCCCCATATATTATCTAATAAAGGTTTAACCCCCTGATCGCCCCCCAGGTAACCCTTTCACCCCCTATCACCACTGTCGCTAAGCAATCGTTTTTATGATCGTTGTCTTAGTGTCGGTGATGCCGATAGGTAGCCAGTAATTTTTTTTTAGGTTCGCCGTCAGGTTTTTATATAGCGTCAGGTACCCCCATATATTACCTAATAAAGGTTTTAACCCCCTAATTGCCCCTAGTTAACCCTTTCACCAGTGATCATCATATAAGTGTTACGGATGACGCTGGTTAGTTAGTTTGCTTTTTATAGTGTCAGGGCACCCGCCGTATATAACCCAATAAAGGTTTAACCCCCTGATCGCCCGGCGGGTGATATCAGTTAGGTTTTCGTGTCAGAGAGGGTCTGCGTCACACCCCAGGCAGCGTCAGGTTAGTGCCAGTAGCGCTAACACCCACACGTGAAGCATACACCCCCTTAGTGGTATAGTATCTGATCAGCTCAATATCTGATCTGATCTATACTAGCGTCCCCAGCAGTTTAGGGTTCCCAAAAACGCACTGTTAGTGGGATCAGCCCAGATACCTGCTAGCACCTGCGTTTTGCCCCTCCGTCCAGCCCAGGCCACCGAAGTGCAGTATCGATCGATCACTGTCACTTGCAAAACACAACACACATAACTGCAGCGTTCACAGAGACAGGCCTGATCCCT
Organism: Rana muscosa; assembly: GCA_029206835.1. Taxonomy (NCBI): domain Eukaryota; kingdom Metazoa; phylum Chordata; class Amphibia; order Anura; family Ranidae; genus Rana; species Rana muscosa. The sequence goes on along the minus strand of CM055117.1, from coordinate 798,360,209 downwards.
GCGACTCCAGTGCTGTAGGAGGTGATTTCACCACCACAGTTAAAAAAAAAAAGCATATATGCCGAAGCATTGGGGCAGCAGGAGCGGAGGAGCGATTTTGCTCCTAATGCCGCGTATATACGGTCGAAATTCCGACGGAGGCTTGCCCGTGGAAAAGTCTGACCATGTGTACGCGGCATAACTTTTGCGAGAAGATGCCCCCATGCTTCGGCATATATAAATGGTGCATGTATGCCCATCATTAGAAGTGGGTGGATGAAGGGCGGTATTCTAATGGTGGGCATACCCACCGATCAATCTTTTTTTTTCGTTCAGCCAACAGGCTGCATGAAAAAAAAGATTACAATACATGTCCAACAAGGACCAGCAACGTACTGGTATGTTGCTGGACTTTGAATGTTTATACCAGAATGATGCCTGTGGGTTTAGGTATCATCTTGGTATCATTCTTTTCAGCCAGCGGCCGGCTTTCATGTAAAAGCAATCCTAGTGGCTAATTAGCCTCTGGACTGCTTTTACAAGCAGTGGGAGGGAATGACCCCCCCCCGGATATAAAAAGCGCCATTGGGAAATTGGGAAAGCATTTTATCACACCGATCTTGGTGTGGTCAGATGCTTTGAGGGCAGAGGAAAGATCTAGGGTCCAATAGACCCCAGTTTTTTTCAAAAAAGAGTACCTGTCATTACCTATTGCTATCATAGGGGATATTTACATTCCCCGAGATAACAATAAAAGTGATAAAAATAAATAAATATGGAAGCAACAGTTTAAAAATAAAATAAAAAAGCAAAATTAATAATAAAAAAAAAAAAAAAAAAAAAAGCACCCCTGTCCTGCCCTGCTCTTGCCCAATGGCGAACGCAAGCGTCGGTCTGGCGTCATATGTAAACAGCAATTGCACCATGCATGTGAGGTATCACCGCGAAGGTCAGATCGAGTGCAGTAATTTTAGCAGTAGACCTCCTCTGTAAATCTAACGGGGTAACCTGTAAATGCTTTTAAAGGCTTTTAAAAATGTATGTAGTTTGTCGCCAATGCGCGTTTGTGCGAAATTTTAAAGCATGTCGTGTTTGGTATCTATGTACTCGGCCTAAGATCATCTTTTTTATTTCATCAAACATTTGGGCAATATAGTGTGTTTTAGTGCATTAAAATTAAAAAAAGTGTATTTTTTCCCAAAAAAATGCGTTTGAAAAATCGCTGCGCAAATACTGTGTAGAAAAAAAAATGCAACACCCACCATTTTATTCTGTAGGGCCTTTGCTTTAAAAATATATATCATGTTTGGGGGTTCAACATAATTTTCTTGCAAAAAAAAATATGTTTTCATGTAAACAAAAAGTGTCAAAAAGGGCTTTGTCTTCAAGTGGTTAGAAGAGTGGATGTAAGCTTCCTAATGTTGTGCATAAAATGCCAGAACAGTTCAAAACCCCCCCAAATGACCCCATTTTGGAAAGTAGACACCCCAAGCTATATACTGAGAGGCATGTCGAGTCCATGGAATATTTTATATGTTGACACAAGTTGCGGAAAAAATAAATTTTTTTTTTTTTTTTTGCACAAAGTTGTCACTAAATGATATATTGCTCAAACATGCCATGGGCATATGTGGAATTACACCCCAAAATACATTCTGTTGCTTCTCCTGAGTACGGGGATACCACATGTGTGAGACTTTTTGGGAGCCTAGCCGCGTACGGGACCCCAAAAACCAAGCACCGCCTTCAGGCTTTCTAAGGGTGTCAATTTTTGATTTCACTTCTCACTGCCTATCACAGTTTCGGAGGCCATGGAATGCCCAGATGGCACAAAACCCCCCCAAATGACCCCATTTTGGAAAGTAGACACCCCAAGCTATTTGCTGAGAGGTATTGTGAGTATTTTGCAGATCTCGCTTTTTGTCACAAAGTTTTGAAAATTGAAAAAAAAAAGAAAAAAAAAAAATGTTCTTTCTTCATTTTCAAAAACAAATGAGAGCTGTAAAATACTCACCATGCCTCTCAGCAAACAGCTTGGGGTGTCTACTTTCCAAAATGGGGTCATTTGGGGGGGTTTTGTGCTATTTTGGCATTTTATGGCCTTCAAAACTGTGATAGGTAGTGAGGAGTGAAATCAAAAATTTGCGCCCTTAGAAATCCTGGAGGCGGTGCTTGGTTTCCGGGGTCCCGTACATGGCTAGGCTCCTAAAAAGTCCCACACATGTGGTATTCCCGTACTCAGGAGAAGCAGCAGAATGTATTTTGGGGTGCAATTCCACATATAACCATGGCATGTGTGAGCAATATATCATTTAGTGACAACTTTTTGTATTTTTTTTTTTTTTGTCATTATTCAATCACTTGGGACAAAAAAAAATATTCAATGGGCTCAACAGGCCTCTCAGCAATTTCCTTGGGGTGTCTACTTTCTAAAATGGGGTCATTTGGGGGGGTTTTGTGCTATTTTGGCATTTTATGGCCTTCAAAACTGTGATAGGTAGTGAGGAGTGAAATCAAAAATTTGCGCCCTTAGAAATCCTGAAGGCGGTGCTTGGTTTCCGGGGTCCCGTACGTGGCTAGGCTCCTAAAAAGTCCCACACATGTGGTATCCCCGTACTCAGGAGAAGCAGCAGAATGTATTTTGGGGTGCAATTCCACATATAACCATGGCATGTGTGAGCAATATATCATTTAGTGACAACTTTTTGTAATTTTTTTTTTTTGTCATTATTCAATCACTTGGGACAAAAAAAAAAAAAAATATTCAATGGGCTCAACATGCCTCTCAGCAATTTCCTTGGGGTGTCTACTTTCTAAAATGGGGTCATTTGGGGGGGTTTTGTACTGCCCTGTCATTTTAGCACCTCAAGAAATGAGATAGGCAGTCATAAATTAAAAGCTGTGTAAATTCCAGAAAATGTACCCTAGTTTGTAAACACTATAACTTTTGCGCAAACCGATAAATATACGCTTATTGACATTTTTTTTACTAAAGACATGTGGCTGAATACATTTTGGCCTAAATGAATGACTAAAATTGAGTTTATTCGATTTTTCTTATAACAAAAAGTAGAAAATATCATTTTTTTTCAAAATTTTCGGTCTTTTTCCGTTTATATCGCAAAAAATAAAAATCGCAGAGGCAATCAAATACCATTAAAAGAAAGCTCTATTTGTGGGAAGAAAAGGACGCAAATTTCGTTTGGGTACAACATTGCATGTCCGCACAATTTACAGTTAAAGCAGCGCAGTGCAAAATTCTGAATTCACCTCTGGTCCTTTAGCTACCAAATGGTCCGGGGCTTAAGTGGTTAAACAATGTACCTGTTCAAAATTAAAAAACAGAATCTACTTAAGAACAAACCTACAGTCCCTGTCTTGTTTGCACCACCTGTATACTGCTGTTCAGAGTATATAGGGCCTTTTTTTATTTTGTGTGCAGGGTTCCCCTTAATATCCATACAAGACCCAAAGGGGCTGGTAATGGGCTGGGGTAGGGGGGGGGGGTGATGGGGTAGCTATGCCATTTTTCTCAAAGATTTTCATCCATATTACCGGGACTAGACATTACATTAAAGCCGCAAGCAGTTTTAAATGGCTTTTTTTCCTTTAGAAATTTCATTTTGTGCAGGGACAGTTCTAAACACGGGAAACACGTGCCACTTCACAGGCATACTTTAGACACCCCCCAGGTACGATATTTAAAGGAATATTTGACTTTTTTTTCACTTTATGCATCATTAAAATGACTGCTCCAGAAAAAATTTCAGTTTTTAAAACTTCTTTTTGCATTGATACATGTCCCCTGGTGCAGAACTCGGGTTCCCAAACCCTTTTTAGGAAAATAACATGCATATTAGTCGTTATAATTAGCACTTTAGATTTCGAATGTTCGCATCCATTGTTGTTAATAGGGTTCTAACGTTCGTGCGAACTTTCGGGCCGTTCGCGGGTTCTGGTGCAAACCGAACCTGGGGGTGTTCGGCTCATCCCTAAATGTAATAATAGTGGTGGAGCATCATGTAATATAAGTGGTGGAGCATAATGTAATAATAGTGTGGAGCATAATGTAATAATAGTGGTGGAGCATAATGTAATATTAGTGGTGGAGCATAATGTAATATTAGTGGTGGAGCATATTGTAATATTAGTGGTGGAGCATGCTGTAATATTTGTGGTGGAACATAATGTAATATTTGTGGTGGAGCATAATGTAATATTAGTGGTAGAACATAATGTAATATTTGTGGTGGAGCATAATGTAATATTTGTGGTAGAGCATAATGTAAATATTAGTGGTGGAGCATGCTGTAATATTAGTGGTAGAGCAGAACCTCCGGGAAGCCCAAGAACCAGAGGTTGTTGCAACGGAGTCTATCATCTTAATGGTTGATAAGGGATTAAATCATGTCAGCTAATCTTTCATGCTTCAGAGATAACATCTTTTCCTTTTTTATTAATTTGTGAAAGTATTGGGACCATGGTAAAAGTGCTATATTCGGTAAAAGCTTTTGGATTTTAAAAACCTTCAGGGTCAGATGATGGATCAGTCAGTTACACTATAAAGTTAGCTGGTCATGCCACTGGAGATAGATAACTATAGGCTTATGATGGAGATATTTCAGGTTTCATCATAATTCAAGTGGAACAATGACTTAACAATGGTTTATTTTTAGTCAGTGTACGCTTTTAAGAACAATTATTTGTTTTGCTATAAAAATATAATCTAAAATGACATTTACTATATACGTAGATGTGTGGATAAAGCTAAACTTAAGCAAACAGCTGAATACAAAGTTAAAATACATATGTACATATATTGTATATTATTGTGCCCCCCCCAGGTGTCCTGGGGGAGGGCACAAAAATAAAATGTGGATATGGAGTCATGCTAAAGGGTTCAGGGGCATTCTAGGGGTGCAGAGATGTGTTGAGAGGTTACGGAGGTGTGCTGTACTATTTGTGAAGCATAATGTGATAATAGTGATGGAGCATAATGTAATATTAGAAGTGGAGCATAATATAATAATAGTGGTGGAGCATAGTGTAATATTAGGGGTGGAGCATAATGTAATAATAGTAGTGGAGCATAGTGTAATATTAGGGGTGGAGCATAATGTAATAATAGTAGTGGAGCATAATGTAATAATAGTGGTGGAGCATAGTGTAATATTAGTGGTGGAGCATAATGTAATAATAGTGGTGGAGCATAGTGTAATATTAGAGGTGGAGCATAATGTAATAATAGTGGTGGAGCCTAGTGTAATATTACTGGTGGAGCATAATGTAATATTTGTGGTAGAGCATAATGTAATATTTGTGGTAGAGCATAATGTAATATTTGTGGTGGAGCATAATGTAATATTAGTGGTGGAGTATAATGTAATATTTGTGGTGAAGCATAATGTAATAATAGTGATGGAACATAATGTAATATTAGTGGTGAAGCATAATGTAATAATAGTGGTGGAGCATAATGTAATATTAGTGGTGGAGCATAGTGTAATATTAGTGGTGGAGCATAATGTAATAATAGTGGTGGAGCATAATGTAATATTAGTGGTGGAGCATAGTGTAATAATAGTGGTGGAGCATAGTGTAATATTAGTGGTGGAGCATAATGTAATATTAGTGGTGGAGCAAAATTTAATATTTGTGGTGGAGCATAATGTAATATTAGTGGTGGAGCATAATGTAATATTAGTGGTGGAGCATAGTGTAATATTAGTGGTGGAGCATAATGTATTAATAGTGGTGGAGCATAGTGTAATATTAGTGGTGGAGCATAACGTAATAATAGTGGTGGAGCATGCTGTAATATTTGTGGTGGAGCATAATGTAATATTTGTGGTAGAGCATAATGTAATATTTGTGGTGGAGCATAATGTAATATTTGTGGAAGAGCATAATGCAATATTAGTGGTGGAGCATGCTGTAATATTTGTGGTAGAGCATAATGTAATATTTGTGGTAGAGCATAATGTAATATTTGTGGTGGAACATAATGTAATATTAGTGGTGGAGCATAATGTAATAATAGTGGTGGAGCATAATGTAATATTAGTGGTGGAGCATAATGTAATAATAGTGGTGGAGCATAGTGTAATATTAGTGGTGGAGCATAATGTAATAATAGTGGTGGTGGTGGAGCATAATGTAATATTAGTGGTGGAGCATAATGTAATATTAGTGGTGGAGCATAATGTAATAATAGTGGTGGAGCATAATGTAATGTTTGTGGTGGAGCATAATGTAATATTAGTGGTGGAACATAATGTAATATTAGTGGTGGAGCATAATGTAATAATAGTGGTGGAGCATAGTGTAATATTAGTGGTGGAGCATAATGTAATATTAGTGGTGGAGCATAATGTAATAATAGTGGTGGAGCATAATGTAATAATAGTGGTGGAGCATAGTGTAATATTAGTGGTGGAGCATAATGTAATAATAGTGGTGGAGCATAATGTAATAATAGTGGTGGAGCATAGTGTAATATTAGTGGTGGAGCATAATGTAATAATAGTGGTGGAGCATAATGTAATATTAGTGGTGGAGCATAATGTAATATTAGTGGTGGAGCATAATGTAATAATAGTGGTGGAGCATAATGTAATGTTTGTGGTGGAGCATAATGTAATATTAGTGGTGGAACATAATGTAATATTAGTGGTGGAGCATAATGTAATAATAGTGGTGGAGCATAGTGTAATATTAGTGGTGGAGCATAATGTAATATTAGTGGTGGAGCATAATGTAATAATAGTGGTGGAGCATAATGTAATAATAGTGGTGGAGCATAGTGTAATATTAGTGGTGGAGCATAATGTAATATTAGTGGTGGAGCATAATATAATATTAGTGATGGAGCATAATGTAATAATAGTGGTGGAGCATAGTGTAATAATAGTGGTGGAGCATAAAGTAATATTAGTGGTGGAGCATAATGTAATATTAGTGGTTGAGCATAATGTAATATTAGTGGTGGAGCATAATGTAATAATAGTGGTGGAGCATAGTGTAATATTAGTGGTGGAGCATAATGTAATAATAGTGGTGGAGCATAATGTAATAATAGTGTGGAGCATAATGTAATAATAGTGGTGGAACATAATGTAATATTAATGGTGGAGGATAGTGTAATATTAGTGGTGGAGCATAATGTACTAATAGTCGTGGAGCATAACGTAATATTTGTGGTGGAGCATAATGTAATAATAGTGGTGGAGCATGATGTTATATTTGTGGAGCAACTGTAATGAAAATCGCACTTTTACCTGTGTAGAGAAAAAAGTCCTTGCACCAGCCCTGCAGCCCAGTGCAGGGGCTGCATTTCACTTTAAGGTAGGTTAACCACCTCAGCCTCGGAATAATTGGCTGCTCAATGCCCTGACCATTTTCTGTGATTCGGCACTGCGTTGAACTGCATTTAACTGACAATTACGCGGTCGTGCGATACTGCACCCACACACAATTTATGTCCTTTTTTCCCCACAAATAGAGCTTTCTTTTGGTGGTATGTGATCATCTCTGCGATTTTTATTTTTTGCGCTTTAAACAAAAAAGAGCAAAAATTTGAAAAAAACCACAATATTTCGTATTTTTTGCTATAATAAATATCCCCAATTTTTTTAAAAAAAATGTTTTGTTTTTTTTCAGTTTTGGCCGATATGTATTCTTCTACATATTTTTGGTAATAAAAATCATGTATATTGATTGCTTTGCGCAAAAGTTATAGCGTCTACAATATAGGGGATGCGATTTTTATCGGGACTGCGACATTATGACGGACACATCGGACACTTTTGACCCATTTTTGGGACCATTGGCATTTATACAGCGATCGGTGCTATAAAAATGCACTGATTACTGTAAAAATTTCACTGGCAGGGAAGGGGTTAACACTAGGGGGAGGTCAAGGGGTTAATTGTGTTCTAACTGTGGGGGGAGGGGACTGACTAGAGGAAATGACAGATCGTGATTCCTGGCTATTAGGAACTCACGATCTGTCTCTCCTCACAGAACAGGGATTTGTGTGTTTACACACACACACGTCCCTGTTCTGCCTCTCGTGCCCATGATCGCTCGCGTCCGGCGGTCATCACAACCGCCAGTCACGAGCATTGACCCCCCTGCACGCCTGCTATCCCGCTTGAAGGGACCAGCGTACAGCTATGACGGTTCGCGAGATCTTGCCGACCTGCCGCCGTATAATGATGGCGGCTGGTCGGCAAGTGGTTAAATTCATATTTTTACAATGACAAATTTATGTTCATGTTTTTACGTTTGGGGGGGGGGTGCCAGATATAGGATCCGCCCCGGGTGCCAAATGTTCTAGGTACGTCCCTGGCTGTCACTGGCACTAATGCTGAGTGTTATTATTCTACTCACTGACAATAATGCTGGGGGTAATTATTGCAGTCACTGGCACCATTGATGAAGTTATTATAGTTGCCATGGGAAAAATGTTGAGGGTATTATTGCAATCACAAAAAAAAAACAATTATGAGGGTTATTATTGCGATGCAAGACCAAAATGCTGTGGGTTATTATAGCAGTAACTGGTACCATTACTGGGGTTATAACTGAGATCATTGGCACCAATGTTGGGGGCTGCTATTGTGGTCATTGGCAACTTTGTGGAAGTTTTGGATTTGAAGAGAAAGAGTTGTTCACAGATAAAGTCATAAGTGTATAAAATCACAGAGAGATAGATAAAGAGATGCAATGAGTGTAACAAAAGAGGAATAAAGAAACATGGGTAGAGATGGAAAGCAAAAATAAATGTGTCACATTTATCAAAATATAATGTAAACTGGTCAATTACATATTTCTTAACAGAAATAGAGCATTTCCCTTTTGTGATACAAAGCTATTTTACAGTGATGGCAAATTTCAGAGATCAACCCTCAGCATAGGTAGGTAACAGTTTAATCTGGGACTCCCTTTAAAAAAAAGGAAAAAAAAACTGTTATGCCTCGTACACACGACCGGTTTTCCCGTCGGGAAAACTGCCATGACAGCTTTTTGGCCGGGAAAACCAGCCGTGTGTATGCTCCATCGCAGTTTTCCCAACGAGAAAATTTGGGGAAAAAAAAGAGAACTTGTTGTCTTTTTCCGCCGGGATTCCCGGCGGTCTTTTTCCCGTCGTGAAAACCGTTGTGTGTATGCTTTCCCAAGGGGAAAAAAACGTGCATGCTCGTAAACAATTCGACGCATGCGCGGAAGCATAGAACGTCATTTTGTCAGCTTGTCATAGTCTTTGACCTCACCACGTTCTTGGCAGTCAAAAGTTCAGCGGTCTTTTGTGTGTCCGTGTGTGTATGCAAGGCAGGTTTGAGAGGAATCCCGTCTGGAAAAGTGTTGGTTTTTTTTCCTGCCAGGAAAACCGGTCGTGTGTATGAGGCATTATAATGGTTTCCAGATTTCTAGTCATTATTTCACAAAATTCTAGCCCTCCTCTTCTTTATGAAGCTCCGGGTTGTGGACAGGCCCTTGGCATCTTCACTTACAATGCTTTACTGATTATCCTTCAAACTTTGGGATTACATTAGACTACCTCGAACTAATGGAGTGGCAAAGAGAAGCAGCTTTGGGGGTCCATTCATACAGCTTGAAAGAGGCCTGCAGGAGCCAGGGTAAGATAAATAAAAGTTCCTATAACAGTTTGGATTGTACAATCTCCTTTAGATCTACCATGTCGTGCAAGGGCCCGACTGATTAGATACAGAGTGATTGGATAGATAGGTGGGTCCTCCTATTCCATAGTTCAGGTAAATCTAAAGGATATTGTACAGATATTGTACAATCAGATTGCATAGTGTATTGTCAGCTTTATACAAGTACATAGGAGGGAGTGGATAGAGACACTCAGCTTTCAGGCCCCGTTAACATCTCTGTGTAGCAGAAACTCACATTACCGCATGCAGTTTTTTGGCAATTTTTTAGCATTTTAGCTTGTCATGCATAGGGCAGCTCATTCACTTGAATGGGCTGCCAAACATGCAGTAATTGCCCCAAAGAAGCTCCAGAACTTTTTTCAGAGTGGAGTGTGCTTTGTTTTTTCACTGTGCTTTTTCTGAAGCATGGTAAAACATGCATTTTCTGTGCAGTTTGCCTTGCATTCAGAAATGGACAGATGTTAATGGGGTCTCATTGTTCTTGAGTAAATGCACCTGTAGCGGCCTCACCCTCTCTCTCTTCTTTAACGGTTACTTTGGCTTCGGTCTAGGGGTACATTGAAGGGGAGAGCAAGGTGCGCCACGGCCCATGTCCTCTATATTACAGCATGTAGAGGTGAAGGCCAGTATCAGATTATATTTGGGCTGTGTATACGCTCAGAGCCAGGTCTGTTCTGCTGATAATCCCCCTTTGCTCCCAGTAATTGGAGTACCACACACTGAAAAAGGTCCAACACGTATTTATTCCATAACGGCAAACAAATAGTCCTTTGCGAGCAGACAGTTTGAGACCCATAGAACAGTTCAGTATTGGTGGGGAGTAGGTCAAGGCACAATCCTCAAAGAAACGAAACCGTTGAGGTTTCACCAACGGTTGCTAAGCACAGTGGCTGTTAAATGGACTTTTGGTACAGAGTCTCTTCCAGCGACTCTAGTGAACAGGAACTGGAGTTACCTTTGCTATGTTGCAGCCCCTGTCAGGGGGAAGACATCCCTCCAAGGGAGTTACCAGAGGCCCCGCCGTCACCGGATTAATGCTGTACCGGGCTATTCGGAAGGGTTACACTCCCCGGCCTCCTCGCCTCAGATACGGGTCCCAACACCTTAGGGCCCCTCGGACTCCTCCACCCTCGCGGAACCCAGTCGAAGTTACTGGGTCCCAGGCCTTGGCCGTAGTACCTCACCCCAGGCTTAAGGTGCCTGGGATGGACTCCATCCCTCGCTCCGGCCAGGTCAAGGGCATCTGGGCCCGGAACTCCGGAACGCCAGCACCCAGGCTGAAGGTGCCTGGGCGCGGCCGCGTCCTCCAACTCTGAACCCCGAGGTCAGGGCGTCCGCCCCTTTTATCTCCTCTCCCTTTGCATCACAGCGGGTTCCCCGCCCCGCTGTACCGGTGCCAGGAAAGGACAAAAAGGTACAGTCTTGCGGTGCAGGTTCAACTCCAACCCAGGGCTACAACGCCACCTGCAGGCCACAGGAAACCTTGCACCACCAGAGTCCTCCAAGAACCACAAAAGGGATTCTCAGATTCCCTAACAATTAGTACATCTGGGTTAAATAACCCAGATGCTCCCCCCCAAATTTAAATACCCGCTACACACCAATTTCACTTTCAGGCTCCATTCACATTCAGCATAGTGGGAGCACACGTTTTTGGCTAGTTTTTCCCGTGACATGCATAGGGCAGCCTATTAATTTCAATGGGATGCGCTACACGTGGCAAAGTAGCTCATGGAGAAAGGAGGGCGCACCAACCTAGTGCATTACCACTTAAACGTTTTATTTAAATTATAAAAAGTAGTAATCCTACTCACAATCAAAGCTTAAATGAAAGCTTATCGGAAAAATCAGCTGGAATTTTTCAGCACCTGCCGACTGGACTCAATGACAGAGAGGGTCTGACAATACCTCAAACCTTTGGATAGCTGACGCGTTTCTGGGGCGCACCCCTTTCCTCAGAGCCTAGATGGTCCTAGATGGACCATCTAGGCTCTGAGGAAAGGGGTGCGCCCCAGAAACGCGTCAGCTATCCAAAGGTTTGAGGTATTGTCAGACCTTCTCTGTCATTGAGTCCAGTCGGCAGGTGCCGAAAAATTCCAGCTGATTTTTCCGATAAGCTTTCATTTAAGCTTTGATTGTGAGTAGGATTACTACTTTTTATAATTTAAATAAAACGTTTAAGTGGTAATGCACTAGGTTGGTGCGCCCTCCTTTCTCCTTTGTTTTCTCTAGCCATATGAACACCCATTGTTCTGAGGAGGGCTGCAAGACTTCAGACTTTGCCTTTAGACGGAATTACACTACCCGTGTTTTGATGATACACCGAGAGCGCAGGAGATTTTTTTGTCATAAAGTAGCTCATGGGACATGTCGGGCTTCATTTCGGTCATTTCATTTCATACTTTACAGTCCGGTTCGTTGTCAGTCACAATTGCGGCGCACCGATTCTTTTCACTGTCATGTCAATCATTTCATTCATTTCATTTCATATACCCTACACTCCGATCCGAATCCAGTCGCTTCAGTGGCACACCGATTTGTGTCGGCTTCATTTTGGTCATTTCATTTTGTTTAATTTAATTTCATACGCTCCACAGTTTAAATTCGGTTAATTCCATGTTATTTCATATCATTTTCAGATACCTCACAGTCCGGTGTGAATCCAGTCGCAGTAACAGCGTAACGATTCGTATCAGGTTTTGATTTTTATTTTTCTGTCACTCCAGTTCGAACACTCTAGGATCAGGTTCAAATCCAGTCGTAACCACGGCACATCGATTCATATCACTTTCAGGTCAACTGTTTAAATTAATTTTATTAATTTTTGTATTTTAGACAATACGGTTTGAAGCCAGTCGCATCAGTGGTACACACGATACATATCGGTTTTATGTCAAATCATTCTAACTTTGTTCATACACACTGCAGTCCAGTTTGGAACCAGCTGCAATAGCGGCACTAGGATTTGTACTAGGTTTGTTTCATTCGTGTCTGCCTCTCGTTATTTCATTTTGTTTTCTACACTTGCAGTCCGCTTCGAGTTTTGTCGCACGTTGTGGCTCTGATTCGTATCGGTCGTCAACGCATACACTTGTTCATTTAATTTCATACACTCTTCAGGCCAATTCAAGTCTTAGTCACATCAGCAATTTGCATCAGTTTCATACCATACTTTCATTTTGTTCATGGCAGACACTCTCAGCCACGGTCACTATCATTCGTGATCACAGCCCCTTCCTAGATACTCCAGATTCCGCTATCCTCATTTTTTTCCGCCTTTCTGATAAGGTATTTTCTTGCAGTCATTGCATGTCTCAAGTGGCACAATCCGGCCACTCATCATCTACAGTGGCATATAATCGAGCCACTTACCGTTGTCTGTCTATCATTTCTCTTTTAGGTCAGTCGAGTTCAGGTAGTTCAGGTAGTTCCATCCTGCACCAGGTTGGACGTTATTTCCTTAGGTAAAAAAGAAAGAACCCCCCCAAGAAAAATTGGACTTTTGGGGCAACACTGTAAATAATTTATAAAAATATTTAATACATAGAATACAAAAATACAATATACAAAGTTAAAACCATAAATGATCAACGTTGAGTGATTCCCGTGGACGAGTCCGGATGAGGCCCAATGCGTTTCGGGACACTATACATCCCTTCATCGGGGCTATTGTCTGGACCAGATAACACTATACAATACAAAAAAAATCAATTTTAACACAACGCATATGTTTTGACATTTAATTGAAAAACGCAGCTCAGCCTAAGAAAATTATTGAATTACAAAGCATAAGAACACATACCTAACCATATCATCAAAGCAAGCTTGTGACTGGACCGGCAGGGGCCCCCCGTGGCAGCGGCAAAGAAGCGTCTCCAGCGCCAACCGCACCAGAGTAGGACGAATACCCACACCTCCCAACAAATCCCTAGGGCATCAGCGGTACAAGGACAGAGCAACCAATTGACAGAATCCTGCAAGTTGTAATAACATATTATTGGCATATTAGTTTCATAGTGTGAAACACCTCCAAAGTCAACAATATCCCCATGGCCATAAGCACACAAAAAATCGAAACCATAATATCCACTAACAAAAATGAAAAAATGAAAAAATGAAAAAATAAGTAAAAGAAAAAAGGGGAGGGGGTACTATACCCGTTAATGGCAGCATAGAAGATTTGCACAAAAGGACTAAAAATTCCTTGAAGGATTTTCTACCTCATCCAAGATTGCATATGTTGCCATACAGTTGCAAAACAAGCTTAATCTGCAATCTGTAGACATAAGTAAAACAATAAAAAAACAGCCAGAAAGGTACAGGCATGTATTAACCATGAGGATAAAACTGCCTGAAATTTGAGATAAAAAGAGAAAAGAAACAACCTCTAAACCTACTCAAAAGCATTACAGCCTACCATAGCAGCATACGCTGAGTTGTAGGCAATGACACAAATGGACAAAAAGTAACCTCTCTTTAACCTCCCTGGCGGTAATCCCGAGCGTGACTCGGGGTTGTTTTTTTATGCTAGGATCGGTAACCCTGAGTCACGCTCGGGGTAGACATTGCAGAGCCCGCAGCGGAGTTTCCTTACCTTCTCCTGGCGATCCAGCAATGATGTCCTCTGCTGTGATCGCCAGCGAGATCTCCGGCGAGTGTCGGCACTTTCGACCCTATCTGACTTCCTAGTTCCGTTCCCTGCGAGCCACAGCGGCGCATGGGAGCGGAACTGGGCGGCAAATTCAAAAAGGTAAACACATAGTATACATACAGTATACTGTAATCTTACTGATTACAGTACTGTATGTAATAATTACACACCCCCTTTGTCCCTAGTGGTCTGTCCAGTGTCCTGCATGCAGTTTTATATAATAAAAACTATTCTTTCTGCCTGGAAACTGGAGATTGTCCATAGCAACCAAAAAGTGTCCCTTTATGTCAAAAGTGGTTTTAGACCAGCTAGAAAACAGCGATAATAAATTAGAATCACTCGCAGAATTGAGCGATAGCGATTTGTGGGGAAATTCGTCATCAAACACTAAATCTAATGACAGCGACAATTCTGCAACTGAGCAAATTTCAGTATTTTTGATTTGATTACATTATTGAATAATTTTTATTATAATTAGATTACTATTTTTTATAATTATTTATAGTTATTTATTATATTATAATTTATAATTTTGTGTTTCAAACTTTATCATACCCGGGATGTCTACTAGACTCTGGTTTGCTCAGGTTTAAGTAAGTAATTACTAAGAATTGCAGGCCTATAATACATAACACCAAATTTCCATGCAAAATAATTGTACCGCTTTTGGTACATAATTCCAGAAAGAATCATACCGCCAGGGAGGTTAAGAAATGTTGTCTTTAATCCAGAGCTGCATATATTGTCATGCAGTTGAAGGAAAGGCAGGATCCCACAGTCTGTGAAGATAATTAGATAGAGCAATCACATAGCAGCAAACAGACACACAGTCATGTATTAACCTTAGAAGGAACACATGACTGATGCATGAAACAAAGGAAACCCCTTTGACCTGCTCAAAAAGCCCACTAAAGCCTACCTTGGTAGTAGCACTCTTCTGCTGGCATAGGTACATCCCCACCGTCCGAATTGTTGACGGTTCCGCCATTGCCACAGCCAGCTTTTAAAAGAGAGAGGAGGGGAGGGTTTCAGATCACATGACGCTATGACGCAATCGCGGCAAGCGTAGGGTGACCACGTGTCCCGGATTGCCCGGGACAGTCCCGCATTTTGCAGGTCTGTCCCGGGCACCTTCATTCCAGGACAATACAGTGTCCTGGAATGAAACTGACACAGCCACCCCCCAGGCCAATATGATGCCCCCAAAAAAGGCCTCCAAGTGTCTCGGCTGGCCAGGACAAGTACTGTCAGTGAGTGAAGTGGGGATGCGGCGGCCTTTTTCAGGGGCTTTAACAGTGCTTCTGGGTACAGCATGCACCCGCCGCACCGGCTGTGCCATGATTTGGTACAGAACAAGCTGATTTTTGGAAAGGTGGGGGGTCCCTGAATAGCAGTTTGGAAATGTGGTCACCCTAGGCAAGCGTCATGCGCCATTACACAGTCCATAGGCTGAGAGGAAGGGGGCAGTATCACAGGACGTGCCCCAGGACGTGCCCCAGAGACATCACACGTCACAATATAACAGATTTCAAGCAGAAAGGTCCTGTGCAACCCTAAAAAAGCGCCATGATTGGCTAACAAATCCCTCAGATGTGTCACACAGCGCCAAAGCGCACCACACACACACAAAGAACGACCATCACAGCGCCATCAAATGAGTAAATCCCCAAAAGGCCAGGGGTCCCATAAATGGACAAAGGTGGAAGAAAAAAGAGGGAGAAAGGAAAAAGTTTTATTCAGGATTATTGTGTGTGTCTAGTCAAAAAATAAAGGAGTGACTTGATCACAAAAAGAAAAATTCTGACAGACATTATGAATTAACACAAACTAATGGCAATGGGAGAATCATAGTATTAAGACAAAAAGAATGTCGCATGGTGCTCAATCCAGGACTCGCAGTACCCAGGATCCCGAGCACCGAGTGCGAGGATGTCGACCGCACCCAGACCCATCCCCTAATATAGGGGAGGAAAGGTCCAGTGATGAAGACATCCCGCACTCAGCACCCACCGGCGCATGCAAAACCCAAATGGCTCTGGACTAGTGGGCCAGGCCAAGGGGTCAAAAGGCCACCAAGGGCCTACGTGCGCCGGGTGGGAGGTGAGGATACCACATCCAAACCACAACCCCGCAGCCACCACAAGGGAGCCCCCCCAGACCGCCCAGGACCGCTCAAGATGGCTAATTGGATGAAAATAATGTAAAGGGAGGAATGCCTCCACGGGAGGGGGTGACAATGAAGGGGAAGATGACATATACACATAATAGGTGGTTATACATGGGTGAGATTTATTCTTTTTCACATCCCCCAGAGGCGAATCCTTCCAAAAAAGGTCTGAAGCGAATTAGTTCATTCAACCCAGGGGGTATGGTAGCCCCAAGGTCCGCAATCCATCAGGTTTCCCTCTGGAGCAGTACTTTGTTCCAGTCCCCTCCCCGTGAGTTGGAATGGATTCTATCTAAGATTAAAAATGAAATCCTAGGAAATGTTCCTTTATGCTGTTGAATCACATGTCTACCCAACGGCAAATCTGGGTATGCCATCTTCATAGAACTAATGTGCCTTGAAGCTCTCTTGTAAAACTGTAGTTTGGTTTTTCCTACATAAAAACGGGAACACTGGCATGTCAGAAGATAACCACACCTTCGGTTTTGCAATTGAAGAAATTACGAGGTTTATATGGACAACCATTAGGCAAAATATTGCCCTTTTGGGTGTTCATATTTTTACAAATTGGGCAGCCACCACATGTAAAAGTACCCAATCTTTTACAAGGATCCTTGCGAAATTCACCCCGGAATTCGCTCTGTACCAGATGGTCTCTGAGTGAAGGGGCACGTCGGTAAGTAATGGCTGGTGCCTCAGCAACAAAAGGACTCAGATTCGGATCTATACAGAGTAGGTGCCAAAACATGGAAATAATCCTTTTAACGGCATGATGCTGATTGTGGTATTTTGTGATGATTCTCACAGTTTGACTGTCATCACGTTTCTTTTTGGGGCCGAACAAAAGTTTGTGTCTTTTTTGTCCGTTAGCACGTCTGAAGGCTTTCTTCAGACATGTACGGGAATAACCCCTCAATAAAAGTCTGTCTCTCAAAGAATCTGCCTCTTGGAGGAAAGTGTCCTGACTAGAACAATTCCGTTTTAGCCATAGGTATTGGCTATACGGAATAGATTTCACCAGGGCTTGAGGATGGGAACTGGTCGCGTGAAGGATCGTGTTCCCAGCCGTAGCCTTGCAATATAGTTCACTGGATAAACTCCCATCTAAGTTCTTCTTAATGGTCACATCCAGAAAAGTAATACTAATGGGACTCGAGGTAACTGTGAACCTCAAATTGAATTTATTAGTATTCATAATGGACATACATTCCTCCAATTCTGTCGCAGAACCCTCCCATATCATAAAGATATCATCAATGTAGCGGAACCAAGCCGCTACATGATGAATGGAGGGATTCTCAGACTTGATAGGTAGAAATGATTCTTCCCATTCCCCCAGGTACAGGTTGGCATATGATGGGGCACAGGATGTCACCATCGCAACCCCCTGTACCTGGAGTAAATAGGAGCCGTCAAAGGAAAAAACATTATGATCCAATGTGAATTCTAAAGCCATCATAATGAATTCCCCAAGTTTATGGTTGGCATCATATACTGGAGAGATCACATGCCTAATAGCCACCAACGCCAAATGATGGGGAATTGAGCTATACAAAGCCTCAACATCGATGGCGACTAGTAGAGCATGTTCTGATAGAATAAAACCCTCTAGATTTTGTAAGAGGTGAATGGTGTCCCTTGTATATGATGGCAAGTTGATTACAAATGGTCGTAGATAAGTATCCAGAAAGATACTCAAATTTTCTGTGATGGCCCCATTGCCTGATACAATCGGCTGACCCGGAGGCTCCAATAAATTCTTGTGGACCTTGGGAAGACAATGTAGTGTGGGAATTCTAGGATATTTAATCCACAGAAATTCCCACACATCCTGATTGATGACGCCTTGGGAAAAGGTGTCATCAATTAAAGCATAGAACTGAGTCTCAAATCTAGCAATACTGGACTTGGAGATTGGTTTATACCAATCCTTGTTGGATAAAATCTTCTGACACATTATTTTGTATTGGTCATTGGTCATTATTACAATATTGCCCCCTTTATCATAGGGCTTAATTGTAAGAGAATGACATTTCTTCAATTTGTCCAGGGCAGATTGTTCCATAACAGTTAAATTACCCAAAGGTCCTAATTTGTGCAGCTTTTTAATCTCGGCCGATGCCAAGGAGACAAAAGCTGCCAAATTAGGATTTGTACAGTAGGTGCCGCCGATATTGTGTCAATCTCGCCGCTTCTAGCGGCGAGATTGACACCCTATGAGCTCCGTCGCGAGAGCCAGCGCCGAGCTGTCTCGTCATCGGGAAAGGAAAAATGTTCCTTTCACGATGAGCGACATGCATTGCCGATAGACGGGGATCCGACGTGGATTCCCGCCAATACCAGGCACTGCGTTTGGTATGAATCCTAAGCGGGAACTCCACGCCAATTTTTAAAGAAAAAAAACGGCGTGGGTTCCCCCTCCAGGAGCATACCAGGCCCTTGGGTCTGGTCTGGATTTGAAGGGGAACCCTACGCCGAAAAAACAGCGTGGGGGTCCCCATCAAAATCCAAACCAGACCCTTATCCGAGCACGCAACCTGGCCGGCTGCAGGGGAAGATGGGGGGCCGAGAGAGCGGCCCTCCCCCCTCCTGAACCGTACCAGGCCGCATGCCCTCAACATGGGGGGTTTGGTGCTTCTCTGGCAGGGGGGTGACCTGCGGCCCCCCCACCCCAGAGCACCCTGCCCCCATGTTGATGAGGACAGGGCCTCTTCCCGACAACCCTGGTCGTTGGTTGTCGGGGTCTGCGGGCGGGGGGCTTATCGGAATCCGGGAGCCCCCTTTAATAAGGGGGCCCCCAGATCCCGGCCCCCCCACCCTATGTGAATGAGTATGGGGTACATCGTACCCCTACCCATTCACCTGGTGGAAAAAAATGGCAATAAAAACACAACACAGTTTTTAAAAGTATTTTATTGCACAGCTCCGGGGGTATTCTTCCGACTTCGGGGGTCTCCGGTGTCGTCGCTGCGCTCTCCGGTTCTTTCTTCTGCCGGGCCACCGCTATCTTCTTCCAACTCTTTTGCTAGCGGGGCCCCGTCCTCTCCGTCGCCTTCTCCCCTCTTCTCCTCTTCGGTTCTTTCTTTCTTCCGCCGGGCCTCCGCTAACTTCTTTTAGCTCTTTTGCTAGCGGAGGCCCGGTCTTCTCCGTCGCCTTCTCCCCTCCGGTTCTTTCTTTCTTCCGCCGGGCCTCCGCTAACTTCTTTTAGCTATTTTGCTAGCGGAGGCCCGGTCTTCTCCGTCCTCTCTTCCGGATCTCCGTTGTCCTTCTGCCGGGCCCCTCCACTACCTTCTTGTAGCTCTTTTGCTAGTAGAGGGGCCGGTCTTCCCGTCGCCGTCGGCGTTTTCTTCCCTCTTCTCCTCCTCGATGTTGACTCGTCGCTTCCTCTCGCAGTAATGCTAAATCTTCGGTCCGCAGAGATTAATATAGGCTTCTCATGACGTCACAGTCACATGTTCCCATGACGTCACAGTCACATGCTCCGGGGCCACCCGGAGCATGTGACTGTGACGTCATGAGAAGCCTATATTAATCTCTGCGGACCGAAGATTTAGCATTACTGCGAGAGGAAGCGACGAGTCAACATCGAGGAGGAGAAGAGGGAAGAAGACGCCGACAGAGAAGACTGGGCCTCCGCTAGCAAAATAGCTAAAAGAAGTTAGCGGAGGCCCGGCGGAAGAAAGAAAGAACCGGAGGGGAGAAGGCAACGGAGAAGACCGGGCCTCCGCTAGCAAAAGAGCTAAAAGAAGTTAGCAGAGGCCCGGCGGAAGAAAGAAAGAACCGGAGAGGAGAAGAGGGGAGAAGGCGACGGAGAAGACCGGGCCCCGATAGCAAAAGACTTGGAAGAAGATAGCGGTGGCCTGGCAGAAGAAAGAATCGTAGAGCGCGGCGACGACACCGGAGACCCCCGAAGTCGGAAGAAGACCCCTGGAGCTGTGCAATAAAATACTTTTAAAAACTGTGTTGTGTTTTTATTGCCATTTTTTTCCACCAGGTGAATGGGTAGGGGTACGATGTACCCCATACTCATTCACATAGGGTGGGGGGGCCGGGATCTGGGGGCCCCCTTATTAAAGGGGGCTCCCGTATTCCGATAAGCCCCCCGCCCGCAGACCCCGACAACCAACGGCCAGGGTTGTCGGGAAGAGGCCCTGTCCTCATCAACATGGCACCAAACCCCCCATGTTAAGGGCATGCGGCCTGGTACGGTTCAGGAGGGAGGGGGGGCCGCTCTCTCATCCCCCCCTCTTCCCCTGCGGCCGGCCATGTTGCGTGCTCGGATAAGGGTCTGGTTTGGATTTTTAGGGGGACCCCCACGCCATTTTTTCAGTGTAGGGTTCCCCTTCAAATCCAGACCAGACCCAAGGGCCTGGTATGCTCCTGGAGGGGGAACCCACACCGTTTTTTTTCTTTAAAAATTGGCGTGGAGTTCCCACTCAGGATTCATACCAAACGCAGTGCCTGGTATTGGCGGGAATCCACGTCGGATCCCCGCTCAATACAGTGTCGCGTCTCCCTCTCGCTATTGCAGCGAGCACAGGATGTCGGCACCCTGTTGCCGAGATCTCTGCACTCCTGTCGCCGAGAATTTCGGCGATGGGAGCGCGATAGATATACAATATCGGTGGCACCTACTGTATGAAGAGAAGGAAACCTATCTGACTTATTCTTCAAATTGCTAACCAAAGGAAGTGGTGTTGCCGAAACATCAGGTTCCTGTACAGAGGTCTCCAGTTCTATGGCATCATTTATATCTGAAGAGTCCCAATCGTCCCCCAGGGACAACAAGACCTCCAGATCCCTCTCATGCTGGATTGCAGTAGGCCCTTGGATGTCCCTATTTTTGGAATAAAGACTTTTGAAAAGTAATCTTCTCGCAAAAAGATTTAAATCCTTAATGATCTCGAAGGAGTCAGGACGTGAATCAGGGCAAAAACGTAGCCCCTTGGATAACACAGCCCTTTCTTCAACCGAGAGATCATAATTAGAGAGAATGATGACATCCAAGGCATCACTGCTTATCCGGGTAGAGTCCAACAGCATTGTCTCTATGTTTCTGGGATGGGTCCCGGTCCCTGAGGAAAAAACCTTATATCACTGACTTCATCAATGTTGGTTCTAAGTCTATCCTGGGATAGGTGAACACCCATGTGTTGAGAAGTGTATGGCCCTACATTGGAAGGCCCCGACACCAGAGGAGAGGAGACACCACGTGAGTCATCATAGTTACCACACATCCCAGGAGGAACAGTAGACAGTTGAATATCGGTGATTCTTTTCTTTGGCGCCTTAGACTCTTCCCCGGACAATGGACGCTTAGGTCTGTTGTTTCTTGTCCTGTTACGATTTTGAGAAAAAGATGGAATAATAGGATTAGATGAGGAGTTAGAACCTTGGTCAGATGTTTGTTTATTCAAACCTTTTTTAGTTTGAGACTGAGTGGGATAATTGGATTGCCATTTATAGGCCTTGCCCTCAATGAATGACATCTTGTCCCTCCAAAACTTTTTTTCTTTTTTCATCAAGACATCAGTGGTCACCTGATCAAGGCGGCCCCTGATCTTTTGCTCATGCTCTTTAAATGACGGTAAACCTATAAACGGTTGTAGTTTGACATAGACATCATCAATGTCTTTTTCTAATGATATCATCCTAATTCTATACTCCTCTATTAACATCTGCATCATATTGTGAGTACACAGTTGTAAATTACTCTCCCATTTTTTCTTAAATTCAACATTGTCATTCATTGAGGGCAAGGTGCGTGTGTGTACCAGCCCCAGGAACCTTTAGCCTGAGGCTGCATCGCTGTAAGTAGGCCCAGAACCTTTGGTTGGGGTCTACACCCGAAGAGGAATCCCAGGGTACCCAAGTGAGGGGTGACCCGCTCTGAAGGAGAGGCAACCAGGGGAGGATCTACCCAAGGGGATCAGTGAGAGAAGTCACTGTCTCAGGAGAGGCCTGGTTACCTAGGAAGGATTCCGTAGTCCGCCACAAGCCTAGTAACGTGCCCCACTGGCACCTAAGGACTCAAGTGTTACTAGACTGGGAAGTTCGGGACTTAGAGATTGTCTCCTGATCGTATCCCTAGGAAACCACAAGGAAATGTTCCATGCTCCACTCCGGCTGCTAGGACCACTTTTAGGGGGACTATCCGGGTGAGCAAAACCCACTCAGGCCTGAGTGGCGATGAGTGATAGTTAAGTGCCACGTGCCTGAACCTGCCTCCCTGTTCACTCCTCTTTATCTCCAACTTTTCCTGTCAAGTTCTTAACCAAAGCAAAATAAACCTTTTTATTGGGGTTGATACTGTCTGGACATTGGCCTTCCTTAAGAGAGAGAATAGACTTCTTTCTACACTCTAGGGTGAATAACCAATGGAAAGAGGTAATTCGCTGCAAGACCCAAAAATAGATAACACTGCTCACCCTCTTCAACAAGGAGGACACTGGACATGTGGCATGGTGTGTCCCACCTGCTAGCGGAGGTAGCCAAATGTGGCATGTAAGGGGGCGAGGAGTGCTTTAAGCTCTACACTTGATTCAGAATGTGCCTCTCGCATGCTTTCCTGTCATTCACCCCTCCTACTGCCTAATAGGAGCTACAAACTATTGACGACCCTGCATCACAATCACCCAGTTTTCCCTAAAATTAAATTACAACCCTTCTACACACATTGTCCTCTCCTCAGTTTGACTCCCTCGCACCTACTTTGTCCAACACATGACTGCACCCTTTCCCAAAAATAACTTTCAAGTTCACACTTTAGAAGTAATTAAATATCATTTGGCCAACGGAACAAGACAAGATAAATATTTGAATATTACAATAATTACATTTCTAATAGTACAAATATAATAGAAGATCTTACTTTAAAGAATAGTCTTCAAATATTAGTAGTAAGGATTCATACAGATAAGGAGTGATTGTAAAATAAAACTGTAAGATTGAGAATTGAAAAAATTTGAGAACAATGAAATATATAGACTATTAAAGAAAATTCTGTTTGACATAATAGGATTCTGATGTAGTAGGATCCATCAGATGTATTAATGTATATAATAGTTATACATTTAAACAGCTGAATACACATCCAGTAAAGATGGTTTATAGTGCAAATGTAGTTTAATTGTATAGAGCCTTTGATTCAATACTACATACAGCTGTTTTTTTTTGGAGCAACATCAGTGCAGAAAACAGAAACTATGACTTCTACGGTGTTGTATGCTGGTATAAATTAAAACACAGGGCTGCAAATTGAAAAAAAAAAACCCCAAAAACTTCAACTTAAAAATGACATAACTAGGGATGAGATTCTTGTTCAGGTTGGGCAAGAGTGACCAGGAGTAACCAACCTTTTTTGTTTTCCAGACACAAAAAATGAATTACCAGCTGCTGCAATGTAAACAGACAGCAGGAGAACATGGGTCAAGTCATTTTTCAGAATTAGACCATTGACCATATAAGGTCAATGACATCACACACGATCTCCTGCAGTGGGTTAATTTTAGTGCAGAACAGTTTATCTGCCATTTAGTAATAGGAATGCGATGGTTACACATCAATGGGCATTGGCTAGCCATGATTAGTGTTGGGTGAACGGTTCAGCCGAGCATGAGTTCGGGCTGAACATTGGCTGTTTGCCACGTCTGTCAAACACCCAAATTTGTAGGGTGTTCGGTCAATGTTCGCCCCACCGAACGGCCTGCAATGCACTGTGGGCTGTGAAGTGCATTCTAAGCCCTGATTGGGCAATGTTTTGCCCAATCAGGGCGCAGTAAAAGTTGGTTGTTAAGGAGAGGGACTGTGAAGCTGTCAATAGGCTTCCCCGCTGACAGCTGAATAAAAAAAAACATTTGTTGGTAAAAAAAAAAAAAAAAATAGGCTTAAACACCTTATACCTGACATTATCCACCCAGACCAAACAGGCTTCATAATGGGCAGGGAAGCTAGGGACAATTCCCTTAGAGCCATCCATCTCGTTCATTGGGCCTGTGCCCGTCCAGACCCACAGCCCTATATAATTTTATCAACAGACACGGAAAAAGCCTTTGACCGTGTAGACTGGTCTTATTTGAAAGCGGTACTTAAATTATTAGGGTTAGGCCCGTGAATGATGGCACCGATCACGGCCCTATACTCCACACCTTGCGCACAGGTCAAGGTGAATGGGACCCTTTATTCTCGATTCCCCATCAGGAACGTTACGAGACAGGGGTGTCCCCTTTCACCCCTTTTGTTCGCCCTAGTGCTGGAGCCATTGCTCCGCACAGTGTGAGCTAGTCAGGACATTAAGGGCCTACAGGTTGGAAATAAAATACATTTCACGAAGTCGGAGATTCTTCCCATCTGCCTGCCCCGCCACTTAGTCTCGAACCTTAAGGCTGCCTTCCCTTTTGTCTGGGCCACGTCGTCCCTGCGCTACTTAGGGGTGCAACTCACAGATCGCTTCGATACTCTGTACGCTGCAAATTTCCACCCACTGCTTGCCTCGGTCAAAAAGGACCTCTTGCATTGGACGCAGACTGCCTTTACATGGTTGGGCCGGGTGAACATTATAAAAATGAATGTATTGCCACGCGTACTTTTTTACTTACAGATGCTCCCGGTTCCCCTACCCAGACTCATTTTTTGACCGTCTGTCCAGTATGCTGTTCGACTTTATATGGAACGCACGTAAACCCAGAATAGCTCTGAGGGTGTTACAACGCCCGAAGCGGGGAGGCGGCTTGGGGTCCCAGACATACGACAATACTACCAAGCTATAGCCCTTCAGAGGATACTCAACTGGCATTTCCATACTCATTCGAAACTCTGGGTCTCCCTAGAGAAAAGCTTGGCGGGCAGGAACTTGTCCTATGCGCCATTGCTGCCCCGGGAACATAGGGGGCTTTCCGAGATGACCTCCCCACTGACGGCTCAGGTGCTGTCGGTCTGGGACAAGATCAACTCATTGTTGAAATTGGCTCCAACTGGGTGGTTTCCGGTGGTTCCCCCGGGCGAACAGATGGCCTTTTTTAGGCCATGGGTCGATGATGAAAACGCCAGCTGTGGCAAACTCATGAAAGACGGCAAACTCCTGAGTTTTGAAGCTCTGCCAGCTGGGAGTCAGGGCCCACACATCAATTTTTGGAAGTATAGGCAACTACACCACTTCTTTGAGATACATGGCCGCACGATTAGGGACTCTTCGTCCCTCATCCCGTTTGAGCGCCTTTTCATTGAGGAGGATCCTGCCCCCATCTGGTGTCGGAATTGTACCGATTTCTAGGTTCAGCTGCCCCCCAGACCAAGCCCGCCTATATAAGGCGGTGGGAAAACAACCTAGGGCAGGAACTCACGGACACACAATTAACTCACTTATACTACCTCGACCACTAGTCCTCCATTGACTCCAAGACTCAGGAAACAAATTTTAAACTACCGTCACACTGGTACCGGGTACCGGCAGATATGGCCTGTATTTACCCCTCTGCATCTGAACTCTGCTGGCGCGGCTGTGGACACCGGGGTACGCTTATCCACATATGATGGGAATGCCCCCTAATCAAACCCTTCTGGGAAGACCTACAAGACCAAATAAAAAAAGTAACGGGGATAGATGTTCCTTTCTCTCCGAAGCACTTTCTTCTGCATGTCCTCCCCGAGTCCACTCAGCCAATACAAAAAGAGCATGCTTAACGCAGTGAGGAGCTTGCTTCCAATCCACTGGAAAAAGTCCAGAATTCCCACTCGCGAAGAGTGGATCAGTGAGGTGAATGCAATCCGAGAGGCTGAGGACTGGGTAGCGACCTGTCGGGGTACCGAGACCAGTTTACCGGTATCTGGGCGCCCTGGACTGAAAATGTTTCCGACCCTAACTATGTACCCTCTAGCTTGGATATTGCCTTGCTAGAATTGGCAGACCCTTCCCTTAAAGCTCGCAGGCTGATGAGAACTTAGAGGACGGAGACACACCCCTTCAGCCGGCTGCAGATACTGGAACGCAGCTACACAGATGGCCTGGTGCTGGCGTGTTGTGCTCGGTGTGGGCATGAACGAAGCTCCTTACTAGATTGCAGGTACACCTGAATTGCTCCCCCTTACCCCCCTTTCTTCCCTCCCATCTCTTTCTCCCTTTTCCTCCTCCCTCTACACCACTCCCTTTTTTTCTATACTCTCTACAAGTTGTATGTATTTATTATTATACTGCTGCCGGTTGGAAGACCAAAGCTCAGCTGTTGGTAGGTGTTGATGCGTAGAGCCCCTGTGCTCGCAGGACAGGCCCCCAACCTTACAGGGGCACTGATAGTCCCGCATGAATGCGCATTGCTGCTTTTTGGTACCCCTGGTGTGTGGAGGGGTAGGGGGTGGTTTGATGTAGGCTATTGGGCCCCCCTGCCCTGGCTGCAGGCCACGGGACCATGCATTTCACACATTTTTGAGGCCATCTCCAAGGTCCGGGTTGTCCTGGGGCAGGCCAACATGTTACATACGCCCTTCACACCCCCACAGCTATTGTTGACAATGCCCCCTCTGGGCTCCCGTACTATTTTCCTATCCGGTAGAAATATTGGGCCTCTCACTCG
Source organism: Rana muscosa (assembly GCA_029206835.1). Taxonomy (NCBI): domain Eukaryota; kingdom Metazoa; phylum Chordata; class Amphibia; order Anura; family Ranidae; genus Rana; species Rana muscosa. The sequence continues at coordinate 798,333,164 of CM055117.1, read as the reverse complement.
ATGCCCGCTCACATTGCTTTTGTCGGTATATGTGTATCTTTGTTCAGCCTATTTCTTTATGCCATTACTGTTTGCACGACCCTGCGAGGTTGGTGTTTTTCTTTCACCACTGGACATGCCTTGTTATGTCATTTTACAAAATAAAATACTGATTATACAAAAAAATGTGTAAATAAACGATGTGGGGGTCCCTCCAAAATCCTTACCTGACCCCTATCCGAGCATGCAGCCAAGCAGGTCAGAAGGGGGGGGGGGTGAGTGACATCACTCACTCAGCATGCACCAGGGGGCACTGTTTTTCTTAGTGTACTGTTATTATTTATTTTGACAATTTTTTTGGTGCATGGGTAGGGATTCAATGTACCCCATACTTATTCACATAGGGGGGCTGCGATCTGGGGGCTTCCAGATTCCAATAAGGCCCCTGCCCACAGACCCCCACAACAACAGCCCAGGGTGGTGGAGAAGAGACCCTTGTCCCCATCAACATGGAGACAAGGTGCTTTAGGGCAGGGGGAAACCCCCCCTGCCCCAAAGCACCCCCCATATTAAGGGTATGAGGCCTGGTATGGTTTAGGAGAGGATGCGCTCACTCGGCCCCCCTTTCCTGACCTGACAGGTTGTGTGCTCGGATAAGGGTCTGGCATGGATTTTGGGGGGTACCCCTTAAAATCCATATCAGATGACCAAAAGGGTCTGGGGGGAACTCCATGCCATTTTTATTTTTCTTTATTTTAAATACCCAGGTAATGGCAATTGCAACCACGGGTCAATTTAAATGTGATTTGACTTGTTTTTCTTTTTTTCGATATGTCCTTTTTGCTGCAGCATGTTCTTTACATGCTACAGATGCACCAATTTATAGGCAGACTAAGGACCCCCCAGGCTCTATATTTAAATGAATTTTTAATTGTTATTGTTTCATATTAAGCATCATTAAAATCACTGCTCCTTTAAAAACAATTGTTTAAAAAAAACATTTGCATTGATACATGTCCCCCCAGGGCAGTACCCGGACCCCCATACCCCTTTTATGGCCAATTACTTTCATATAAATGGGCACTTTTGATTTCTCATGTTCGGTTCAATTGAGTTTGCGGTTCAGAGCAGAACTTTTCCCCTGTTCGGAAGTTCTGCCGCAAAACAAACTGGGGGGTGTTTGACCCATCTCTAGTCATGATTAATGATGTATTGGTATTACTATAAACTATGACTGATAAAGGATTTACATTGCAGAATGACATTATGAATATGTGTGTTGACTGTAGGGGGACATACTTTTAATTTAGTTGGTGTGTATGTTAGATTTAAATTAAAAGAAAGTTTTAAGTTGCTGTTGCGTTTATTTACTTTTAAAGTGATATAAAAGCCTATTTTTTTAAATTAAAGTATACTTGCCTGCTTTGTGCAATGGTCCCTGTCTGCTGTCCCCTCCTTCTTCCTGCGAGACAGACTTGACTGTACTCAGATAAGTGTTTAGTGGGAGGGGGACAGTTAGTGTTTTTTTTTTCTTTAACCTAATGCAGGGAATGCATTAAGGAAAAACTGTTGGACCGCAGAACGACTTTAACTATTTGTGGTAATAGTTAGGGGCACTAATGTACCATTGTGCTTATTCTCCTAAGAGGGGAAGGATATCTGACTACAAACATTTTTTAATGGGGGCTTCCAGGTTCCACTATAAGTACAACCCATTTTACCAACACCTCCTTCTTGGGGAATCAGAGGGACATAATGACACAAGTGTTTTGAAAGGGAGTGAGGATTTGCCAGTTGCCACCCCCCGAATTGCAAGCTATTTCTTAAATGTTGAAAGGCATGTGGCCTGGACTAGGAAAATAAGGGGGGGGGGGGTACACGGTCACTGCCCTGCCCTGCATTTTCTGGCCACCCAGGCTGCATTCATCTAGGATGAATCTTTAAGGGTAGCAACACACCATTTAAAAAAAAATATATATATATATATATATATATATATATATATATATATATATATATGCCAGTTATTAGATCTCTATTCCCCCTTCTAGGAAAAATAGTAAGAGCAATAGGTGGTGAAAATTAGGGTGCACTACACTCTTAAAGCAAATATGCACCCCCAATTTTAACTTGTAAATGATTATATTAATAATTATACAATGCCCCACATCCGCGCCTCTCCGACCATGACCGCGACTAGCAAAGTCTGGTCCAGATTCACAAAATTTTCGGCACTCCACCCCAATCTAGCAACCATTCCCATCCCTATAGAATCCCTAACTCATATACTGGAATCATCCTACTTCACACATTGGAAGCACAAGGGCATTGTAAACATCTCAGATCTGATGGATAACAAACGTATCAAATCCTTCTCCGAACTTCAAAAAGAACATCAACTCTCACATTCTGATTGGTTCCTATTCGCACGCACCCAACACTGTCTTGCCTCACTTACATCATGGTCATGGAAAATACCCCAAACAGCTTGGATCTTCTTCAGATCCCCTGCAAATCACAAGAAAGGAATATCTTTATTCTACTCTTTATTACAACAAAAATCCACCTTCACCAAATCCACGGCACTACTACGCTGGGAAACTGATCTAGGCCATAACTTCACACAACTACAATGGGAAATGGCATGTAAATCCACATATAAAGCTACATGCTGCTCGACACTATGGGAACTTGCATTTAAATTGACGTACCGCTGGTACTTGACCCCGGATAGATTATCCAAATTTGACACATCACTCCCCAGCACATGCTGGAGAAACTGCGGACGAAAAGGTGATCTAATACATACACTCTGGTACTGCCCCAAACTCAAACGTTATTGGAACTTAGTTTTCAAATTAATACAGGAGGTAACTCATTTAACAATAGCTATGTCACCATACTTGGCCCTATTATCCCTGGACATAGAAAAAATCCCCAACCCAGCAAGGCATGTCATAGTACACATACTGCTAGCGGCTCGCATTAGTATTACCAGGAAGTGGAGAGACCCAGACCCTCCTACGATTTTAGATGTAGTAATGACTACTCATGGTCACTTTACACACGAGACTTCTCTAGCACTAAGACGAGGAAGTAAATCGAAGATTACCCAACTATGGCAATTGTGGAACAAATGGGTTGAATCTCCCGGTCTTACCAAAGCGTTCAATCTTTAACCTTGATTGGTACAATGTATGTTGATATGTGATGCAGAGGACGCCTGAAGGAGGTGGGGGAGGGACGTAACCACAGGGGCACAGCTCTGCTCCCTATAAGGGGTGCTCAGGTGGAGTCGCCCTCCCCTACCATGAATAGCACACATAGATATAGTTACCCTCTACACATATATCACCTTGGTTCTAGGATTTGATCATTGTAATTCTTGTTTTGCGGCTACGACCGCAATTTATCTGAGTTCTCAGACAGCACACTGCTGAATATATTCATTTTGTACGCTCTTGTTGGTACATGAATAGACATGATTCTTGTGAAGGTACTTTATTATAGTTTTGCTTATGACTTTGTAACATCTGAAATATGCCAATAAAAATGTATTATGGAAAAAAAAAATATAATTATACAATGCAATAAAGATAATACAGTACTTTTATAATAAAATTCAGGATAACAAGCATGTAATAGATACTTACTTGTTAGTGATAGTTTTTTTAAAAGAGAGAGAATAAACATTCACATTGATTTAATATTGCATCTATATGGTGTAATTTCTACTGTATACAATTATTTAATACCTTTTGACTGATATTAGGAATTATGAACATTGTTCTGACCATGTGTGCTGTCAAATTATTAATAAATCAGACAATTCTGGTTCAGATTGTAATGGGCTAGTTCAGGCATCACCTCATCACACTGTAGTCCTACATAGTTTGGCAGATGCAAAGGGTGGAAATTGAGATTCAGGAAGGAGGCAGAAGTGTTGCCGCCACTGCAGAGGAAGTGGAATATAAAACCTCTAAGCTGCTTTCACACGAAAGGTCTGATTGGGTCAGCCTGTCCCGATTGGACCCTCTATTCTCCTCTAAGGAGGGGTGGATGTAAAAGGAGGGGGATCCCTTCTCTGCTGTCTGGCAGATCATATGGAGGTCAGGTGTAAAGGAAAGCTGTTCTGTTTACATCTGCCCATAGAGCAAAGAGGGCTGTGTCCTTGTCAGCTCTGCATAAGCAGAGGGGACCCAGACCTGTTACCTGCTCACCCTGCTCTGCTCAGCAGACAGATCCAGGGCCGGACTGGGAATAAAAACCAGCCCTGAAAAAAAATTCATACCAGCCCCATAGCATTATTATACCAGCCCAACAGCAAACATCATTATTTTCTTGTTCGTAAAGGGGAAAACCATACATTTTAAAGCACATTTGAAGAGTGTATTATATATAGATAAGACAGATATGAAAGCACATAGGGCTAGGGATATATAAGAGAAAATTCCAGTTAAAAGTGGTAAAAGTGTAGCAATCATCAAGGGGGACCCCAGGGACTCTGTGAATGTGAGGGGGGGGCGGCGACTCTGGTGACCAGAGACCACTTTCCGCAGAAAGAATACACTAAGGTAAGAGGTGGCTGATTTAAGGGGGAAACCTTTATATCACCGCCCGCTTACATTATTGTATTCACTCCCCCTTACATCACTGACCCCCCCCTCAGACTGGCTTGGTGGCGCTGATGCTGACCTCCTCTGAGATGCAAGTGATCAATGCAGCCTCACCAGTGCCCATAAAATGCAGCCTCACCAGTGCCCATCAAATGAAACCTACCAGTGCCCATCAAATGCAACCTGCCAGTGCCCACCAAATGCAGATTGCCAGTGCCCACCAAATGCAGCTTATCAGTTCCCACCAAAAGCAGCCCACCTGTGCAATGCCCACTAGATGCAGCCCACCAGTGAAATTCCTACCAAATGCACCCCACCAGATGCAGCCCAACACCTGTACAGTGCCTATCAGATGCAGCCCATCAGATGCAGCCCACCAAATTCAGCCCACCAAATGCAGAACACCAAATGCAGCCCACCAAAGGCAGCCCACCAAATGCAGCGCCCATTAAATACAGCCCACCAAATGCAGCCCACCAGATGCAATGCTCTGCAGGCCAAAACAATTATAAATGCACATTTATTTTTACCTGCTTTAAAAAAAAATCCATGAGAGAGCCAGAGAGGGGGTGCAACGAAGAGAGAGAGAGAGAAAGAGAGAGGTGCAATCGTGTGAGAGAGAGAGGGGGGCTGCAATGGTGAGAGAGAGAGGAGGTGCAATGGTGAGAGAGAGGGGGTGCAATGCTCTGAAGGCCAAAACAATTATAAATGCACATTTATTTTTACCTGCTTTAAAAAAAAAATCCATGAGAGAGACAGAGAGACAGAGAGAGACAGAGAGAGAGAGCGAGAGAGAGAGAGAGAGACCAAAACAATTGTAAATGCACATTTATTTTTACCTGAAAAAAAAATAAGAAATCCACGAGAGAGAGGGGGTGCAATTGTGAGAGAAAGGGGGGCTGCAATGGTGAGAGAGAGAGGAGGTGCAACGGTGAGAGAGAGGGGGTGCAACGGTGAGAGAAAGAGAGAGGGGGTGCAACGGTGAGAGAGAGGGGGTGCAACGGTGAAAGAGAGAGAGAGGGGGGGTGCAATGGTGTGAGAGAGAGGGGGTGCAACGGTGAGAGAGAGAGAGGGGGTGCAACGGTGTGAGAGAGAGAGGGGGTGCAACAGTGAGAGAGAGAGAGAGATGGGGTGCAACGGTGAGAGAGAGGGGGTGTAACGGTGAGAGAGGGGGTGCAACGGTGAGAGAGGAATGGTGAGAGAGAGGGGGGTGCAACGGTGAGAGAGAGAGGGGTGGTGCAACGGTGAAAGAGAGAGAGGGGTGGTGCAATGGTGAGAGAGAGAGGGGTGGTGCAACGGTGAGAGAGAGAGAGGGGTGGTGCAACGGTGAGAGAGAGAGAGAGGGGTGGTGCAACGATGAGAGAGAGAGAGGGGTGGTGCAACGATGAGAGAGAGAGAGAGGGGTGGTGCAACGATGAGAGAGAGAGAGGGGTGGTGCAACAATCAGAGAGAGAGAGAGGGGTGGTGCAACGGTGAGAGAGAGGGGTGGTGCAACGGTGAGAGAGATAGAGGGGGTGCAACAGTGTGAGAGAGGGGGTGCAATGGTGAGAGAGAGGGGGTGCAACGGTGAGAGAGGGGGTGCAACGGTGAGAGAGAGGGGGTGCAACGGTGAGAGAGGAATGGTGAGAGAGAGAGGGGTGGTGCAACGGTGAGAGAGAGAGAGAAGGGTGGTGCAATGGTGAGAGAGAGGGGTAGCAAAGGTGACAGAGAGGGGTAGCAAAGGTGACAGAGAGGGGTAGCAAAGGTGACAGAGAGGGGGGCACCATGCAATGGTGAGAGACTCTCACCATTGCATGGTTACAACCCCTCCCCTCTCTGTCACCTTTCTTGCCCCTGCAAATTGTAATCTGTATAATAATCTCTCTCTCTCACCATTGCACGGTGCACCCCCCGGCCCCCCCTCCTCTCTCTGTCACCTACCTTTGCTGCCCCTGCAAATTCGAATTTATTTGTATAATAATCTCTCTCTCTCAGCAGGCATTGCATGGTGCCCCCCTCTCTGCATGGTGCCCCCTCTCTCTGAGATTATTATACAGATTACAATTTGCAGGGGCAGCAATGGTGACAGAGAGGGGGGGCACCATGCAGAGAGGGGGGGCACCATGCAATGCCTGCTGAGAGAGAGAGATTATTATACAAATAAATTAGAATTTGCAGGGGCAGCAAAGGTAGGTGACAGAGAGAGGAGGGGGGGCCAGGGGGTGCACCGTGCAATGGTGAGAGAGAGATTCAAATACTGAGATTGATTTCACCTTAATTCTTCTTGTGCTCCTCCATGCTCACTTCTCATATGCCCTCCTCACTCGTGACCCGGCCTGCACACTGATACATTGTGGGCAGTGCTACTGGCGCCGCACGGGCTGATGGAACAACTTGGAAGGGGAGGCAGCACGCCAGCACCGCCACCACGGCATTCTGACGTTCTCCTGCTCGGCTCCTCCCCGGCCCTCAGGCACATGATCACTGTCTCTCTGAGTCCATAGAGACGGATCAGATGAGAAGGAAAGTGCGGCGGCGATCATGGCCGCCGCAACCCGCCGGCCCACCGCTGCTTTGTGACAAATGACAGCTAGATAAAAGCGGCCCCAGCCCCAGGGCACTGAGTGCAGGCGCTCCTCCACCCCTGCATAATTAGAAAGTGCGGCGGCGATGGCGGCCGCGCCCCGCCGCTGCAGTGCTTTGTATTTCACTGACAGCAGGCAAAAGCAGCCCCAGGGCACTGATTGCAGGCGGCCTACCGGGATTTTTCCCGGTATCCCGGTAGGCCAGTCCGGCCCTGGACAGATCCCCTGCTGAGAAAACTGTAGTTAAGCGGAGTCTGTTCCGTGTTAAAGGGGCCTAAGAGATAAAAACTCTCTCTTTTCAATACTTGTTAAATGAGCAAAAGAGCCATAATCGGTACCTGGTGCTACTTCTTAAGATTGTTGGTGAGTCTATAGTTCTAGTTTAAAACTCCTGTATCCTATTGGGATTAATAACTTCAGGTCCCATAGAGAGGAATCTGAAAATTAAGGGTAATCCCCCTGTTAGACAGGTGTCATTGTAAAAGCCTTAAGCCCTGTACACACGACCGGGAATCCCGTCTGTTTGAAAACCGTTGGTCCTGCCAAGCTTGCCTTGAAAAGCCATATATACACACGGCCACACAAAAGACCCGCCGTTCTTTTGAATGACAAGAACGCGGTGACGTCAAAGACTACGACGAGCCGGCTAAATTACGTTCTATGCTACCGCGCATGCGTCAAATTGTTATCGAGCATGCACGGTTTATTTCCCCTTCAGGTAAGCATACAGACGACCGGTTTTCTTGGCAGGAAACACTCTGCCGGGAATCCCGACGGGAAAATAGAGAGCAGGTTCTCTATTTTTTCCCGCAGTTTTCCTGTCGGGAAAACTGCTAAGGTGCATGCACACGGCCGGGATTATTGGCCAAAAGCTCTCCTGGCAGTTTTCCTGACGGAAAAAACAGTCGTGTGTACAGGGCTTAAGAGAGATTCTAAGCTTTCCTGCTCTATACAAAGTTGAAAACCTATTTTTTCATATTTGCATCTGCCTGAAGCTTAGGGACACATGAGAAGCTTAGCAGCTGAACTTGAAGCAAACTCTACCATGGATCTGAATTTGTACCTTTGTGGCACTTTAGTCTCTGCTTGTTGGTTTAATAATATTGGGAAATATAGTAAAATGACATAAAAACTACCTAATGCTTTAGGGTTAGGGAAGCATTAAGTTTGAGGAAGCTGTTTGGCTTTAGTTTTTTGAATGTGAGCTTAGAGTTGAATGAACAGGAGCATATGGGTTTTGAAGATGGTTAAACTGTATGGTGATGTGTCGTTATGGAAATGTTTTCACCCAGTATATTGTTAATAAAGATTACCTGGAGAGGATGACAGACACTTGTATTTTGCTTTTTATTGTGTTTCTTTTTTACCAAAATAAGGCATACTGTACTATTCGAAATATTGCAGCTATTGGGAGACTGCAGTAACCATTGCTAATGGAGAGTAGCGATAGGTTCCATTACAAATGACACCTAAACGAATACAGCGCATTTGACTCTTTTTTAAAACAAAGAGACACGTGTTGTGGTAAGAATCCATTTTTACCTTATGGTGGAGGTACATTTGAGTCACTCACATTCTGGATTGGAACTCTTTCTTCACATCGGATATGCTCATTTGGCTTGGATGAAATTGGAACTTTTGCACTCTTTTTTTACTTTGACACATTAGACCGTTTCATCACATTGGATTTGTTTTCTGGACTAAATATACAAGTTTCTTTTTAGTTTTTCACTGATTGATTGTATTAACCATTAGCGTGGCAACTTTTGAATATATCGTTACAATCCATTCTGATTGTTCTTTTGCTAGCTGCTCTCTTTTTTTGATCTACCAGCGCAATATTTGTTTTCTTACAATCCATTAAAAATAGACCTGTACATTTTAGAACGCACTTATTTTTTTTTTAGAAGAATAAAGTAAAGAAAGCATGCTTGAATAGAGAAAATACAAAACTGCAGCTTGATGTTGTTTCTTCCAGTAGTAAATCCACTGGACAGAAGCTTTCCATTTTTACCGGAGAAAGTGAAAGTTCTAGAATGACCTCTGACCAAACACTTCTTAGTAATGGATGCTTCTTCACTCCTTTTGGGAGCTGCAAAGACAACATCTCTTTATGAGGAAAACAAGATTGTGCACTTGTCCATATTTAACTAAAATCAATTACTAGGTCATAAAAGGGAACTAAAAATGTTTCCAGTGTAAGTAATTATGTTTGACAAAATAACCACAGCTATCAATCTAAAAAGTGCTAGTATTTGGAAAACTTGGAACAGACTCTAACAAGGGGAAAAAGGGATACAGGTTTGCAGGTGTAGTTTTATATTCAACAAAGATTTTTTATAAACATTTAAGTTAAAGTGTAATTTAGGTAAAACAGAAACTTAATTTGTTAGATATGGGCTTGTTATTAAAGGAGAAAAGGTCCACTTTCTGTAATAAAGTCTAATTCATACCAGCAACCACTACATTATAACGCAGTGGCTAGTGTGCGGTATATTCTGGCAGGGATCACTGCAGTGCATTTCACATAGTGAAACTTCACTAAATTCAATTGACCGATACGTGGTGGATTGCCTTGCACTGCACTGACTCACCACAGCACACAGAATCAAGGCATTTTGCATGCCTTGGGGTGGGACTGTGCTGGAATAGCTGTCCAATGCAGTCCCACCTCATCTGGTGTGAATGGACCCCAAATCTGTAATAAGCTTTTAGTTATTGGCCTATTGCTTTTTTTTTCCAGGTCACCTACTGTGCTAATTATAAACTTTTGCTGTCACTTGCAAATTTTTGGTGCTGTCTCCTACTCCTCCTACTTCCATATGCTTAATGGAAAAAAAGAAGCTTCATCAGATCAATTACTAAATATTAGTTACACATGCACCAGTCATTGTTTTATCGACAAAGCCATCCTATATCATTAATATGAAGAATGCTCTGTGAATTAGAACTACTCCAAGAGGGGACATTTTATTGGATTTTCCAACTCACTATGAGTAACTTATCAGGGCTAGAAAAGTAAGCAACTTGTATCATGTATAAAGCCATGGGTGTCCTGGTATGATTTTATTTTCATAACAATGTCTTCCCTTCCCCAATAGCACTAATTGAGCCATTATCATCATCATGCATTTATTAATTAGCCACTAAAGGCTTTTATTCTAATTATCTTTTATATTGTGTCATATTGTAAATTATATTATATGATACTTTTATGTGCATAGTAGGTATTTTGAAAACTAAGAGGTCATGTGGTCCTTTTTATCTTTTTTGTTTGGGCCCAGAGCAAGATAATATCTAACTAGGCTGATTTAAAATACCAACACTGGGAAGACTTTTCAAATAATAAAAATACGATGGCTACTTTTGACTCATGAAAAATTGATGATCAATTAATGTCAGCCTATAGGTTTCCAGGTATATGCAAAGGTATCTGGAAACTTTACAGAACTATCTTAAACCACAAAAAACATGGTTGAAAATGTAATCCCAAATAGGGATTTCAGCCTTCCAGATTATGATTGTCCCAGCTGACATCTGCACACTATTAGTAAAAGCAAATTTACAAGACATGCTGCTAATCCGAACTCCAGCCTAGGCTAATGGCAATTTAAATATATACATTAAAAGCAGCAAAAATATTTTTACAGATTGGTCACATTTGAAATGGTACTATTTGCTATCTGACTCGGGCTCACATATACATTCTAAAGCCAATTTTATTACAATTTTAGAGTGTGAGATGACTAGAGCACAAATCAGAAATTCAGTCAACTTCATGGTAGACATAACCCAGGATCCCAATCTTTCAATCAATTGAAAAATGATAAATGATAGAAAAAGTCCCTTCACCAATTAAAGTGCCAGTTTGTTGATACACAGGGGTGCCACCAGTAGCTTGCACATGCAGAGAAGACCTTTCAATGAACCATATAGCATAATAAAGGGTTGCTTAACCACTTCAGCCCCGGAGGATTTGGCTGCCAAATGACCTGGACACTTTTTGCGATTCTGCACTGCGTCGCTTTAACTGACAATTACGCGGTCATGCAACGTGGCTCCCAAACAAAGTTGACGTCCTTTTTTCCCACAAATAGAGCTTTCTTTTGGTGGTATTTGATCACCTCTGCGGTTTTTATTTTTTGCGCTATAAACAAAAATAGAGCGACAATTTTGAAAAAAAGCAATATTTTTAACTTTTTGCTATAATAAATATCCCCCAAAAATATATCTATAAAAAAAAAATTCTCAGTTTAGGGCGATACATATTCTTCTACATATTTTTGGTAAAAAAAATCTCAATAAACGTTTGATTGGTTTGCGCAAAAGTTATTGCGTCTACAAAATAGGGGATAGTTTTATGTCATTTTTTTTTTACTAGTAATGGCGGCAATCAGCGATTTTTATCATGACTGCGACATTATGGCGGACACATCGGACACTTTTGACGCTATTTTGGGACCATTCACATTTATACAGCGATCAATGCACTGATTACTGTATAAATGTGACTGTCAGTGAAGGGTTAACCACTAGGGGGCTAGGAAGGGGTTAAGTGTGCCCTAGAGATGTGTTCTAACTGTGTGAGGGCGGGGCTTACTGTGACATGACACTGATCGTTGCTCCCGATGAGAGGGAGCAGACTATCAGTGTCCTGTCACTAGGCAGAACGGGGAGATGCCTTGTTTGCACTGGCCTCTCCCTGTTCTGCTACTCTGTGACCCGATCGCGGGACACCGTCAGAAATCGAGTCTGCGGGTCCAACGGGCATGATCACGGAGCTTGCGGCAGGGACGTGCAAGCGCTGCCGACGGCGCGTGTGCACCCACACGGCGCGACATTCAAAGTAACGTAAATATACGTTACTTTGCGCAGCCGTGCCATTCTGCCGATGTATATGTACAGGAGCCGGTTGGGAACCGGTTAAGGCACCACATCCTTCCAATTATAAGAAAGAAAAAGATGGATTTTTCAGGTGCCAGGACACAGTTGGACCAAAGTAAAAATATTACAAAACTTTATTACGAAATACATCATAGTATAAAAATGGTACAATGGTACAAGCTTGTACAAGTGCAATATCGTGTATTGACTGCTGAGAGTTGAAATGCACTTGCATGCACATATATAAACTCATGCAAATGTGGGAGGGTGAACAGTGTGGGGGTTATTTACTAAAACAGAAGCACACAGAATCAGGTGCAGCTGTACATAGTAACCAATCAGATTTTAACTTTAGCTTGTTCAATTAAGCATTAACAATGAAAACTAGATGCTTATTGGTTTCTCTGCAGAGCTGCACCAGATTGTGCATGCCCCAGTTTTAGTAAATAACCCCATGTGTGTTTATAAAAATACATAAAATCGTAAAATAACAATATTTAACTAAACAAGTTAAATAAACAATCAACTGCTTTGTTAACTTAGCTGTGAAAGTTTCTTTGGGTTATAATTAAATTTGAATAGAATATTTTAAAATGCAGAAATCCTAAGATATTATTTTGGAAGACAGAATATATTTATGTTTCTTTTTTTGTGAATTTCTCTTTGTCATTAATACATAATAGTTATAATGCATTCTTATCTGGAAGTTATGATCAATCAAATGCAACAGTAAACTTTTATTTATATTTGTTTATGCCTGCATAATAATAACGGCGCTGCATATAAAACACAATTAATCAAATGCTTAAACTATTTTAGACATTTGCAAGTATAAAGCACTAGACTAAAGCATTTACTGTAATCATTCTACAATTCTTGTTGTACCTGAAAGTGTAACAAGATTTCTGCTACATTATTTCTTTGTTTCCGTGATAAATTGTTGCAATTATAATAAAACACATTATTGGATTTATAGCTATTGTTTTAATTTACTTCTATGAATAAAGCAGATATTCTAGGACATATTTCAAACACAGCCACAATACGTGACAAAAGAACATTTTACATTGTTTTATGTACAGTATTTCTTCCAGATTGCAAGCACAGAAAGTGACAAAATACTGGCATTTTTATAATTCTAATAACACCTAAATGAGCAGCAGAAGAAAAATTGTACTAGCAGAAACAAATACTTGCTGGGGTTGCATTGTACTACAAAGATAGGACTTTATTTACTTTTATTTCGGTTTTAACAAGAGATAATGGCAATGGAACAGTTTTGTCCACATCAACATATCTAACAATGAGCTTAAACTAAACTATAAAAACTAAACTAAACTAAAAAAATAACACAAACATCATGTAATGGAAGATTTTTGATAACACCAGTTTTAACCAGGGCTGATTTAGAACAGCAGTGTACCAGGATTAAAGTAATTGTAACGTCTCCGTTTTTTTTTCTAAAAAAATAACAAACATGTTATACTTACCTGCCCTGTGCAGTGGATTTGCACAGGGCAGCTCAGATCCTCCTCTTCTCGGGTCCCTCTTTGGTGCTCCAGACTAGGGATGAGCTTCGAGTTGTAGTCGAACCCATGTTCGACTTGAACATTGTCTGTTCGGCCGTTCGCCGAATTTCAAACATTATGGGCCATTCGCGCCAAGTTCGAGTGGTGCGTCACGGCCCATAATTCACTGCGGCATCGCAGTGCATTGCTGGCTGATGATTGGCCAAGCATGCACTATGACCCGCCTGCGTGGCGGCCTTGTGTAGTGTGTTGCGGCGGTGGTTAAAGACAGAGAGAGAGAGAGATAGTGTCATTTAATTTGAGTTAGGCAGGCGAGTCAGTTAGCTTCAGTTACAGTGTGTAGAGGATATATATGCATCCTAGGTGTTGTATATATATTTATACACTGTATTCAGTTTAGCTAGATCCGTTCCTGTTATTCTCTTCATAATATACTGACATGCAGGCAGGTGATTGTGCTAGCTGCAGTATTTTCACTTAGTGTACTGTGTCCTTTGCACAGTGTGCACCTAAATCTTACCTGAATACAATTGCTGGTGTTCTGATGCAAATACAGGCAGGGAGATGCAGTATTTTGCTTTTAGTGTCCTTTGCACAGTATGCACCTAAAGCTTACCTCAATACAATTGCTGGTGTTCTGATACAAATACAGGCAGGGAGCTGCAGTATTTTGCTTTAGTGTCCTTTGCACAGTGTGCACCTAAAGCTTACCTCAATACAATTGCTGGTGTTCTCATACAAATACAGGCAGGGAGCTGCAGTATTTTGCTTTAGTGTCCTTTGCACAGTGTGCGCCTAAAGCTTACCTCAATACAATTGCTGGTGTTCTGATACAAATACAGGCAGGGAGCTGCAGTATTTTGCTTTAGTGTCCTTTGCACAGTGTGCACCTAAAGCTTACCTCAATACAATTGCCGGTGTTCTGATACAAATACAGTCAGGAAGCTGCAGTATTTTCAGTTAGTGTACTGTATCCTCTGCACAGTGTGCAACTAAGCTAACTGAAGACAATTGCTGGTGTTCTCATACTAATAATACTACAGGAAGGCAGTTGATTCTGCTAGCTGCAGTATAATCAGTATATATATACATCCCAACTTTGTGCAGCTACATCTCCCTGCAGGCCATTAGTATGTCTGGAAGGGCAACAAATAGGGAAAGACACAAGCCAATAAAAGAGGGCAAGCAGGCTCTGTGTCTAGAGGCAACAGTGCTGGTCGTGGACACGGTGCATCCTCATCAGCATGTGTCCGTGGGACACGCTTGTCCTTTTTTTTGGCAGCTGGCCGTGTTGAGCCGTAACATGCCGAAGACTTTGTAGAGTGGATGACCAAGCCGTCCTCATCCTCTCTCACCCAGGCTCAGGGAACATTGTCTGGCAAAGCAGCTGCCAAAGCGGCCTCTTCCCTCAGATTAATGGCATCAGTCACTCCTTCCCTAGCCCCACCATGTCCTCCTGAGGAGTCCCCCGAACTGTTTGACCACAGTGTTGGGTACATGCTCCAGGAGGATGCCCAGCGTTTTGAAGGCTCCGATGATGGTACCCAGCTAGAGGAAGGCAGTAACATGAGCCCAGAGAGAGGGGGTGCCCAAGAAGGACAGCAATCTGGCAGTCATGTTCCCCCAGCTGCAGCATACTGCCAGGTTTGCTACAGTGATGAGGAGGGAGGGGATGATGAGGTCACGGACTCTACGTGGGTGCCTGATAGGAGAGAGGAGGAGGATGAGGAGGCACATCTGCCCTCCAGGGGCCAGCTTAAGGGCAGCACACGACAGCATCACACTGCAGAGCTCCGCACGTGCAGGCCGCTGCTGTCTCTGTGCGTTATTCCAAAAGTTCTTTGGTGTGGGCCTTTTTTGAGACAAGTGCATCAGATCGCAGCGCTGCTATTTGCAACATATGTTCCAGGCGTATCTCGCGTGGCCAAAACATCACCCGTTTGGGCACCACATGCTTGATCAGACATATGTCGACCTGCCATGCAGTTCGTTGGCAAGCACACCTAAAAGATAAATCACTTTATGGTCACAGAATATTTTTACTTTGTTTGCAGCTATCACTATTTGGTCATCTTTTTATTGTATTTCCACTGTTTATTTCATAGCGCTTTAGTATATATCTATTTACACCTAAAAGACCCACACCAAAGAACAAAGCGGACCTCTCCTTGCTCCTCATCAGCTGGGATCTCCAATCCCACTATACCTTCAGTCCTCTCTGAAACCTGCACTGAGAGGAATGAAGGTGTAGAATTAGGTGTGTCGCAGCCAAGTACTTGCGGGCAATCTGCTATCGGTACACCAATGTCAGATTGTACCAGGCAAATTTCCCTGCCCCAGCTGCTGCACTTCCGAAAGAAGTTTGCTCCCAGCCACCCACATGCCCAGCGGTTGAATGCTAGCTTGGCTAAATTGCTAGCACTTCAGCTGCTGCCTTTTCAGTTGGTAGACTCTGCCCCCTTCCGTGAGTTTGTGGAATGTGCGGTTCCTCAGTGGCAGGTTCCCAAATGCCAATTTTTCTCACGGAAGGCGATTTCGGCTCTCTACCGGCATGTGGAAGGCAATGTCTTGGCCTCGCTGGACAGGGCGGTCAGCAGTAAGATGCATATTACTGCTGACTCATGGTCCAGCAGGCATGGACAGGGACGTTACCTATCTTTCATGGCGCATTGGGTGACTCAGCTGGCAGCTGGGAAGGATGCAAGACAAGGTGCAGTAGTGTTGCAGGTTGTTCTGCCACCACGCCTCCAAAATGCTACTACTGGTGATTCTGACACACCTCTCTCCTCCACCCCCTCCTCTTCTTCTTCCTCCATGGCCTCTTCCTGTGCTTTGTCCTCGGAACCAGCGGAGCTCCGTAGGCGTTCAAGGGGCTATGCAAGTACGCAGGCAAAGAGATGCCATGCGGTGCTTGAGCTGGTGTGCGTGGGGGACAGGAGCCACACTGGGGCAGAGATTCTGTCAGCTCTGCAGGGGCAGGCTCAGAGGTGGTTGACGCCACGCCAGCTTAAGCCAGGAATGGTGGTTTCTGACAATGGCACCAACCTCCTCTCCGCCCTCCGATAGGGACACCTGACCTATGTGCCCTGTTTGGCTCACATCCTTAACTTGGTGGTGCTGCGGTTCTTGGGCAGGTACCCGGGCTTACAGGATGTCCTGAGGCAGGCCAGGAAAGTTTGTGTGCATTTCCGGCGGTCATATGATGCCAGTGCTTGGCTGGCTGACCCGCAAAAGGAATTTAACCTGCCCAAGAACTGCCTAATCTGTGACATGCCCACCAGGTGGAACTCAACGTTGGCCATGCTGCAGTGGCTGCACACGCAGCAGAGGGCCATCAATGAGTATATGTACCAATATGGCACCAGGACAGGGTCAGGGGAGCTTGTTTTTTTTTGCCACGCCAGTGGGTCATGGTCAGGGATGCATGCACTGTCCTGGCACCATTTGAGGAGGCCACAAGGATGGTGAGCAGTGACAGTGTATGCATCAGTGACACTGTCCCTCTTGTCCACCTGTTGGAGCACACGCTGCGTAGAATAATGGACAGGGAACTTGAGGCAGAACAGAGGGAGGAAGAGGAGGACTTCCTTACCTCTTAAGGCCCCATTTATCCAGACAGTGTTCCTGCTGGCCCACCTATCACACAGGAAGAGGAGAAGGAGGAGGAGGATTGTGTCAGCATGGAGGTGGAGCCTAGCACTCAGCATCAGCAGCAGTCTTCAAGTGATCAATTACAGTCTCAAGACACCCATGGACTTGTACGTGGCTGGGAGGAGGTGGCTGCGGATCATGTCGTCCTGAGTGACCCAGAGGACCCCCGGACCAAATGCCTCAGCAAACCTAAGCTGTATGGCCTCCCTGATACTGCAAAGCCTGCGGAAGGATCCTCGTATTCATGCTATCAAGGAGAGAGATCATTACTGGCTGGCAACCCTCCTTGAGCCACGTTACCAGCTTAAGGTTGCGGACCTTATCTTGTCGTCGCAGAGGGAGCAGAGGATGAAACATCTTCGGGAGGCCTTGCAGAAAGGTCTGTGTAATGCTTTCCCAGAGACTGGGAGGTTACAAATTCCTGGTCCTGGACAATGTGTTGCTCAGTCAAAGAAGGAGCGGTGGGGAAGGTGGCCGTCTGACCGATGCGTTCAGACAATTTTTTAGTACGCAGCCCCAAGGTATGATCGGTTCCAGCAACCATCGCCAGCGTCTGGTTTACATGGTGCAGGTATACCTAGGGGCAAGATCAGACTTGGACACCTTTCCCACCGAAAATCCTCTGGGTTACTGGGTCTTGAGGATGGATCACTGGCCAAAGCTTGCACAGTATGCAATTAATCTACTGGCCTGTCCTGCATCCAGCGTTCTTTCGGAATGCACTTTCAGTGCTGCTGGAGGCTTTGTAACTGATCACAGGGTGCGCCTGTCCACTGACTCAGTCGATCGACTGACCTTCATAAAAATGAATCAGTCTTGGATCACCACCAGCTACCAAGCACCTGATGCTGATGTAACCGAATTTTTTTTTTAAATGTCAGATCCCTTCAAGACTGCCTATGCTGATGCTGAGTGACTATTCTGTTATGCTGAGTGACTATCCATTTCCTCCTCAATGATCATGCTGATAGCTTGTAAGAACATTTTTGGTTCTGTGCACCGCCACCAGTGGCTAAGGCCCAATTTTTCAGCCCCTGTTTAACAGGGGCGTGTAATTACAATTTTTGATGCAATACTTTGCAGCAGGGCTCATTCCTGCGCTCCAACTAGAGTATCTGTGAGGGGTTGCAGTGTTGTGGCACCAGCACCAGTGCCTAAGGCCCAATTTTTCAGCCCCTGTTTAACAGGGGTGTGTAATTACAATTTTTGATGCAATACTTTGCAGCAGGGCTCATTCCTGCGCTCCAACTACAGCATCTGTGAGGGGTTGCAGTGTTGTGGCACCAGTGCCTAAGGCCCAATTTTTATGCCCCTGTTCAACAGGGGCATGTAATTACAATTCTTGATCTAATATTTCAAAGCTGGGCCCATTCCTGCACCCACCAAGAGTAACTGTGAGGACTTACAGTGTTGTGGCACCACCACCACAACCAAAGGCCCAATTTTTCCTACCACTGTTCAACAATGGCATGTAATTACAATTCTTGATATAATAGTTCACAGCAGGGCGTTCCAGCGCCCACCAAGAGTAACTGTGAGGGCTTACAGTGTTGTGGCAACACCAACACCTAAGGGCCAAATTTCTACACTTTAAAAATGTACCAGTACAAAATTACAAACAGATTCTACGTAACAACAAACCTACAGTGCCTGTCTTGTTTGCATCGCCTGTATACTGCTGTTCAGAGTATATAGGGCCTGGGGGCCCCACGCCTTTCCTTTTTTTAAATTGGGTGCGGGATTCCCCTTAATTTCCATACAAGACCCAAAGGGGCTGGTAATGGGCTGGGGTAGGGGGATGATGGGGTAGCCATGCCATTTTTCTCAATGATTTTCATCCATATTGCCGGGACCAGACATTACATTAAAGCCGCAAGCAGTTTTAAAAGACTTTTTTTCCTTCAGAAATGTCATTTTGTGCATGGACAGTTCTAAGCACGGGAAACACGCGATAATTCACATTCATACTATAGACACCCCCAGGTATGATATTTAAAGGAATGTTTCACATTTTTTTTCACCTTATGCATCATAATCACTGCTCCCGAAAAAACGGCTGTTTTTAAAACAAATTTTTGCATTGATACATGTCCCCTGGGGCAGGACCCAGGTCCCCAAACCCTTTTTTGGACAATAACTTTCATATTAGCCTTTAAAATTAGCACTTTTGATTCCGAACGTTCGAGTCCCATAGACTTTAACGGGGTTCGATAGTTCGCCGGAACTTTCGGTCTGTTCGCAGGTTCTAACTTTGATCAACAGCAACAGGAGCCAATTGTGTCTCATTAGGGTGAGGCCCGGACAGCGGAGGCACTCGTAGACATTGCTGGATCAAGAGGGGCTCAGGTAAGTATTAGGGGGACTGAGGGGGCTGCTGTACACAGAAGGCTTTTTATCTTAATGCATAGAGTGCATTAAGATAAAAAAAAAAAAAAACTTCTACCTTTACAACCCCTTTAATTTCAAAATGTATGGGTTTCTCGCTTCTTTAAACTTACATGTATCTCAGAAGAACATGGTAGCTAGCACAAGGTATTATTCTATCTATGTTCTGTAATTGTTTATTTTCTTAGTTAGGCATATCAAGTATATTTTAAACCTTGGGTAGGCAGTAGGATTCCTTTATTTGTTTTATTAAGTAATCCCAAAATTGTTAAAAAGATGTGCGGAATACTATTTTTAAAATAAAGGGTGTCCCTTGTTATCTTCAGATGACAAATGTTTTTCTATGTAGACTTCATTGCAATCAATTATATTGGAGTCCCCCCTTTGCCAATGGGCTCAGGACAAAAGCCTCAGTTGATTCTCTTTGAAGAAGCCCCCAATTTGAAATGGTAATATATATATTAGAATTCATATGTAAATATATTTGTCCAGAATGTTACATTTCAAACTGACACTGGCAATTTTCTTTTAAAGAATACCAGGTCATCACTTGGAAATTCCCAGCCATGCCAAACCTTTTTTTAAGCTTTAGTACCATTTAGACATACAAGTACCCAAAATTGCATCCTCTCCTGTTGCCCTTCCTGAGCTTATGTGGAGCTATCTTCTGGTCTTTGATATGTACTCCCCATACCCCATACTTCTGTGCCCCTCCCCCAATGATTGTTCATTGCAACACCAATGAAATATTCAAACCAATCTCTGCAAAATCAACCTCTCACTGCTTCTGAAGTAAGTGAAGAAAATATTCTGACTTAAAGAATAACTATTGTAAACACAAATTGCACAAAATTGTATAACATGTTGCTATAATAGGAGGACCAAACCACACAATACCCAGGGAGAAGGACTTAGCCCAGGAAGTAAATGGAATGCATGCACAATCAGAATGGCAGGAAGTTAAACTCTGCAATAAAATCCGCTAAATTCCTTACAATACATGTAACTGACCTGAGAAGGCTTGTTCATTTTTAATGTAAACCTGCAGCCAAGTAGACAGCTCAAACCACAAATTGAAAAAAATTATAAGCAGAGAAATGATCATGTGAAAACAATCAGTAGATCCAAAGATACCACTATAGTTGTACATAAATCTCTTTTTCTGCCAATGTTAAACCTTAGCGCACCTTCTTCCACCCCCTGAACCTTACTTTTGCTTCATGAAAGCGCTGACCAATGAAATTGGTAGTAAACACTTCTTGAACACTTGTACCTACAGGTAAGTTTATAATAAAGCTTACCTGTAGGTACAGCAGTGGTGTATTTAGGTTTTGTGCTGCCCTAGGCCTGTCCAAACTCGTGCACCCCCTAATTTAAATATGACCCCACCCCTTACTGTCAAGACCACACCCCTTTCTGTTTAAGACCCGCCCTGAAACTGGGGACACTAGTTCTTTGGGCCTGGGGGGGGGGCATTGGATTCCCTTAATTTGCATAGATTTCCTCTCACCTCCTGTTTGGCTATGGGGCAGGAAGTGAAGGGAAATCTCTGCAATGGGACAGGGATGGTAAAAAATATACTGAAGGGGCTATTACCCCCCTTACTCTATCCAAAATGAAAAAAAGTGTTGCCTATAGTTCTACTTTAAGCACATATTTCTGTTAATTTTATGGAGAGGACTAAGAAGATATAACCATGCCAATGGTGCAGCAGAAAACATATAGCACAGTGAGGAAGGTTTGTGGTCCAGGATGATAGGACAGTCAAAATTAGAAGCAGCTTGCGTTGCGCTAACAGTGTAGTACAAGCCGGCGGGGACTCTTACCGTGCTGCCCCCCTGCAAAGTGCTGCCCTAGGCCTGGGCCTTGTTGGCCTAGGCCAGGATACAGCGTTGAGGTACAGGGAATATCTCCTAAACATACACAGGATTCTGCAACTGGTGATGTCACCGGCGCATGCACTCTGAAGGGAGGACATATTTATGCCCTCCCTTCAGAGCCTTGTGCACATGCATGGGAGTGAAGTCGTTGTGGCTCAGCCATTCAAATGGCCAGAGCCCGCAAACCTGGAAGGAAGACAAGATGAAGACGGAAGCCCTGTCAGCTGTGACAGTGCACTGCTGGAGGATTAATTTTAAGATAAGTCCTTCATGACGAGCTAGGATGCTCAGATCATACAGGAAAAAGGAGATTTTACAGCATCTTCAGCTTTACGTTAAGCATAGTAGCTCCAAAAATAAAGCTCAACAATCTACACAGTGTGCATCTATAAACAAAATAACCTAAATAAAATAAATATTGGGTGTGCCCACCATTTGCCTTAAAACAGCATAACGTTTCCAAGGAGGTACACTTTCACACAGTTAAGAATTTTGCAGGCATATGGTCCAGTGCATGATTAAACAATTATTAAACAATTATACCAAACATGTACTCTATTAACCCCTAGGTAACCACTGTGACGGGTGATGAATCCATAAAAATCTCTCACAAAGAAATCTTGGTTTCCAGATGTGCTTTCCAAGTTCTTCCGCAGAGCACAAAAGAAAGGGCAACACTGAGGACCAAAAATAGAATGTTTGGCTAAGGGAAAAATGCAGCATATGACCCCAGGCGAGAGAGACTGCTGTTTCCTGGTTCCTTCCTTCTTCCTTAACTTCTTCCATCTTTTCCTCCCTCTCCCCCATCTCCCTGCCCCTTCCCCCTACCTCCCCTATTCCCCTCCCATACCCATTATGAAGTTTGGCCTCTCTGAAGACCCCGGTCTTCTTTATTTTATTTTTTCATATTAAATATACTGTAGTTGCTTTCTTATACTGCATTTCATTTGTACGTGTTGGAGGCTCTCACCTGCCACCTCTTTCTGAGACTCATGTTTTTTGTCGCCTGATTTGCAGATTGTCATTTCTTTGGTTCTCATTGATGCTGTGCAGATCGTCTTGCATTACCACCGATTTTTAAAAGTCTGTCAATTTTTGAGACCTTTTTATGCACTATTTTTGCACATGTTCGGAAACTTTTTGTAAACTAAAAGAATTACAAAAATAAAAAATAATTAACATATCATGCTATTTTCCTTCACAATCAAAAGATGTCCAGTGGCACCATCAGCTCAGATTTGAAAGAAACCAACAAGTACACCTATCCACACTGTGGAGAAGTTTAGTCAGAAGTGGTCTTTATAGCAGATATACTGCTAAAAAGTGCTAAATATGTAAGAAAAAAAATATAATTGTGGGAATAGCAACTGTATAAAAGATATCCAAAATTCACATATATTACACTAAAAAAAGGTGAATGAAAACATCCAGTGTCCACGATCTCTTCCAGTGTCCTCTTAAAGGAGTGGATTGTTATTTGAGATTTAAATTTGCACTTTGAGAGGTGAATCACCTACCTGAAAAAGGTGAAGGACACTGGGTGTTTTCATTCACCTTTTTTGAAAAAGCATTTTTCTTTTAACTTTTGACTTATTGCGCTTTATAGTAGACAATATCAAAGTGGTTCTTTTTTTTTTATAAGCTATAATAATTTTGGACACATTGTTTGTGGACTTTGGAGTTTGGATATTGTTTATATAGTTGCTATTATTTTATTTTTGTTATTGAGCACTTGATATTTAGAGCGTGGTCATACACCCTATTGATTTGGAACACTCCACAGTGAGTATAATGACTGCAACTGAGAAATTTTGATCACATCTTTGGCGTTCACGTTTATACTGCTAAAAATTCATCCAAATTTGAAACATTAGGCTGTAAAAGAAGTAATTTTGTTTTGTTTTCCAAAGGCCTAGAGAGCAGCATAAGAATAAATGTCTGCAGGCAGCAGTGAAGTGAGCTTGGAATTTGGTCAGGATAAGTTATAAGGGCAGACATATACTTATTCATCATGCAATATAATAAGAAAGTTATCTGATCAGTCCCAAATGTATCCTGCAACAGGACAATGACCCCAAATGTATAGCCAAAAGAGGACAGAAGTTATGTGATTACTTATATATATAAAAAAGTATTTTTAATCTATTTTAAACAAGATATGGGTTTTTCATATATTTAAGTCTGCCATGGCCATATTTGATCAATTATGTCACCACTATGCCCACCTTCTTTTTTATATAGCTGGTGACAGTTCAAGGAGTTGTCATTTGTCAGTGTGCATCATGGTTGATGATGGATTTACAATGAGGGATTTTTTGGGGGATATAAATTTTTTAATGAAGAATGTGTCAAATATTTGGGTGTCTATATTTCTAGGTGACTTTTTTGTGAATGAGTAGCAGTATTGTGTACCCCATATTCATTCACATGGGGGACTAGTATCTGGGGAATCTTATTATTAAAGGAGGGTTCCAGATTCCAATAAACCCCCACAGCCAATAGGCAAGGGTTGTGGGGATGAGTCCCTTGTCCTCATCAATATTGGGACAAGGTGCTTTGTCCCCCTGGCAAGGAAACCCCCTCCCATGTTGAGGGCATGTGGCCTGGTATATTTCAGCAGGGGGGCTGCGGGCTCACCTCTCCCTTTACTAGCAAGCCAAGCTACATGCGTTGATTAAGAGTCTGGTAAAAAAAAAATAAGGTGATGTCACACATTAAGATGATGTTACAAATTGATAAAAACAACCCCCTTCCTTCAGTTCCTGGTCTGGGTGGCTCCACAATAACATACCTACAGACACCTTTCAATATCTCTTTAGTCCTTGTTGTTTTACAGATTTTGGCCTATTCAAGCAGCTTACATTCCCTCTTGCCTTTGCGTAATTTTTTTCACAGGTGTATTTGATTTAATACACTGTAATTTCTATTGTAGAAAACACACTTACCTTGTCAGTGTCTGAGCAGTTTTGACTATTCTACCTGCTTCCTATGTATGCAGAAACGCACAGGACACCAGACTGAAAACTTCAGCCGCATATGTGAACCCAGTCTAAAAGAATTTTTGGCCATACAGATATGTGCATATAAGAACACATACCCAATTTTGTTAAGGTAGATATAAACCCAATCACTAAAATCTCATAAAGTCAAGACTTTACGGAACCAGTGATTAGGATGGCTATCAAAACTATCCACCCCTCTAAGGCACCAGGGCCAGATGGCTTCTCCGGCCATTACTATAGAAAGTACCAAGAACTTCTTGCCCCCCACTTATTTTCTTATTTTAATGACCTGAGACGGGGTAATAAAATCCCCAATCATGAGAATGCAGCTTACCTAAATGTAATACCGAAACCAGGGAAGGATCATAGGGACTGTGCCAATTTGCCACCCGATTTCCTTAATTAACACAGACTTAAAAATATTAACTAAAGTACTGGCCCTTAGATTAAACACTTTCCTCTCACACTATATTCACCCAGACCGGGCTGGTTTTGTTCCAAACCGACAGGCATCAGACCAAACCCGCGGGATAATAGACCTAATTTCAGCGGTCAAGTCTGATTGGGACGGTAAGGGACCTAGAAGGGGAATGCTGCTCTCGTTGGACATCCAGAAAGCATTCAATTCCCTCTCCTGGGATTATTTGTTTGACGTATTAAGTCGCTTTGGATTTTAGAGAATGCTTTCTGGCCCTCCTTCGGATGATGTATGACACACCGTCTGCTTCATTGATGCTTAGAGGGTACTCATCCCAACCCCTTGCTATTAGGAGGGGAACTAGGCAGGGTTGCCTGTTTTCCCCGTTGTTATTCGCTCTAGCGATAGAGCCCCTGGCTATTAGAATTCGCACATGCCAGGATATCCGGGGGATCGCCTGTGGAGACTTTGAACATAAATGCCTACTGTTTGCCGATGACCTACTGCTGACTCTGTCATCACTGATCACTTCCCTCCCTAATTTATATGCAATCTTAAAACCATTCTCCGATATCTCCGGGCTAAAAATTAGCTATAGAAAATCCAGGGCACTGAATCTCTCCTTGCAGAGTTCCACCCAGAAAACGGTAGAAAAGTCCTACAAATTTCTATGGGAACCGGAGGCTCTTCCATATCTGGGGATACATTTGACCTCATCAATTCAAACGCTCTATAAAATAAATTACTGTGCACTGTTCAAGTGGTTGACTGAGGACCTAGCTAGGTGGCAGATTCACCCCCCATCGTGGTTCAGCAGACTACACTTGATAAAAATGAATGTGTTACCGAGGGTACTATATTTATTTTGCACCATTCCTGTGATGGCGGCTTGAAATGATCTCCAAACATTTCAAAATAAAATCCTCCAGTTTATCTGGGGAGATAAGAGGCCTAGGGTGAACAAAGGTACAATGTACACTCCAAAACAGAAATGGGGACTTGGCCTGCCTGACCTACAGAAATACTTCTACGCGGCTCAGTTGGCCCAACTCGCTAGGTTTCACTCCCAACAACCCCAAGCAATATGGGTGACTATGGAATCTTATTCCTGTCATCCTGAACCAATCTCTCACATTATGTGGCTCCCAATGAAAAAGAGACAGATTTATATTATGTCCTACTCTTTCCTTCTCGCTAGAAATATGGGACAGACTCTCAAGGACTCAGAAATTCAAATCACCCCACAATCCATTGGCACCTCTATTGAAAAATAGAGAGTTCACCCCGGGCCTCACTCCCCTAGCGTTTGAATGGTGGACCAACAAGGGCCTAATACGAATAGCCGATCTATGTGACCACAAAGGTATGCTATAGGAACGATCCCTGATAGACAAATTTCAAATGCCACCCGCCGAACACTATAGATATACTCAAATACACCATTATGTACAAACTGTAGCCCGTAAGGGTGATTTAGTGACATTGACTCCCATGGAACATTTCTGCAGTCATTATGATAAAATCAGAGGTCACATATCTGCTATATATACAATTTTGATGTATGTCTCGACTAAACTGAACTACATGATCCAATGGGAACAAGATTTTCAGGAAACCCTTGACCTTGAGGAATGGCATGCGATATCAGAGACAGCATCTCGCTCGCTTATCAATACCTCTATTATAGAGGCTAACTATAAGGTTTTATTGAAATGGTATATGGTACCGGCCAGACTGGCCACCTTTGTACCCGGAGCCACCTCTAGGTGCTTTAAAGGATGCGGCCAAGTGGGATCCACCTATCATGTGTGGTGGACATGCCCCAAGGTCAGGAGATTTTGGATCAGGGTCTACAATTTTATATATACCCTTACCCAGATTAACCTGACGAAATCAGCAAACCATACACTCTTGGGTGGCAGGGTAGTGGAAACCTCCAGATTCCAAAGGCGGCTTCTCACATTCATATTTATTTCAGCGAAAATAACTATAGAAAGGAATTGGAGGTCCACTGCCCTGCCATTTGATCAGCTTAAATATAAAATGTCGTGGCTTATGTTAAATGAATGGTTAACAGCAATAGTACAAGATAAGATGAAGTTGTTTCATAAAGTTTGCGATCCATGGATTAGATACCTGACAAACAACCCCAGGACGCTCACAAACTAGACCTATTCTCGTGAGATGGGTATCCGGCCACAAAGCCGTAGTCGCCCCCCCCCCAACTTTTCCTTCTCTGCTCTCTCCTCTACACTTTTCACCCCCCCTCTTTTAAAATGATCAATTATTGAGTTTCAATGTTTGTTTTATTGGTAATGTTGTTTTTTGCACTCACCCTCAGTGGATTATTGTCTACTTAGGCTATGGAGGGAGATGCCCACGCAACTGGAGGAACCAGACTCCCCCGATAGTCGGATGGGGAGCTGGTTCTTCTCAGCGGGTGAAACATATGCTTAGGCCTAGCATTGGGAACATGCTTTAGGTCATAAACACAGTGGTACTGTGTACAGTTTAAGATTCTTAGTTGTGAAAGGTATACATACCACACTTATTTGAGCAAATGTGTTAAAGTCTACATCAAGAGGTGATTATGGTCCATGTATGCTAAACGAGGAGGATTCCTCAAGTATATTAGAATACTCAATGTATGACTCCCTGAATACGTTGTATACTGCACAATGAAAAGTTGAGATCTTTGTACCTTGTATTGAAAGACTTTAATAAAAAAATATTGAAACATAAAATCTCATAAAGTCTAAATTAAGTTTAAAGGGGTTGTAAAGGTACATGTTTTTTCACCTTAATGCATCCAATGCATTAGGGGGAAAAAACATCCACAATACCGCCCCCCCCCCCGAGCCCCCGTTTTACTTACCTGGCCCCTCGAAAGTCCCTCGCTCATCCCCGTCATCCTCCTAGGTTCTCAGCCTGGCCGCCGATTGGCTACACTGGATGGATTGAAAGCAGCGCAGCCATTGGCTGGCGCTGCTGTCAATCACATCCAATGACGCGGCGCGCCGGGGGACGGGTCCGAGTGATACAGTCGGCGGCTATGGCCACTGCTGTATCACGGGAGCGCGCCCGCAATAACTCCACACCATGTGAGCTTGCTTGCATAAAGGTGTGGAGTCCTTGCGGGGAGGAGCCAAGACAGCCGCCGAGGGACCCCAGAAGACCAGGATCGGGGCCACTGTGTGCAAAACGAGCTGCACAGTGGAGGTAAGTATAACATGTTTGTTATTTTTTTTCAAAAAAAAGGGAAGCTTTAGTGTCCCTTTAACTAATTAAAAAATATATATAATAGCTGGAAATATTGAATTAAATGTCATTATTTGTACACTTTGTGTTATGAGATGAAAACCCTCTGCTCCTGTCATCTAAAATTCCTTGCCTGCAATTTACCCTGTCAAATTATCTCTCAAAGTAAACTATGAGCTTCTGTGCTCTTAAACATTGCTCAGGGATAATCCTCTGTTGTCACAATTTAAAACAAAAAAGGCCTGTGAAACAATTCAATTTCAAACAGCAAAATATAAAGAATATGCTCTGTAAAAAAAAACACATGCAGTCTGGTAATCACTGTAAAGCGTCTGAATGGCTTAACCACTTCCCGCCCGGCCTATAAAAGAATGACGGCCGGGCGGTGGTTGCGTTATCCTGACTGGACATCAGACTGACAAACCTCTACACCGATCTTGGAGGCTCTTTACCACATGATCAGCCGTGTCCAATCACGGCTGATCACAATGTAAACAGGAAGAGCCATTGATCGGCTTTTCCTCACTCGCGTCTGACATGCGAGTAGAGGAGAGCCGATCGGCTGCTCTCCTGACGGGGGGTCTGTGCTGATTGTTTATCCCCTCCCAGGACCACCAGTATGCCGGAATGGACCACCAGGGATGGCCAGCCCACTGGACCACCAGGTATGCCACCTAGACCAACAGGGAAAGGCCTATCTGTACCCAGTCAGCTGCCAATTAATGCCCAGGCAGCTGCCAATCAATGCCCATCCACAATTCCTTCCAGTGCCACAAGGCATGCCTATCAGTGCCATCTATCAGTGACGCATATCAGTGCCCATCAGTGCCACGTATCAGTGCCCAGCAGTGCTGCCTATCAGTGCCCAGCAGTACCACCTATCACTATCCCCTATCAGAGGGGTCTGTCTCTATGTGAGAAGTGATCTCGAAGCGAGTGTGAAAGAGGACCTGGTGGATGGAGAGTGTGATGAGTCTGAAGCATTATGGGTGGAACTGCATACAGTTGTGCGTAGTTCAAAGTTAATCATTGGAGTTTGTTATAGACCACCCAATGTTAATGAGGAGGTAGAGACTCAGCTCTTTGCACAGTTGGAAAGGGCTGCAAGGGCTGGGATGGTGATAATGGGGGATTTTAGCTACCCAGAAATTGACTGGAGTAATGGCACTGCTGGGACAGTTAAGGGGCAACATTTTATGGTGCAGTTTATTGAGGCCCCAACTAAGAATGATGCTCTGTTGGACCTGGTAATCTCAAACCATGTAGAGCGTATTACTAATGTTCAGATAAAGGAACACCTGGGTAGCAGTGACCATAACATGATTTAATTTGATGTTAGCTGTAAGCAAAAATCACATACGGGAAAGATAAAAACACTTAATTTCAAGGGCAAATTTTCCAAGGATGAGGGCTGCTCTCCAGGACTTAGACTGGTAGAGAATATTGGCATCAATTGGCACAGAACAGAAATGGGAATTCTTCAAAAAGACTGTTTGTGAACTTGCAAAGTATATTCCCTTGGGCAATAAGTTTAAAAGGCTAAAAATAAATCAAACCTATGTGGCTCACGGCCAAAGTTAAAAAACTATAAACTATAAGAAAATAACTTTAAAAATATATAAAAATGAAGGAACACTAGTGTCATTTAAATGTTACAAAGAATATAGCAGGTTATGCAAAAAGGAAATCAAATATGCAAAAACGAACGACAGATTGCAAAAGATAGTAGGACAAACCCCAAAAAATTCTTCAAATATATTAATAGTAAAAAGGTCAAGTCTGAGCATGTAGGCCCTTTACAAAATAATTTAGAGTGGGTGACTGGGGACAAAGAGAAGGCTAATTTATTAAATACTTTCTTCAGCTCTGTGTATACAAAGGAGCATGGGAAGCTCATGTCCAAAATGGGGGTGGTAGTGACACAGCCCCAAATGATCCACAATGGCTCAAAAGTGATATGTTCCAGAAATATTTCGACAGAATAAAGGTGGATAAAGCACCTGGACCAGATGGCATACTAAAGAATTGAGCTCTGTATTTTCAAAGACATTGTATCTAATTTTTAGGGACTCATTAATGACAGGAATAGTACCACTGGATTGGAGCAGGGCCAATGTGGTGCCTATATTTAAAAAGGGAACAAAGTCTTTACCAAGTAACTATAGACCTGTTAGTTTAACTTGTATAGTTGGGAAGATACTGGAGAGATTAATAAAAGACCACATAGATGAGTTCTTGCTGGAAAAAAATATTATAAGCAACAGACAGCATGGATTCATGAAAGACAGAAGCTGTCAGACAAACCTGATTTCTTTTTATGAAGAGGTAAGTAAAACCTTGGATGGCGGTGGACGTGGTATACTTGGATTTTGCAAAAGCGTTCGATACAGTTCCGCACACATGGCTCATGTGTAAGGTAAAGTCTACAGGATTGGAAATATCAGTTTGTAAATGGATAGAAAACTGGCTAAAAGACAGAATTCAGAGAGTAGTGGTTAATGATTCTTACTCTGAATGGTCTAAGGTTATCAGTGGTGTACCCCAAGGTTCAGTGTTGGGACCCTTACTTTTTAATATCTTTATAAATGATATTGGGTCTGGGATCAAAAGTAACATTTCTGTCTTTGCAGATGACACCAAGCTATGCAGTGGTATAACGTCCTTACAGGATGTCTCCAATTTACAAGCCGACCCCAATGCTCTGTCTAATTGGGCGACTATTTGGCAAATGAGGTTTAATGTTGATAAATGTAAAGTTATGCACTTGGGGGCTAAGAATATGCATGCATCATACATACTAGGGGGAGTACAACTGTGGGATCCGTAGTGGAGAAGGATCTGGGGGTTTTGGTAGATCATAAGCTCAATAATAGCATGCAATGCCAAGCTGTGGTGTTCAAAGCGAGCAAAGTCCTTTTTTGTATTAAGAGAGGTATGGACTCCAGAGAGAGAGAGATATAATTTTGCCCCTGTACAAATCATTAGTAAGACCTCATCTGGAATATGCAGTTCTCAAAAAAGATATTGGGGAACTGGAGAAAGTGCAGAGAAGGGCAACCAAACTGATACGAGGCATGGAGGAGCTCAGCTATGAGGAAAGATTAGAGGAACTGAATTTATTCACTCTTGAGAAGAGGAGATTAAGGGGGGATATGATCAATGTATAAATACATAAGGGGTAGGGTTAAGCGGACACCTGGATGTTCGGGTTCGACGGAACTTCAGAAAACAGTTCGAGTTCGGGACCCGAACTTGACCCGAACTTGACCCCGAACCCAAACCCCATTGAAGTCAATGGGGACCCGAACTTTTGAGAACTAAAATGGCTCTAAAAAAGTAATGGAAAGGGCTAGAGGGCAAATGGCAGCAAAATGTTGTTAAGAGCATGGCAAGTGCTCTGCAAACAAATGTGGATAGGGAAATATTAACTTAAAATAACATAAAATACATAAAAATAAAAAATAATAATATTGACGAGGTCCATATGGAGTAGGAGGTTCAGGTGGCGGTGGATGTGGCGGTGTAGGTGGAAGCGGCGGTGGAGGAGGACGAAGTAGCCAACACTGTTTTTTTTTTTGTTTGTTTTTTTTAATTAGGGTACACCCCCAAAAAAGTGAGAAAGATCAAAAATACAACAATGGCTGGGTAAGGCAGGTATACATGTCTATTCTGTACAAGGTACGGACAAGTCCTGTGGGATCCATGCCTGGTTCATTTTAATGAACGTGAGCTTGTCAACATTGGCTCTGGACAGGCGGCTGCGCTTGTCTGGGATAACGCCCCCTGCCGTGCTAAATACACGTTCAGATAATACACTGGCTGCAGGGCAGGCCAGCACCTCCAAGGCGTAAAGGGCAAGCTCAGGCCATGTGTTCAATTTGGAGACCCAGAAGTTGAAGGGGGCAGACCCGTCATTCAGTACATGTAGGCGTGTGCACACATACTGCTCCACCATGTTGGTGAAATGCTGCCTCCTGCTAAGATGTTCCATATCAGCTGGTGGTGCTGGTTGTTGTGGCGTGCTGACAAAGCTTTTCCATATTTCGGCCATGCTAACCCTGCCTTCTGAGGTGCTGGCGGTGCCCCAGCTGCGTTGGTGACCTCTTCCTCCTCCTCTGCCTTTGCCTTGTGCTTCCACTGTGCCCCCACTGTC
This sequence comes from Rana muscosa, assembly GCA_029206835.1. Lineage (NCBI taxonomy): Eukaryota > Metazoa > Chordata > Amphibia > Anura > Ranidae > Rana > Rana muscosa. Next base: position 798,300,845 of record CM055117.1, on the reverse strand, counting down.
AGGTGGAATGCCACCAGCAGCGCGTCTACCATTGTGCGCTTGTACTCGCGCATCTTACAATCACGCTCCAGTGAGGGAATTAAGGATGGTACGTTGTCCTTGTAACGGGGATCCAGCAGCGTGGCCACCCAGTAATCAGCACCTGTTAGAATGTGGGCAACTCGGCAGTCATTGCGGAGACACTGCAGCATGTAATCGCTCATGTGTGCCAGGCTGCCCAGGGGCAATGAAAAGCTGTCCTCTGTGGGAGGTGTATCGTCTGTGTCTTCTGTATCCCCCCAGCCACGTACCAGTGATGGCCATGAGCTGGTCTGGGTGCCACCCTGCTGTGAACATGGTTCCTCCTCCTCCATCTCCTCCTCCTCATCCTCCACCTCGTCATCCTCCAGAACTGTGCCCTTGCTGGACAATTGTGTACCTGGCGTTTGTTGGTGCAGGAACCCACCCTCTGAGCCATTTGTGAATGACTGCCCTGAAAGCCTTGGAAATGATCCCTCTTCCTCCTCCTCCTGTGCCACATCCTCTTCCATCATCGCCCGAAGCATTTTTTCAAGGAGGCATAGAACTAGGATAGTAACGCTGAGAATGGCGTCATCGGCACTGGCAATGTTGGTAGAGTACTCGAAACAGCGCAACAAGGCACACAGGTCTCGCATGGAGGCCCAGTTATTGGTGGTGAAGTGGTGCTGTTCCGCAGAGCGACTCACGCATGCGTGCTGCAGCTGAAACTCCACTATTGCCTGCTGCTGCTCGCACAGTCTGGCCAGCATGTGCAAGGTGGAGTTCCACCTTGTGGGCACGTTACATATAAGGCGGTGAGCAGGAAGGCCGAAGTTACGCTGCAGCACTGACAGGCGAGCAGCAGCAGGGTGAGAACACCGAAAGTGCGCACAGACGGCCCACACTTTCTGCAGCAGCTCTGGCATATCGGGGGAATTTTTAAGGAACCCCTGCACCACCAAATTCAGCACATGCGCCAGGCAAGGGATGTGCGTCACACCAGCTAGGCCCAGAGCTGCTACGAGATTTCGCCCATTATCGCACACCACCAGGCCAGGCTTGAGGCTTACTGCCACCAACCACTCATGTTGTTCCATGTCCCTCCACAAGTCCTGCGCGGGGTGGCGTTTTTCCCCCAAACAGGAAAGTTTTAAAACTGCCTGCTGTCGTTTACCCCTGGCTGTGCTGAAGCTGGTGGTGAAGGTGTTACACTGACCGGATGAGGAGGCGGTAGAGGATGAGGAAGGGGAGTAGGAGGAGTTAGCAACAGTAGGCAAACTGAAGCGCCCTGCAATCCTCGGTGGTGGAAGGACATGCGCCAAACTGCTATCCGCCTCAGGCCCAGCCGCCACTGCATTTACCCAGTGTGCTGTTAGGGAGATATAACGTCCCTGACCGTGCTTACTGGTCCACGTATCCGTAGTTAGGTGGACTTTGCCACAGATGGCGTCGCGCAGTGCACATCTGATTTTGTCCCCCACTTGGTTGTGCAGGGAAGGGATGGCTCGCCTGGAAAAGTAGTGTCGGCTGGGCATGACGTACTGTGGGACAGCCAATGCCATCAGGCTTTTAAAACTCTGTGTCTCCACCAGACAGAATGACAGCATTTCAAAGGCCAGGAATTTTGCAATGCTGGCATTCAGGGCCAGGGATCGCGGGTGGGTAGGGGGGTACTTCCTCTTCTGCTCCAGTGTTTAGGAGATAGAGAGCTGAACGCTTCCATGGGACATTGTGGAGATGGTTGGTGACCCAGGTGGTAGTGTTGCTGGCAGATCCTCTGTTTGCGGGGTGGCAGGTGCCACTGTCACTACAGAGGTGGATGAAGAGGCTGAGACTGCAGCAGAAGAGGAAGCAGGAGGAGCCAGAGACCTTTCTTGGTTTTTGAGGTGTCTACTCCACTGCAGCTCGTGCTTTGCACTTAGATGCCTGGTCATGCAGGTTATGCTCAGGTTGAGAACGTTTATGCCTCGCTTCAGGCTCTGATTGCACAGCGTGCAAACCACTTGTGTCTTGTCATCAGCACATTGTCTGAAGAACTGCCACGCTAGGGAACTCCTTGGACCTGGCTTTGGTGTGCTCGGTCCCTTGCTGCGTTGGGCAGTAGCAGGCGTACTGTCTAGGGGACGGACGGTCCGCTTTTGCACCCTACTCCCTCTTCTGCTGTGCTGGTGGCTCTGTACAACCACCGCCTCTTCCTCCAAACTACAGAGGTCACCTACATGACGTTGATTCCATGTGGGGTCGAGGACCTCATCGTCCTCCACATCATCTTCCACCCAGTTTTCACCCCTGCCCTCCTTGTCGGTCTGCACAATTGCGAAAGCAGCAGCAGTTGGAACCTGTGTTTCTTCATCATCCGAGACGTGATGCGATGGTCCTCCCTTGTACTCATCTTGAAACATAAGTGGTTGGGCATCGGTGCACTCAATCTCTTCCACTTCTGGGGCAGGGCTAGGTGGATGGCCCTGGGAAACCCTGCTAACAGAGTCATCAAAAAGCAGAAGATACTGCTGCATGACTTGGGGCTCAGATTGATTGGCTGATTTGCAAGGGGGTGAGGTGAAAGAATGATGGACATTGGCTGCAGGTGTCAACTCTGATCTTTCAGCAGTAGACTGGGTGGGAGACAATGTGAAGGAACTGGAGGGACTATCAGCAGCCCAATCTACTATCACCTGTACTTGTCCTGGGCCTGGTCTCAACATTCGTAGAGCCGCATTAGGCCCGACCAAATACTGCTGCAGGCTCTGTCACCTACTCGCACCTGAGGAAGGTGTTTCACTTGTGTGTGTAGCTGGCACAGATCAACCACGTCCTCTCCCTGCAACAGGAGCTCCACCAGCAGCACCACGACCGGGGCCATGTCCCTTATTTGACTGTCTCCTCATATTTCTGAAATTTAGGAGCTTGCCCTAAATGGGTGTTTTTGGAATAGCAGAATAGAGAAACATTATCTAAAGGGTGTATCTCACAGGTACAGATATGCAGAAAATGCACCAAAAAATTTTTTTCTGCCCTAAATAATTTTTTTTTGGAAGAGCAGAATAGGAGAACAGTATCTAAAGCGTGTATCTCATATGTACAGATATGCAGAAAATGCACCCAAAAAAAAAATTTGGGCAGAAAACGCACCAACATTTTTTTTTCCCGAAATTGTTATTTTTTTTGAATAGCAGAATAGGAGAACAGTATCTAAAGTGTGTATCTCACACGTACAGATATGCAGAAAATGCACCCCAAAAAAAATTTTGGGCAGAAAACGCACCAAATTTTTATTTTTTTGCCCTAAATTATTATTTTTTTGAAGAGCAGAATAGGAGAAGAGTATCTAAAGTGTGTATCTCACATGTACAGATATGCAGAAAATGCAGCAAAAAATATTTTTGTGCCCTAAATTATAATTTTTTGAATAGCAGAATAGGAGAACAGTATCTAAAGTGTGTATCTCACAGAAACATATGCAGTGCTGGTGCACTGAGCTTGCATAAAATGCCCGCCGAAGCCAACCTAACTAACAGGCAGATAAAATATATATTTTCTCTGGCACTGGGCTCAGGGCAGGATAAAAATATTGTGCACTGCACCCACACAACAAAAGCAAGGTAGATCGCTGAGTAATTTGATTTCTGAATCAGGAGTCCTATCTAATTCTCTCCCTCAGAGCAGCAGCAGCAGCAACCTTTCCCTAAACTAACTGAAGCAGAGTGACATGCTGTGCTATGTGCCTCTAGCTTATAAAGAGGCTGGGTCACATGCTGCACTGGCCAATCACAGCCATGCCATTAGTAGGCATGGCTGTGATGGCTTCTAAGGGCACACAAGTTAAACGAATGTTGATTGGCTGCCTTGCCGAACACCGAGCCCGAACCCGAACATACAGTACATTGTTCGGATTCAGGTCCGGGTACCAAAAACCCAAAAGTCCGGTACGAACCCGAACTTTACAGTTCGGGTTCGCTCAACCCTAATAAGGGGTCCATATAGTGAACTTGGTGTTGAGTTATTCTGTAACGGGAGGGACCATGGAACCCAGAAGTTCTTAGAAAGTATGAGCCAGAAAATAATGGACATTAAGACTATGTCTTGGATTGCTTTAAAATGGGTCTGTAATATTAATCCACAATATTCCCCAGGATATCTGTAAAATAACTATTTACTGTTTGTTGATCCTGAACTCAACAGGTTAATTGAAAAGGGCTGATGTGTTTAACTTCAACCAACTGTCTGCCTGTTGTAATGTTAATGAATCCCGACTACCTTCTAAAGATCCCCTCTTTGTGGATTGTGATAATTAACTCTGTAATTGTGTGTATTGTAAATTAGCAGACAGACAGTCTGGGAAACGGAAAGGTCATGCATAGTATTCATTTAGGCTGTAAAGGTATTAGCTAATGAACTCACCTGTTGTCTGCTAAGAGATGTCAGAATAATGTGTATTGGGGGAACCATTGTGTGATGTTCTGGGTGGAGTTGTTCATTTGGACTACAGTATTCTTTTAGTGTATATACAGTAAGAGCCTGCTTTTCTCAATAAAGTGTCAGACCTGTTGGAAACCTAACTACAGAGCTGTGTCTTATGATTAGGGGGGAATTATCATTATGGATCTTGTTCGCCTGACTATGGAGTGTCAGTAGCTGCCTTGTGTTCGGAAAGGGAATATCCTAAACGGCGTTAACCCCTTTCATATTTGGGGTGCTGTTACATATTCACTTTACGGTCAACACAAAGGACAAGGGGGCACTCTTTACGTCTAGAGGAAAAGAGATTTCACCTCCAAATACGGAAAGGTTTCTTCACAGTAAGAGCTGTGAAAAGGTGGAATAGACTCCCTGCAGAGGTGGTTCTGGCCAGCTCTGTAGATTGCTTTAAGAAAGGCCTTTATTCTTTCCTAAATGTATATAATATAACTGGGTACTAACATTTATAGGTAAAGTTGATCTGGAGAATATCCGATTGCCTCTCGGGGGATCAGGAAGGAATTTTTTCCCCTGCTGTAGCAAAATTGGACCGTGCTCTGCTGGGGTTTTTCGCCTTCCTCTGGATCAACTGTGGGTATAGAATTGGGTATATGGGATTGTATGATATTATTAATATTATTATTAAATTTTTTATGGTTTATGAACTGGATGGACTTGTGTCTTTTTTCAACCTGACTAACGATGTAACTATTAGTGCCACTCATAAGTACCCATCAATGCAGCCTTTTAGTGCCCATCAGTGTCACCTATTAGTGCCCACCAGTGCCACCCATGAGTGCCCATCAGTGCTGCCTAACATTGTCCATCAGTGATGCATATCAGTGCCGCTTACCAGTGCCCATCAGTGCCCGTCAGTGCCACCTAATTGGTAGCACATCATGGGTGCCGCCTTTTCAGTGCCCGCCAGTGTCGCCTTATCAGTGCCCATCAGTGAAGGAGAAAACATACTTATTTACAAAATTTTATAATGGAAACAAAAGAAAAACGTAAAAAAAAAATTGGTATTTTTTTATTTGTTTAGCAAAAAAATAAAAACCGCAGAGGTGATAAAAGACCACCAAAAGAAAGCTCTATTTGTGGGAATAAAATGCAAAAAATTCTGTTTGGGTACAGTGTAGCATGACCGCACAATTATCATCTGAACAGTGACAGCGCTGAAAGCTAAAAATTGGCTTGGGTAGGAAGGGGGGTAAGTGCCTGGTATTGAAGTGGCTAACGTAGTAAAGTGGGGTGGTGATGTTAAGATCTTCACCCCCCCCCTACTCATTATCCTTACAATTGAGATCCATCCTTTTTTCAACCAACCCTTATTGTTTAGTTGGTTATATCTTTGGTGTACTTCAATTAACGGCTGTGTTGCAAGCCTTTTTTTGCAGTAAACAATACTCAATATATGAAAAAAGAAAAATCCCAGGTGACACTTACCCTGTCACTTTGTTATGTCTTTGTACTTTGCTTCTTTTACAGTAAAATCTTAAAAAAAAAAAAATCTCCATCTCGTCCAATCAGAGAATGCTTTGTATTCATTGAGAAAAGTGTTCTCTGAATTTATTGCACATGGTTTATGTCACACAGTTTCTGCATTTATTTGTACTTTTATATTCACGTACCACTAGGTGGCAGCGCACAACTACCACATATCTTAGTTCTCTGGATGGTGCCCATGCTGAACAAGCAACCCCCTGTGTTCACTATACAGCAGGGTAGACTCTCAGCACGGGACTTGAAACAGGAAAGCGAATGTACTGTATATAATAATGACAATAACCTTCATTGCATTGTTACATGTTCCCAAGGGCATTCTCACCCCAATGCTTTTTTTACACCCTCTTTCCCAATCAGAAAAGTGCAAAATGTTCTCTGGATGTCACCTGTGCTGAGCGAGTGACTCCCTGTGTTTACTATGCAGCAGATGAAGCACAGGACCCTGAAGTTAGCGGCAATGAAGCAACAGTACTTACTACATTGATTTTCAGCTTCCATAGGCATTGGCCAGGTATGGTACATAAAGACTTAGGTCCAAGCAGGATCAATGTAACTATGCAAAAATATGCAAACGTAAATCTCATCTTTAATGAATAAATAAGTGAATTTACTTGTGTAATTTTTAATGTGTCCAGAGTTTAGCTTTTACTTGCATGTAAAGAAATTGGCCATTTTATTTGGAGTAAAATTCAAGAAATTTAACTTTTAGGATAGCCCTCTCCCTCAAGAAATCGATCTTTAACCTATTTTAACCACTTGCGCCCACCCACCGTCAAATTAAGGAGGAATGGTGCGGCTCTTGTTCTGGGTGGACGTCATATAATGGCGCACCAGAACAGGCTGCTCTTGTGCGCCCACTGGGGCCCACAGAGCAGCGATTGCGGCCACGCCATGTTGCTAGGACACAGCGTGACCCCGATCTCTGTGTCCAATCAGAGCCGGTCACATGTAAATGCGAAAGTGCCGTAAATCGTCTCTCCTCGCCTCACACTGAGTGTGTGACGAGGAGAGCCGATCAGAGGCATCTCCTCGCAGGGGAGAACAGGAAAGGTAATCAGGGCACTGATCATCAATGCCCTAATTACAGGAAAGCTGCAGAAGTGCCACCAATCAGTGCCAATGAGTGCCACAATCAGTGCCCGTAAGTGCCACCAATCAGTGGCCATGGGTGCCCATCAGTGACACAAATCAATGTCCATTACTGGTGCCAGTCAGTGCCTTCTCATCAGTGCTGCCTATCAATTCCTATTAGTGCTGCCCATCAGTGCCACCCATCAGTGCTGCCTATCTGTGCTGCCTATCAGTGCCCACCAGTGCCCCCTATCAGTGCCCACCAGTGCCGCCTATCAGTGCCCACCAATGCCATCTATCAGTGCTGCCTATCAGTACTCATCAGTGTGGCATAATAGTGCCACCTATCAGTGCCCTCCAGTGCCGCCTCATCAGTGCCCATCATTGCCATCTCATCAGCGCACATCAGTGAAGGAGAAAAATTGCTTATTTACAAAATTTACTGACAGAAACTAAGAAAAAAGTTTTTTTCAAAATGTTTCGTCTTTTTTTGTTTTGTTTTTTTTGTAAAAAAATAAAAAACCCAGCAGTGATAAAATACCACCAAAAGAAAGCTCTATTTGTATGAAGAAAATTATAAAAATGTATTTTGTGCACAGTGTTGCATTATCGCGCAATTGTCACTCAAAGTGCGACAGCGTTGAAAGCTGAAAGATGGTCTGGGAAGGAAAGGGGGGGTGCCCTGTATTGAAGTGGTTAAATTACTATGTCACTTGCAGTACAATACACTTTTTTGTTTACCCTATTTGCCAACCACCTAACTGGGAATGTATGTCATGATTTTGACGATAAATACCGTTGCTATGGCAGCAGCTAGCTGCCATAATCCTGGTATCTTTGTTTTCCTTAGGTGGACAGCTTTCAGATAAAAGTGATCCCAGTGGCGGATTCGCTGCAACATCACTTTTATAGGCGGCGGGAGAGGTGTACCCCTCCCACCTCTTCCCGGTTGTTTCCGAGCTTAATGGAGCCGTTGGTAAGTCTGGAACCAATCCAATGCGATCAATGGCTAGGTAGAAAGTTGGGTAAGGGCAAGATAGCCCCCACTTATGCCTTTGGAGGACTGGAGCAACCTCCGATGCCACTTCCAGTTCTCGGGCTTAAAGACTTTATTTTTTATTTTTTAAGCCAAAGTGTAAAAGAAAATGTTTTTTTCTTTTAAGGGTAAATAAGAGATCCTTAGATCTCTCAATAAAGAGGGCATGTTATGCTTATTCCTATTATTATCTATTATTAGGAATGTTTACAAAAAAAAATTAAGGGACAGTGTAAAAATAAAAAATGAAAAGTAAAATAAATCTGAAAAAACTAATTAAAGCACCCTATCCCTCCTTGCCGTTGCACAGAAGCGAATGCATATGTAAGTTGCGCCCATATTGGTAAACGGTGTTCAAACCATATGGTATCTCCGCAGTCATTAGAGCAAGAGAAAAAATTTGAGCACAGGACCTCCTCTGTAACTCTAAACAGGAAACCTGTAAAAAAAATTAAAGTGCCACCTATAGAGATTTTTAAGTACCATAGTTTGTTGCCATTCCATGAGCGTGGGCAATTTCAAAGCATGACATGTTAGAAATATATTTACTTGGCGTAACATAATATTTCACATTATACCCAAAAAATTGGGGTAACTATTGTTTTGTTTTTTTTTTTTTTACTAATTAAAGTCTCTTTTTTTCAAAACATTGCATTTAAAAAGATCGCTGCACAAATACAGTGTGGCATAAAATATTGCAACGACCGCCATTTTATTCTCTAGAGTCTTTTGCTAAAAAATAATATATATTGTTGGCCGGTATTTAAGTGGTTAAAGTTGTTTTTTTACTACTTCTATCTAGTTTATAGCAAAGTAAACCTTATCGTCTGCGCCACCACTATGCCATACCTTATTAGAACAAAAAATACTTTTTAACTCTCTTCCTAGATAACCAATGGAAAAACATTTTATACTCTATTTTGTGTCTTTTACACCTTTTATTGTATATTAGGTTGAATAGACATCTTACATATCTTATATGTTCTGAGTACAGAGATCTACCTGTCTGAGCAGCTATTAGCTATTCAGCCTAGCCCCTGGGACACTGGCATAGAACAGGAAAGCCGTTGTATATAATAACGACAATAACCTCTGTTGCTCAAAGGAATTTTGTTAACACACCAACAGTTTCCTATTAACACAGGCAAGTATCCTTTGAGACTTTAACAATAGCATTTTCCCTGACATGGCAATTCACACAGAGCATTCCAGTTTTGTACATCTGATCCTGTGGTGGTTTGCTTATGGGTGACACAATTAGTTGTACTTATTTAAAGGGAAATTAAACGGGTCCCAGGGATCAGAGTGTAGTCTTACCTCTTGAATGCATACATTCTGCAAAAGCCACCCTACAAGGATTTTCTGACTTAAAAAAATCCAAAAATTGGATATGGTTGATTTTTTTATTCATAGGAGGTGAAACAGATACTGTATCTGAAAAATGTCTATATTTTAGTATTTGTAAGGGTGATCACAAAACAAAAGCTTTATTTTACTACGATAGAACATAACTTTGTAATATCCATTAAAACAGCTTATTTTACATTAGCTCTCTATCCAGCAATGTATTGTATGCAAGTTATCATTTTAAAATGCTGCTATCTAATGCTTTGGTATTAATCAAATTTTCTGTATCCTCGCTTGTACCAATTTCTAAATACAAGAAGGATGGTCTTAATATAAAACACTACATTGTTGATATTAAGTTAGTTGCTAGCTAGACAAGATCAGTATGAAAAATTACTACTGTATAAATTGTGTATAGTGTTTAATTCAGAAACTGTTGAGATGTACATAAAAAAGAAGGGTTCTTCTGTGGATAGTTCAATTCCCTTCTGTTTTATTATTAAATCACAAATCACAAGAAGCCTTTTCGCCTAGACATCTTTAAAGAAAGATGCATATACCGCTGAAATATGTGAGTAGCCCTTTATTTATATTTTATTATAGAATTACAAACTATGCACATACCAATGATTCTGACTTGCTTTCATGTATATTAACATTCACAGCCTTTTGTGATTAATTCTGAATGTGGCCAAGTACTTTTAAGTGCACACTTCACAATCCTGAGCCAGATCTGAAGTCTAGGATATCTAATGAAGCTTACAAATGATAAGCTTTAAAATAAACAACAAACAAACAAAATGTAAATGTATTTTAGGTCCCTGCCTTTTAAAGGGGTTGTAGCACTTGATTATTTCCACACCAGTGATCCGATCATCTTCATCTTTATCTCTTTGTAAAATCTTTTTTAAACAAATCCTCAGATTTACCAGAAAAATATTTTCTAGAGCTCTTCAAAACAAATTTAAAGGATAAGTTCAGCTTCGGGAACATGTAAAGTTTTTAGGGTGGAACATGTAACATATTTCCGCTTCTGCAGTGGCTCACCAATACTGGCCCTCTGTGTGACAGCAGTACTGGAAAAAGTTCCCCGGACCAGTTCTGGGAAAAGTTCCCCGGACCAGTTGTCACTTTTTGAAAAGAGAGCCGCCGTGTGGTGCACCGCCTGTACAGCCGCTTTATTTATTCACAGAGGTCTGTGAATGAATTAACTACAGGTACCAACATGCTTTGTCAGTGTTCTTAATTAACTACTACGGTGCTGTCTGTGGTAGTCCATTGATTTGTTGAGTCAGTGTAAAACTGCCTGCATATGATGTATCTGCTAATCACTGGTGCAATGCTTTCCAGGCTCCTAAAAAAAATTGCATTTATTTAAATTTTTTTAAAGGTGAACTTATCCTTTAACCTCCCTGGCGGTATTCCCGAGTGTGGCTCGGGGTGAATTTTCAGTACCAAAAGCGCTAACCCCGAGCAACACTCGGGATCGCATTGCAGGATCCATGTACAGCTCATACTTACCTTGTCCCCTGGATCCTGCGATGTCTCCCCGCTGTGTCTGTGAGCCACCGTGTCTCCGCTCGATTCACAGTGCCGAGCTCCATTCCCTGCGAGCGTTGCGACGCACGGGGATGGAGCTCGGCTACAAATTCAAAAAGTGAAAAACACACAAAACATACAATGCACTGTAATCTTACAGATTACAGTACTGTATCAAATAATTACAGATCCCCTTTGTCCCTAGTGATCTGCCCAGTGCCCTGCATCCAGATTTATATTATAAATACTGTTCTTTCTGCCTGGAAACTGGAAATTGTCCATATCAACCAAAAAGTGTCCCTTTAAGTCAAAAGTGGTTTTAGACCAGCTAAAAAACAGCGATAATAAATTAGAATCACTTGCAGAATTGAGCGATAGCGATTTGTGGGGAAATTCGTCACCAAACACTGAAAGTAATGACAGCGACAATTCTGAAACTGAGCAAATTTCAGTGTTTTTGATTTAATTACATTATTGAATAATTTTTATTATTAATTTATTATTATTTGTTATAACTATTTTATAGTTATTTACTATATTATAATTTATGATTTTGTGTTTCAAACTTTATCATACCCGAGATGTCTACTAGACTCTTGTTTGGACAGATTTAGGTGAGTTATTTCTAAGAATTACAGGCTTACAATACAAAACACCAAATTTCCATGCAAAACATTAAACTGCTTTCAGCATCAAAAATCTGACATAATCATACCACCAGGGAGGTTAAATAGACTAGTGTAGTGGTTTTGAACTTGTTAGGGCAGAATTTGCCACCTGTTTTTGAAGGTTGTTTTACCAAAATCACAAATCACTTTCATATCTCCAGGGTAGGTTTAAAATTAATTGAGGACACTGTGAAAACACCAGTTGTTAACCATATATTAGTCTTATAAAATTAAGAGAAGTTTGGCCCAGACATAAAACTGGTGAAAGTATTAAGTAACTGTAGCGATACCTCCAACTAAGAAGGCTGCAGATTTAGTTTGGGCCCTGAAGAACAGCTCCGCCAACCCCCGGCAAAGTACTCGACCCCCTACTGGCACAGTTAGTTACGGCAGCTTATACTGTATGAGTAATTCAACATCGAGACGATAATAGTATAAAAAGGGTATAAGATTTACTTAAGCTTTTGATAAGAAAGGGGTTAACATTTATAACAGTTCACAGATAGTATATATATATTGCAGAGCCCTGCAGCACTAACACACTATGCATATGAAGTGAACAGTAACAAGTGCGCCAAGTGGGCGACCGTTAACTAGGCGCCCTGTGGCGCAGTAACCAAACAAATTGGCAAACTGACCAGGCCTGGTTCAGATATCTACAACTTAGTCTATTGGGGATAAGGTTCTTTTCTTCACCGGCAGGTCTTTAACCACTTGTCCCCCGCCCACTGTCAATAGACAGCGGGCGGAGGACACTCTCGTTCTGGGAGGACGTCATATGACGTCCTCCCTTTAAAACGAGCTAGGAGGCGTGCGCGCGCACCCGGAGGCGCACGCCCGCCGCGTTCACAAGGCCCCGGTGCGCGTGCCCGGCGGCCGCGATTGCCGCCGGGCACCCGCGATTGCCCGGGAAACGAGCAGGAAAGTGGATCTCTGTGTGTAAACACAGAGATCCACATCCTGTGAGGGAGAGGGGATCGATGGGAACATATTTAACCCTTCCCGCCCCCTAGTGGTTAACCCCTTCCCTGCCAATCACATTTATACAGTAATCAATGCATTTTTATAGCAGGGATCGCTGTATAAATGTGAATGGTCCCAAAAATGTGTCAAAAGTGTCCGATGTGTCCGCCGCAATATCGCAGTCACAATAAAAAATCGCAGATCACCGCCATTACTAATAAAAAAAAAAAATGCTATAAATCTATCCTCTATTTTGTAGACGCTATAAGTTTTGCGCAAACCAATCAATATGCACTTATTGCGATTTTTTTTTTTACCAAAAATATGTAGAAGAATACGTATCAGCCTAAACTGAGGAAAATTTTATAAAAAAAAAAAATGGGTATTTATTATAGCAAAAAGTAAAAAATTGTGTTTTTTTCCCAAACTGGACGCTCTTCTTTTGTTTATAGCGCAAAAAATAAAAACCGCAGAGGTGATCAAATACCACCAAAAGAAAGCTCTATTTGTGGGAAAAAAGGACGCAAATTTCGTTTGGGAGCCACGTCGCACGACCGGGCAATTGTCATTCAAAGTGTGACAGCGCTGAAAGCTGAAAAATGGCTTGGGCAGGAAGGGGGTTTTCATGCACAGTAGAGAAGTGGTTATCGGTGGTGCACATTAACAGAGTATGATTTGTAATCCAATGGGAAATGTAAAGATGGGGTGAACACTGTATTATATAAAGTGTTAGTACTGCTCCTTTAAGGTCCTCTAATGAGAGTATCAAGAACAACTTGCGGGCCAGGGCAGTCTATAGGCCTATTCGCAACAACAGTATATATTTTGGGCATACGCCCTCTCACCCGCCCGGACAGAGTCCCCGTCCGGGGAACTTCCCCCGACTGTATCACACACACACACACAGTGTCCCCAAAGATCGGGTCCTCGATCCGGTCCCGGCTGTAGACAAACGAGGTTCGGAGCCACCCAGGCTCGCAGTGGGGTGGAAGGCTCTTTGGTGCTGCGCAAGGTCTCAGGCTTCAGGCCTTGCACTCCGACACATCCGCACAGGAGGATCAGTCTCTGAAGTCTCGTGTCCCAAAGAGGCCGAGCGCAGCCACGCCTTCTCCTTATATAACCCCTCCCATGAGTCTCTGCGGTGAACACTACCGAATGGGTTTCTGGGTGATGTAGTCTCCGGGAAGTAAAAGGGGAACACCCCGCTACACACTCCCCCCACTTGAACTCTTTGGTCCCCAAAGATAAACCTTAACAAAGACTATGTACAACTTTAGACAATTCTGCGAACGATGTTGGCATAGGGAATTCCCACCAAAACTGAGGGGTAGAATTCCCTTGCCCACAGGTCACATTATCATAGGTGGCCTGCCTAACTGTACCAGAGAGTGAGCTGGGGTTGCCCTCCACCAAATGGACAGTGGAGGGATCTGGATTCTCAGCATTTCTCCTAGCAGTAACTACAGAGTCCTCTGAGCTATTCCCCATTTGTGGGTAGGTCAGCCTCTTAGGAGGCCGGATGACTCTTCGAGCCCTTTGCTCTCTTGGGACTTCTGGCTCTGGCGCCACAGGCTCCTTTTCCTCTGAGTAACTATCACGGGCATCTTCCCAGTGATCTGATAAAGGACTAGATGGGATGAACTCTGTGGCCTCTGGGTTCAGTGTTCCATCTGGTGTGTCTTCAGTAGGTGGAAGATCTATAATGGAAGTTCCTGGAGTTGGGGAAGGCCACAACCAATCAAGTTCTCTTTCTTCATCTTCACTAAGTTGAGAGGCCTCTCCATCTTCAGCTCGGGAGGTCTGTGACCTAGTGTTTGGCCTGGGAGTATCCAGAATAGAGACCGGTTCAGGAGAATCTCTCACGGGAGGTATCCTGACTGCTTCAGCAAGTGGGAGCAGGTGGTTTAGATGCCACGTCTTCAGTGGGCCTACCCTCCCTTCTGGCATCAACTTGTAGACAGGTAGGCCCGGCAACTTCCTACAGATGACATAGGGTTCAGATCTCCATCTGTCCGCAAGTTTGTGCTTCCCAGGAACCCCCAGATTGCGTAACAGTACTCTATCCCCAGGCTGTAGGTCTTGTATCCGGACCCTCAAGTCGAAGTTTCTTTTGTTCCGAGCTCCTCTTTGATCTGAGGCCACTTGAGCTTGTTCATAGGCCACTTTCAGGCTGTGTCTGAGCCTGTCCACATATCCTTTGTGGGATGTGGCTGAGGAATGGTCCAGAGAGGTGCCAAAGGCCAAGTCCACAGGCAGTCTCGCCTCTCTCCCAAACATGAGTCGATAGGGGGAGTAGCCTGCAGCATCGCTAGTGGTGCAGTTGTAAGCATGTACTATTGCTGCTATGTGTTTGCTCCAATGTTGCTTCTTCTCACTTTCCAGAGTCCCCAACATGTTGAGCAAGGTTCGGTTAAACCTCTCCGGCTGAGCATCTCCATGTGGGTGGTTAGGGGTAGTTCGAGTCTTCTTGATTCCCAACGAATCCAGGAGTTTCCGGATCAGTCGACTCTCAAAGTCCCTTCCTTGATCTGAATGAAGTCGTTGGGGCAGCCCATAATGGACAAAGTACTTCTCCATGAGTTTCTTGGCTACTGTGGAAGCCTTCTGATCTTTGGTTGGGAAAGCTTGGGCATACCGGGTGAAATGATCGGTTATCACCAGAACATTTCCTAGTCCACTCAGATTGGGTTTGAGGCAGAGGAAATCAATGCATACCAGATCCATTGGGCCTTGATTTTGTAGATGGCCCATTGGGGCAGCTTGATGAGGTAAAGTCTTCCTCTGAATGCAACGTGCACATGAGTGGCAGTACTCTTCTACCTCTGCCCTCATGCAGGGCCAATAGAACCGACTTCTAACAAGTTGAAAGGTCCTTTCAGCCCCTAGGTGACCATGATTGTCATGCAGGGCAATCAGAACAGTCTCTCGATGTTTCTCTGGGAGGAACAGTTGCCATTTATCTTCTGAGTCATCAGAGGGGCCCCTTCGGTAGACCATTCCCTGATGTACCTGCAACCTGTCCCACTCTTTCCTCAACAGGTGGGCTTCTTTTGAGGAGTGACTCAGTAGTTTGTTTGGATCCTGAATCTCCAGAGCTTCCAGAACCAATTTCCCCATTGGATCTTCTAACTGGTCACTTCTTAGTTCCTTCTTGGACAACTTTGGCAGATAGTCTTCTCCCAGCTGAGTTACTCCACAGTATTGTTTGGGGACTCCTACCATGGTAACTCCTATCTCTTCCGCCCGTGAGCCCCCTCTGGCTTGCAATTCAGCCCCTTGACAAAGGGCCCGCACCCCATCAGGTGCTACTTGAGTCCAGTCTTCCATGTCACAGTTGGGACCATGGGATCTCCTGGACAGAGAGTCTGCATCTCGATTCCCAATCCCTGGCCTGTACTTTAGGCTGAAATTGAATCCAGACAATGCGGCCAGCCACCTGTGTCCAGTGGCGTCCAGTTTTGCTGTAGTGAATAATTAGGTCAGGGGGTTGTTGTCGGTCTTCACAGTGAACTCCGCCCCATACAGATAGTCTTTGAGCTTGTCTACTATCGCCCACTTAAGGGCCAAGAACTCCAGTTTATGAGTGGGGTCGTTTTTCTCAGAGGGGGTCAAGCTCCTGCTCACGTAGGCAACGGGCCGCAGTTGCCCCTCGTGTTCTTGATAAAGCACTCCCCCCAGACCGTCATGACTAGCATCTACGTGTAGTTCATAGGGTTTGGTTGGGTCTGCATAGGCCAAGACTGGAGCAGTGGTTAGGCTCTTCTTTAATGCCTGGAAGGCCTCTTCACATTTCTGGTTCCACTGATCTTGGACTGACTCTCCCGGCTTCCAGGGTCCTGAGTCGTCCTCTTCTCCCTCAGTCTTGAGCAGTTCATTCAATGGTCTAGCAATTCGGGCAAATCCTTCCACAAACCTCCTGTAATAGAAGCAGAACCCCAAGAAGGACCGGAGTTCTGTTACTGTGGTGGGTCGCGGCCAGGAGGTAACTGCCTCCAGTTTCTCAGGGTCTGTGGCCACCCCTTCTTCAGACACTATGTGTCCCAGGTAATTCACAGAAGATTGGTAGAACCGACACCTCTCAGGCGAAAGCTTGAGTCCCTCCTCACTGAGTCTCCTCAAGACTTTTCCAGCCTCTCCTCGTGTTCCTCCAGGGTTCTTCCAAAGACAATGACATCATCCAGGTATACAAGGACTTCAATAAGGTTCATGTCCCCTACAGTCTTTTCCATGAGACATTGGAAAGTAGCTGGGGCTCCAGACAGACCTTGGGGCATCCGGTCGAATTCAAAGAATCCCACTGGGGTTATGAATGCTGTCTTCTCCTTGTCTTCTGGGTGCATAGGGATCTGATAGTACCCACTCTTGAGATCCATAACGCTGAACTACTTGGCTCCAGATAAGCTCTGCAAGGCATCCTCTATCCTCAGAGTGGTGTACTGGTCGGGTATGGTTCTCCTGTTAAGGGTCCTGTAATCGATACAGAGCCTCAACGATCCATTCTTCTTCCTGACCACCACTATCGGTGAGGCATAAGGGCTTCTGGACTCCCGTATCACACCGATCCTTTTCAATTCTGCAAGTTGTTCCCTTAGATCCTCCAGATCTGCTAGTGGGACCCGCCTGACTCTCTCTCTGAAGGGCTTGTCTTCTTGGAGGCGGATCCGATGGGTGTCACTCCTTGCACACCCCACATCGAATTCATCCCTGGAGAAGATCTTCTCCCATCTGGTCAACTGGGCCTTGGCTCTCTCCTTCCAAGCCCTGGGCAGGTTCGGGTTTTCCAAGGATAGCTTCTCCCAAGCATCTCCTCCTTCGCCCGCCCCCTTTACTTCCGACAAGTTGACCGGGGCAGCAGGGCTGACCTGGCCCAGCAGCATTCTGGCTGGGATTTCCATGGGTCCATCTGTATTGTTCCTAACACTTACTGGAACTCTACAATGGGCCTTCTTCAGGGCCTTCAGCGGAATCACTTCTGGTATCACTTTCAGGCCGGGGAACTCTTCCCTTGGGTCAGACTCCAACATGACAAATTGTCCAGGTTGCTCCCAAGTAAGCTTCACAGTGACTCTGAGACAGGTTACTTCACCGGGCTGCAACACCACCCCTTCTCTTCCAAGTCTCCACACCTTCCCTATCCCCTCTCCAGGGGTCTTCTGCTCTAGGACCAGCCGTTGATAAGCCGTCTTCAGCATGGGGTGAATCTTGGTGGCCGCTGACCCCTTCTCTTTCACTAGGGGGGTCAGAAGTCTTCGGACCAAGTCCGTGTTTGTTCCTATTATAAGGGAACTCTTGTTGGCTCCTGGCGGCCGAGGGCACACAACCGCCAGAGTATCAAACACTTCAGATTTTCCAGCCACGGATGGGTCAAATATCATCCTGACAGGCAAATAGCCATCGTAGGGGAAATTCTGGGTCCAAATCCCACATATCTCTAGTCCCTCTATCTTCTGGATGGGCAGGTGACTCAAGTGCTTCTCATAGAAATCTCGGTATAACAGGGTCACTTGTGCCCCAGTATCCAAGATGGCTCTGGTGTAGACCCCCTCCACTTGAATGTGCACTATGGGAGATGGGCCTACTAGCTTCTCCGGATATGGCCCGGCAGGGGCCGCCTTCTTCTGGCCCTTACCCTTCTGACTCTCTTCCGTCCAGCTCCTTTTGGACTTTAGTCTTTCCTGAGCCTGGTATGCATTGATTTCCCTCCTTTCAATGGGTGTACAGACCCGCTGAGGGATATTATTGATTTTCCTAGGTGTGCACCCCCTCTGGGGAACGCTGTGCCTCTTCTGAGGGGTCTTGCCCCCTTTCTCTGGGGTGTATCTTTGTTGAGGAATGATGTATTTCTTCTGAGGTGTTTTATCTCTTCTTTCTTTCTGCTTCGCTTTCAGCTTGGAGTTCACTGAAGGTGATGGGAACCCGGTTGACTCCTTCACCGGGGCCCTCTGGAGTTTCCCGCCGGCTTGCGGTTGTCCAGCTTCTTCTTCTTGGGACTGGAACAAGTAGCCGCAACATGGGCAATTCTTCCACAGTTAAAGCAGACTATATCTCCCCATTCTTGTAAAGATGCGGGTGCCGAAGCAATTGGGAATAATTCCTTCCGTGGTACCTCTCTCTTGGGACCCTCTGTGTCTTTCGCCATCAAAGAGGTCAACATTTCCAACACCTTGGACATCTGTGCTTTTAAAGTGTCTACCTCTGAGTCTCTTTCAGGGGTCATCACTGGGTTGGCTAGCACCTGTGCGGGGACAACATTTGCCTTAATCATTTGCTGGTCCTGTTGTAGCGCCTCCTCATCGCTGATGATTTTTATCAAATTAGCATAAGTCAGCAACGTTCCTCCTCCCAAGGTTTTGAGGTGCAGCCAGACTGGATCCGAGCGTAACGCTCCCTTTAAGACTTGCTTCATTCTTGCCGCATCTGCATCTTGGGGCTTCATTCCCTTCTTCAACACAATCTTGCACAGCAACCTGTTTAGTCTCCTAACATATTCTGACAGTTTTTCCCTTGGTTGTTGAAAAGTATGTTCAAATTGGTAGACCATCTCTGTCACCTTTTCCAGTTGACCAAACTCTTCCTGTAGCATAGCTAGACAGTCTTGAGCCGTGCAATCGGCATTCCCAAACCGAAAACTTTTCACTGCTTCTGCTGCTGCGCCTTTCAGGCTTTCTATCACTCGTTACCTCTTCTGTGCTCTACTGCCTGCAATGCCTGCTCCACCCAGGTATCAAAGTCTTCTTCCCCTGCAGGGACAGGGAGCTTCCCTGAGAATGTCTTCAATCTCCAGTAGCTAGTTTCTACATGCACTGTGTTTGTCTTCTGACATTTGCTTAGCAGATCTCCTATCGCCTTTATCAATTCTGGTGACATAGCAGTGGCAGGTGCGGGTATCACCGGGGGCGTCACCCTGTCTCCCTTTACTGGTGAGGCACGGGCCGCAGCCTGCGGTGATCCCATCGGTGATGGTTCCTTCTTTATAGTTAAAGCAGGCGCCACCCTATAGGTTCTATTATCTGGCGTCTTTACACACTTGCGCCTGCACGCCTCTGGTATCCCGTATCCGTATTCCACTAGTGCATACTGATATGAAGTATCCGGGTCTGCCTTTATATCTATCACCCATGGTGTGTGATCTGGGGACACTGACTTCATCAACTCCTCTACCGTCTCAGTCTTCCATTCCTCCCCTGGGAGGCTGATGACTATTGAATTGTTTGGCTCTGCCCTTACGGCTTTGCACCACTCTTCTATCGCTTGTGGATCCATGGGGTCCATGCCGGCACTTCTGGCGTTCACCTGCTGTATCAGGATCCCGGACCCGAGCCCCCATGTGTAGCGATACCTCCAACTAAGAAGGCCGCAGATTTAGTTTGGGCCCTGAAGAACAGCTCCGCCAACCCCCGGCAAAGTACTCGACCCCCTACTGGCACAGTTAGTTACGGCAGCAATAAACTCTTATACTGTATGAGTAATTCAACATCGAGACGATAATAGTATAAAAGGGGTATAAGATTTACTTAAGCTTTTGATAAGAAAGGGGTTAACATTTATAACAGTTAACAGATAGTATATATATATTGCAGAGCCCTGCAGCACTAACACACTATGCATATGAAGTGAACAGTAACAAGTGCGCCAAGTGGGCGACCGTTAACTAGGCACCCTGTGGCGCAGTAACCAAACAAATTAGCAAACTGACCAGGCCTGGTTCAGATATCTACAACTTAGTCTATTGGGGATAAGGTTCTTTTCTTCACCGGCAGGTCTTTAACGGTGGTGCACATTAACAGAGTATGATTTGTAATCCAATGGGAAATGTAAAGATGGGGTGAACACTGTATTATATAAAGTGTTAGTACCGCTCCTTTAAGGTCCTCTAATGAGAGTATCAAGAACAACTTGCGGGCCACGGCAGTCTATAGGCCTATTCGCAACAACAGTATATATTTTGGGCATACGCCCTCTCACCCGCCCGGACAGGGCCCCAGTCCGGGGAACTTCCACCGACTGTATCACACACACACACACACACAGTGTCCCCAACGATCGGGTCCTCGATCCAGTCCCAGCTGTAGACAAACGAGGTTCGGAGCCACCCAGGCTCGCAGTGGGGTGGAAGGCTCTTTGGTGCTGCGCAAGGTCTCAGGCTTCAGGCCTTGCACTCCGACACATCCACACAGGAGGATCAGTCTCTGAAGTCTCGTGTCCCAAAGAGGCTGAGCGCAGCCGCGCCTTCTCCTTATATAACCCCTCCCATGAGTCTCTGCGGTGAACACTACCGAATGGGTTTCTGGGTGATGTAGTCTCCGGGAAGTAAAAGGGGAACACCCCGCTACATAACTTAAATTGGTTTTAAATCTCAAGGTTTTTTTTTAAAGTGGAAGTTCCACTCGTTTTTGTGTTTATTAAAAGTCAGCAGCTACAAAAAGTGTAGCTGCTGAGTTTTAATAAACACACACTCTCCTGTACCACGGTCCAGCGATGTGGCCGCCAGGAACCCTTGCGTCTCTCCCTCGCCTCTCCCTGGCGCTAGCATCACAAGTGTGTGCACTGTGCATGAGTGAGTTGCTCTGCGCCTCCTCAATGGCCAGGCAATCTTCTGGGACCTGTCACGCGTCTCAGAAGATTGCAGGGAGGGAGGGGGAGAGGAGAACTTCTGCTAGAGTCGCCTAGGTGGCCTGAGCGGAAGTGGGAGCTGGGTACCTGTCAAAAACTAGGTACCCACCCATTCTATGCATTAAGATAAAAAGCCTTTTGTGTGCAGCAGCCCCCCGCCCCCTAATACTTACCTGAGTCCCAGCGTGAGCCAGTGATGTGCACGAAAGCCTCGGATCTCCAGGGATTCCCACTTCTCATTGGCTGAGGAAGCAGTGGGAGCCATTGGCTCCTGCTGCTGTCAATCACAGCCAGTGAGCCAATAAAGAGAGAGAGGGGGTGGGGCGAGCCACAGCTTTGTGTGTGAATGGACACGCAAAGCAGTAAGCGGCTTGCTCTAGGGGCACTCGGCAGGAGGGAGGGGCCAGGAGTGCCTACAGGGGACCTGAGAAGAGGAGGATCTGGGCTGCTCAGTGCAAAACCACTGCACAGAGCAGGTAAGTATAACATGTTTGTTATTAAAAGGAAAAAAAAATCCTTTGCTATCACTTCAAAGAACAAATTTGTTTTCTGGTCCCTTTGTTGACATCAGCATATTCTCTCTTCAATTTATATTAGCTTGGAGTCTATGGAACTAAAATAAAGTGAAATTGTAAATGTCAGAGTAATGCACTCAATGTAAACTGATTTCTCCAATGTTCCTATTAGGATGGCTCAAAGCTCTACTTGTAAAGTGACATAGTCTGCGGATGTTATTAATTTTTCTATGACTGAGTCTTTTGAAGCTTAGATGCATAGACCAAGTTTGTCAGTGTCAGTATTATGGATGAGATAAAGGGTTTAGTTCCAAATCTCTTTGGAAAAAGCTGTGCATGTTTGGGTGTTCATGCGATCGCCAGATTTTTTACCCTGTTTGATGGAAGCCAAATTGCATGCTGAAATAGTAATGTTTTTTCTACCACTACTATATATGACAGTTACTTTCTTCCATTGTCAAGAAGCAGTGGGCAATGGCATCCATTGCTTCCCCAGCAATCAGTGATGTTATCTGGCCCTGTTCACTTGTTGGCCAATAATCCCTGACCAAGTAAATAAGGGACAGGGATAGTTGCTGACATCATTGTCCAAATACATGGCCATTTTTGGTCAATAACATCACCTGATATACCCTCCCTCTTTGTTTACATTTAGTGGTAGGGACCATGTGGCCTTGTATGGTTCAAGAGGGAGAAGCTGCAGAATTATCTCCCCTTTCCGAACCAGCCAGGCTGCATCCTCAGATAATGGTCTGCTATAAATTTTGGGGGATCCCATGCTTTTTTTTCTTGTTTTTTTGCATGGGGTTGCCTCTTAAAATCCATAACAAAACAGAATAATCTGTAAAAGAATGTGGTGTCCACCATGAGATCCATACCAGATCCTGATAAATGGTCTGGTAAAGATGAAGAGAATCTTCATCCACTTTGTTTGAAAATAGAAGTGGCCGGATCTGTCATTTACAGGCAAATTCAGGGAATTTGTTCTCCTTTGTAAATGTCCATTTTGCTGTAGTAGGTTGAAGTAGGATGTATACATTGTACATATGTGCTACTCCACAGGCAGGTTAAGATTATCTCCCAGGCATATTATTTAATGGAGTTCAGTTACTTCAATGGGATTTGGATTCAGCATTCAAACGTCAGTAAAGTTCACCAAATCTGCCTCAAACTGAACCCCGGTGTGCTTTTGTTCATCATTAGTCCATATGTGTCTGTTAACTTGACAATCATGTCATGACTAATTGTCTGACAGTGGGACTGAAAATTAGGGACACATACATTTGTGCATACCTCACTCTGCTGAAAAATGTATAAAAAATCTATTTAGACATTGCTTCCTTGGAGGCCACTGAAATTATTAGCTGTTACATCTCGCAGCCTAGCTGTGGTGGCTGACCCAGGACAGAGTGACCTAGCTATATACCCACCATTTACCCATTGTGGTTCCATGGTAGTGGGTTGCTTGGATCACAGCTGTCCTGTGTATCCCTCTCAGCTAAGGTTTGGCTGAGGTTTGTGCCATTTTCAGGGGGGTGGGGGAACTATTTAGGAATCAGATCCAGGGGGGGACAGTTGATTTGTGTGGGAGGGAGGTTGGGGTGTGCTGAGGTCTGGGGGACATTCTGGGGGGTTTCTCAGGGGTATCGGTGGGTTGGACAGGGGTCTTGGGACTGATGATGCTGTTCATTATTTGTTCTGCTTTTAATGTTTAGTAAACTTTTTTGAGAAGGTAACTTTTTTGTTGTTTGAACCTTTCTTGCACTATATTTGGTATATAATCAAAAATCTCACATTAAGGAACATTTTACATTTGGTCCTAAAAGGGTATCACAGTCACAAAGAAGAAAAATAGGTTTCTTTAAAGAGACCCTATTGCCAGACTGTTAATTTCGATAAAAATCTTCCCATACAATTATATCTGTGTTTAATGTGTTTTATGCAATTTATCTACTGGTAAAAGCCCCCTTGTGTAGTCATCCAAAAGCCCTGAGACTGCTGGTGGGTGCCACCATCTTGTATATGATATAAGCTTGCTTAGAGATGTCACTTAAGTGATACTCTCTAGTATAAGACTATTCTCCCCTAGGTTGCTACATAAAAGGTTATATAGTGAGGTGAGGGTTGTAGATGCAGGACAAGCAAAGAGAGTAATAAACACTGCCAGAATAAGAGAGGGCTGTAAGGAGGGAGTGGCTGTGCTGGGTAATTGTAAAGACACATTGCAAGTGAATACAAAATAATTAATAACAAGGAAAAACACTGCAAGTAAAGTGAAAAATACTGTGCTTTTAATTGTTATTTTGAAGTTTGTGACAGGGTCTATATATAAAGGTATAACTGTGGGCGATGAATATAACTTTGCCTCTGTGTTCTCAACTTGACTTAAAGTGGAGTTCCACCCTGAAGCCGTAAGGCTTCACTGC
The DNA here is from genome assembly GCA_029206835.1 of Rana muscosa. NCBI lineage: Eukaryota > Metazoa > Chordata > Amphibia > Anura > Ranidae > Rana > Rana muscosa. The sequence goes on along the minus strand of CM055117.1, from coordinate 798,276,703 downwards.
CTGTTTCCCTTAGTGAGGATGGCGGCGCGGGTCCTGCAGTGATCGAGGGATTGGCATCAGGGGACGTCATCACGAGCGAGTAGGACAGGTAAGTGTCCCTATTAAAAGTCAGCAGCTACAGTGTTTGTAGCTGCTGACTTTAAAAAAAAGTAAAAATTGCGGGTGGAATCCCGCTTTAAAGTGAACCTACTAATCTCGGGCACAACAAGAAACAGGTTCACTTAAATGTCCCCTTTTCCAGCTGCTCCCTAGCTACATCATCCATCATTGGGTGTAAGGAAAGACAAATCACTGTTCATGCAACAAAATCTTTTTGCAGTTAGCTAAGGGCTAAGGATATTCTTCCTGTTTGTATGTGACAATGCTGGGGCCTACCAATTGCTGCCCATCAATGATTTGTGTGGAAAAGGTACAAGTGTCATATCCTCCACTTTTCTTTGGCCAGCCAATTGAAACACCTGGACAGTAAAGCTGAGGTGAGAGTAATGCCCTGTACACACGATCGGAATTTCTAATGAAAAAAGTCTTTCATCGGAAATTCCGATCGTATGTGGGCCCCATCGGACTTTTTTCCATCGGTGAAAAAAATAGAACATGTTTTTAATTTTTCCGATAGAAAAAAAAAGCGATAGGAAATTCTGATCGTCTGTGTGGAACTCCATCGGAGAAAAATCCAACTTATTCCTCGCATTATTAAAAAAAATTCTCATAAAATAGAATCATTAAACCAGAGGTTGGTCCTAAAACTGAAACATGTGGCATCTGCCCGAGACGCCTTTCATGGTATTATTGACAATCTTCAGGGGCAGATGTGTGGTGGGGTAAGATCTGCAGAAGGACACAAGTATAATATGTAAGTTTTAGCATAACACCCAAATAATGGGGGACAATAGGAGAGATGGAAAAAGGGGCCATCTCCAAAAAAGTTACTCACTTCCAGCATGTGAGGATGTGCAAGCTGGAACGCATGGGCCGCTAGAGTTGTCTGCAACCGGGAACTGAGGTAGGGCCAGTGGGAAAACCAAGAGCATAAACATGTATCCCAGATAAATGTATGTTCAACTGGCAGGTGACTGGGGCTCCAATCTAAATTAGATAATTGATGACATTAGTAAAACCCAAATGGGTAAGTAGGGGGGTATAGTAAAAGCCCTTAAGCCAAGTAGTAGCTGGGGATAATAAAGAGGCATTTGTTACCCTGTACCCTGTATGGAGATGAGGCCCAGTAAATAGGTAAATAGGTATGTGTAGAGCAGGATTGACCTGCAGCTGATAGCCTAAGTGAATGTTCCTGATATTATCCACCCAGCCCGACCAGTGTCACGCTGGCATGACAACAGGGAGAGGTGTCCGGATCACAGCAGCAGCTGTCGCTCATTTGAAACCAGACAGAGCTTCCCATTCGTCAGCCAAGATGACATGACTCGCCCGGGATGCCAACGCCCCCCAGGCGTCGGACGTATGAGGCGGGTGCGTGGCGCTGATGCTATAAGGAAAGATAATATGGCATATGGGTAATGGAGGTGACATTAAGTTAACCTGTTGATTTTATCAGATTAGGTGTTTTACATTAATTTCCGATTTCTTAAGTTGACTATCAACTATCGTGTGTGGAAAAAAAAATTAGTTTTTTTTTCCAGCTGAACGATTTGAGGCTTTGTGCAAAAAAATAACAAACAAACAAAACAATGGTTTTGCAGAGAGCAACCCTGATCCTCCTCTTCTCGGGTCCTACACTGGCGCTTCTGGCTCCTCCTGCTTTTGGGTACCCCCCAGCAAGTGGCTTGCTAGGAAGGTGCTTGTGTGGGTTCAATCCCGAGCTTCACTGTGTGCTTTAATGAAAAAACAAAGTGCATTTAAGCCCTGCCTCCTGCCTCCTCATCATTTCAGCAGGAGCCAATGAGTCCAGTGAGAAGGAAGAGAGAGAGAGCAACTCCACTGCTCTGTCTTGGGTGCAGCACTGGACCAAGACTGGTCTCAGGTAAGTATTTAGGGGGGTGGGGGCGGGGGAGCTGCACCTAAAAGGTTTATTACCTTTAGGGATGGGTGAATGGTTCGGCCTGAGCATAAGTTTGGGCCGAACTTTGGTTGTTCGGATGTTCTGGCGAACACCGAACAATATGCTGAGTTCGGGGAAAATTCAAAAGCCGCGGACCCCGTTAAAGTCTATGGGACACTAACATGAAAAACCAAAAGTGATAATTTTAAAGGCTTATATGCAAGTTATTGTCATAAAAAGTGTTTGGGGACCTGGGTCCTGCCCCCAAAAAAGTTTTAAAAACAGAAGTTTTTTCAGGAGCAGTGATTTTAATAATGCTTAAAGTGAAACAATAAAAGTGAAATATTCCTTTAAATTTCGTACCTGGAAGGTGTCTATAGTATGCCTGTAAAGTGGCACATGTTTAGAACAGTTCCTGCAGCAAAATTACATTTCTAAGGGAAAAAAGTAATTTAAAACTGCTCGCGGCTATAATGAATTGTCGGGTCCCGGCAATATAGATTAAACTCATTGAAAAAACGGCATGGGTTTCCCCCAGTCCATTACCAGGCCCTTTGGTATGAATATTACCCCGAATATTACCCCAAACCAAAGTTTAAAAAAAAAAATTGCGTGGGTGTCCCCCCAAGTTACGTACCAGACCCTTCAGGTCTGGTATTGGATTTTAAGGGGAACCCTGCACCAAAAAAAAAAAATGGCGTAGGGTTCCACCCAAAAATCCATACTAGACCCTTATCCAAGCACACAACCTGGCAGGCTGCAGGAAAAAAGGGGGGTCGAGAGAGCGCCCCCCTCCTAAACCTTACCTGGCCACATGCCCTCAACATGGGGGGTGCTTTAGAGTCACCCCCAAAGCACCATGTCCCTATGTTGATGGGGACAAGGACCTCATCCCCACAACCCTTGCCCCATGGTTATAGGGGTCTGCGAGCAGGGGGCTTATCGGAATCTAGAAGCCCCCTTTAACAAGGAGACCCCCAGATCCCGTCCCCCCCTACCATTTCACAAAAAAAGTGTCAAAAATGTTAAAAAACACAAGAGACAGCTTGGAACAAGTCCTTTATTAAAAAAGAAAAAAAAATCCAGCGATGTAATCCATCTCGGTACGGGAACAAAAAAACCCTGGAAAAGTTCCACCTCCATGGAAGGCGGCCGCCGAGTGATGCTACTCCCGCTGTGACAGCTGTTTTATAGCTGAGGGCGGGGCCACCCAGTGACGTGTACTGGTGACCCCGCCCCACTCTGATGCCACGGGGGTTTCCCGTGGCGTCAGAGGGGGTCGGGTCACCAGTACACGTCACCAGGTGGCCCCGCCGAGTGAAGCTACTCCCGCTGTGTCAGCTGTTATATAGCTGTGGGCGGGGCCACCTGGTGACATTACGGGTGACCCCGCCCCCTCTGACACACGTCATTGGGTGACCCCGCCCTCAGCTATATAACAGCTGTCACAGCGGAAGTAGCGTCACTCGGCAGCCGCCTCCCATGGAGGCGGAACTCTTCAGTTTTTTTTGTTAGTGTCCCAAGATGGATTACATCGCTGGAATTTTTTTTTCAATCGGACACTTTTGACGCCATTTTGGGACCATTGTCATTTTTGCACTGATTACTGTAAAAATGACACTGGCAGTGAAGGGGTTAACCAGTAGGGGCGCTGAATGGGTTAAGTGTGTCCTAGGGTTGTGTTCTAACTGTAGGGGGAATGGGCTACATGTGACACGACACTGATCACCGCTCCCAATTACAGAGAGCTGTGATCAGTGTCCTGTCACTAGGAAGAATGGGGAAATGCTTGTTTACATCAGCATTTCCCCGTCCTTCCTCTCCGTGAGACGATCGCGATTCCGTGGGACCCGCGGTTGGACTCAGGGAGCTCGCGGTGGGCGGGCGTGCGCGCGCCCACAATGTGGCGTCTTAAAGGGGACGTACCTGTACGCCCATCTGCCCAGCCGTGCCATTGTGTCGACGTATATCATCGTGCGCTGGTCGGCAAGTGGTTAACTCAATTTTTTTTTTTTTTCAAAAAAAGTGCACTTGTAAGACCGCTGCGCAAATACGGTGACATAAAGTATTGCAACGACCACCATTTTATTCTCTAGGGTGTTAGAAAAAACATGTATAATGTTTGGGGGTTCTAAGTAATTTTCTAGCAAAGAAACCTGTTTTTAACTTGTAAACAACACATCTCAGAAAGAGGCTCTGCCCTTAAGTGGTTAATAGGGCTGATCCATGTAAAAGTCTGTTTTTCGCAAATTCAGCTTTATAGCAGAGGTGCACTGCAAGAAATGGATAAACTTTACTAAAAACATTCTGGGAATTCTCTCTCCCCTCTCTGTACCAATACTCTGCAATATCCTGCCATACCCTGCCATACCCTGCAATACCCTTCAATACTCTGCAATACCCTGCAATACTCTGCAATACCCTGCAATACCATGCAATACCATGCAATACTCTGCAATACTCTGCAATACCCTGTAATACCCTGTAATACCCTGCAATACTCTGCAATACCCTGCAATACCCTGCAATACCCTGCAATACTCTGAATTACTCTGCAATACCCTGCAATACTCTGCCATACTCTGCAATACCCTGCAATACTCTGCAATACCCTGCAATACCCTGAAATACTCTGCAATACCCTGCCATACTCGGCAATACCCTGCCATACTCGGCAATACAAAGCCATACTCGGCAATACCCAGCCATACTCGGCAATACCCAGCCATACTTGGCAATACCCAGCCATACTCTGCTATACCCAGCCATACTCAGCCATGCGCGGCCATACTCTGCCATGCTCAGCTATACTCTGCCGTACTCGGCCTCTGTATGTGGCCAGGCTGTGGAAGTCTCACACATGTGGTATCGCCGTATTCAGGAGGAGTAGGAGAATCTATTTTGGGGTGTAAATTTTGGTATGTACATGCTATGTGTTAGAAATATTGTATAAATTGACAACTTTGTGTTAAAAAAAAAATGTGTTTTAACCACTTCCCGCCCGCCGGCCGTCATATGACGTCCTTGACTTTGTACGGGGATATCTGAATGCAGCTACAGGCATCATTCAGATATCAGCTTTTTCAGACGGCGATTCTCGACACCATAAGAACGATCATAGCGGCTGTTCCGCTGCTTGATCGTTCTTACGGGACATCCCCCCTCCCGCCACACTCCGGTGCTTCTACCGACTCACCACTACGATCGAAGCCAGGATCGTTTTTTTTTATTATTATTTCAGGCCTCCCAGCCTAGAGATGAGATGTGTGGTCTTATTGACCCCATATCTTACTTTACAGAGGACCTGTCATGCCATATTCCTATTACAAGGGATGTTTACATTCCTTGTAATAGGAATAAAAGTGATCAAGTAATTATTTTTGGGGAAAAATGTGTCAAACTAAAATATATAAAGTAAAATGAACAATAAAAAAATAAAATAATTTAAAGCGCCCCTGTCCCCGTGTGCTCGCATTCAGAAGCGAACGCATACATAAGTCCTGCCCACATATGAAAACGGTGTTCAAACCACACATGTGAGGTATCGCTGCGAACGTTAGAGCGAGAGCAATAATTTTGGCCCTAGACCTCCTCTGTAACTAAAAACATGTAACCAGTAAAAATATTTAAAGCGTCGACTGTGGGGATTTTTAAGTAGCGAAGTTTGGCGCCATTCCACGAGTGTGTGCAATTTTGAAGTGTGACATGTTAGGTATCTATTTACTCGACATAACTTCATCTTTCACATTATTCAAAAACATTGGGCTGAATTTACTGTTTTGTTTTTCTTAAAGCACAAAACATTTTTTTTTCCCCAAAAAAAAACGAGTTAAAAAAATTGCTGCGCAAATACTGTGCGTGATAAAAAGTTGCAACAACCGCCTTTGTTTTCTCTAGGGTCTTTGCTAAAAAAACATATATAATGTTTTTGGGTTCTATGTAATTTTCTAGCAAATAAATTTGCCTGGGTGCTCCAGAACGCCTGAAGGTGCTCCCTGCATGTTGGGCCTCTGTATGTGGCCATGCTGTGTAAAAGTCTCACACATGTGGTATCTCCATACTCAGGAGTAATAGCAGAATGAGTTTTGGGGTGTAATTTGTGGTATGCATTTGCTGTGTGTGAGAAATAACCTGCTAATATGACAATTTTGTGAAAATAAAAACAGAAAAAGAAATCTTGATTTTGCAAAGAATTGTGGGAAAAATTACAACCTTGGAATGTCTTCTTTCCAAAAAGGGGTCATTTGGGGGGTATTTGTACTTTTCTGGCATTTTAGGATCTCAAGAAATGAGATAGGCCGTCAGTACTTCAGGTGTGATCAATTTTCAGATATTGGCACCATAGCTTGTGGACTCTATAACTTTCACACATACAAAATAATATACACCAATTTGTACTTTTTGTTACCAAAGATACGTAGCAGTATAAATTTTGGCCAAAATTTATGAAGAAAAATTACTAATTTGCTAAATTTTATAACAGAAACAAAGAAAAATAATTTATTTTTAAGAACTTTCAGTCTTTTTTCTTTTATAGCGCAAAAAATTAAAAACCCAACGGTGATTAAATAGCACCAAAAAAAAGCTCTATTTGTGTGAAAAAAAAGGACAACATTTTCATATGGGTACAATGTTGCATGACTGAGTAATTGTCATTCAAAACGTGAAAGCACCGAAAGCTGAAAATTGGTCTGGTTATTAAGGGGGTTTAAATGCCCAGTTTTCAAGTGGTTAAATAACCAGTCACCTACATATGATTTCCATATGTTTGAATTGAATTGAAGTGCCTATTAGCCCAATTTCACATATTTGTTGAGTACATATTCTCAATCCATTTAGTAAATAAGACCTAAAGCACCATCTCACTATTCACAATAAAATATCCTTATTCAGGACATATTGTTTATTATCTAAATGCCATAACTTGGTGATTTAGATAAACCATTATCTAATGTTGGACAACAACAAAAAAAAATCCTCACCTCTCTAATATGCCACTATTTATTTTCCGTTGTAACTGGCACAGTCTTTTTTTACTGCAAAAAATAAAATCTGGTATTCCCTTATTTTGAATAAACAGGCTTTGCTTATTGCTGGCATTAAAGTCATGGTAAAGCTTTGTGTTTTTTTTTTAAAATAGCAATCATGTCATACTTACCTCCACTGTGCAGTTCGTTTTGCACAGAGTGGCTCCGATCCTCCTCTTCTGTGGTCCCCCGGTGGCTCTATCAGCTCCTCCTCGCATCGTATGAACCCCAAGGAGAAGTGCTCTCCAGAGGGGTTACCTTGTGGGCGCACTCCCGAGTCCAGCATTCGGCGTCCATAGACGCCGAATGTAGGACTCGCCCCCCGGCACCCACGTCATTGGATTCAATTGACAGCAGCGGGAGCCAATGACTGCACTGCTGTCAATCTATCCAATCAATAGCCGAGAACCCCCGGGCAGAGAGGTAGAACATCTTCACCGAGGGATCGAAGGGGGTCACTGTCAGAAGTTTTTTCACCCTAATGCATAACCCCTTTAATGACATCTCCTTCTAAAAATGCTAAATATCTGTCTGCTTTTGGTTTCCATTCTCTGAGACATTAGAGTTGATTTACTAAAGGCATTTAACTGTTCATTAGGAAATGTGAATGCACGCTTTGGAACATGTATATATTCGGGGAGGACTGGGTTGAGAGATGGGGGACATTTGCCTCTTGGGCCAATCTTAGCAGTATATTAGCCTGGTGGCCCTGAATGGAGATACTCACATATTCAGACATAAAACTGAGCTGGAGTTGCAGTCACTAAATAACTCTGGACACTAAATAACTCCCTGCTCCCCCATACAGACCTGTGATCACAGCATGCAGCAGAGGAAAGTTTCCCAGCATTGTTTTCACATGCTGCTCTGAAATGACCAAATGCTGAGCCTTGAAAAGGAAGCTAATGGCAGAAGGTGAAAAGATGTGTCGCGATACACCATGTTCTTTAGAAACACCCAACTCTTGGCATGACCACCAATCACTGCAGTATCCTTTTACACTCTTAGTAGTAGGCCTTCTTTTGTCCACAAAAATCTGCCCCTGACATGAAAAGGATATGTTTTCACCCCAGTGAAAAGGGTTTCCAGTCTTTCTCTGGAATGACAACTTTTAAACTAAATGCTCAATTAGCTTAGTAAATGAGGTGAACCTAAATTCAATATGACTACCAATCACATGCAAGGTAAATTAAAAAAATACAGGGTTTTTTCTATTGCATGATTTTAATGAACAAAGTTTCTCCTTATTCCTTAAGCTAAGTGCATATTCACTTTGCAAAGTGAACATGTATTGCTAAGTGAACTGCTTGTATACTTTTAGTAAATAACTCCTCATTGATCCAAAGCAAGCTCACAGATATGGAAATTCAAAGCAAAATCAGAATTCCTAATATGCACACATGTCCCTGGTCAATGAATTATAAAGTAAAGCCGATGTGACAGTTAGAGATCTGGTATTTAGAGTAAAAAAAGGTCAGCAATGGCAGTTTCTCAACTATAGTTTTCTGTTTAGGTCTAGTAGCACCATTTTATTTAAATACAGCTTACACACTTTTATAGTTGTACTCCTTGTTGTCTTGTTTAACTCCCTAAGAAACAATATACTGTTCTAATAAAAAAGACACAGGCCTATTACATCTGGCATTTTTGCTTAGTTGAATAAAAACAAAAAAGCGAAAAAAAAGTCACTACTAACAAACTGCCTGAGTATGTTACGTGCTTGTAAACTCATTTTTAAGACATGCATATCTGCTCTTTACAATGTCTCCATAGCAAATACATTTCTTGTATTTTTATTTGGTATAATCAGTTAAACCTGTCAACATCCTCACTCCAGTTCCTTATCAGTATCTTATGATAAATTGTACTATAAATCCATGTCAGCCAGCATTTAGCAGGCACAGATAGCATTAGGTTCTGTTTTAGATTCACTTATTTTGCAAATATGTGCTCATTAAAAGTTTGAGAAAATGCAAAAATAAGTCCAAATGAACAAAGATTACACTTTAGATTTAGCTAAATTTTTATTTGGATGACAAATGCCAAAACAAAAACGCTGACAGTCATTAAAAACAAATATGTGTTTACAGATCACCAAAATCAATTGCTAATTAACTTCAGCAGACAGAAATGGATTTCTGTTTAGTGCTGTGTTTACACACTTCCTTTCTTTGACATTCAAAAGCCAAGTGTGTGCTATCATCATTGCCCTTCTGTCTTGGCTCTGGAACAATCTCTTTTCAGATCAACGTTTCAAGTGTTTTGTAAAACAGCCAATTAATTCCAATTATTAATACTGATGAGAGCAATCAGGGCATCAGAGAGAAGAAAAACCTGCAGACAGAAAAACAGAATAAATGGTATAGAACTCATTTGTAGAAGATACACAGGAATGACAGCAAACCAGCAGTGAACTGTTATGTAATAAAGACAAAGCACAGTAAATCATCAAAATGAAACTATTTCTGAATTTCAGTATAGATTTTGACACTTGAATATAATGTTTCAGAGGCTTTTACATTTACCATACATTCTATACAACATTCCATAAGGCATTTGATAGATCTGTAGATTCTCTGTCTAATAGCCACCAGTATACAAGTCCTTTCATTTAGCATCCATGCCAAACAACTGCTGAAAGCAAATCAATAAGCCACCTCAAGTTTTCCTTTGATCAATCTGAGCAGGTTTACATCGAGAGAGATGAAAAGAGTTATAAATTAATGTTATTTTATTTTCATTAATGTTTCAAGTCTGATTAAAACCGAGTAATTTGATAAGATGTAGATTAACCGCTTGCCGACTGACCCATGTATATTTACAGTGGGCCGATGGCCCTTCTACCCTGAATCACGTACATGTACGTGATCCAGCATTTCTGGGCAGGGGGCCGTGCGCAAGCCTGCTGACCCATCTGTGCTGTGATTAGGTGCAGCCAAAGTTGGTCACCAGGTCCCAGCCAATGATTTATGGCTGGGACCTGCTGATTGGCTTAGTGAATAACAGTACAGAGCCCTGTGTTTACTACAACACAGGGCTCTGTACATGGAGCAGAAATGTGGCTGTTCTTTTCTCAATGCAAAGCAGGGATACTGTTTGATTTCTCGGTTCTCAGTCTTAGAGCCAGCGGGGAACAGATGCAACATCAGACCATATTCTGTACACCGCTGATGAAGTCCTGCCCCCAGGGACATAACGCGTACGGAACCACAGGACTTTGCGTGACGTCACCCGCGTCCTGAACGTCGATTCTCGTGGAACGCATTACGATATGCTGTTTATCCCTTAGCACTGAGGCACAGTGCGTCTTTTGTAAGTGTACCTTTTTATATTTAATAAATCTTTTAAGCATACAGAGAGCACTAGATGTTGTTGCTTCCTCTTTTATGTACCCTATTACCCAGAGTCGATGGTGTGAGTCCATATGATTTAACAAGCCAACAGCATTCGTCCATCTTCAGTGTCCTGTACACACAGTGTTCCTGTCTGCTTTATCCCATTAAGGGAACTGCCTGTGAGACCTGCCTGATTCATTTCAGGGGTCCATTGTCTGAGGTGTGTGGGAAAGGGGGTTCCTCTTAGGGGACTTTAAAGGGAACTTTACTCTAATAATAAGTGCGTGGTACGTCAATGGAAAGTACAAAGTTATTTTATTCCCACCAGGGTGGTGATAATAAGTAAGATTGTTTTACAAGGAATAAAGGGGTTAGAACATGGGAGGGATGCTAACACAACAAACCATATGATACATGAAATACTAATACAATCAGGGACACCATGTAGTTACAAAAAACATAATGGTGAGAGCCGACGCGTTTCGAAAATTTGCAGTTATTTTCTTCTTCAGGGAGATGATTGTGTCAAAAAGCAGGCATGTTAGTGTGTCATGTATATAAACTTGGGGATCATAATGTTGCATCCATGGGGAGGGGATGGAAAGACATAAAATGAGAAAAAAACACCAGGGGAGAGAAACCTCTTGTTCCAGAAAGGGCCAGGTCCCACCGGCGTCCAGTGCCCAGGGATTCACCCAGGATGGTGCGTTCACACATCAACCCCAGCAGAGAGGAGGCTCCCCAGCAAGGGGCATGTGGCGCTCAAAGGTCAGAGACCAGTGTGTGGAGTCTGCACTGTGGGCTGATCCAAAAGTGGGAGGCTTGCCGTCATGCACTGATTCCTGATGCTGAGGGATTTTTGAAGGAGCTAGGTTGATGGGTTACCTCCGTTTCAAGTATTGATCGATTGACCATTGGGGTGGAGGGAGGGGGTTGATTTACAGGGTAGATATGTACCCCCTACCGACGGTGCTCATCAATGTGGTTGGAGGAGACGGAAAAAACCTTGGCCTTGGACAGGATCAGGGAGACAAGCAGGCAGCACAGCAGCGTCTGTTGGAATGCGATCAGCTGATCACATTCCAACAGACGCTGCTGTGCTGCCTGCTTGTCTCCCTGATCCTGTCCAAGGCCAAGGTTTTTTCCGTCTCCTCCAACCACATTGATGAGCACCGTCGGTAGGGGGTACATATCTACCCTGTAAATCAACCCCCTCCCTCCACCCCAATGGTCCATCGATCAATACTTGAAACGGAGGTGACCCATCAACCTAGCTCCTTCAAAAATCCCTCAGCATCAGGAATCAGTGCATGACGGCAAGCCTCCCACTTTTGGATCAGCCCACAGTGCAGACTCCACACACTGGTCTCTGACCTTTGAGCGCCACGTGCCCCTTGCTGGGGAGCCTCCTCTCTGCTGGGGTTGATGTGTGAACGCACCATCCTGGGTGAATCCCTGGGCACTGGACGCCGGTGGGACCTGGCCCTTTCTGGAACAAGAGGTTTCTCTCCCCTGGTGTTTTTTTCTCATTTTATGTCTTTCCATCCCCTCCCCATGGATGCAACATTATGATCCCCAAGTTTATATACATGACACACTAACATGCCTGCTTTTTGACACAATCATCTCCCTGAAGAAGAAAATAACTGCAAATTTTCGAAACGCGTCGGCTCTCACCATTATGTTTTTTGTAACTACATGGTGTCCCTGATTGTATTAGTATTTCATGTATCATATGGTTTGTTGTGTTAGCATCCCTCCCATGTTCTAACCCCTTTATTCCTTGTAAAACAATCTTACTTATTATCACCACCCTGGTGGGAATAAAATAACTTTGTACTTTTCATTGACGTACCACGCACTTATTATTAGAGTAAAGTTCCCTTTAAAGTCCCCTAAGAGGAACCCCCCTTTCCCACACAATTAGCTATTGGGATGCGGGAACCTTTACTCCATAGACTAGTCTCAGCACCTACCCCCCAATTTGCATTGTCTGAGGTGAGCAGCTACGATTACCATTGGTGGAGGTTATCACACAGTCACCTTTTTTAATTCTACATAGGAGTCACCCATTTGGACACTCGTTGGTGTTTTTACTGATCATTATATGTGAAGATTATGGACTCTTTCTCTTCATCATCATTTATTTAATGCATTTAGTATTGTTTTTTATGTTACATGTTTTTGCGCTGCACTGCTTTTTTATTCATATTCTGTATCCACCTAGGTAAGTATGACTAAAAAAAAAAAGCCTTTCTTCTTTTTTAACCATTTTAAGACTTTAGGAGTAGGTAATATGGCCTAAAGAAACTTCAACAAGGTTTTTACCTTATATGCTCTGCTTTTCTTCCCTAGAAGCTGCTCCTGTGTAAAAAAAAATTTAAGATATTCTACAAGTGTCATTGAGTGAAAAAACATTATTGTTACATTGTATTTACCATTTCATTTACATGCATGTCAAAGGGCAGAAACTAGATCCACATGTAACATCAATTAAAGCAGCCCTACTTTTTAAATAAAATGTACTGTATTCCTATTTAACCCTATATTTCCCTTAAAGTGGAGGAAAAGCCAAACTATAACTATTCTCAGAAAAATTCCTTCCACCTCCCCTTGCCTGTTCTGTATAGCCATGGCCAAAAGTTTTGAGAATGACACAAATATTAATTTTCACAAAGTCTGCTGCTTCAGATTTTATTAAGGCAATTTGCATATACTCCAGAATGTTATGAAGAGTGATCAGATGAATTGTAATTATTTGCAAAGTCCCTCTTTGCCATGAAAATGAACTTAATCTCATAAAAAAACACATTTCCACTGCATTTGTGAAGAAGGCTTCAGGGGGCCCAAGAAAGTCCAGCAAGCACCAGGACTGTCTTCTACAGTTGATTCAGCCGCAGAATCGAGGCACCGCCATTGCAGGGCTTGCTCAGGAATGGCAGCAGACAGGTGTGAGTGAATTTGCACGCACAGTGAGGAGAAGACTTTTGGAGGCTGGTCTGGTGTCCAGAAGTGCAGCAAAGAAGCCACTTCTCTCTAGAAAAAACACCAGGGACAGACTGATATTCTGCAAAAGGTATAAGAATTGGACTGCTTAAGACTGGGGTAAAGTCAATTTCTTTGATAAATCCCCTTTCCAATTGTTTGGGGGATTCGGAAAAAACCTTGTCCAGAAAAGGAAAAGATGAGCACTACCATCAGTCCTGTGTCATGCCAACAGTAAAGCATCCTGAGACCATTCATGTGTGGGGTTGCTTCTCAGCCAAGGGAGTGGGCTCACTCACAATTATGTCTAAAAACACAGCCACAAATAAAGAATGGTACAAAAACATCCTCCGAGAGCAACTTCTCCCAACCATCAAAGAGCAGTTTGGTGACTTTTCCAGAATGATGGAGCACCTTACAATAAGTCAAAAGTGATAACAAAGTGGCTTGGGGAACAAAACATTGAAAATTTGGGTCTATGGCCAGGAAACTCCCCAGACCCTAATCCCATTTAGAACTTGTGGTCATTTCTCAAGAGGCAGGTGAATAAAAAAAAAAACACAAATTCTGACAATCTCCAAGCATTGATTATGCAAGAATGGGCTGCCATCAGTCAGGATGTGGCCCAGAAGTTGATTGACAGCATGCCAGGGTGAATTGCACAGGTCTTGAAAAAGAAGGGTGAACACTGCAAATATTGACTCTGCATAAACTTTATGTAATTGTCAATAAAGCATTTGACACTTATGAAATGCTTGTAATTATACTTCAGTATACCATAGTAACATCTGACAAAAGGATCTAAAACACTGAAGCAGCAGACTTTGTGAAAACTAATCTTTGTGTCATTCTCAAAACTTTTGGCCAAGGCTGTACTTACCTATTTTTAATCTGCTCTCTCATACACTTGGGAGTCCAATTATCAAAAAAATTGCATAGCTATTCATCCAGTATATCCATGCAAATTTATTTTCTGAATTAATATTATTTTATTATATGAGGTAGAAAATACTGCATTATAGCGATAGGACAGAGCTAAGGAGCATACTGAATACTACTTTATAAAGATACAATTTAACACTTCTAAAGAATGCTAATAGTACAGTAATATTAACTTGTAGCCACTGAACACCGTGACTGGCAATGGATTTGGCAATGAATTTACATTGTGGGACTTTTTTTTTCTTTTTCTGAAGGACTCTTTAAAAAAGCATCAGTGTGTTTATATACTGTTTACTTTTATTTTTGTGTTTGAATGGGGTACCATGTTTCCATTATTTATTCACAAAGGGGAGGGGGCATATCTGGGTGCTCCCTTACTGCTAAAGGGGGTTTCCAGGATCTGACTAGCCCCCTGGTAATATATCTTCACAACCCATGGGGCAGGGTTGTAGAGAATAGGCCCTTGTCTTCATCAACATATGGACAATGTGCTTTGTTAAGGGAGTCCCCCTTGGCAAGGTACCCTCTCATGTTGAAGACATGTGGCCCAAATTGTCTGGTATGAAATTTAGGGGGAGGACCCCACACCATTTGTCTTTTTTCTTTTGTTTTGAGTACCTCTTTACAGCTTGACAGCCATTCCAGACACTCATGTAAGATACTGGTGGGGTATAGATGAAGGAAATCCCTGACCCTTTGCAAACAGAAGTAACCAGATGTAAACTAACAATTTAGGCATTTTGTTCCTTTTTAAATGTCAGTTTTTCTGTTGTAGGTTGTGGATTGACAACAGTGCCCATGTTGCTAAAACTGTCCCACTGTGAGCTGCAGTGTCTGGGAGAGGATGTGTGTTAGACATAAATGGAGGAAGATTTAGCTCTATCAGGGAAAGTAAAGGAAGTTTTTAAGTTTACTTTACCATTAGCCTCATATAGTAACTGGATTTATCCCTTGTTTAGACATACAGGAGCCTTTCATTGTTCATACATGTTAAATAAACAGGATCATAGTAGAATGTAAAAATTACTATGGCTGAAATGGTTAAAATAAATTATTACAAGATGATTTAAAATGTGATTCACCACACATTTGCATAAGATAACATATGTCAAATATATTAGTTAAAACTATTATTAGCATTTTACATGCTACAGACTAGTCTTTTTTTTTTTTTTTAATCATCTGGCAGAGCTTATGTTAAAATATGGGTCAGCCTGGGAATTGAGGGGATTGAGGGGATCTCCGTCAGTAAAAGGTTTAACCACTTCCATACTAGGCACTTATACACCTTCCTGCCCAGACCAATTTTCAGCTTTCTGCGCTGTTGCACTTTGAATGACAATTGCGCGGTCATGCTACACTGTACCCAAACTAAATTTTTATCATTTTGTTCCCACAAATAGAGCTTTCTTTTGGTGGTATTTGATTACCTCTGCGATTTTTATTTTCTGCTAAAAAATTAAAAAAAGACCGAAAATTTTAAAAACATTTTTTTTGTTTCAGTTACAAAACTTTGTAAATACGTTAGTTTTCTCCTTCACTGATGGGCACTGATGGGGCTGCACTGACGGGCACGGATAAGGCAGCACGGATGGGCACCGATGAGGTGGCACGGATGGGCAATGATCGGCGGCTTGGATGGGCAACGATCGGCGGCACGGATGGGCAACGATCGGCAGAACGGATTGGCAACGATCAGCAGCATGGGTGGGCACAGATAGGCGGCACTGGTGGGCACAGATAGGCGGCACGGGTGGGCACAGATAGGCGGCACGGGTGGGCACAGATAGGCGGCACGGATAGGCGGCATGGATGGGCACTGATAGGTGGCACGGATGGCCATGGATGGGCACTGATAGGTGGCATGGATGGGCACTGATAGGTGGCACTGTACTGTACTAATGGATGCCAATCAGTGCCAAACAATAATGCCTGCCAATCAGTGGTGCCCATTGTGGGCACTGATTGGCATCCATTATCCCTGGTGGTCTAGGGTGGCATACCTTATGGTGGGCTTCCCTGGTGGTCTAGTGGCATCCCTGGTGGTCCAGTGGGCATCCTCGGGGGGGCTGTGCTGATAATGGATCAGCACAAACCCCCCCTGTCAGAGGAGCAGCCGATCGGCTCTCCTCTACTCGCGTCTGACAGACGCGAGTGAGGAAAAGCCGATGACCGGCTTTTCCTGTTTACATTGTGATCAGCCGTGATTGGACACGGCTGATCATGTGGTAAAGAGTCTCCGTCGGAGACTCTTTACCTAGATCGGTGTTGCGGGGTGTCAGACTGACATCCCGCAACAACGATCGCCGCGATGCGCGCCCCCGGGGGCGTGCAGCAGCTCAAAATCCTGAGGACGTCATATGACGTCCAGTCAGGATTTTGAAACCACTTTGCCGCCGTCAATCCTCTATAGGGCGGTCGGCAAGTGGTTAAGGATGCATGGAATTGGGAAGGGAAATCTCAGACTCCCCTGCTTACTATGCTGGTAATACCAGTAAATAAGGAATGCCTATATGTTTTATCACTTTAAAGGCCATTCTTGATCTTGCATTCCACCAAAACAAAAACATATATAAATGAAAAAAAAATGGTGGCAGACTCAATGAACAATTGCCTTGTTTTCTATGTGTAGCACTACCCCAGCAAGGGCTTGTTGCGGTTTAAAATCTATATTTAAGATTTAATATCTCATAGATATGATATGGGTTAAATAAGAGTTCTTTTGACCAGAAGTGAAAGCTTTAACATAATAAACATTTATTATATATTTGTTAAAATCTAATCTAATACACAGCAACTATCTATATAGTCTTAAACAAGCAGGAAATAGTAGGTTAAAATATACAAAGTATTTACGAAACATTAAAGTACAAGCATGTGTAGTTACAGGTCAAACAGACCTTTTCCATAGTTACCCTTTCAGAACCATCCTGCAGGCTGTCCTCCATAAAAGAGAGAGCTCCCTTCTCCTCCCATCTGAGTATATCTTTCTATCCTGATACCCCATAGGTTGGCCATGATTGGAGGGCTTACTCCATAAGTCAGCCCACTTTCATGCAAATCCTGGTGACTCTATCTGGGCAAGAGATTTGATTGAATTTTCCCAGGACTATAGGTGAGGCTCTCTTGATTGTATATCCCAGCATGGGACTCATTGACGAGAGTGAGTTTAACACAATGGAATTGTCTCTCCAAGCTTGGGGCTCCGCAATGTCTAGCTGTTAACAAAAGGGCTTTCATAGGTGCTAAATTAAATATATTCAGTTAGCTAAATGAAATATATATATACAGTAAGCTAATTGAAATATATTCATAATTACAATATTTTACAGCTATTAAATGGAGATTTCCCATAACCCATAAGGCAACAGGCTGCTGGTAACTGGCTCCCCTATTCCTGCACAGCCAGGCAACACGCATCTTCCACTTGCACCCAGACACAAGAATTTAGTCCATTGGCTTTGTTTTTGTTATTTTATTAGGGGTAACAACTTGGATAGGGTACAAAAAAGTGTGGGATGCCCAACTTGACAAAAACAACAGATGGGGGGACAACTTCCTTCCTATGTACAGAGAAAAGATCCTGGACTGTTTTCCTTCCTGGACACACTCAGTCTTTAAGGATCAGTAGCCAAAAGTCCCCTACAGGCTAGGGGCTCTTAGTCCCCTTTGGAAATAACACAAAAGGTTAAAAAAACTGCATGTAGGAGTATCTCCTTCCCTCTGTAGAACTGCTTCCAGATTCACTGTTTGCAGGTACTACCAGCCCTCCTGGCTGCTGCTCTGAAGATCTCACAGGGCAAGGGATCAAAGGGTTAAGCACAGCTCTCTCCTTTTAAAAGGTTGCTACATGTCTCAGTCTCTCCCCTTGTGAATCCCTGGGTGTGCTCATGTACTCACTCTGTACTCCTCGCTCCTCACTGCTCCTAGGCAAGACTCCATTTCAAACAGGATGCCAAAAGGATTCCTTCCTTCCAGCCAGCCCAAGACCAGCCTGGAGGCATAGCCCTCCCCAGACCTAGGGGACCCCTCCTAGGCCACCAACGGCCTCCTCAAAACTCCATCTTCCACTGACTCCCCAGCTAGCATTTTTAAGGGCTGGCCTAGCTACTCTACCAGGACATTCAGCCTGGGGATATGCCAGGTTCCCCCAAGTATGCAGATCAGGACCTCCTAGCCTCCACCTACTAATTTCTAGAAGCTCTTCTACCAACTTCTAGACAGCTTCTAGACCCAGGGAGAGTTACCAAAGTCCTGCACTGTGGAGCCATCCAGCCTGACCTGCATTAATCCAGCCTAATTACAGATTCACTGTGTGTGTGTGTGTGTGTGTGTGTGTATATATACAGTGTATATATATATATATATATATATATATATATATATATTGTGACAGCAGGAAGGTAAAGTCACCTGGTTGCATCCAGGGGGGTAGATATATTTCGCCCAGATTCAGGCTTTACGCCGACTTGTACAACTAGGTGGAGAGTTGTATAAGGCTAGTGGGCTCATGGATGACTCATACCTCTAGGGAGAGTGTGGGGCGTCGTACAGACAGGGAGTTGATGAGGCCAGCTGAAGCTTGTCAGCTCATTTAGGCCTCTATAAGAACTCCCAGATTCATTAGGTGTCAGCTCATGCCTGGAACCAGACCTGTGTGGACTGTCTAGGGAGAGTGAACCCCTGTGCGGTGAGAAAAAGCCTGTGTGGCTATTTGCTTGGACATTTAAAACCAGGGACTTAGGGACTAGGACAGCACTAGGCTGATCCCAGTTGTTAGTTAGGAAACCTGTATGTTTAGTCAGAGGTCAACTTGACCAGGATTTATTTTGGTTATGTTTCTTTTGCTTTGCTGTGTTTTGTCACTGTAAATAGAAAATAAACCGCACCTTTTTGATTTTGAAAACCACAACCTCCGTTTGCTGGGCCTGTTTTGTGTGGGGAGCCCATCCCGGGGGGTCACACACACCCGCTGCCGAGCTAACCCCCTCACAGTTGGTGGAGAACCAGTGGCAGTTTTTTTTAAGCCAGCATGGAGGAGATACTGAAGCAGCTGGCTCTAGCAAATGCCAATCAACAGCAGACAAATGCAGGTTTGCAAAAGAGCCTTGCAGCTCAACAGCAGAGCCTTGCAGCCCAGCAGCAGACAAACGCAACTTTGCAACAGAGTCTGGAGGCTCAGCAACGAGCCCAGCAGCAATCTGAGGCCCGCTTCATAGACCTGTTGCAGAAGCAAGAGCAGAGACTACAACAACAGATGGAAGCAGTAATGCAGCAACGTCCGCAGACCAGTGAGGAAAGCCGTCCCACTAATACCGCGTCCTTTGGGGTGAGTCGTTTATTGACAAAAATGACTGGAGAGGATGATCCAGAGGTATTTTTGACCACATTTGAAAGGACCGCTGAAAGAGAAAAGTGGCCTGAGGAGCAGTGGGCTGGACTGGTGGCTCCTCTGTTAACTGGTGAATCGCAGAAAGCTTACTATGACCTAGAGCCTAACCAAGCAAAAGACTATGTGATGCTAAAAGCTGAAATATTGGCAAGGCTGGGTGTCACCCAGGCTGTCCGGGCTCAGCGTGTGCATAACTGGACTTTCCAGCTTGGAAAACCCCCCAGGTCTCAAATGTATGATCTCATTCACCTGAGCAGAAAGTGGCTACAGCCAGAGACTTTGTCCGCACCAAAGATTGTGGAACGTGTTGTAATGGATCGGTTTTTGAGAGCTCTTCCTACTGCCATCCAAAAGTGGGTAAGCCATGGAGACCCAGAGACGGCCGATGGTCTTGTGGATCGTGTGGAGAAATACTTGGCTACAGAGAACCTGACGGCCTCTTCCAGAGACACTCGGACTTTCCACCCTAAGACCAGACCATCCCCAGGGGCGGATAAGAGGATTCCAAGGGGTGAGGGTGGAGAGAGTGAGAGGGTGGGAGCTCTACCCCAAGTTTGGCGAGAACAGCCTGGGAAATCAGCGGCTCAAGAGGCGGCAAGAAGGATCGTTTGCTACCGCTGCCGGCAAGCGGGACATATTGCAGCCAATTGCCCGGTTGTGGAGGAACCCATGCAGTGTGACTTTCTGACGGGCAGACGTCAGTCGCTGTGTGCGACAGTCGCATGCACTGCCATTCGAGGAACTGAGAAACATTTATGCAATATGTGTGTTAATGGTAGAAATGTTGTGGTATTGCTGGATTCAGGTAGCCTTGTGACCCTGATAAAGGCTGAGTTAGTTAAAACAGAGGTCTCTGGGAATAACAAGGTAGCTGTTATTTGTGTGCATGGGGACACCCGAGAGTATCCAATGACTACAGTGTGTTTCGAGACCCCCAAAGGTACCCTCTCTCATCCAGTGGGCTTAGTATCTCAGTTACCGCATGACGCCATTGTGGGAAGGGATTTTCCGAAGTTCTGGGAACTGTGGGATGATCCTGAGCCCCTCACTGGTGCCCCTATGTACCAGGAATGTGATAGCCAGAACTCCCCTGAGAGTGGTGAGGACTCT
Organism: Rana muscosa; assembly: GCA_029206835.1. NCBI lineage: Eukaryota > Metazoa > Chordata > Amphibia > Anura > Ranidae > Rana > Rana muscosa. The sequence goes on along the minus strand of CM055117.1, from coordinate 798,255,913 downwards.
CCGGAATTTCCCTTATCAGTATTGGCAGGGGAGACTCAAGAAACTGGAGAGGAGCCCACCTCCTCAGACGAAAACCTACCGTCTGTGGAGTTTTCTGATCTTGAGGTTCACAGGGAAAACTTTGCCACAGAACAGTTGAAAGACCCCGCCCTAATAAAGGCACGGGAAAACGTAGTGAAAATAGATGGCGAGTTAGTGAACCCAGATAATACCTGCACTTACCCATACTTCAGCGTAGAGAAGGACCTACTGTATCGGGTGGCAAAAAGGGCAGAAGAAACTGTTGAGCAGCTTGTGGTGCCCAAACCTTACAGGAAGTTGGTGTTGGAGTTGGCCCATGGGCACATTCTTGGAGGTCATCTGGGGACAGAGAAAACCTGAGAGAGGGTATTACAGAGATTCTATTGGCCGGGGGTGATGAAGGACGTAGAAAATTATTGTTCCTCCTGCCCTGTGTGTCAGAGGTTGGCCCCGATGCCACATTTCCGTAGCCCGCTGGTCCCTCTACCCATCATTGAGGTCCCGTTTGAGAGGATCGCCATGGATTTGGTAGGTCCTATAATCAAGTCCGCTAGGGGGCACCAGTACATATTAGTTATAATGGACTATGCCACCCGTTATCCAGAAGCGATCCCTCTCCGAAATACCTCGGCCAAAACCATAGCCAAAGAGCTATCTCTTGTTTTTAGCCGGGTGGGTATTTGTAAAGAACTGCTTACGGACCAAGGTACACCCTTTATGTCCCGGGTTATGAAAGAGCTGTGTAAATTGTTCAAAGTGACGCAATTGCGTACGTCTGTGTATCACCCCCAAACCGATGGGCTGGTTGAAAGATTCAACAAAACCCTAAAACAAATGTTGAAGAAAGTGGTGGATAGAGATGGAAAGGATTGGGACTGTTTACTTCCTTATTTGATGTTTGCTATTAGGGAGGTGCCCCAATCCTCTACGGGATTCTCCCCCTTTGAGTTACTGTATGGGAGACACCCAAGAGGGCTGTTGGATATTGCCAAGGAAACTTGGGAAAGTGAGAGTTCTCCCCACAGGAGTGTGATTGAGCATGTCGCCCTGATGCAAGATCGAATTGCACAGGTAATGCCCATCGTGAAGGAACATTTGGCCCAAGCGCAGTTGGCACAGCAGAGAGTGTACAACCGTGGAGCCAAGACCCGTACCTTTTCCCCGGGGGATAGGATATTGGTACTTGTCCCTACGGTTGAAAGTAAATTCCTTGCCAAATGGCAAGGCCCCTACGAGATAATGGAAAAAGTGAGCGAAGTGAATTACAAGGTCAGACAACCAGGAAGGCGAAAGCCCGAACAGATCTATCACGTTAATCTGTTGAAAGCCTGGAGGGATAGAGAGTCCCTAGTCGCAGACACTTGGTCACCAGCTCAAACTGGTTGCGTGATTCCTGAGGTTGGAATAGCAGCCACCTTGTCACAACCCCAACAACAGGAGGTTAAGGAGTTTGTGCTTCGCAATAAGGAGGTATTCTCTGAGCTGCCGGGACAAACATCTGGGGTAGAGCATGACATCATTACCCCGCCCGGTGAAAGGGTGAAGTTAAAACCCTATCGGATCCCAGAGGCTCGACGGGAGGCAATACGGGAGGAAGTACAGAAAATGCTGAACTTAGGGGTGATAGAGGAGTCCCAAAGTGATTGGTCTAGTCCCATCGTGTTGGTGCCTAAACCGGATGGGAGCTGGCGATTTTGTAACGATTTTCGTCAGTTGAACAAAGTTACAAAATTTGACACCTACCCCATGCCACGTATAGATGAGTTGATCGACCGGCTGGGAACAGCCCGATACATGACGACTCTTGACCTCACAAAAGGGTATTGGCAAATCCCCCTGGCCAAGTCGGCCAAAGAGAAAACCGCATTTGTAACCCCAGACGGGGCGTTCCAATATAAAAGAATGCCGTTCGGGTTACAGAATGCGCCGGCCACATTCCAGCGGAAAATGGACCAGATGCTGAGGCCCCATCGGAAGTATGCTGCGGCTTACCTGGATGACGTAATTGTCCATAGCACAGATTGGGCCTCACATCTGCCAAAAGTGCAAGCAGTCCTGGACTCTGTTCGGGAAGCGGGGTTTACGGCTAACCCCAAGAAGTGTACCATTGGGCAGGAGGAGGCCAAATATCTTGGGTACACCATTGGCAGGGGAGTAATAAAACCCCAACTCAACAAAGTCGAGGCCATCCAGAGTTGGCCACGTCCCAACAGCAAGAAGCAGGTACGAGCCTTTCTGGGAATCGCTGGGTATTATCGGCGATTCATTCCCCACTTTGCTTCTAAGGCTGTGCCCCTAACCAACCTGACGAAGGGGAAAGGGTCGGTCATGATTAAATGGACCCCCGAGGCTGAGGCAGCATTCCAATTCTTGAAACAAGCCTTATGTAGCCAGCCAGTGTTGTACTCACCCGACTTCTCTAAAGACTTTGTCGTACAAAGTGATGCGTCAGATGTGGGGTTAGGAGCAGTATTGTCCCAGGTCTGGAACGGGGAAGAGCACCCAGTCATTTACCTCAGCAGGAAGTTGAAGTCCCATGAGGTAAATTACGCCACCGTTGAAAAGGAGTGTTTAGCGGTGAAGTGGGCTCTAGATTCCCTTCGGTACTACCTGCTAGGTAGGCACTTTGACATGGTTACGGATCACGCTCCGTTAAAGTGGATGGCTCAAAACAAGGAAACAAATAGAAGAGTGAATAGGTGGTTCCTGGCCCTACAGGAATTCAACTTCACAGTAAAGCATCGCCCTGGCGTTCAAATGGGGAATGTGGATGCTTTGTCTCGAGTACATGAGTGCCTGATTGCTGGTGTTCCAACCCCGAGGTTAAAACAAGAGGGGGGGGTATGTGACAGCAGGAAGGTAAAGTCACCTGGTTGCATCCAGGGGGGTAGATATATTTCGCCCAGATTCAGGCTTTACGCCGACTTGTACAACTAGGTGGAGAGTTGTATAAGGCTAATGGGCTCATGGATGACTCATACCTCTAGGGAGAGTGTGGGGCGTCGTACAGACAGGGAGTTGATGAGGCCAGCTGAAGCTTGTCAGCTCATTTAGGCCTCTATAAGAACTCCCAGATTCATTAGGTGTCAGCTCATGCCTGGAACCAGACCTGTGTGGACTGTCTAGGGAGAGTGAACCCCTGTGCGGTGAGAAAAAGCCTGTGTGGCTATTTGCTTGGACATTTAAAACCAGGGACTTAGGGACTAGGACAGCACTAGGCTGATCCCAGTTGTTAGTTAGGAAACCTGTATGTTTAGTCAGAGGTCAACTTGACCAGGATTTATTTTGGTTATGTTTCTTTTGCTTTGCTGTGTTTTGTCACTGTAAATAGAAAATAAACCGCACCTTTTTGATTTTGAAAACCACAACCTCCGTTTGCTGGGCCTGTTTTGTGTGGGGAGCCCATCCCGGGGGGTCACACACACCCGCTGCCGAGCTAACCCCCTCACAATATATATATATACATATATATATATATATATATATATATATATATATATATATGGTTTTTGACAACGCTGAAAGCTGAAAATTGGCCTGGGCAGGAAGGGGGTATAACTGCTTAGTAAGCAAGTAGTTATTTTAATAACATTTAATAACTTTTTTAGTACTGTACAAGTACAAAAAAGTTAAATGAAAATAAACAACAAAACCATGAAAAATATATTTGATTACAATGAAAATAAAAAATATATGAATAAAATCCTCTGATATAAACCCATTGTTAATCTCATCATCCAGTTATTTAAAATTCATAGTCAGTCATGACAATCCTCCACACTACAACCTGCTACTTTCCCCACCACTACACCGACCCTTTGCCCATTTGTGCTTTCCTACAGCATTCACATTGCTACAGTAGTTGACAGATCTCCAGCTGCTAGAATATAAACATACATCCAGAGATCATAAGCTACAAATTGTCTTAATTTCTCACGACGTGAAACGCGTTAGCCTATCTCTGTGTTCACTTTTGAGTGCCTTTGCTGTATTTGTGGATTTTATTAATAAACCAGCATCCTTTGCAGAGTGCGGCCATCTAGAATTTTTTCTTTCCTCACCTAATTTTGTGCAGAGCCAGCACCTGTGTGTACTTGGAGTGGGGCGGAAGCATTACATGGATTCAGAGGCTTCAGAGCGGTGATCTTTCTTCATTAGCTACAAATTGTCTTAAAAGGTTATTTTATGCCTTGTGCATTAATGTGTCAATAGAAAAGAGTGTAAATCCTTTAGTAAATTAGCCTGTGCATGTTGAGCCCAAGTGATTACCGTATTTTCCGGCGTATAAGACAACTTTTTACCCCATAAAAATCTTCTCCAAAGTCGGTGGTCGTCTTATACGCCGGTTACCTGACATGTAGAATCTCGTCAGACCGCGGCCGTCCATTTTTCAAAAGCCGCGCCTCCTCCTCGTGCTGTTCCGTGATAGGCGGAACACTCAGCTTCCCAGCAGAGCCTCTGTTTAGTGTTCCGCCTATCACGGATGCCCTCTCGTCCTCGGCCTCAGATGAGAGGGCATCTGTGATAGGCGGAACACTGAACACAGTGTCTGCTGGGAAGCTAAGTGTTTCCGCCTATCACAGAACAGCACGAGCAGGAGGCGTGGCTTTTGAAAAATGGACGGCCGCGGTCTGACGAGATTCTACATGCCAGGGATAAGGTAGGGGGCACAGTGAGGTATGCAATGGGGGCACAGTGAGGATCGCAATGGGGCACAGTGAGGATCACAATGGGGCACAGTGAGGCATGCAATGGGGGCACAGTGAGGCATGCAATGGGGGCACAGTGAGGCATGCAATGGGGGCACAGTGAGGCATGCAATGGGGGCACAGTGAGGCATGCAATGGGGCACAGTGAGGATCGCAATGGGGCACAGTGAGGTATGCAGGGGCACAGTGAGGTATGCAATGGCACAGTGAGGTATGGTGAGGCATGGCTAGTCGGAAGGGGGGGTCGTCTTATACGGCGAGTATATACCAAAACCCAAATTTTATCTGGAAAATTAGGGGGTCGTCTTATACGCCCAGTCGTCTTATACGTCAGCAAATATGGTAGCTCGAAAATTAAACAGTTGAGACGGAATAAAGTTGGACATGGGACATCTACACTTCAAAGGTGAGGTTGTGGGAGATTTGGGAAATTTTGCACCACAACAAACATGATGACTATAGTGATATGTTAAATCTTGATCATCCTGCATCATTAAAGAATCTCCCAAAGAAATGTTTAGCAGGAGTTTCCACATGTGGTGTCTAAGATCTTTTACAGAACCACAAACAAATGGGCAAGGTAATAAGTGGTCACATGAGTTAAGTGCAGCAAATAAGAAATACATCAGAAATACTTTCTTTTAAAATTGGAAGATGCCCAGCACTGATATCAGCTCAGAACTGTGAGATACCACCTGGACCCTGCTATACCCATCCACAATCTGGGGAAGTCTTATTAGAGGCAGTACTCATGGAAGTGTTTTACCAAAAGCCCAATTAACTAAAGGGAAAATAAAGCCAACATTTTACCTATGCACACGCAAAGGCACAAAGACTGAAATACAAAAAGATTCAACTCTGGACTGATGAGCCCAAAATTAAATTTTTTAACTTATTTTTCCAGAAGGGCTGTGGGATGGTAGGTAGATAAATATCTGCAGGCAGAAGTGAAGTATGTGGAGGTTCCCTGGGTTTTGGCTACTTTTTGTTGATTGATCATTTGATTACTATTGAAGTTGGAAGTTCTCTAAGATGATTGGAACAACCAGCCACTAAAGTAGGATAATTCATAGTGTTTTAAAGACAAATAGAGGTCACCCAATGCACCAATTTTACCTATTTAGTGCGTTTTCTGGGAAATACAGTAAATTGATTAAAGCTCTTCAAGCATTTTCAGCTTTACTGCATTTTTTTCAAGTAACTAAAACTTTTGCACAGTACTGTATATATCATGGTAGGACATCCTCAGACAGTTTTATAGTGGTTAGGGGCTAATACTGTGGCCAGGTTTTTATTGCTATTTGTTTCCCCGTTAGGGATATTTGATCTCTCTATTTGCCCTGACAAAACTGATGGCAAATCCAAACCTTTGAGTTGTTGCTAGGACAGTAATAAAGCGGGAAACTTGCAACGGAGACACTTGTTCTGGCAACAACTGTCTAAGAAAATATTTATCTAACTTTGGAGAGATTTACTCTCGCTTTCTGCTGTGTCTACAGGATAGAAAATGGAGATCACTTGAATGGGACACAAATAAAAAAATGAGCAGGTGTAAATGTAGTTGTAAATGCATTCTCTGCATTAAGAAAGAAAACCTTCAATGTTACATATGTTTGTGACCGACCATCCAGACTGGTTGACTTCTTCATGTGATTTATGTACATGCTTGTTTAACTTCATACCTATCACCATATGCCATTTGTATCTCACTATGTATGTACAGTATGTTACCACATGTACATTTTATCTTTTGAATACCAGATACGTTAAAGTGGTTGTAAACCCTCACATATACCCAGTGAAGTGAATAGCCTCAGATGATACACAGAGATGAAACACATCCTCCTATATAAGTTTTACAGGTATAAATGCTGTTTTCCCCTTTCTACACTCTTTGGAAAGTGCAGATCGTGTTAGAAATCTTTCTTCCTCTTTCAGCAGCACATAGGAGTGGGTGGGGAATCTGGACTTACACTGTGTGAAAGCTGATTGGAGGAAAGGGACACCCCCCCTCCACATAGGCAGAGGAACAAAGGAACATGCATAGCTGTAGTCTGAATAGACAAGCTCCCTGCTAATCTCCCTCTAAGCTCCCTCCCCAACACAAATTGTCAGCTGCTGTTATCTCATGTGTCGGAGAACTTGTCAGAAGTGACTCATGCTGATAACAGAGGAACGGAGCCCCATAGAGAAACACTTAGAGCTTTGGAGAGAGATTAGTAAACACTACATATTGACGTGCTTAGGTCAAATTTAATGAATAAGGTTTACAACCACTTTAAATAAGGAATTTGAAAACCTTCTATGTTCAGCCCCCCAGCCCCACCCTAAACACTTACCTGAGCCAGGTCTTTATCCAGTGCTGTGCCTGAGAAAAGCGATGCTGCTCTCTCCCTCTTACCTCACTGGACATAGAGGTAGCAGTGGGAGTCATTGACTGCTGCTGCTGTCATTCAAATCCAGTGAGAAAGGAGCAGGGGCTGGGCCAAGCTGTACTGTGTGTATCAATAAACACACACAGCCCATCTCAGGATTAAGCTCGCACATGAGGGCTTACTATGGTGGCACATGAAGAAGAGGAGGAGCTGAAAGCATCAGCAGGTGACCCGAGATGAAAAGGATCAGGGCTGAAAAAAATTCACAGAGCAAGTAAGTATGACATGTTTGTTATTAAAAAAAAAAAAATCTTTGCAATCACTTTAACCATTCCCTACACCAGTGTTTCTCAACTCCAGTCCTCAAGGCGCCCCAACAGGTCATGTTTTCAGGATTTCCCTCAGATGAAACAGCTGTGGTAATTACTAAGGCAGTGAAACTGATCAAATCACCTGTGCAAAGTAGTGGAAGGTCTGAAAACATGACCTGCTGGGGCGCCTTGAGGACTGGAGATGAGAAACACTGCCCTACACTATAAAAAAAATGCTTTGTCTTTACTTTACTGGCTTTTGACAATCTTAATATTGTTATACTTGCCCCCTTTATATGGGTACAGAAAATAAGTAAATACAATTGTGCCATCATATTTCAAACATATAATTGTATCTAATAAATATGAAACTTATGCTGTTTTTTTTTTCTAAAACACACAAGGATTGCACAGCTAAAGGGTTTGGTAACATTTATGCTCAAATTTCTTGTTCAGAGATTAAAAGCCACTTGTCTCTGCAGAGAAATGTCCTTGCCATAAGGAAGTACTTTAGGTTTATTAGGGAGAAAAGGTTCAACCGTTACCCAACAGTTATTAGGATTCAGAATATCTGCATATGTATGTTTTTAACAATGCCCCAAAGCATTGAATATTAATTGGGACACTTAATTACTTATTTTGCATAACATTCTGTACAAATCAATTAGAATATAAATGTATAGCTTGGTTGAAATATCTTACATGTGACTTACAACTAATGTTTGAATATTATGAAGTGAAAAGAACATATACAGTATTTTGCAATATTCCTTAGAGTCGTAACTTTGCCAATAGACATATCAGTTGACACAAATCTGAAGCTCAAATTGTGCCCTGAGGCTCAGAATGACATGATGGACTTTGCTTCTTTCCATAATCTTCAACACAGATATCATTTTAAGATACCAGTATATAATAGAGATGAACAAGATGGTCTTCTTTTAGAAAGGAATGAACAATAGTCCTAGAAGCACTGGGTCAGCTCAGGTTTTAGGGAGTTAAAAGTATGGATGAATAATTACAGGCAGGTAACAGTCTGATTTTTTTTTTCAATAGCGGGAAATGTGATGACCAGGAATACAATAATTAGGAGTTGTTCAATGTGTGGAACAGTTGAAGCAGGGCTAGATTTCTCAATAGGCCACATGACCTGTGGCTTAAGGATCTAGTGCTATTAGTAGACCTGACATTGCAGGAGGATGAAAGATGACAGAAAACAGGAAGCAATAGGATCAGCACTGTTGGTATGACAAAAAAGTGCAGTAAATATTACTTCCGTGCATCCATCCTGACCCAACTTAAAAGTTGAATAGACCCGTCAACAGACTCGATTTGGAGCAGAATTGAACAGACTTTGAGCCCAACTAAAAATCTTAAATTCCTCCTTCTTGTAGATGTGTGAAAACCATTTCCCATGCATGGACTACCTCTCACTATCCAGGCCTCTCTTGCGGCCTGGAGAGACCTCAGGAAAATACCATTCCCACTTTCCAACCAAATAGCAGTTCCTGTGCCCATAACAATTCTTTCCCAGGTTATTCCTAACTTATCTCTCAAGGACTGGCAGGATAAAGGGATCAAGACGATAGACGACCTGTATCTTGGTAACACCCTCCTCTCATTTGTCTCCCTACAGAAACAATTTTCTGTGGCACCTACCGACCAATATAAATACATTCAAATTTCCCACTTTCTTATTTCTATTAAATCACATAAGATATATCTCCCAAAAGAGGTCTGGCATTTCTACACTACTAACCCTACTCCCCTTAAATGTATCTCCTTTTTTTACAATCTTTCCCAACATAAACTGCAATTTAAAAAATCTCAACCCTTTAGGAAATGGGAATCTGACCTTGGCATAGATATCACAGTCTCACAATCGCAGCATGCACTACGTTCGCTTTATAGGACATCCAGATGCTCCAACCACTGGGAGCTATCCCAAAAAATAGCTCTTAGGTGGTACCTTACTCCCTACAGAATCTCTAAGTTTGGAACCCACGGTTCCCCGCTGTGCTGGAGAAACTGTGGAGCAACAGGCAATTTGCTCCACATGATGTGGACTTGTAGACACTTAACTAGTTTCTGGAACTCCATTTTCCGTTACATTTCGGGGATCACTGAGATTCTGACCCGTCCCAACCCTAGCTTAGCAATATTGAATATTGGTATTGAAATCCCCCCCCCCCCCAACTTCAAAATAGTGGTAACTCATATCCTTTTGGCAGCTAGGACTTTAATTGTGAAAAATTGGAAAGCAGATAAGGCACCAAATGTATTAGAAGTACTTGTAATTACCCAGTCACACTATATACAGGTCCTTCTCAAAAAATTAGCATATTGTGATAAAGTTCATTATTTTCTGTAATGTACTGATAAACATTAGACTTTCATATATTTTAGATTCATTACACACAACTGAAGTAGTTCAAGCCTTTTCTTGTTTTAATATTGATGATTTTGGCATACAGCTCATGACAACCCAAAAATCCTATCTCAAAAAATTAGCATATTTCATCCGACCAATAAAAGAAAAGTGTTTTTAATACAAAAAAAGTCAACCTTCAAATAATTATGTTCAGTTATGCACTCAATACTTGGTCGGGAATCCTTTTGCAGAAATGACTGCTTCAATGCGGCGTGGCATGGAGGCAACCAGCCTGTGGCACTGCTGAGGTGTTATGGAGGCCCAGGATGCTTCGATAGCGGCCTTAAGCTCATCCAGAGTGTTGGGTCTTGCGTCTCTCAACTTTCTCTTCCCAATATCCCACAGATTCTCTATGGCGTTCAGGTCAGGAGAGTTGGCAGGCCAATTGAGCACAGTAATACCATGGTCAGTAAACCATTTACCAGTGGTTTTGGCACTGTGAGCAGGTGCCAGGTCGTGCTGAAAAATGAAATCTTCATCTCCATAAAGCTTTTCAGCAGTTGGAAGCATGAAGTGCTCCAAAATCTCCTGATAGCTAGCTGCATTGACCCTGCCCTTGATAAAACACAGTGGACCAACACCAGCAGCTGACATGGCACCCCAGACCATCACTGACTGTGGGTACTTGACACTGGACTTCAGGCATTTTGGCATTTCCCTCTCCCCAGTCTTCCTCCAGACTCTGGCACCTTGATTTCCAAATGTACTTTGGACCACTGAGCAACAGTCCAGTGCTGCTTCTCTGTAGCCCAGGTCAGGCGCTTCTGCCGCTGTTTCTGGTTCAAAAGTGGCTTGACCTGGGGAATGCGGCACCTGTAGCCCATTTCCTGCACACGCCTGTTCACGGTGGCTCTGGATGTTTCTACTCCAGACTCAGTCCACTGCTTCCGCAGGTCCTCCAAGGTCTGGAATCGGTCCTTCTCCACAATCTTCTTCAGGGTCCGGTCACCTCTTCTCGTTGTGCAGCGTTTTCTGCCACACTTTTTCCTTCCCACAGACTTCCCACTGAGGTGCCTTGATACAGCACTCTGGGAACAGCCTATTCGTTCAGAAATTTCTTTCTGTGTCTTACCCTCTTGCTTGAGGGTGTCAATGATGGCCTTCTGGACAGCAGTCAGGTCGGCAGTCTTACCCATGATTGCGGTTTTGAGTAATGAACCAGGCTGGGAGTTTTTAAAAGCCTCAGGAATCTTTTGCAGGTATTTAGAGTTAATTAGTTGATTCAGATGATTAGGTTAATAGCTCGTTTAGAGAACCTTTTCATGATATGCTAATTTTTTGAGATAGGATTTTTGGGTTTTCATGAGCTGTATGCCAAAATCATCAATATTAAAACAAGAAAAGGCTTGAACTACTTCAGTTGTGTGTAATGAATCTAAAATATATGAAAGTCTAATGTTTATCAGTACATTACAGAAAATAATGAACTTTATCACAATATGCTAATTTTTTGAGAAGGACCTGTATATGAATCTTTGTTGCCTATTAGAAGTGGTAATAAGCAAAAGTTTGATAACCATTGGAAAATATGGACAACATGGTTTAAAAGTAATAATTGAACTTTCCATTTATGGTTTTATATGTTATTATTTTCATTTTTTTTCTCTGTATCTCATTCTTATACTTGAATGATAGTCCGACCGCAGGTTGATCCTCTCTTTTCCTCTCTATTCCCCTCACCTTCCTCTACCCCTCCTCTTCCTTACCTTTACCCAACTTTTCCTAGTAAGTTATGCTGCACTACCCTACTAGGTTACTGTTTATAGGTCTAGCCATGTGTCCCTTGAGACCCTGTCTCTGACACACAATTGTCTGTATATCTTTATACTGCTATCCATATAATTGACGTATTGCTTACTTGCTTTGCTTTGCTTTTTTTTGTACTGTTTCTTGAAAACTCTTCAATAAATACAAATAAAAAAAAAAGAAAGTGCAGTAACTGGTGCTGGATGCATAAATGTTGGGTGATGGCCATAATTGATGGCTGAAGGGACTACAATTAATTCCTATCTGGGAAGGAAAAGTGTACTATTACTTGCTGGGAGGGTTGTTACAATTAATTTCTGACTGGGGAGGGAGGCAGTACAACCAATTTCTGGTTCGAGAGGGTGCACTGTACAAATGACTTCTGTCTGGGCATATCAATCATTATTGAATTAGGACAATAATAGTGGCTGTCCGAATATAAAGGTTTATACCCTTTATAGGCTGGAGTTTAATGTTGGCAATGGGAATGGTCCCAACTCAAGCTGAATCCCCTCAAACAGAGTACTCAAGGCAGGACCCATTGTGTATTTCAACTTTGCATTTAGCTGTTTGACTAAAGTTCAGTTTAAAGCGTAACTCCACTTTTACTCATTCCAAGGATTTTAACAAACATTGTTGCAGATTCCTACCTGTTTTTTCTCTGAAGAAAACGGTGTTAGTTTAGTTATTTCAATGTGCAAAGTAAATCTGAATAGGAGTGACTTTTTCATTATTAACTCTTGCACTTTCAGTGTTCTAATGAGGAAATTGTATGTGTCAGTATCCATGCAGAAATTATTAACCCTTTGGGAGTGTTTCATAAAAAAATAAAATACAATTTTGTTGCAGAGGATGTCTAAAATCTGTCTTATGAAACAAAAAAAATAAAAAATCTGTCTTGTTTCTTAGTGGTAGTCAGAAAATCAGTGAACCAATAATACAAGCAGGGCATTACATTTCTGGGGAAGTTTTGTACACCAACTGTGTACATTGCACCTCCAGATTGCTATTATACTGTAGAATTGAATTTTACAGAAAATGACAGTGATGCAGATTGAAAACTAAAGGTCATTTATAGTAACATTTAATTACAATATGGCTTGTGTAACAATTGTATATGCTATATGTATTTTTTTTATTTGCTATAGTTAAAAAAAGGTGCATGCCACGTGGATTACAACACAGGGTTTGGCCAAGATTGGGAAGGTGAAAGAAAGGGATGGCAAAGGGGGCTGGATGTATAAGTTCAACCTTTGTTAGGGGAACTAAGACATTCACTTCTGAGATTTTCATCTCACTGTGAATGTTCCTCAATGTTCATAGTAATAGCTGCAAATACAAACTTTGTTTTGCTAATGTTTTATGCAGATAACACTGCAATTCATCCAGTACTTTGGAAAAGGATTTTACTTTTTTACTACTGACTCTTATACAGCATATTTTGTGGACTAGAATAATCATTATTTTTACCCATGATACCAATGAACTCACAACATTTTTCTTCTCTGACATTGGTCACTACATAAATGCCACAACCAAAGCTAAAGTGAATCACCTGCAAATATTGCATCACATTAGGAAAATCTATGCTCAGTAGAATTGCTGTATTATAGAACTATATTTTATTGTGCACCTGTGCCAAGAATAAGGACAGTAAAGCATTTACATATTATTAGAAAGCTGTAAATGAGCCTTAAAAAAAGCAATATTTAACCTCTCTTGCTGGTTGTACTGTGAAGTACTTAATTCTTAAAGACCACAACAAAGACTCCAACGTTGGGTTTCAGTTATTACTTGTATGTTTATAATGGACTGATGGCAGGCTGTTTTCATAGAAAGTAAAGAGGAAAGTAATTGTGATTTCAGAGCTTAAAAATATGAACTCCTACACAATGACTGTAGCTACAGAGGTGGAAAATACTTTTACTGCTTGTTCAGAATATGTTGATACATTCATGTGAATAGTCTGGACACATGTTCACTTTAAAGGGGATCTGAACTGTGAAAACTGTTCCATAAAAAAGGCAAGCAGAGGTCCAACGATTAGTGACCATTGTTGCCTGTAGATTTCATGCAGCTGATCCTTTTATTATTATGACTTACCATTTCTTGATGTCCATTTTGCTTCTGTGGAAGCAGCCATCTTAGTAGAGGAAAAGTTATTTCTCTCTCCTGTCAGAACTGCCCTCTGGTGACCAATAAGCTAGCTGGTCGGGAAAAATTCAGAAATCAGTATGAGAGGTGTAGAAAGCACAGGTCTACAGAATACATGAAGCAGAAACATGGATATAAATTCAGTTCTGTTCCTCAGGTACAGATTTCAGGTACATCTCTAGAAAGCATCAGTAGTGATCATCAAATTTCACTCCAAAGCTGCCAATACTAGCAGTCACAGGGAGTAGTCTCTTTGGTCTGCAGACATACATTTATAGGACTGTAAGCATTTGAGTGCCTGTGGACAATAGCTTACAAGGAAGTGCACTCATATTTTTCAGCAGCTACTAAAGACAACTTGTTTGATTTTCAGAGTACTGCTTAGGCTAAATTAACAATTCTTGTTTTTCCATATAAAACACATTTTTTGAGGTCTCTTTAAAACTGTTATAGATCAATTTATTAGCTGGCCTTTAGTGTTGTGAATCAACGTAAATATTAAAATATTTCTTCAATTATTATTTGAAACATGCATAAATAACGTGATTTAATGCATAGAGTAAAGTGATGCTTTATGATGAATATCTACTGTATCTGTTACTGAAGTTTCTAAAGCTTTCAGATATAACATTGTCACTGCTGTATCATAAATTTTACATCACAAAAACAACATCAAGTTCATGACATTAATGTGATCTAAAACAGATCTTTGAAATGGCAAAATGGCAAAAGATGAAATGACTTTTGCAATCTGAAAGTGACTCACCAAAAATGAATATCTCATGCCTTATCATATAAGAAAGGTAGAATCAGACAGTAAGAATCTGTTAAAACATGTATTTTTTTCTTATGAATCATTTTTCTTCATGCCTAAAATGTACTTGTATACAGTATTTTTTTTTAGTACATATTAGTATTTATCTGTTGACATCTGTTTACCTTACAATCTGCATATGCAATATCTATACAATCTTCTTAATATCTAACAAAAGATTTAGTAGACATGCCATCTAAACAATCCACTCAGTTTTGTATCTACTCAGGTAGGCTCTGCTACTACATAATTGTCAGTAGCGCTGAACCAAACAAACCCAGGTTCGGTTCGGTTCAGTGCAAGTTCAGTGAACATGATCCAAGTGTAGATCCTAAATCTGAATCCCCATTTGAAGTCAATATTAAATTATTAAAAATCATTAATGTTATTTTTCTAGGTTACTTGGCAAAGAATTGCCAAACAAAAAGGCATGAGAAGTTGGGAAATGGTCTGGGTTACATGTACCATTGAACAGAAAAAAAAAAAAAAAAAAAATGTATAATTTCGTGGGGAGAAGGTCTTCTCGGATGCTTAAAGTGGAGCTCCACCCTAAATTTTAACTTCTGATAATCGGAACCCTCCCCCCCCTCAGGTGTCACAATTGACACCTTTCAGGGGGGTGAAGATACCTGTC
This sequence comes from Rana muscosa, assembly GCA_029206835.1. Classification (NCBI taxonomy): domain Eukaryota; kingdom Metazoa; phylum Chordata; class Amphibia; order Anura; family Ranidae; genus Rana; species Rana muscosa. The sequence goes on along the minus strand of CM055117.1, from coordinate 798,240,718 downwards.
TAAGACAGGTATTTTCACCCACATCCGGGAGTCCTCTCTCCGGGAAATCTGCGGGAGACACGTCACTTCCCCCAGACTTCCCGTAGTGTTCTGGGAGACACTCGGCTCCCAGAACACAGGAGGATGAATCAGAACGGCGCAGCGCGACTCGCACATGCGCCGTAGGGAACCGGGCAGTGAAGCCGCAAGGCTTCACTTCCTGGTTCCCTCAGCGAGGATGGCGGAGGGGGCAGCAGAGTGATGAGCGATCGCTCGTCCTCTGCTGCGGAGCTCCACTTTAAAAGTCAACATTGACAATACAGCAATCCCTCAAATTATGTGGTTAGGGGATACCTTAAAACTGTACATGCTTTCACAAAGTATTATGATTCTGAGAGTCAGCACCAGCAACACCGTACTGTGTCATCACATAAATTGCATGTGTAATAATTTAGTCTATTTTACATTATTCATTGGCTTACAAACAGTAACAGTAACCCAATATGTTTAAATTCTAGAAGAAAAATGCATAGTTTGGTGTAGCTGTGATAGACCATCACTGAGCATTGATAGTAGCAGGAACAAAACAACTAAAAGTCATAAAGCATAGTTTGTGATTTTCTTTCCAGTACCACACTGTATTGTGAGTAGAGTAACTACATTTTTGTTGCAAAGAAAATCCCCTCTAGTTCATAAATTTACATTCCAGGAGCTATAACAAACTTTGCTGCAGATTCCTACCTGTTTCTGCTATGAATAGATATTTTTTTACGTCATTTGCAGACTAATTTTGATTAGGAGGGCCTGGTTCATTATAATCACCTGGTGCACTCTCAGTGTTTTGATTTATAAAAAAAAAATGCAGTGCTGGATACTCATTAGAAGTATTTAACCCCTGGTGAGTATCTCACCAAAAGTGAAATTCCTATTGCAGGGGGTGCCTAAAATGTGACTTGTATGCACTTGTGTGCAGGCTTCAGGGAAAATCAGAGAGCTGATCACACAAGCTGGAAATCACATGGGGCTATTCCATACATCAGCAGAAAATTACTGTGGCTGCATACAGAAAAAGAAAGGTAATTTTTAATAACAATAAATTCCAGAATGGTTTGTTTAGCAATTATATATGTAATGTTATTTTTTAATTTGCTCTATTTTTTCACTTGAAACTGGAGTTACCCTTTAGACCCCTTTCATACTTGTGCGACTAGTCCTGCGACTAGGGACTATAAACCGCATAACAAGTCATACCCCATGATTTCCAATGAGTACCATTCATATCTGTGAGACTTGTACTACTTTGGTCTGACTTTGATGTGAGTTGAGGTCCTTAGACCTCAAGTTTACACAGGAATTCCCTGAAATTGTGGCAAAATCCGAGCCGTAAAATCGTGGCAAAATCGTGCGACTTTTAAGTCGCGGCAGTGTGAAAGGGGCCTTAACAAAATATCATCCTAGAGTGTACCAAAAGACATCAAAACCACAATCCAACACTCTAGATCTGAAGAGAGATAAAGTACGAGAGATATGATACTTCAAAGACAGCAACCACGAACATTGTATTGATTATGCAAGCATGTGTTCTTGGCCACCAAGGCATATACTATTCTAACATTGTCTTTCATATTATACAAAAAATTGGGCTAACTTTCCTGTTTAGTTTTTTCTTAAAGCGGTGTTCCAGCCGCAATTTCTTTTTTTTTTTTAAAGTCAGCAGCTACAAACACTGTAGCTGCTGACTTTTAATAAGGACACTTACCTGTCCTAGGCGCCCGCGATGTCGGCCCCCCAAGGCCGATCCCTCGATCGTGGCAGGTCCCGGCGCCGCCATCCTCACTAAGGGAAACAGGCAGTGGAGACTTGCGGCTTCACTGCCCGTTTCCTACTGCGCATGCACGAGTCGTGCAGCGTTTTCTGAATGGGCGGCTGTTCTCTGAGATACACACAGTTCCCAGAAGACAGCGTGCCCCATTCTCCAGCAGACAACGCGAGGAGGATGAGGAAGACGACCAGCCGCGGACTAGGAAGAGGCAGATTAGAAAGATCTGCCTAGCAACCACCATTTCTGGTAAGTAAGAAAAATTTTTTTTCATTTTTTTTTTTTTTTTTTTTAGCATTTTTAGGTAATTCTTTTCTTTTAGGGTGGACCTCCGCTTTAATTCATTGAAGTATATTTTCTTCAAAACAAATTGCATTTGAAAGACCGCTGCGCAAATACAGTGTGACATTTGTGGAGTTTACAGCACCAGTACAGTGTTTTCTACAGCAGAGGCTTATGGGAAAATAAACAGAGGTAAAAACTATAATTTAGCAGTCTATGGGAAATAATGCAGAGGTTGCAGCCATTATGATCCTGCTGTTTTCCTTTTGCAGGATATCCACTGATTTATGGAGTACACATAAAACAGTCACAATAAAATTCTGTAGTCACCACCCAAATGGCATCCAAAGTTATAACCAGAACATATTGCCGTAAAAAGTTTCCTGCACCAAAGACTTGAAAGTACTTCGTACTGTATAAAAATCTATTTTTCAAACCAAAAAGAGCTAGTGTGAGCTTGAAACATTGCAGTTTTTCAGTGCTTATGTTGTGCTGCTGCTTTCTGTAAAGGGATAATAAAAGAGCTAGTGGTATATAAAGTCCTTGGTGAAGGACACCCTCTGCTGCAAAGTTTCCTCTTGCGGGATAGCCATGGCTGTGAGTTGAGTAATATATACACATTAATGATTTATAAAGCTACTCATGCAATTCCACAAACCACTCAAAGGCCCATCTTGAAGCTGTATACACCATCCACGGGTGCCAGATGAACTTTGGATATGGTCTCTTTCTCTCTGCTGCAATCACAAAACCATAATGCCATACACTGCCTACCTCTTCCTTGAAGAACTTTATTAAAGTGTAAGTTCACCTTTAAAAAGAAAAAAAAATGAAAAGGTGAACTAACACCCTACAGTCTTCCCACCTCCCCATTGTACTTACCTCCATGGGTGATGAGCTATTAGTGCCTATGTATGACTAAGGCTTTTGCCGAAACTCATCAGTTTTATTTTAAAATTGTCACTCTGATGTACCAATAAACGACACTTCAAGGATTACAGTCTTGCCGGCTCTTCTTACTACTGTTATGCCGCGTACACACGACCGTTTTTAATGACGAGAAAAATGCAATTCTTTAAAATGGTCATTAAAAATGATCGTGTGTGGGCTTCAGAGCATTTTTCACGACGTGAAAAATGGCCATGAAAAAATTGGAACATGCTCTAATTTTTCTCGTTGTTTTTCTCGTCAAGAAAAACGTCCGTGTGTAGGCTTTAGCGACGTGAAAAAAAATGCGCATGCTCAGAATCAAGTATGAGATGGGAGCACTCGTTCTGGTAAAACTAGTGTTCGTAATGGAGATAGCACATTTGTCACGCTGTAACGGACTGAAAAGCATGAGGCTGAAAAGCGCGAATCGTCTCTCAACAAACTTTACTAACATGAAGGGTGGCGCCATCCGAATGGAACTTCCCCTTTATAGTGCCGTCGTACGTGTTGTACGTCACCGCGCTTTGCTCAAGCATTTTTTTCCACGATAGTGTGTAGGCAAGGCAGGCTTGAGAAGAATCACGTCGAGAAAAATGCAGTTTTATTCAATGACATTAAAAATGGTTGTGTGTACGCGGCATTACTTCTGCATTTGAGTGTGTTGGGACACATTGAGCCTCGGCACCTGTGACTGAACCTGGTGTATGGATTGGGTTGTCCCTGCAGAGAGCGCTGTTACCCTTTTTTTCTTTTCCATGCTATCAATGCCAACAGAGCAGCGGTCTGGGGACTTGAAATCCCTGCTCTTCTCCCCTTTCTTTCTGCAGAAAGATAATTTTTCTTACCTGATACATTTTTCTACTGGAGCTTAAATTATGTATATGAAAAAAGGCATTGACAAACATCAGCTCTCTATTGGCTGTGTAGTCATGAGCAGTAAGTAAGCAGTCCCTGCATTACATTTACAAAACAAGTCTTACAATGCAAGATTTACTAATGAAATGACTGAAAAAATTACTGTACATTCAGAAGCATTTGCTTCTGCCAAAGTTAACTTTCCTTTATTGCAGCATGCTTTAAACATGTTAATTACTAACACAAACAATTAGCTAGCATCATACATTTTTGATTAATAACTTAATTTTCCTTTTTGATGTAGTGAATTACTAGCCATCTGAGATTTAACAGTTTGATTTAACAGAGATAAAATGCAATAAGGCAATGATTAACTGACTGTTAAAAAATAAATAACATTTTATTGTTTGGAGACAGAAGAATGTCTTAAATGTCATTATTTGATATATGAACATATGAGTGTTATACTGCCATTCACTGCTGTTTTTGCTAAAAATGTAAAATGGCTTTAAGCTTTTCAAAATTATACCAAATTAAATTAACAAAAAAACTAAAAGTAAAAATATAGATTTTGAAGAACCTTAACCACAAATGCAAATCAAACTTTAGGAAGAAAATTAAACGGAAGTACCTTTATATTGTTATACAAAGGGAATTCAGTTGCTTGCCTTTTTTCTGTTAACTAACTGCTGTATGTATGCAATGCTTGAACCTAGATGTGCAATACATAGCTTTGGGACTCCCTCAAATATACTTGTCATTGCCTAAACTTAGAGAACATTTCTACCCCCCGTTTCCCCCCGAGAGGCAAAGCTTTTCTGCCCCTTCTTATATTCTACACATTGCTATTGGTTAGTAAGACCATGGACCAATAGGATAGTTAGGGAGGGTCTGGCATAGCAGCAAGCTCTGATATTACAGCATAAAGCAGAGCATACATGCATCATTTTTTATTGTTCGACCTGAGGGCGTGGACCAAAAAAACCTATTACAGATTCCCGAATAAACACTAGCATTGTGGATGCAGGGATTTCTCCCACTGTACTATTGTGCTTTGACAGTGAGAACTCCCCCCCCCTTTAGAATACACCGATCAACACTGCAGCCATTGTCTGCATGCATGGTTTGAATGCTATTTTTCCAGCATGACCTTTCGAGAGAAGGTGGTCATTAGAGCAGAGGCTTCTGATACACAGAGAGGAGTACACACCTACTGAAAGTCAGATGTTTCAGCAGGAACATCGGTACATGTATACACAGCCTATGTGTCATAACTGTAACTCACAGAAGTGCCTAAGGTGTCTCCTGAAAGCTTTTGGAGGCTGCTGCAAAAATGTGCAGGCACCTCTGTGACTCTAAACTTCATACTTGAAGTACAACCCCCCCTTTCCACAATATAGTCCCTTTAACTGAAATATTTGTTAACAGGAAAAAGTAAGTAAGTTCACCCAAAAATGATAATTTAGTTAGAAATTAAACCTGATATACGGAGTGACTTTCCTTGGTTGATTCTCAATGATGAGTAAAATACAACTTCAACACGAACAAGGAGAATAGAATTCCACTTTGCAAGTCTAGACAGATGTGCATAACTTTATACTTAAGCTAGTGTATAAGAGAGAAGAGCCGGCAACTCCAAAGTGCTTGTTACAAAAATTTATTGGCTACATATGAGCTTAAAAAAGCAAACATCTAACGCGTTTCGGCATGAGCCTTAGCCATAGCCTTACGCTAACTTAAGCTAGTGTCCTCTACTTGTGTCCCTAAAACATATCAGAAATACTTTTGTTTTTGAACTACCCAGCAGCAACTTCCAAACTTCCAAATATAAACAGTATATATATATAGATCTATCTATCTATCTATCTATATAGATCTATATATATATATATATATATATATATATATATATATATATATATACTATATACTCGAAATATTATTATTAGACAGATTTACCCCTAAATAATGTTTTAAATAATGTTATTGCAATTTCTTTCCTTTGAACCATTAAGGTTTAAAAACCTAAAGTTTTCTTGTAGTTCACTATTCCAAACATCTCACTGCTTGTTTGATATTCATACAATCCAATGAGAGCGCCAAACCAACGTTCAAGGTAATTTAATGATAACATTTATTCAAAGCAAAAAATTGATCCATGGGCTTAATTCTGCTACAAATCAGTTTTATAAATACATTAACTTGGACTCTTATGCCGTGTACACACGATCGGTTTTACCGATTAAAACAGTCCGATGGACTTTTTTCATTGGACAAACCGATCGTGTATGGGCCCCATCGGTCTATTTTCCATCGGTGAGAAAAAATAGAACATGTTTTAAATTTATCCAATGGAAAAAAAAAAAAACAATAGCAAATTCCGATCGTCTGTGTGGAACTCCATCGTAGAAAAAACCCACGCATGCTCAGAATCAAGTCGACGCATGCTCAGAAGCATTGAACTTCATTTTTCTCGGCTCATTTACGTCACAGCGTTTGGGACGGTCGGATTTTTGACTGATGGTGTGTAGGCAAGACTGATGGAAGTCTGCTTCATCGGAATTCCGATGGAAAAATCCATCGGATTTGAATCCATAGAAAATCCGATCGTGTGTACAGGGCTTTAGATGTTTGTTTTGTGCTCTGATTGGATCATATGTATGGGGATTTTTAACTCTGGGTCCTTTTTTCTGAGGGTGGTCCCCATTTTGTGGAGTGCTAAATGGGAGCCTCAATGACCCTCAGGAAATCAGAATCTAGTTCCCTTTTTTCCTTGTGTTTGATGTACATGCCAAAGCTGAAACTATTCATTTATTATTGATTTACTTTGTGAAAAATGCTTAAAATAATGTTAATAAAAACTCCCTTCATTTACATAGTGTTTTTTGGGGAAGAAGTGTATTTGTGCTTTTTTTTTTTTTCTTCTGGATTTGATTGCTTTTTGTACACTGTTACTTTACATATTTTGCATACTTTATTTTTACCTTTTTTGTCTGTTTTTCCTTTCTGTAAAAAAAAAAAAAAAAAAGAAGGAAAATGAGGCTCATGGGAGGCCACAAAATGTTCTAATTTTTGGCACAAAAATGTGTCCAGAATAAATATAAGAAGATTCTATAATACCCGTGGGCTATTTTAAGCCAATTTCATGTTTAAAAAAAAAAAAAAAAACTACCTTTATCTCCTAATCAACTCAATACGTTTAAATACATTTTGCTAAAGTGGTGGCCATCTCTGTTTCTGTAAGTCATTTAGACACATAACACCTTGTCCTTTGTATAGAACCTGGTCAGGTGCACTCTACTCAGGTTATTTTACGTAAATCTTTTGTAACATTTAACTAAAAAACCTTTGTTTAAAATACGATAGGCTGTTACATTCAAGAATAGTAAATGTCCTTAAATGTAATTAGATTTGAATCTCATAATCTGTTAATGTAATTACATTTAATATGACTAATTAGAGTATAGGGAGACATCCACTGAGAGTCACTAAGCCAAATTAAAAGAAAAGAAAAAAAAAAGCGAATATTTTGATTTGATGCACCATTAGAGTGGGTGATGATAGCGAAAGTTTTGAAACGGTTATGTCTAGCCATGTGGCAAAAAAACTGACTATTTGAGGGTTTTACCTCACTGTGAAGGCAAATCTGTAGGTATCTTGTTTTAATAACTATCACTTTTATTCCATTCAATTTCTTTTTATGTATTTGGATGTTTTTTTCTTTAGGATAAAAGTGAAATGTTTTATATGATATATGTGTGTACATATATGTGACATGTTCATTAATTTGTTATGCATTTTTATTCCTAAATAATAGTAATAATAAAAATAGGAGATTACTATTTATGGAGATTTTATTATTGACAGTGTAATGCGTATGATCTAGTTCTTCATCCAGCAGGTGGCAATGTTGTTCTATGTATAATTCAAAGAAGGACTGCAGAACTTTTGGGTGCAACACTTACTTTTATAACAAATGTCTGCAGAAAATAAATGCTCTAGCTTCATGCTGGTTGTGATAAATAATTAGAAGAATGTTTACAGTCATAAACTTGTAGTTCTGTGTACATTTTTCAAGCATACAATTAGTAACATTGTATGAAAAGTCTCATGTAGGGTTTAAACACATTATCATGGTACAATTATGTTAAATGCTCAAAGAAATCAGAAGCATAAGGCACTTAAGAATTTACGAAAATTTAATAAAATAGCTGCTTGGGTGCTAAATTATGTTTTGCTAGGGTCTTATTTGATATCGTATTTTTAAGTAGAACTAAAAGTGAGTAGAGGTGATATAAACAGAAGCACATATTTCAACAGAACCTCAATATTTCATCAATTTTTATGTTTGCGTGTGTGTGTGTGTATAGGTGTCAGGAGGGACATTCCAGCAGACTGTCTCTTTTAGACAGCTTCCTGTGCATAGGCACAGGCTTATTCGTATTCCTGTTCATGCTCATATAAATTGTGCAAGTGCTTGCGCATGCTGGCATGCGCATATCATCTGTTGCTCACGCATGTGCATCTGTTGCTCGCATTGGTGCCAAGCGGGCAATTTAAACTGAACATCTGCTATGATTCAGTGTTGTTACTCTGCATCTGACTACTGTTACCGACGCGGCTTGTCTTGACTTCTCCTGCACTCTGCCTGCTTTGATCCCAGCTTGCCTTTAACCATGCTTCTGCCTATGCATCTGCACCTGATCCATCTGCCTGTGTATGACCCGGTTCTGACTCTGCTTCTATCTCTACTGCTGATTGACTGCCTGCTGCGAGCCCCTGCCTATATTCCACTGGTGTCCATCCGGCATTCCTGCTCCGCTGCTATCTACTGATGGTCTCAGCCTGCTCCTGTCTTCTGCTCACTGGTGTCCATCTGGCACTCCTGCTCCACTGTGGTCCACTGACGGTCTTCCCCTGCTTGATCCCGAGGGTCCGTCCAACCCGGCTGCTAGCAAGACCAATAGGCAGTCGTGCCACTCTGCACTACCTGTCTGCTTTATCAGGGGCCCTGAGTCAGAGGTGTAAAAGTGGCTTTCCTCATCGTATTAGGCTCTTCCACCAGGTACGTGAAAGTAGGTGTGTATCAGTTGTATCAGTTCAGTGAAATTGTTTAACTTCCCTGGTGGTATGATTCTGTCAGATTTTAGGTGCTGAAAGCGGTACAATTATTTTGCATGGAAATTTGGCAATTTATATTGTACGCCTGCAATTCTTAGGAATAACTCACTTAAATCTGACAAGAGTTTAGTAGACATCCCGGGTATGATAAAGTTTGAAACACAAAATCATAAATTATAATACAATAAATGACTATAAATAATTATAACAAATAATAATATAATAATAATAATAAAAATTATTCAATAATGTAATCAAATCAAAAACACTGAAATTTGCTCAGTTGCAGAATTGTCGCTGTCATTACTTTCAGTGTTTGATGATGAATTTCCCCACAAATCACTATCGCTCAATTCTGCAAGTGATTCTAATTTATTATCGCTGTTTTCTAGCTGGTCTAAAACCACTTTTAACAGCTATGGACAATCTCCAGATTCCAGGCAGAAAAAACTGTATTTATAATATAAAAGTGCACACAGGGCACTGGACAGACCACTAGGGACAAAGGGGATGTGTAATTTTTTTATACAGTACTGTAATCTGTAAGATTACAGTGTACTGTATGTGTACTGTGTTTTTACTATTTAGAATTTGGCGATGATCTCCGCCCCCGTGTGCCGCAACGTCACAGGGAAGGGAGCTCAGCGGCACTCGGGCACTGTGTGAATCGAGCAAGGAGACAGCTCACACACACACAGCGGGGAGACATCGCAGGATCCAGGGAACAAGGTAAGTAACTTTCCCTGGATACTGCGATGCAGCCCGAGTCGGGCTCGGGGTTACCGCTAATGGTACTGAAATCTCACCACGAACCAGACTCGGGAATACCGCCAGGGAGGTTAAAACTGTATTAAAACCAAAATGATGCTTTATTTTAAAAATAACTGCTTTCATTTTTTTTTTTTTAATCATTGTTTCTTTCCCAACTGGAGGTATTCCTTACTTTTTCATCTTGTGACACTAGAACAACAACAACAAAAAAATAGGTAAATGGAGTTCACTGGGACAGAAAGGCACAGAAAAGTTGCAGGGGCAGCTATAAAAGAAAAAGACACAACTAAGTGGATTCATTTAAACATTTTTTTTACATGCACATAGGGTGAATACTTAAATCTTGCTTGATGCGGCATCTTGAAATCTGCTGTACAGCAGAACTCAGGCTTAACCAAAGCTCCGACCAGTGACATCTCTAACAAAACTTGAATCCTTGTGTGCAGTGGATCAACACCTCCTGTCACCCATGTGTAAACTTTTACTGTCACATTGCTGACAGCAAACCTTATACTTTGTGAGAGATCAGGGGGGGGGGGACTGGGACTGGAATTCACCCCAGCTCAAGTACAAAAATGATTCACTTGACACAAACCTCCTTGATCTATTCCAAAACATCCTAAATTTATATCCGGCTGTATATAGGACCCCTGTGAACCTGTATAAAATCCTCCCAGACCTAAAATCCTTTTGCTGGAGGAGCTGTCCCCAAGCAGGTACCTTTATACGCCTTTGGTGGTCTTGCCTAAAGATTCAGAAGTTTTGGGAAGCTACCTCACCTTGGATTAAAAAAAAAACATGCGTAGGCCTAAGTTTACACCCCTGCATTACTTATGGGATAATAGACAGGATAGGCAATTCTACTTAATAAAGGAATACACCAGACAAAGAGTTTCATTTTACTATTTTCTTTTTCTTTTGGATAATAGCTGACCACGGCCAATTATGTTGGTTTAAAATAATACACTTTAATAAATAAACATTGTAAATATGTTACTACATCCAAAAAACAGCCTAGCCACCACGGCTCAAGCTGAAACTTAATAACTTACTCAGAAACTTCCCAATAAAAAACTAAAAATTTTCACTTTAACCTAGACCCAGTCATACAAACTCGAGTCCATTTAAACACTGTCCCCCTTTGCTTTAAAGGTGACACCACCACACAATATTGGCCGCAACAAAATATTAATAATCATTCTATTTTATAATATATATATTTTTTTGGGTGGGAGGGCGGGGCACCACGGCTGTGCCTTCTGAGGCGAATGAGCAATCCTCTCACGGAACCCCCTTTATATAGGCAGGCTCAGGGGGCTTCTAGAACATTCCTTGAGGTCAACTCACATGGCCTGACACAGGCATACATGTGACCCATACTGTGCCTGACCAATCATATCACTCCATTCCCTTTCTACTGTACCCCACTGATATGAGTCACATGGCCTAACCCTAAAGGCCATGTGACCTCACCTCAGCATACTAACAAGGCACCTGTGTGAGGAACCTCACAGAGGGGAGCCTTGAAACTGCCCCCTGTCATAATCCCATGAGTAAAGGGGGGTTCCTAGAAACCTCTTCCCCTTTCCTTTCATTTCATGATATACCTTCAACCATGAAAGCTTACAAAAACAGTATCACACCACACCTCCTAAACACAGCAAAAAGCTTAATTCCCCAATCCTGGTGACAGGAACGCTGTCTCATGATTAGAGAATGGAAACAGAAGGTAGATGAGATAATGGAGGTGGGATTCTGGCTCTATATGGTCAGAGACAACCAGGAGAAGTTTAGGGACATCTGGTTGGGGTGGATGTACTATTGTTTTGAAATTGACAAGTGCGTAAATGAAACTGAGGCCTCCTATTTCCCTTAAGAGCAGGTTTGTGGCATAGGGGTCTACTTCAAAAAAAATTTGTTAGAACTACAGTACTTGTCCAGTACACACCAGAGAGAGGCAGCTTGAGATACTTGGTCACCTTATAGATCCTACGAAAAGTTGTGTAGTCTGACCAACCTATGTTGTCTGGTTCCCTCTGGACTTTGTTTATTTTTTCCTTTTTTTGTTCTCCTAACATTATATTTTTTCTTCCTTTACTTTTTCCCTATTTGATGATAATTTGTTAATATTGCCGTTATAGGGACATTCTGTGATACAACGGGTACCTTTTTCACCCTCACGTGCTCAGGTTAACTGATATTGTATATGTTTGAAGGTCTCTACTGCTTGATATCTTTCTATAAAATACATCACATGGTGAAATTGATTGATCACAGGAAACATTTTTATACGGTTTTGTACAATGGTACTATTTTTATTCCTACTGATGTATCACACTTTTTTTGATAAAACAATTATTTCAAAACAATTAAATCATATTACACAAAAATGGCTGAACAGTGTAAATCTTAGCACTGAATGGGCTGAAACACAATTTTTTGTAAAACAGCTTCCATATATGTAGTTCCCCTGATGAGCTGGTGTATGAGGCCACATCTTTTTAATTAGGCTATAAACAACAATAAAACCTATAAAAGGTTATAATGCTTCTTCTCTCTACAAAAAAAAAAAAAAGGTTTGCCTGAAGCTAGGCATACTGAGAATGCCATTTGTATTAGAATATGTGAATGTTAAATAATTACACATTGGGAAGTTAGTTTTCTAAAGGTGTAATCTTCAACCTTATTAAAGTAAATCTTTATACACTTCAAGCAGTCAACCATGTCATTGGGAATTAAGAAAGGGAATTTATCTGAGTGATTGGACGTTCAATCTGCACCATGAGTGATGATTATTCCTTTAGTAAATTAATACAAAACTAAGAGGTTGCTGTAACAATCGGACCTTTCTTTTCATAGTCATTGACATAAGAATAATTTCTGGTGCAATAAAAATCTTAATCTGAATGAGATAAAAGAATTGCAAATGCACTCATATGTACCATTAAGGAATAAAGCCTTCTAATTAACCTAGAAGCCAGGGGGAGTCTAACATTCACACTGGGGCCAGTGATGCAGTGTGGCTGACAATTCCATCCTCCTCTTGTCCACTCCAGGGTATTGATAGGTCAGGGTAGGATAACACATTCCTAAGCCTGCAAGAATACTCAATCTGGCTCTTGGCTGGCAGCCTGCTTACAAAGATGCTAACACGTATCGGCTCACTTCCTCTGTGAATAAAGTTGCCCAGGCTATAAAGCTTTTTGTTGCTCCAGATTGGGCTTCCCTCTTTTTTTTTTTCACTTACATCTTACAAGTTATATGCATCACTTTGTGCATAGTGACTTCTGGGATAGCTGCATAGAAATCTGTGTTCCTAATGCCCTGTACACACGGTCGGTTTTTCCGATGAAAAACTTCCGATGGACTTTTTTCATTGGAAAAAACGATCGTGTGTGAGCCCCATCTGACTTTTTTCATTCGGTGTTAAAAAAAAGGAAACATGTTTTAAATTTTTCCGATGGAAAAAAAACGATAGGAAATTCTGATCGTCTTTGTGGAACTCCAACGGAGAAAAAAAACACGTATGCTCAGAATCAAGTCGACGTATGCTCAGAAGCATTGAACTTAATTTTTCTCGGCTCGTCGGAGTGTTTTACGTCACTGCGTTTTTGAAGGTCGGAATTTGGTCTAATGGTGTGTAGGCAAGACTGATGAAAGTCAGCTTCATCGGAATTCCGACGGAAAATTCCATCGGATTTTATTTCATCGGAAATCCGATCGTGTGTACAGGGCATTAGAGGAAACTTTTCCTTTCCTCATTTATAGATTTAAGCTCTCTGAAAATTGTCATTCAGTATGAAAGTAATAGGTGTTTTTGTTTTTTTCTATGTTACTATCTGAAAGGGGTACTGTGATGCAGTCATTTAGTTTCTCTTTTTAATCTTCTAAAGTGTCTTTTGGGAGAGAAAAAACATTGTTATTATGTATTGGGAGGGATCAAATAAGTGACACTGAAAGTAAAACATTGTGACTTATCTTTATCGTAGGTGATACATAGCAAAACTTGGTGATTATTTAAAGGGTTGCCTCACGGAAGACAATTTTTACTTTAGTGTCAGTTAAAGGATGCAAGATGAAAATTGATAATGACTGAAGGAATATGTATATACCAAACTGACTCAATCTTAGATTCAAGTATCCATCTTATGCCTTGCTATGTTTTATATGTTATCTCATAGCTAGTTAGTTTTGTTTTCCTGTAAAACACATGACTTCCCCGAAATGACGGTTGTATTTTGCTAAGATAAGTTGTCTAGGTCATATGGCAGATGTATTTGTAAACAATGGAAAGCTATTGTGTCACCAAACTTATACTTGTAAAAGTATTATTCTGTCTATATAACCCATGCAATAATACAGCATTTCAGATTACTTTGAGAGACTACACTGTGTGCGTGTCGAGTTATTTCAGAGTATTCTCCAGGCCTGTGGAGTTCGAGGGTCAACCTGGTCAGGGCAGAGACAAGTCTATATACCCCTAGAAAGAGCAATCGCCAACAATGACTTCACTTCAAATTGTCTGCATGGGGCTGCCTTTTTGGAGAAACTGTTCACTCTAGTGTCACCTACTAGTGGCTCCAACAATAGGGAGGAAGATGGTTATAATTTTGGTCAAGGCAAGTATTATTTTGGACAAGACATTGTCACCACTGAACACTCGTTCCCACAGAGCCCAAAGTGATGGCTTTCTTGTGATAAAAAGTGATGCATGCATGTAAGAGAATGTACATCTTATATGAATACAATATTTATTAAACCAATCTATCTTTTCATACGTTATAGACTATGAATATCATGTTGCTTATCTGATTATCAGCCTTGCATAGAGAACTCCAATGCAGGCATCTTACTCCTATTCTCCAAGAATTCGAAGAGTCAATGGACCCACATAGCACTGCTGCCTGGTAGCTTAGTACTGTAAATTATCTTTGTCATCAACTTTGCTACTTATTGTTATCTTAATACATACGGTATGTACCTAAACATCATACTTGTTCCAGCATTCAGCCAATAATACCTGCCTTATATTTGTATGACTTCATGATGCTTGGTGTCTAAGTCTATTGTTTTAAGAGGTAAGTCTAATTTTATTAATGCCCCTTTTGTAACAGAAAGGCATATAATATTGTAGTGATAATACATGCATATTTTTGGTCATCTAAATATAATGGCAAAGGATTGGGTTTTTCTCTTGAATGTTCACTGTCTGTATATAACCTTCAGGTGTTGGCTACATGGTACACTGTTACCCTCCTCCCCTGCTTTCTTGCCCGCTATTGGGATACTTCCGAAGTGTGTGACCCCTTTTGAATCGGACGAGCTGTGGAGCGGATCCGCCATAGAGTGGGAGGTGGGCGCCTCGGCCAATACGGACCCTCATTGGGAACCCTGGGGGTGCATACGCAATTACGCTTTTAAAACGAAAGTCTCTGGTTTCACCATTCAATTCAATTCGATACAGAGGGTAAATATGCAATTTTTTTTGGAATCTGTTTTCCCTGTACGTCTTTTAATAAATTAATACATTTGAAAAAATTGCCTATCCAATTACCATTTATAACAGAAGACGCAGGAAACATGATTAATTTGTATATATAATCTTTTATTTTTTGATGTCCAATAGAACAATTTAATCCCCTTGAGGAAGACCTAGAGAGGTCGAAATGCATCGGGGTCTCTTCTACAGTACATTGTAATGCATTAAATATGTATTGTCACACCATCCTAAATGTACACCATGTATGTGAATTGTAGTATTTCTGTGTTCTATTGTTGGTTTTTTAATTACCGGAGCTCAAAAGATTCATGAATTCATCTTGTTATGCTATATGCGTCATCGCAATCTTTCCAATAAAATTGACATTTTATTTACCATTGATTCTTCTATGCTGCTTTAAAATCCCACGGGAAAATGTTCTATTTGTGTTCCACTGTCTGTATAAGCTTTATCACAAACTATGTGGGTGGATCTGTTGATCACTAGGCTTCTGTATTTTTAGAGAAATATAGGGAGTATATGAAAATATTAATTTGTTTCTTGGGTCACTGATAGAAAAAAAAATGAAACTAGAGCTATTAAAATCAATATATCTGAAAATAATTATTTGATTTTGGTCAACTTTTTAACCACTTCCATACCGGGCATTTTCACCCCTCCTGCCCAGGCCAATTTTCAGCTTTCAGCGCTGTCACACTTTGAATTAGAATTGTGCGGTCATGCGACGTTGTACCCAAATTAATTTTGATAATTTTTTTCCCCACAAATAGAGATTTCTTTTGGTGGTATTTGATCACCTCTGCGGTATTTATTTTTTGCGCTATAAACAAAAAAAAGTGACAATTTTGAATAAAAATACAATATGTATTACTTTTTGCAATAATAAATATCCCAATTTAAAAAAAATAATAATAATAAGTTTTGGCCGATGTGTATTCTTCTACATATTTTTGATTAAAAAAAATCGCAATAAGCTTTTATTAATTGGATTGAGCAAAAGTTATAGCGTCTACAAAATAGGAGATAGAATTATGGCATTTTTATTATAATTTTTTTTACTAGTAATAGCGGCGATCTGCGATTTTTATCGTGACTGTGACATTGCGGTGGACATATCGGACACTTTTAACACTATTTTGGGACCATTCACATTTATACAGCGATCCGTGCTATAAAAATGCATTGATTACTGTATAAATGTGACTGGCAGGGAAGGGGTTAACACTAGGGGGCAATCAAGGGGTTAATTGCGTGTCCTAGGGAGTGTAGGGGGAGGGGACTCACAAGGGGAGGAGACCGATCGGTATTCCTCTGTAATGGGAAGACACCATCGGTCTCCTCTCACCTGACGGACGTGGATCTGTGTGTTTACACACACAGATCCCCGTCCCTGCTCTGTGATGAGCAATCGCGGGTGCCCAGGGGACATCGTGGCCACCGGGCATGCGCATCGGGTCCCCAGTGATGCGGCGAGTGCGCACGCTCTCCACACTGCAAGGAATCCCAGGACGTCAAATGATGGCCGCCCGTAGGGACGAAGGGTTCCTGCGGCCGTCATATGACTATACAGCGGGCGGGAAGTCGTTAATCTGAGATCAGAGGAGATGTAAGGGAAGTAATGTGTGAAGGAAACAGTGGACTGGGGTATGAACAAGCTTATCACAATTAGTGACCTACAGCAGTGGTTCTCAACTTCAGTCCTCAAGTACCGCCAACAGGCCATGTTTTGTGAATTTCCCTTAGATAAATTAGCTCTCGATACCATGTCATTGATATTGATTTGAAGAAGCTGTGCATAGTAAAGGAATACTTGAAAACATGGAGATACTTGAGGACTGAGGTTGAGAACCACTGACCTGCAGGACCAACTGAATGGAATTATGCACAGCATGCCTGTATCTACTATAGTCAGTTCATCTGCCATGCCCTCCAACCAGTCACTGTTTTTCCCATCACATATATTATCTGTTCTGGAGGTTTTCTTTTTGCCATCCATGAGGTATTGAATGCAGATTCTATTAGCTAGAGGACATCAGGGATTTATTCTAGCATTCTGATAGGACAGAAAAAAACAAGCAGCTCCAGCCATTACTAGCATGGACTGCAGAAATAAAACCTCTGGAACACATGATACAAACACAGAGAAGAACTTCCCTGCTGACTGACCTCATTACATGCCCAGCTGATGACTAATAGTCAAAAACTAAAAGTGAGAAACCGCGCTAATGGTGAAAAAAATGGTATGTAAACATTAGCTGTAAGCTTGCTAGACAATATTTACCATAGCATGTACTAATCAGTATATAATAAGGTGCTGTTCTTTAACCACTTCAATACGGGGCATTTTCACCCCCTTCCTGCCCAGACCAATTTTTAGTTTTCAACGCTGTTGCACTTTGAATGACAATTGCGCATTCATGCAACACTGTACCCAAATTACATTTTTATGTTTTTTCCCCCACAAATAGAGATTTCTTTTGGTGGTCTTTGATCATCTCTGCGGTTTTTATTTTTTGCGCTATAAACAAAAGAAGAGCGACAATTTTGAAAAAAAACACAATATTTTTTACTTTTTTATTTAATAAATATCACAATTGAAAAAAAAAAAATCCTCAGTATAGACCGATATGTATTCTACATATTTTTGGTAAAAAAAATCGCAATAAGCGTATATTGATTGGTTTGCGCAAAAGTTATAGAGTCTACAAAATAGGGGATAGATTTATGGCATTTTTTTTTTACTAGTAATGGCGGCGATCTGCGATTTTTATTGTGACCGTGACATTGTGGCGGACATATCGGACACTTTTGACACGTTTTTGGGACCATTCACATTTATACAGCGATTAGTGCTATAAAACTGCACTGATTACTGTGTAAATGTGACTGGCAGGAAAGGGGTTAACACTAGGGGGCGCTGAAGGGGTTAATATGTTCCCTATTGAGTTATTCTAACTGTGGGGGAGGGGACTCACAAGGGGAGGAGACCGATGTGTGTTCCTCTGTACTGGGAACACACATCGGTCTCCTCACCTTTGACAGGAGGTGGATCTGTGTGTTTACACACAAAGATCCACACTCCTGCCGTGATCGCGGGCATCGCGTCCGCCAGGCACGCGCAGCGGGTCATGAGCGATGCGGGCGGCGCGCGCCCCCTAGACGGCCGGGAAGCAGGGATGTCATATGACGTCCACCCGGAGGGAGGGAGGGTTCCTGCTGGCGTCATATTACTATGCCCGGTAAGGAAGTGGTTAATAAATATGACAAACACCACTGTGCTATATAGCAGTGTAAAAAAAGCCCACGTTAGAAATCCTAAAGATCCCAATGTATAAAATGTTAAAAAGAAATGACAAAGTCTACTTGAAGACAACAAAGTGTATCTCACGCTGGTTGCAGGCTGGACACAGGTTCACTTTAGGCACTCCACTATACAAATGTGGCTCAAAAAGCACTTCCAAACTTCTCACATATGGCACCTCTAGCAAATTAGTCAAAAAAAGAGAAGGAGACCCATGCTTCACATTATGTAAATTTGCCAAGAATTTTATTAACCACTTGACTTCTGGAAGATTTACCCCCCTTCGTAACCAGGTAATTTTTTGTGATAAGGCACTGTGTTACTTTAACAGACAATTGCACAGTCACGCAATGCTGTACCCAAATAATGTTCATGTAATTTATTTTTTATACTTGTAATGGCGGAGATCATAATTTATAGCGAGACTGTGATATTGCTGCAGACAATTGGACATTAACTAACACTTTTTAAACTTTGCGGGAACCAGTGACACTAATACAGTGATCAGTGCTAAAAATATGCACTGTCACTGTACTAATGACACTGACTGGGAAGGGGTTAAACAACAGGGGCAATCTAAGGGTTAACGGTGTGCCAACCAGTGTTTTTGTGCACTCTATGTGTTGCTTTTACTAGGGGAAGAGATCGATTTTATTCCGTGCAGGAACACAAAATTCATCCCTTCCCTCTGTCAGATCGGAGATCTCTGCTCTGTGTGTTTTACACACGATCGATGGATGCTGGCGGACAACTAGCACCCGACACCTGAAGATCGGCTTCTGCTGTGATTAATCACAGCAAAAACGCCCCATCGGAGGCGGGAGTGCAGAAGGACGTACTTATTAGACATGTGCATTCGTTTTCGTCCGAATGCATTTTCGTCCAAATTTCAGGTATTTTCATTATCGTTTTAACAAACAAAAACGAAAGCGCAGAATCCGAAAACCGAAAGATCCGACATAAGCAAATGCTTTATTTTCACTTTCGTTGCGACAACAGTTCGATATATAGATTCGACATGACGCTGACAATAACAATCTGTGTCTATCGAACCTGTGGTCGAATGTGCCTAACCTTAACTCTATTAGTCCAAGATTATTCTACATAGAGAGAAAAGATTTGACATAGAGAGAAAAGATCGCTGCTGGAATTGGGTGGGGGAAGTAAAATAAAAATAATAATGATGATGAATGTTATTGGCTGATTGTAACCAAAGTAAAATAGCTAGAACTAACTTGACAATTCAACATGAACGACGAAGATTCGACAAAGCATCGAAAAACATACAAACGTTGAATCTGTCATTGAAGGCTTATGGTGTCTGTCGAAAGTTTTAAGAAGATTGGACAGAGCAGCTAAACTGTACGACGCTGCAATCGTACATTTCCAGTCAAATGCATCCGCCTTTAGGCTATAGAAACATTCTAATGTTGGTTGACTAGTATTAATAATTAATAAATATAATTATTACTAGTCATACAACATTAGAATTCTTCTATAGCTTGCAGGCGGAACATTCGACCGGAAATGTACGATTGCGGGGTCGTACAGTTCCGCTGCTCCGTCGAATCTTCTTTGAACATTCGACAGACACCATAAGCCTTCGATGACAGATTCGACCTTAATTAATTCAGATTTTCAGACTAATGCAATTTCTAACGAAAAACAAAATAAATATAAACGAATTTCGGGAGTAACTAAATAAATGTATTTTTCGGACGAAAACGAAATTCCGAAACAAAATATTTCAGTGTGCACATGTCTAGAACTTATACATGATTCTGCATAGGAGAGCCACCCTGCAGCAGTAAATTTAGTATGGGGTGGACGCAACGCTGTATCCTGGCCTAGGCCAACAAGGCCCAGGCCTAGGGCAGCACTTTGCAGGGGGGCAGCACGGAAAGAGTCCCTGCCGGCTTGTGCTACACTATTAGTGTAATGCAAGCTGCTTCTAGTTTTGACTGTCCTATCATCCTGGACCACATACCTTCCTCACTGTGCTATATGTTTTCTGCTGCACCATTGGCATGGTTATATCACCTTAGTCCTCTCCATACTGTAAAATTATCAGAAATTTGTGCTTAAAGTAGAACTATTGGCATTTTTTTTTTCATTTTGGATAGAGTAAGGGAGGGTTATAGCCCCTGTCAGTTTATTTTTTACTATCCCTGTCCCATTGCAGAGATTTCCCTTCTCTTCCTGCCCCATAGCCAAACAGGAAGTGAGAGGAAATCTATGCAAATTAAGGGAATCCATTGCTCCACCCCCCCAGGCCCTAAGAACTAGTGTCCCCACTCGAAAATTTCAGGGTGAGTCTTAAACGGAAAGGGGTGTAGCCTTGACAGGAAGGAGTGGGTCATATTTAAATTAGGGGGTGCACGAGTTTTGTCAGGCCTAGGGCAGCACAAAACCTAAATACACTACTGGGTGGACAGCAAGTGGTTAAAAAAAACTAATATTGCACTCACATGAGCAGGAGATAAAATAGCATAGTATACACAAGTCAACCAAATTCCTCATCTAAGGACGCTTCCAGTGCGTGACAATGTCAGCGTAGCTCTGCCCTGATTAGTTTCACCGAAAATTGGATTTTCGAATGGCAATGGCAGTTGAATAAAGTACACATCCACTTCTTTGCAGAAAAAGAAGGTTGTGCAATCATGTTCCGAGTTAGAGACCCAGATAAACCATTTAGCAAAGGGAAAAGTCAGAATCCTTTATCTGTATACTTGTTCTAGGTCAGCAGCCCATATAGCATAGCAAAAGGAGAAAATAGATATGGCAGCAAACAAATAATTCCAATAAGATAATTAATTTAAAGATAACAAAACCTGCAAACATTTAGATTAGTCAAGCAAACATAGGATCATTTCATTTAGGCCCCATTCACACAGGGGCGGCACGACTTCTGGGGGCGACCTCGGTGGCGCGATCTCAAGACTTGAGACGCCCGCCGAGGCGATTTGCATAAAGACTTCTGTATAGAAGTCAATGCAGGTCGCCTTGGGTCGCCCCCAAAAGTAGTACAGGAACCTTTTTCTAAGACCTGAGTCGCTCCTATTAGAACGGTTTCATTGAACAGCGTTGACCGAGTCGCCTGACGAGTCGCCCCTGTGTGAACCGGGCCTAAGAGTGAAGATATTTCTCTTTGGGTGGTTTTACAGTTTTCAATTATGATGACTGAAGGCCAGCACAAGAAAGACATATGTCTGACCACATCACCCACAATGCCATCTTATACAAATTCACCCTTCTATTAGTGCATTACATCTGGTAAGGATCTCAATTATAGGGTGCTGAAAGAATCTAGGCACCAAGAAAAATACGGGTGTGAGACTTGTAAAGGATGGGGTTTATTCTCGCCAACTGTGTGGTGTGTCTATGGGTGCTAGATTTATACAAGGGTTGGTGAGAGAGGGTCCACATCTATGGTGAGGGTAACCCATTCAGGTCCAGCATTAAATTGTTCTATCGCTACATAGATGATCAGATTTTTGTCTTTGATGGATCTGGGTTTGTGTTGGAAACATTTATAGAATCTCTTAACCTCCCTGGCGGTATTCCCGAGTCGGGCTCGGGGTGAAATTTCAGCACCAAAAGTGGTAACCCCGAGCCAGACTCGGGATTGCATCGCAGTGATCCAGGCAGAGTTACTCACCTTGTCCCCTGGATCCTGCGATGCCTCTCCGCTGTGTGATCGAGCTGTCTCCTCGTTCGATTCACACACTTCCGAGTGCCGCCGAGCTCCGTTCCCTGCGGCGTTACGAGGCACGGGGACGGAGATCGGTACCAAATTCAAAAAAGTTGAAACACAGTACACACACAGTACACTGTAATCTTACAGATTACAGTACTGTATGTAATAATTACACACCCCCATTGTCCCTAGTGGTCTGCCCAGTGTCCTGCATGCACTTTTATATAATAAAAACTTTTCTTTCTGCCTAGAAACTGGAGATTGTCCATAGCAACCAAAAACTGTCCCTCAAGCCTCGTACACACGACCGAGTTTCTCGTCCAAAACTGGCAAGAAAAGTGCCACGAGAGCTTTTTCCTCGAGAAAACCGTTCGTGTGTATGGTTTTACGACGAGAAAATTGCCGTGAATCTCGACGAGAAAATAGAGAACCTGCTCTCTATTTTCTCGTCAGGATTCCAGATTTCCTTGTCGTGTTTCTCGTCGGCCTGTTTTGTGACGAGAAAATGGTTCGTGTGTATGCTTTTACGACTCTTCCAAAAGCGTGCATGCTCAGAAGCAAGTATGAGACGGGAGCGCATCTTCTGGTAAAACAAGCCTTCGTAATGGAGATAGCACATTCATCACGCTCGAAATTATTGCATCGTTTAAATGTTGTGCATTGAAATCTTCTTTAGAATGTTACATTAATCCAAATGAATGAACTTCTTTTGCTGCTGATATTCACACAGAGTTATGACTATCTTTTTTTAACCTTTTTCATGCTGCTCTTAAGAAGATTTAGGTGTATTATATCGTGCAAGATCTTCTGAATATTTTACATTTTTAGATTTTTAAAACTGATGTTAATTGTAATTTGGCAATGTTTTGATAGTGATCTCCCATTGAATATTTTAATATATATTTGTTAAATTTTACACCCTATTTTTTTTAAATCAGATTGTTATTCTTTTTTTGGGGTTGTTATCTGTCCCTTTTTTTGGCTGTCAAATGTCTCTGCTTACTCCAAAGCTAAATTTAAAATATAAAAAAAATACACATAAGCAAGTATGAACTTAAACAAAAATAACATTTATTCATGTTTGAAATAAAATAAAGAGAAGGCAGCGCTGGAGAACCTGCTGCCATTTGTGCATCCATGGGACCCCAGAGCACACATCAACCCTGTGTGGACACTAAAATTGGGAGCTTGAAAAGGCCAACATTTCTGAGCACAATCTGATGCTGGCCTCCCAGAGGTCAGGAACAGCAGCAGGTGAGATATATGTCCCAAGTGTGTGGTACTACAACAGGCTGCCTTCTGTCCGACCACAATGAAGCAAGGCCATCACTTCCTCGTCTTCCTGGCAACCTTCCCTGCAACCTTCCCTGAAGCCTTCCCTGCAGCCTTCCTTCTTCGTTTGGCTGGAGGCTGGGCCACTGGAGGGGTACTCCTGTCAGGAGGAGGAGGAGGTGGAGGAGAAGAAGGGGGTGGCGCAGAAGAACAAGGTGGAGGTGGAGGAGAAGGGGGTGGGGCAGAAGAACAAGGTGGAGGTGGAGGAGAAGGGGGTGGGGCAGAAGAACAAGGTGGAGGTGGAGGAGAAGGGGGGTGGGGCAGAAGAACAAGGTGGAGGTGGAGGAGAAGGGGGTGGGGCAGAAGAAGAAGGTGGTGGTCGAGGAGGAGGTTGAGGAGAAGGGGGTGGGGCAGAAGAAGAAGGTGGAGGTGGAGGAGGAGGTTGAGGTTGGGACAGTTGTGCCACCTCACAAATTGCGGTATTGGGGGTAATTTTTTCCATCACCCCCTTGTTCAGCAAGGTGATGAGCAGGGGCTCGCATAGGAGGCGTTGCTCCATGCTCATCACCTTGAACTTTGCCTCCACTAGGCCGGCAATGACCTCTTCAGGGGATGTGGGCTCCTTGAGGGTGGCATGGGCCTCTCGAATAAGGGCCATTGCTGCCTCACTGGTGGTCCTGTCCCTCCTGCTTCTTTTGGGAAGTCGGATGGGAGGCACCTGTGATCTGGTGCTTCTCCTTTGCCCTGCCACCTCCTGGCTGCCACTGGGCCCTGCCACCTCCTGCCTGCCACTGGGCCCTGCCTCCTCCTGCCTGACAGTTTCCAGACCCTCCTCCTGGCTGATTTCATCCTGTGTATGAAAAAGGGACATAGTTTAATATGTTGGTTTAATCTTTGCATCCAAAATTCAGATCATGTTTGAAGCAATTCGAATGTAAATCCAGAAATCATTTTGACCAATTTACAACTACATCAGATTGACTATTTTACACCCAATTTAGGCCAGACTAATGTCTCGAGATCTTGATTTAACTTGTGGAACCCAAAATAGTTTATGTTTGTCATCTTGACATATTTGTCAAACATTAATTTTATCCCAATACATTTTCTATAAATACTATACCTGGCTCCAGATGGCCAAATCAGGTTCATCCAGTGGCTGCCTCCTCTTGCTCTAGAGAAGGCTCAGGTTGGCTGCAGGGAAGTCTGGGGGGAAGAGTGGATAGTGATGGCCTTGCCTCAATGTGGTCATCCAGAAAGGACATCCTGCTGTAGTACCACAAATTCGGGACATACACATCATCTGCTGCTGCTCCTGACCTCTGAGAAGCCAGGACCTTAGAGCGTTCATTCCTGTATGTGCCTCTCAAGCTCCCAATTTTAGTGTCCACCTGTTTTGCTGTGGCTGTGGGCACCTTGGTATGCACAAATGGGAGCAGGGTCTCCAGCGCTGCTTTTCTCACCCCTTTTTTTTTGGTCTCCCACAGAGCGGGCAGCTCCCTTACCCGGTCTATAAATTCCGCCAGGAATTCTTTGTCGCTAATAAAGACATTCATATTGTATCTGCAAGTAAAATAAATAATATATAACTAATGTGAGGCACACAGTCTAACCTCCTTAAAATTGTAGTCACCATATATATCCTACAACATTCTCCAGACAGTATAGGCCAACAATTTGTCAAAGTTACAAAATCACATACCTTCGTTCGCACGTCCGTCACTTGAACTCCTCTCTCCGCACAACGAACGTAGTATAGTCACATGTGTGTTTGCTATATATACACCACGCATGCGTCAAACTACGTACATGTCGCTCCGCACACGTCGCCCGCCCATGACGTTCTAAATAACATCTTTTCCCCGCCCCTTCTCTTTCGGCGCGCAGACAGATATGGCGGATTTACAGCAGGTGTCTGATAATTCCTCCAAAAACGAGGAGGAGACAAGCCCGGAGACCAAGGAAACGTCACGATCAAGGAGGAGATTCAAGGCATCTAATATGTCTTTTGCAGAGATGGCGGAGATGGTGGACATCTTGCTCAAGTCTGATTATGACGCAAAGCATGGGCCGTATAGCAAACCTAATAGAAGGAAGGCCAAAATCCTGAAGAAAGTCGTGAAGAGTCTGAAGACGAATTTCGGGGTGAAACGCTCAAATGAGCAGCTCAGAAAGAGGTGGTCAGACCTCAAACTGAGGGAGCCAGAGCAGTTAAGGAGCATTAAGAGAATGCTAGCAAAAAGTAAGTAAAATGTACACTTTTCTGCTATTAATGTTTTTCTCAAATTACATCTTGCTCCTTTTTTTTTTTTTTTCATATTGGACTCCCTTCCAAATTTTCCTAATTTGAACTTGGTTTGGCACAGTAATCGTTCCTTACGTTACAGACACTTCGTTCGGCCACTATCCGCTGTTTTGGCTTATTTTACAGCCACAAAAGAAAATAGACATCTGCCTGTTTTTTACAAATTGTGGTTCCTAAATTTTCGGCTAGATGATGTGTTTGTAAAGAGAATGAAATGCAAACTTTAATCAGTGTAAAGGAGAGGACACTCAGCAGCTGGTACCACATCTGTACTTTGGAGCACTATAGTGTGTGCCACCATAACCACATTTTTTGGGTGTCCCACACAGGTGCATCAGTGAATTTTTGTGGTGCCTCCATGTCTAAAAATTTACATCCAAAAGGTGAATACTAAACATATTTTTGTTTCCAAATAATGCATTCATCTTTAAAATCCGCATAAACACACACTTGTACCCCACTTCCAAACAATTTAGCCTGTTTTTATTTTTCATAGAGAATTTCAGTGTAATAAATAGACCTTTTGTTTGATTCTCATAGGGGAGAGAAGACTGGGACGGAGAACACTCCAGGGAGCACAGGAACCCCACAGCTTCACAACAACCCCAAACTCCCAAAGACCCACAACCGAAGGATGTTGAGGAAGTTGAGGTGGAGGAAGGAGAAGTGCAGGAAGGAGAGGTGGATGACTTTGTGGAACTGGTCACCACAAAAGGTCAGTATCTGTCACCACAGCTTCAGGTAAGAGATGTAGGCCTGCAGAGTTATAATACCTGTTGTATTTTGTTTTTAGGGGATGTAAATGTTGTGGTGAAGGATAGTAGGATTTTTAAAACAGCTTACCTGTAAAATCCTTTTCTTGGAGTACATCACGGGACACAGAGCAGCATAGTCATTACTATGTGGGTTATATAGAATTACCTTCAGGTGCTGGCACTGGCAACTTCCAAAACAGGAAGTACCCTCCCCTATATAAGCCCCTCCCATCCGGGAGTACCTCAGTTTTGTAGCAAAGCAATACGTGTCCCCAAAAGAGGGGTGGGAGCTCTGTGTCCCGTGATGAACTCCAAGAAAAGGATTTTACAGGTACGCTGTTTTAAAAATCCTACTTTCTTGTTCATACATCACGGGACACAGAGCAGCATAGTCATTACTATGTGGGACGTCCCAAAGCAATGCCAAATGAGGGGGGGGATACACCATACATAAGCTGGGCGCCATCAGGCATGAGGATCTTTTGCGGCCTGCAACACACTGCGCCCAAAGGCGACATCCTCCTGACTTCTAACGTCCACCTGGTAGAACCTAGTAAACGTGTGCACTGAAGACCATGTTGCGGCCTTACAAATTTGAGCCAGGGAGGCCTGGTGATGCACTGCCCATGAAGTTCCAACTGCTCTCGTGGAGTGCGCCCTAACTTTGAACGGAGGCGGTCTACTTCTCAAGCCATAGGCTTGTATTATGACCTGTCAAATCCACTTGGCTAAAGTAGATTTTGATGCTGCCTGACCCTTTCTGGGGCCTTCCGGCAGAACAAACAAAGAATCCGTTCTACGAATCTGAGCAGTGGCTTTTAGATAAGCTTTAACTGCTCTTACTACATCCAAAGAATGCAATAACTTTTCCTCTACCGAGCTTGGTTTGGGGAAAAAAGAAGGAAGAACCACATCCTGGTTCAAGTGAAACCTCGATACCACCTTAGGAAGAAAGGCTGGGTGAGAGCATAATACTATTCTGTCCTTATGAATAACCAGATATGGCTCTTTACAGGACATGGCGGCTAATTCCGACACTCTTCTAGCCGAGCATATGGCTACTAAAAATATCAATTTTCTGGTGAGTAGAACCAAGGAAATGTGTCGCAAAGGTTCAAATGGCTGCTTCTGCAGGACCGACAGAACCAAGTTTAGATCCCATGGGCATATGGGAGCTTTAATCGGTGGAATAATACGAGTCACACCTTGCATAAAGGATTTGACAAGTGAATGCATAGCCAGGGGCCTTTGAAATAGTATTGATAAGGCCGAAACCTGGCCCTTGATAGTACTTAAGGCAAACTTCCTGTCTACAGCCCACTGCAGGAAGTCCAGAATTCTGCCTATAACGTACTTACGTGGATGCCATTTTCTGGCCTCGCACCAAGTGATGTACGCCTTCCAAACTCTATAGTAGATCTGCCTGGATACAGGCTTCCTGGCATTGATTATAGTTGATACCACAGAGTTAGAGAGACCTCTCTTCTTTAGGATGTGGGATTCAATAGCCAGGCCGTTAAACTTAGAGTTAGTAAGGAAGGGTGGTATATCGGTCCTTGCGAAAGCAGGTCCGGTCGACGTGGAAGGGTCCAAGGACTCCCCACAGACATTTTGATGATCTCCGCATACCAGGCTCTTCGGGGCCACGCTGGAGCCACCAGGATCACCGGCTTCTTTTCCAACCTGACTCTGCGAAGGAGTCGAGGCAACAATTGTAGCGGAGGGAATGCATATATCAGTCTGAACTGATCCCAAGGGAACACCAGAGCATCCGCGCCGCAAGCGAGGGGATCCCTTGTCCGGGAGACAAATCTGTCCACCTTTGCGTTGAATCTGGATGCTAGCAGATCTACATCTGGTGTTCCCCACCGCTGACATATTGCTCGGAAGACCTCGGGATGAAAGGACCATTCCCCTGGGCATAACTGTTGGCGACTCAGAAAGTCCGCCTTCCCATTCTCCACCCCTGGAATGAAGACAGCTGATATACATGGGACATGCTTTTCTGCCCATTCCAGGATGTGACTTACTTCCCTCTGGGCTGCACGACTCCTGGTGCCTCCCTGATTATTGATATATGCCACTGCTGTGGCATTGTCTGATTGAGTTCTGACAGGGGACCCTTGGAGTCTGGATGTCCAGGCTACTAGGGCATACCGGGCTGCTCGTATCTCTAAGAGATTGATGGGCAGGGTTCTTACTACATTTGACCATCTGCCCTGGAGAGACCATTGCTCCAGTACTGCCCCCCAGCCTATAAGGCTGGCATCTGTAGTGACCACCTTCCAGGATATCGGACTGAAGGGTTTTCCCTTCTGGAGATTCTGGGGGATCAACCACCAGCAGAGACTCTTCCGAACGGAAGGGGACAAAGCCATTGGGAAGTCTAGAGCCTGAATCTTTCCGTTCCAGGCTGACAATATGGCCCTCTGTAAATTTCTTGAGTGGAATTGGGTGTATGGCACAGCTTCGAATGATGCTACCATCTTTCCTAGCAGCCTCATGCACAGGCGTATGGACGGCTGTCTTTTTGCACAAAGCAGACGGACCAAGCCCCTCAGAGAGGATACCTTGTCTAGAGGTAAGAAAATCTTGCTCTGGTCTGAATCCAGCCGTAGCCCTAGATATACCAGGTTTTTCACTGGCTGTAGGGCTGACTTGTCCAGGTTGATGACCCAACCGTGAGATTCTAGATACTTGATTGTATCGACAATTACCACTTCTAGCTTGGCAACTGAGTGGTCCATCAACAACAGCTCATCTAGGTATGCCATTATCGTTACACCTCGTGTTCTTAGATCGGCCAACAGTGGGGCCAGAATTTTTGTAAACACTCGTGGTGCTGTGGCCAGACCGAAAGGTAAGGCTCTGAACTGAAAATGGCGCCCTTCTACTGCAAAGCGTAGAAATTTCTTGTTCATACATCACGGGACACAGAGCAGCATAGTCATTACTATGTGGGTTATATAGAATTACCTTCAGGTGCTGGCACTGGCAACTTCCAAAACAGGAAGTACCCTCCCCTATATAAGCCCCTCCCATCCGGGAGTACCTCAGTTTTTTGCCAGTGTCTAAGGTGTTGGCCAAGGTTAACATGTATTCATCTGGGCTTGTGTACAGGTTCTCTGGGCCTTAGCAAGCTATTCCGGATCCGACCAAAAAAAGCTTCATAGCTAAACGGTCGGTACCCGGGCCTTGCAGAGAAGAGCAGGGTTTTGCCTGTAATGCCTCTCTTAGGAGGGCTGGACCCTGGGATCCAGAGCTCTGGTCATACCCAAAACCAAGAGGCTATCTGTGCAGGGTGCTATACAGGTCCAGGGGAGTGGAATCCTTGGGAACCCGGTCCCTGAAGGTCTAGTACAATGCCTGCCGTGAGAGGTGAAGTTTGGGCTTCTGTGGACCAAACAAAGTCCTGCGGCGGGGAAAAGGTAAGTGGGGGCCCCTCAGGAACTTGGTTCTATTGAGGGGACCCCCAAGCCTAATATGTCTTTCTGCCTGTTACCTAAAGGGTATTCCCGCTAATAGCTGTATATGCCTAAGAAATCCTAGAAATGTTTTTTCATAAGGGAAATTTTAAAAAAACTGTAAACCTGGAAATGTTTTTTCATAAAGGAGGTTTTAAAAAAAAAAAAAAAAGACAAAGGTGCGGTACCTGTGTTTGTCCACTAGAGGCCGCTGTGGAACGTCTTTTTTCTTGGGACTATTCCTTCCATGGTGAAAGTCCAGGCAGATGAGTGAGCTCTCTATCAGGGAAGCTGCATTCCTCTGTCATGCTGCCAAGTAGTTTCCTTCCATCCCTGAGTCCTGGTGAAACAGGGACCCTGGCTCCTCTCCCTACATGGCGCCAAGAGCGCACACGTGCACGCGCGCGCGCGCACACATGCTTTCCTTTTATAAGGTTTAGCTTCAAAAAAGGGGGCGGAGCCTGGCGGATGACGCGCTCTGTGCGCCCAGCGCTTCTGCGCATGTGCAGGCGTCCCAGCAAGATAAAAGGACTCAGTCCACGCTGCTTGCTATGGACACAGAGCATGAAAAGGAGCTGGTAGCATGGTATAGGGGCTTACAGCGGGCGGTTGATACAGGCATCCCCAGAAAGACGCATTAGTAGACACCCACTGATGTACATAGCAGCAAATTGCATTAGACTATTTCAGTAAGGGGTGTATTGCGGCTGGAATACCTCAGCTTTGAACTAAGGAATATGCCGCCTAAAAAACTCCGAGATATACCTCTCAGGAAGTGTAGGGGGTCTCCATCGGGCTCTGAGGATCTGGAGCAGTCATCTGCACCCTCCTCCCCTGAGAAATCAGAGGTTAATACCCATAAGGAACCCCCGGGAGTGCCAAGTACTGCGGCTGTCCTCAGTCCACCTGCTCCTGCATATATAACAGAGGAGGTTTTTTCCTCAACTCTGGAGGGATTGGAGCAGAGATTGGCTGCATTGATCGCTTCTTCTCTACAGGAAAGAAAGCGCGCCAGATCTCCATCACCTCCATTAGAGTGCCTGTTGGCAGAGCAACAGTCCCAGGAAGGGACCGACCTACCTGAAGGGGATCAGGAGGAGGTTAGCTCTGTTTTTGAGGAATCGACAGTAGATGAACCATTTTCAGCATCACAGACTGAAAGATTGTGGGTCCAGACCCTAACTGACATGGTTCGATCTGCATTTAAAATGCCTCTTGTTGAACCATCAACTACTGCTGTCTCCTCATTGGGGTCGCTAAAAGCTCCCCAGGTTAATTGCTCCTTTCCAATACATCCATTATTGGAAGGACTTATATACCAGGACTGGGAACATCCTGATAAACTATTTGTTCCGCCTAAAAGGTTTCCGGTGATCTATCCCATGGAGGGAAAGTTCACCCAGAGATAGAATGTTCCTACGGTGGATGCAGCCATCTCTTCTGTGAACAAATCACTGACATGTCCAGTAGATAATGTTCAAATGTTCAAAGATCCAGTGGATAAAAAATTGGAATCTTTATTAAAATCTGCTTTTTCCACAGCAGGGGCTGTTACACAGCCAGCAGGGGCAGCTATTGGGGTCTGCCAAGCTTTAAAGGATCAAATGAAAATGGTCCTGAGGGATTTGCCAGACCAGCAGGCCAAGGCTCTGGCTGATCTGCCTAGAGCATTATGCTTTGCGGTTGACGCCATCAAGGATTCTATCCATCAGGCCTCCCGCCTCACGCTGTCTTTGGTACATATGCGTAGGCTTCTGTGGCTCAAAAACTGGTCTGCTGAAGCTCCCTGTAAGAAGCTCTTAGTTAGCTTCCCATTTCATGGGGAACGCCTTTTTGGCGAAGACCTGGATAAGTATATCCAGAAGATTTCCAGTGGTAAAAGTACTCTCTTACCGAGTAAAAAGAGGTCTAGGGGTCCATCTTTTAAGAGGACTACCTCTCCTATCCCTGCGACGTCTGCTACTAAGCAGTTCCGACGGCCTCCTCGGTCAAACTCAGGAGGTAAAAATCAGGGACAGCCACAGGGTAATAAAAAGCCCTGGATCCGAAGAGGTACTAAACCAGCCTCCAAGTCAAGCCTATGAAGGGCTGCCCCCACTCAAACGGGTGGGGGGAAGACTTCAGTTGTTCGCAGAGACCTGGCGGGAGACGATCAAAGACTGATGGGTGCTCTCCGCAGTAACTCTGGGATACAAGTTGGAGTTAAAAGAGTCTCCTCCGTCCCATTTTATGTGGTCAGGCATGCCAAGAGACCCTCTGAAAAGAGGGTCTCTCCTATTGGCGTTAGAACAACTATTGCTCCAAGGAGTAATTATGGAGGTTCCTATGGAAGAGTGGGGGTTGGGTTTCTACTCAAACCTTTTCACAGTCCCGAAGCCAAACGGGGACATAAGACCCATATTGGACCTAAAGAGTCTAAACAAATTTCTAAACATCCGGTCTTTCCGGATGGAGTCGATCCGATCGGTCACCGCTGCCCTACAAGGGGAGGAATGGTTAGCCTCGATCGACATCAAAGATGCTTACTTGCATGTTCCCATCTTTCCAGGTCATCAAAAATTCCTACGCTTTGCAGTAGAAGGGCGCCATTTTCAGTTCAGAGCCTTACCATTCGGTCTGGCCACAGCACCACGAGTGTTCACAAAAATTCTGGCCCCACTGTTGGCCGATCTAAGAACACGGGGTGTAACGATAATGGCATACCTAGACGACCTGTTGTTGATGGACCACTCAGTTGCCAAGCTAGAAGTGGTAATTGTCGATACAATCAAGTATCTAGAATCTCACGGTTGGGTCATCAACCTGGACAAGTCAGCCCTACAGCCAGTGAAAAACCTGGTATATCTAGGGCTACGGCTGGATTCAGACCAGAGGAAGATTTTCTTACCTCTAGACAAGGTATCCTCTTTGAGGGCCTTGGTCCGTCTGCTTTGTGCAAAAAGACAGCCGTCCATACGCCTGTGCATGAGGCTGCTAGGAAAGATGGTAGCATCATTCGAAGCTGTGCCATACGCCCAATTCCACTCAAGGAATTTACAAAGGGCCATATTGTCAGCCTGGAACGGAAAAGTTCAGGCTCTAGACTTCCCGATGGCTTTGTCCCCTTCCGTTCGGAAGAGTCTCTGCTGGTGGTTGATCCCCCAGAATCTCCAGAAGGGAAAACCCTTCAGCCCGATATCTTGGAAGGTGGTCACTACGGATGCCAGCCTTATAGGCTGGGGGGCAGTACTGGAGCAATGGTCTCTCCAGGGCAGATGGTCAAATGTAGTAAAAACCCTGCCCATCAATCTCTTAGAGATACGAGCAGCCCGGTACGCTCTAGTAGCCTGGACATCCAGACTCCAAGGGTCCCCTGTCAGAATTCAATCAGACAATGCCACAGCAGTGGCATATATCAATCATCAGGGAGGCACCAGGAGTCGTGCAGCCCAGAGGGAAGTAAGTCACATCCTGGAATGGGCAGAAAAGCATGTCCCATGTATATCAGCTGTCTTCATTCCAGGGGTGGAGAATTGGAAGGCGGACTTTCTGAGTCGCCAACAGTTATGCCCAGGGGAATGGTCCCTTCATCCCGAGGTCTTCCGAGCAATATGTCAGCGGTGGGGAACACCGGATGTAGATCTGCTAGCATCCAGATTCAACGCAAAGGTGGACAGATTTGTCTCCCGGACAAGGGATCCCCTCGCTTGCGGCTCGGATGCTCTGGTGTTCCCTTGGGATCAGTTCAGTCTGATATATGCATTCCCTCCGCTACAATTGTTGCCTCGACTCCTTCGCAGAGTCAGGTTGGAGAAGAAGCCGGTGATCCTGGTG
The DNA here is from genome assembly GCA_029206835.1 of Rana muscosa. Classification (NCBI taxonomy): domain Eukaryota; kingdom Metazoa; phylum Chordata; class Amphibia; order Anura; family Ranidae; genus Rana; species Rana muscosa. Next base: position 798,206,854 of record CM055117.1, on the reverse strand, counting down.
GCTCCAGCGTGGCCCCAAAGGGCCTGGTACGCGGAGATCATCAAAATGTCTGTGGGGAGTCCTTGGACCCTTCCACGTCGTCCGGACCTGCTTTCGCAAGGACCGATATACCACCCTTCCTTACTAACTCTAAGTTTAACGGCCTGGCTATTGAATCCCACATCCTAAAGAAGAGAGGTCTCTCTAACTCTGTGGTATCAACTATAATCAATGCCAGGAAGCCTGTATCCAGGCAGATCTACTATAGAGTTTGGAAGGCGTACATCACTTGGTGCGAGGCCAGAAAATGGCATCCACGTAAGTACGTTATAGGCAGAATTCTGGACTTCCTGCAGTGGGCTGTAGACAGGAAGTTTGCCTTAAGTACTATCAAGGGCCAGGTTTCGGCCTTGTCAATACTATTTCAAAGGCCCCTGGCTATGCATTCACTTGTCAAATCCTTTATGCAAGGTGTGACTCGTATTATTCCACCGATTAAGGCTCCCATATGCCCATGGGATCTAAATTTGGTTCTGTCGGTTCTGCAGAAGCAGCCATTTGAACCTTTGCGGCACATTTCCTTGGTTCTACTCACCAGGAAATTGATATTTTTAGTAGCCATATGCTCGGCTAGAAGAGTGTCGGAATTAGCCGCCATGTCCTGTAAAGAGCCATATCTGGTTATCCATAAGGACAGAGTAGTATTACGTCCTCACCCAGCCTTTCTTCCTAAGGTGGTATCGAGGTTTCACTTGAACCAGGATGTGGTTCTTCCTTCTTTTTTCCCCAAACCAAGCTCGGTAGAGGAAAAGTTATTGCATTCTTTGGATGTAGTAAGAGCAGTTAAAGCTTATCTAAAAGCCACTGCTCAGATTCGTAGAACGGATTCTTTGTTTGTTCTGCCGGAAGGCCCCAGAAAGGGTCAGGCAGCATCAAAATCTACTTTAGCCAAGTGGATTTGACAGGTCATAATACAAGCCTATGGCTTGAGAAGTAGACCGCCTCCGTTCAAAGTTAGGGCACACTCCACGAGAGCAGTTGGAACTTCATGGGCAGTGCATCACCAGGCCTCCCTGGCGCAAATTTGTAAGGCCGCAACATGGTCTTCAGTACACACGTTTACTAGGTTCTACCAGGTGGACGTTAGAAGTCAGGAGGATGTCGCCTTTGGGCGCAGTGTGTTGCAGGCCGCAAAAGATCCTCATGCCTGATGGCGCCCAGCTTATGTATGGTGTATCCCCCCCCTCATGTGGCATTGCTTTGGGACGTCCCACATAGTAATGACTATGCTGCTCTGTGTCCCGTGATGTATGAACAAGAAAGTAGGATTTTTAAAACAGCTTACCTGTAAAATCCTTTTCTTGGAGTACATCACGGGACACAGAGCTCCCACCCCTCTTTTGGGGACACGTATTGCTTTGCTACAAAACTGAGGTACTCCCGGATGGGAGGGGCTTATATAGGGGAGGGTACTTCCTGTTTTGGAAGTTGCCAGTGCCAGCACCTGAAGGTAATTCTATATAACCCACATAGTAATGACTATGCTGCTCTGTGTCCCGTGATGTACTCCAAGAAAAGGATTTTACAGGTAAGCTGTTTTAAAAATCCTACTTTTTGATGACCTGGAAAGATGGGAACATGCAAGTAAGCATCTTTGATGTCGATCGAGGCTAACCATTCCTCCCCCTGTAGGGCAGCGGTGACCGATCGGATCGACCCCATCCGGAAAGACCGGACGTTTAGAAATTTGTTTAGACTCTTTAGGTCCAATATGGGTCTTATGTCCCCGTTTGGCTTCGGGACTGTGAAAAGGTTTGAGTAGAAACCCAACCCCCACTCTTCCATAGGAACCTCCATAATTACTCCTTGGAGCAATAGTTGTTCTAACGCCAATAGGAGAGACCCTCTTTTCAGAGGGTCTCTTGGCATGCCTGACCACATAAAATGGGAAGGAGGAGACTCTTTTAACTCCAACTTGTATCCCAGAGTTACTGCGGAGAGCACCCATCTGTCTTTGATCGTCTCCCGCCAGGTCTCTGCGAACAACTGAAGTCTTCCCCCCACCCGTTTGAGTGGGGGCAGCCCTTCATAGGCTTGACTTGGAGGCTGGTTTAGTACCCCTTCGGATCCAGGGTTTCTTATTACCCTGTGACTGTCCCTGATTTTTACCCCCTGAGTTTGACCGAGGAGGCCGTCGGAACTGCTTAGTAGCAGACGTCGCAGGGATAGGAGAGGTAGTCCTCTTAAAAGATGGACCCCTAGACCTCTTCTTACTCGGTAAGAGAGTACTTTTACCACTGGAAATCTTCTGGATATACTTATCCAGGTCCTCGCCAAAAAGGCGTTCCCCATGAAATGGGAAGCTAACTAAGAGCTTCTTACAGGGAGCTTCAGCAGACCAGTTTTTGAGCCACAGAAGCCTACGCATATGTACCAAAGACAGCGTGAGGCGGGAGGCCTGATGGATAGAATCCTTGATGGCGTCAACCGCAAAGCATAATGCTCTAGGCAGATCAGCCAGAGCCTGGGCCTGCTGGTCTGGCAAATCCCTCAGGACCATTTTCATCTGATCCTTTAAAGCTTGGCAGACCCCAATAACTGCCACTGCTGGCTGTGTAACAGCCCCTGCTGTGGAAAAAGCAGATTTTAATAAAGATTCCAATTTTTTATCTACTGGATCTTTGAACATTTGAACATTATCTACTGGGCATGTCAGTGATTTGTTCACAGAAGAGATGGCTGCATCCACCGTAGGAACATTCCATCTCTGGGTGAACTTTTCCTCCATGGGATAGATCACCGGAAATTTCTTAGGCGGAACAAATAGTTTATCAGGATGTTCCCAGTCCTGGTATATAAGTCCTTCCAATAATGGATGTATTGGAAAGGAGCAATTAACCTGGGGAGCTTTTAGCGACCCCAATGAGGAGACAGCAGTAGTTGATGGTTCAACAAGAGGCATTTTAAATGCAGATCGAACCATGTCAGTTAGGGTCTGGACCCACAATCTTTCAGTCTGTGATGCTGAAAATGGTTCATCTACTGTTGATTCCTCAAAAACAGAGTTAACCTCCTCCTGATCCCCTTCAGGTAGGTCGGTCCCTTCCTGGGACTGTTGCTCTGCCAACAGGCACTCTAATGGAGGTGATGGAGATCTGGCGCGCTTTCTTTCCTGCAGAGAAGAAGCGATCAATGCTGCCAATCTCTGCTCCAATCCCTCCAGAGTTGAGGAAAAAACCTCCTCTGTTATATATGCAGGAGCAGGTGGACTGAGGACAGCCGCAGTACCTGGCACTCCCGGGGGTTCCTTATGGGTATTAACCTCTGATTTCTCAGGGGAGGAGGGTGCAGATGACTGCTCCAGATCCTCAGAGCCCGATGGAGACCCCCTACACTTCCTGAGAGGTATATCTCGGAGTTTTTTAGGCGGCATATTCCTTAGTTCAAAGCTGAGGTATTCCAGCCGCAATACACCCCTTTACTGAAATAGTCTAATGCAATTTGCTGCTATGTACATCAGTGGGTGTCTACTAATGCGTCTTTCTGGGGATGCCTGTATCAACCGCCCGCTGTAAGCCCCTATACCATGCTACCAGCTCCTTTTCATGCTCTGTGTCCATAGCAAGCAGCGTGGACTGAGTCCTTTTATCTTGCTGGGACGCCCGCACATGCGCAGAAGCGCTGGGCGCACAGAGCGCGTCATCCGTCAGGCTCCGCCCACTTTTTTGAAGCTAAATCTATAAAAAAAAAGCGTGTGTGCACGTGCGCGCGCGCGTGCACGTGTGCGCTCTTGGCGCCCTGTAGGGCGAGGAGCCAGGGTCCCTGTTTCACCAGGACTCAGGGATGGAAGGAAACTACTTGGCAGCATGACAGAGGAATGCAGCTTCCCTAATAGAGAGCTCACTCATCTGCCTGGACTTTCACCATGGAAGGAATAGTCCCAAGAAAAAAAGACGTTCCACAGCGGCCTCTAGTGGACAAACACAGGTACCGCACTTTTGTCTTTTTTTTTTTTTTTTTTTAAACCTCCTTTATGAAAAACATTTCCAGGTTTACAGTTTTTAAAACTTCCTTTATGAAAAGACATTTCTAGGATTTCTTAGGCATATACAGCTATTAGCGGGAATACCTTTAGGTAACAGGCAGAAAGACATATTAGGCTTGGGGGTCCCCTCAATAGAACCAAGTTCCTGAGGGGCCCCCACTTACCTTTTCCCCGCCGCAGGACTTTGTTTGGTCCACAGAAGCCCAAACTTCACCTCTCACGGCAGGCATTGTACTAGACCTTCAGGGACCGGGTTCCCAAGGATTCCACTCCCCTGGACCTGTATAGCACCCTGCACAGATAGCCTCTTGGTTTTGGGTATGACCAGAGCTCTGGATCCCAGGGTCCAGCCCTCCTAAGAGAGGCATTACAGGCAAAACCCTGCTCTTCTCTGCAAGGCCCGGGTACCGACCGTTTAGCTATGAAGCTTTTTTGGTTGGATCCGGAATAGCTTGCTAAGGCCCAGAGAACCTGTACACAAGCCCAGATGAATACATGTTAACCTTGGCCAACACCTTAGACACTGGCAAAAAACTGAGGTACTCCCGGATGGGAGGGGCTTATATAGGGGAGGGTACTTCCTGTTTTGGAAGTTGCCAGTGCCAGCACCTGAAGGTAATTCTATATAACCCACATAGTAATGACTATGCTGCTCTGTGTCCCGTGATGTATGAACAAGAAAGTACACGTTGCTCTGCTGACAGTGCCCTCCGAATAATACAGCAAGTGATGGAATGTAGCACGGAACTGGACAGAATAAAACAAATAATTCATGTGATGGATCAAACATTTAAAGACATTCTAGATGTATTGGGGAGAATCGAATAAGTCAACCAAACCCCCATTTTTGTTTCAGGAATGACTGTTCTTCAACCTTTTAAACTCTTTTTGACAATCAAACCAGCCAAAAATTTAATATGCACACAGTGTGTCAACATGTGCTATCTGCCATCAGGGGATATCCATGTACGTCTTTTGGGGGTGCAACCCCTTCCTCGTATCTCAAGTAGGTGAACTGAGGAAGGGGTTGCACCCCCAAAACACGTCCATTGATCACCCCTGATGGCAGATAGCACATGTTGACAATAGGGATCAGGAGTCTAAAATCCATATTGAAAATTACTACAAAATGTGTGCATATTCAATTTTTGGCTGGGCAAGGGGCGGCAAGACCCCATATTAGGACGGGCACATAGAGACATAGTTTGTGTAAGTGAATGTCTCAGATTGCTCAGAGATATCCAATGTTGTACTTTTTGGAATGCAACTGTTGTTTTTGTATTTTCCTAAGAAAAGAATTGGCGGTTTGTGGCCAGGACCAAAAAAATTAAATAAATAGTAAACATGTGAGTAAAATGTTTGAACACAAACAACGTGTAGCTTCTTTTTTCAATACGCTCTAACCTTATTTGTGTTTTTTTGAAGGTTACATAGTGAAATGGTTGAGGAGGGAACCCATCGGACATAGGGTGATGGTTGCTAGGGCCATCTTTCCCCTAATAGTCACTCAGGATTAAAGGTTTTGTGGACTTTTGCAGGCACTGATATGACAACATACAAAAATGCATTAAAAAATTATTTATTGGTATTATCAAAAGAGAAAGGCAATAATTTAAAAAAACATAGACCGAACCCCACAGTATAGAACAGCATGAGTCGGTGACACAACAGCCGTTACAGACTATTAAAGTGGAGCAGGCCGGACCTCAACCGGTTTCGCGGCATACCTCCTATACGCTGTCTGAACTCTCTGATGGTTTTACCCACATAGAATGCTTTGCAAGAGCACACCATGAGGTAAATAACCCCTTTAGTGCCACAATTAGCATGTGTAGAGGAGTGGAAATGCTCTCTGCATTATTTACCTCATGGTGTGCTCTTGCAAAGCATTCTATGTGGGTAAAACCATCAGAGAGTTCAGACAGCATATAGGAGATCATATATACTATTCTGGCAATGGTAAATTGACTACCATCGGATGACACATAGGTCTATACCATCATTATGACCTGTCTGCCGTGCGTTTCTTTGTCTTGGAAGTTGTCAAACCTAGTCCCAGGGGTGGTGATTGGGATAGGACTATCCTACAGAGGGAAACCCTGTGGATAGAACACCTCAATGCCACAACCCCCACGGGAATTAACGAGATGAATTCCTATAAACCCTTTTTATAAGTACCCCCTCTTTCTTTTTCCCCTATTTCTTCATTTTTCCCCTCCCCTTTCCTATGTTCCGGCCCCCTCCTGTTCCCCTTCCCCTCCACACTCTTCCTTCCCTTCTTCTTCTCCCCCCCCCTATTTTCCCCCCCTTCCCCTTTTCTTAATATGGCCTGTATATATGTTTATATCTAACCCATTTTTGCCATTAATATGATACATCCTTGTCAGTGGGTTCTTCTCCTTTCAATTTCTTAAATTGTATATCGGTGATTACTGTCAAACATATTGTTGTTGATAGGTACTGTTAATTATTCATTAAATGTCTTATATTGCCATCATACGCATATTTGTTATTGTATTATACTTTCATTGTTTTGGTCTCTGTCTGCTGACGCATCACAGCATGTGACGACTTCCTACTTTCACCCCATTGGCGGATGAGTTCTCTTCCTGGTCGGGATGACTGACGCCATCCCGTACTTGCGCTGACTGACCTGGCCTCACGGCCTTGGGTTAATTGACGCGCACTTGCACTACATCTTTGCAGAGTGTGGAAGGGATGGCCCCATGACGTCACGCGCCGCACGTTACTCGCGGCGTGTCTGACAGCGCGGTCGGGGAACACACATAAGCGGCTTGTTCGCCAGCCACTAGTGTGAGTGGTGCATGCACACTCTCCCTGGGAAACCGTATGCGAGGAACTGAGACGCCGAGGAGAGTGCTTTATAAGGCCATAGCCGCTCAGCTGCTGTTTAGCTTGCTCAGCGCTGCTGACCGTTACATTAAATTTTTGGTTTTATTTATAGCCTACAATCCTGTCCTCCTATTTCTGCTGGACATTGGGCTCCTTACCTGGGTTACCACAACCCTTCGGCTGTCTAGATCCTCGTTAGGTTTTTCCATTACTGCAATATGTTTGAGTATTGGTAAGAGCAATTCATATGTGCTGGCTATTATATAGTTCAGCCTCTTGCTTCCCCTGGGTCCCTTGGTTTGCTTCCCTCATTCCCTTCTTACTTTTCTGCTGGACACAGTGGTTTGTTGTTGGTATCCCCAGCCAACTGGGAGATTGAGGCTGTCTGTTTCTTTCTTTCCCTTCACCCCCCCCCCTCTATCTATTTCGGTTTTCTCTGGTTTTTCTCTGGTTTTTCTCCCCTTTCTTTCTTTTCTTTTCCTTCCCCTTTTTCCCGCCCCCTCCCCAAATTCCTCCCCCTCCTTATCCAACTCCCCCTTCCCCCTTTCCTTTCCTTCCTTTTCACCAACCCTTTCCCCCCCCCCATTTTTTCCTTCGGGCCCCCCCTTTCCTTCATTGTTCTACTGGGTGTCCCATGCCAAACTAGTTCAAATATGGATTATCTAACCAAATATTATTCTAATCATTATTATTAGATTGTATCAATCTGCACCATATACTTTTACTCCCCCTCATTCGCCGCGGGGGGCTTATCTGGGCAGTCATTGCACCTCTGAACGTCATTACGGTGAGCAGTCAACAGACCTTGACTTTTTTATTATATTTTTGATATTAAGTATGTTTTATTTATTGTATTAACATATTGCTAGTGTACTTATAATGTATATTATGTTTTGTACAGACCCTCCTGAAGAAGCGGTGTTGTGCCGCGAAACCGGTTGAGGTCCGGCCTGCTCCACTTTAATAGTCTGTAACGGCTGTTGTGTCACCGACTCATGCTGTTCTATACTGTGGGGTTCAGTCTATGTTTTTTAAATTATTGCCTTTCTCTTTTGATAATACCAATAAATATTTTTTTAATGCATTTTTTTATGTTGTCATATCAGTGCCTGCTAAAGTCCACAAAACCTTTAATCCTGAGTGACTATTAAGGGAAAGATGGCCCTAGCAACCATCACCCTATGTCCGATGGGTTCCCTCCTCAACATTTATTATGGATGAGGGCACTATATACTGTTAGTCTATTTTTATCATAACTGAGGCTATACTCAACCCTTTCTTCATAGTGAAATGGTTGTTATTTACTAAAGGAAAATACACTTGGCACTACAAATGCACTAAGACAAACTAGGAGACAGGAAACAAACAAAAGTTAATAGTTGAAATCAGATTTTTATTTAGCTCATTCTCCATGAATCTTTAGGCATAGCCTGGCATAGAAATTGCCCCCCTACCCGTGAAATATTGCATATATTTCTCCCGAACCTCATGGGCATTTTGGGGGGGCAAGCCAGGACGGGCAGATTCAAGGCCCGGCAGGGGATTTGCAGATGAAAGTCCAGCCTCAGGCAATACTGTGGCCATATAAGAAGTGGATTTTCTGCTGAGAAAGTTGTGTAGCACACAGCAGCATAAAACTACATAGTTTATTTTGTAGTCCGCCAAGTGGATAGAAGTCATAGAAAAGCGGAACCGGCTGGCCATTATGCTGAAGGCATTTTCAACAACTCTTTGGCCCCTGGCCAGCCGGTAATTGAACACCCTCTTCTCTGGGGTCAGGGTCCTCTGAGAAAATGGCCTCATAAGATGCAGTCCGAGCCCGAAGGCTTCATCAGCCAAAAAAACAAAGGGGAGTCTTTCAACATTCCCTGCATCCGGTGGCAATGCAAGGTTGTCACTCTGGAGACGGAGGGCAAACTCCGTCTGGATGAAGGATCCCCCATCGGACATCCGGCCATTCTTCCCTACATCAACATAGAGGAATTCATACCGTGCTGACACCACCGCCATCAGCACAATGCTATGAAACCCCTTGTAGTTGAAGTAGTAGGACCCAGAACGGGGTGGTGGCACGATGCGGACGTGCTTCCCGTCTATGGCACCACCGCAGTTGGGGAAGTCCCACCGCGTGGCAAACTCCGATGCCACAGTCTGCCATTCCTGTGGCATGGAAGGAAGCTGGGGAGTCAAACAAGATGAAAGAAAATTAGAATTTTAAAATATTACATTACAAGGAGATTATAATAAAAAACATTAGAGGCCAACATCAATCAAATTCTCAGTTTATTAATCTGTTTTTAATAAGTATAATGGAAGGCTCATGTTTCATATTCATCACCCCCTCTGATGGTTCATTCAAAAAATATTTTGGGGGGGGTAGATGTGTTTGGCCACAGGATAGCATTGCAGTGGCGGTGCGTCCAGAGTGGGCGCTGGAGCACTGCCCCCTCTCTCCTGTGCCCGTCACTCAGAACAATACATAGGTTCATGCCTTGCATTAACCTATGTATTGTCAATGCCGCCCACTATTCAGGTGGATGGCCCCCTGTTAAGCGACCAACATATGAATAACTGCAGCATTTATGGGGTGAAAATTGCATATCAGAAACAGGGAGGCAAATAGGCTTGCACATTACAGCCTGAGGAATGTAATTAGCTTCATAAAAGTTAAATAGGTGACGCAGGGGGGGGACATTCCTTGGGTAAACACTGACAGGCTGCTCTGCTAATCATGTTCACCAAGTCTGTTTAATGGTAACATGATTGGCTGATGCAACATCAAGGGCAGGAGAAGACATCAAGGACAGAAGAAGGATGGCGCTGACCACAAGAAGGTTAGTGCAGGGCTGGGGGGAAAATGGCTGCATTGGAGGGAACAAAATGGCTGCATTGGAGGGAACAAAATGGCTGCATTGGAGGGGGCAACTGGGGGAGTTTAATAGGCACAGTCGCAAAAAAGGAGGAAGTTTATTTCCTAAATTGGGGTTGGACCCCCAATCATTTGGAGCAACAGGCGCCCCTGCTGGAAAGGTTAGTGAAGGGAAATATGCATGGAGGAGAAAAAAGGGGCAATCTAAAGCTTCCAGCATGCATGGGCACAAAGGGGACATTCTCAGCATATTACAATCATGGTAATTAGGGAAGGATGAAAGAAATACAATACATTATCATACATGAAATACATAAAATGTGAAGTTAATGGAGAAAACTTACCCTAATATAGTCCTCCTGCAGGACTTGTATAATGGTAGAACAGGTGTCTGGGATTATGAGGCCCAGAGCCTGGGGGGAGATGCCTGTCGTGAACTTCAAGTCCTGAAGACTTCTCCCTGTCGCCAGATAACGTAACATGGCGATGAGCCTCTGCTCAGCACTGATGGCTTCCCGCATAACGGTGTCCTTCCTGGTAATGTAGGGGGACACCAAAGCCAACAGTTCCTGAAAAACGGGGTCAGACATCCGCAGAAAATTCCTGTAGTCCTCAGGATTATTCTCGACGATCTCCCGCAGCAGAGGCATATGGCAGAATTGGTCCCGCTGGAGCAACCAATTCTTGGTCCATGAACTCCTCCTCACACCGTTCATGGACTGGTCTTGGTCCAAAACAAGCAGACCAACACCAAGCGCACGCACAGCACGAACTCGACGACGAGAACGTCCAGGCGACATGGCTAGGAAACGGTCATCTTATCAGAACGTACAGAACAGAACGCACTTTAGAACAGCAAGGCCTATGAATAACAAACTGAAAATCAGAAACGAACGGGCAAGAACGCACTGTAAAACAAATACAACCTGCCTAGACACCCTGAAAGTCAAGATACGAACCCACAAGCACAAACTGAACCTCAGAAAACGAACTGAAAAGCAAGAAGACTGAAAAGCGCGAAACGTCTCTTCCCAAACTTTTACTTCACACGCGGTAACACGAGATCAGCAAAAGCAGCCCAAGGGGTGGCGCCAAGGAAATCAATCTTCCCCTTTATAGTGCCGTCGTACGTGCTGGACGTGACCGCGGAGAACAACGAGGAAATTTGGAATTGTCAGTGTGTACGCATGGAAAGCTTGACGAGAAACTCGTCAAGGTTAACAAGAATCTTGTCAAAAAAAACGACAAGATTGTTACGACGAGAAACTCGGTCGTGTGTACGAGGCTTTAATGTCAAAAGTGGTTTTAGACCAGCTAAAAAACAGTGATAATAAATTAGAATCACTCGCAGAATTAAGTGATAGCGATTTGTGGGGAAATTCGTCATCAAACACTGAAAAACACTTTTATTATTATTATTATATTATTTGTTATAATTATTTTATAGTTATTTATTTTATTATAATGTATAATTTTGTTCTTTGAACTTTATCATACCCGGGATGTCTACTAGACTCTGGTTTGGACAGATTTAAGTGAGTTATTCCTAAGAATTACAGGCCTGCAATATAAAACGCCAAATTTCCATGCAGAATAATGGTACCGCTTTCAGCACCTAAAATCTGACAGAATCATTCCGCCAGGGAGGTTAATAGAAATGAATTAAACCTTAAGCCTCATGCCACGTACACACGACTGTTTTTAATGTCATTGAAAAAAATGAAGTTTTTCTCAATGTGATTCTTCTCAAGCCTGCCTTGCCTACACACTATCATGAAAAAAAATGCTCGAGCAAAGCGTGGTGACGTACGAAATGTACAACGGCACTATAAAGGGGAAGTTCCATTCGGATAGCGCCACCCTTTGGGCTGCTTTTGCTGATCCTTGTGTTAGTGAAGTTTGGTGAGAGACGATTCGCGCTTTTCAGCCTCGTGCTCTTCAGTTCGTTACAGCGTGACGAATGTGCTATCTCCATTACTTGCTTCTGAGCATGCGTGTTTTTTTCAGGTCGTTAAAGCCTACACACGGACGTTTTTCATGACCAAATAAAATTTTTTAATTTTTCTCGGCATGAAAAATGGTCGTGTGTACGCGGCATAATACACACAATTGGATTTTCCGTAGAAAAAGCATCAGACTTTTGTTGGAAGGGCGTGTGCCTGGATTTTGCCTTGCGTACAAACGGCATACAATTGGCAGCCAACAAACACTAATGTAGTGACGTACTAGACGTACTACGTGGTTTTTCAGCTCTTGAGCGCCACCCTTTTGGTACCTTCTGCTAATGTCGTGTTTGGTGAGCATTGATTCTGAGCATGCGTGTTTGTACTTTGGACTTTTGTCTGATGGACTTGTGTACACACAAATGGAAAATCTGACAACAGACCGTTGTTCGCGGAAAATTTTAAAGTTTGCCATCCAACATTTGTCCACAGAAAATCCGACAACAATTGTCCGATGGAGCGTACAAACGGTCGGATTTTCCGCCAACAGGCTGTCATCACACAATTCCCGTCAGAAAATCCGATCGTGTGTATGAGACTTAAGATTCACAGAACAACAAAATGATCATAACATACCATTTTTGGATATGGCATTAACACACAGTGGGGGCACAGTGAGAACCAATACTATATATACACGAAACCATTGTCAAGTAATACCATCCTCAGAGCCAACTCTAGACAACTCAGAAACACCATCAGGGGTATTCCAATAGGTCAGATGCTGAAGATGAGTCATATTTGCTCTGAGGAAGTAGATTACCAGTGTGAGTCAGAACAAATGCGTCAGCGCTTCACTCAACATGGTTATTCTGCTGCTGATTTAAGTAGAGCACTGGACATCGCTGGGGCTAAACCCAGGGAGGGCCTCTTGAGGGGTAAAAAGAAAGGAGCTGGTAATTGTAGTGCACCAGTATTCTCCACAGAAGGTGAGGGAAATTGTAGAGAAGTACATTCCAGTGCTATATCAGGATGAAGTTTGTAACAAAGTTCTTCAAAATTGGATTAAAGTGGTGTATTTTTCCACTAGTTATTTTTTAACAAAGAGACCTGGTAATACACATTGGTTAATTGCAAATGATTGTCCATGTTGCCCTTGAATCTTTGAGGCGGATAAATTTAGACCTAACACACGTGAAAGAGAGTATAGTGTAAAATCTGTTATCAATTGTAATATGAAAAATGTGATATACCTCATCACTTGTGCTATATGTAATGTTCAGTATGTTGGGAGAACAACAAGGCGGTTACGTGATCACTGACCGCCGAAAGTCCATATATATGACACTGTCAAACATCATAATACAAGTGTGGCATATCACTTCAATAAGCATCAAATGGGGAACACAATATCTATCTGTGTCTAGGCTGTGAAGAAGGTGGTTACTCCTATACGTGGTGGTAATAGGTTTAGGTCTCTCGGATCTTTCATTTGCCCTCTAGAGTTCCACAAGTGTTAAACTATGAGTGGCAACTTATACATTGTTTTAATAAATAAGGGGGCTGTTAGTGCCATCTGGAGCATGTGTTGGTTTGTATCCTTGTATGGTTGTTTGATAAATAGATATAAGAACACAGTGGCATTTCAGTTTGAATAATTTTATTAACAGCCATTATGGTACTGATGTTCGTTTATTTCACACCACACTTACTTGAGTTAGTAAGTAGGTTTTGCATCACATCTGTGTTTTGTTTATACAAGGATCATTCCTTCTTTATCCAACTGTACCATTTTTGCATAGGGTTCCCGGGGAGGTCCGTTTTTGTTGGAATTTTTTTGTTCTTTTCTACATATTTTGTTCTTCTTCTTATTTTTTTTTTTTTTTAGTTTTTGGGTATTTTGTTTCACGTAACATATTATGTTGTTTCCCAAATGGTTATATTAGGTTGTTATATGTCATTATTGGTTGTCTGGTGCGCTGCAGATATCTTGTTAGCTACACAGCCTGTCTGAGGAGGAAAAGGCATTATGTGTATCTATCATATTGTGACATTAGGGGGTTATTTATGAAAGGCAAATTCACTTTGCATTACAAGTGCAAACTACAAGTGCAAAGTGCACTTGAAATTGCATTGAAAGTGCACTTGGAAGTGCAGTCGCTGTAAATCTGAGGGCTAGATCTGAAATGAGGGGAAGCTCTGCTGATTTTTTTTATCCAATCATGTGCAAGCTAAAATGCTGTTTTTTATTAAACTTGCATGTCCCCCTCGGATTTACAGTGACTGCACTTCCAAGTGCACTTTCAGTGCAATTTCAAGTGCACTTTGCACTTGTAGTTTGCACTTGTAGTGCAAAGTTGATTTTCTTTTCGTAAATTACCCCCTATGTGTACTTAGTTTGTGAGGGTTTCCTGCTGTAGTTTACTGAATACCTATTTCCCTGTGCTCTCCCGCACGGTTATCCAGCAGTTGCTGCTGGGTCTATGTTGGCGTGTGATGGGTTGGAGGAGATTTGTGTGGCTTGTTCTGTTTGTGATTAACTGCCCTTTCACACCCACGGATCCCGTCAGGATCCGTTCCTTATACATGCGCTTGCTCAGCGGGGATCGCTCCATTCATCCCAGCTGAGCTGGCAGATGACAGGGCGGACCCTGCACACTGTGCAGGGACCGCCCTGTCAGATCTCCGCTCTCCTCTATGGGGGGATCGGATGAACAAGGACCGTCTGTCCATGTTCATCCGATCCGATCCGCAGACGGATGTAAAAATAGGATTTTCCTCCATCTGCAGAAACGGAGCATAGCGGAGACCGATGAGATTGGATGTTAGCGGATGTTCATCCGCTGACATCCGCAATCCCATAGGGATACATGTATGTCCGAAAACAGATGGATGAAAAACGGACATACAGTACAAATAAAAAAATAAAAAAAGAAGAAAAACGGGCATACAGTCCGCAGGTGTGAAAGGGGCCTTAGAGATTATTTTTTTTTATCTATGCCTTTGCCATGATTGTATAATGATGTTTGTTTACATTAAGCTTTCAAAAGGGAATCAGTGTGTCAGTATTGGTACCAAAACGTTCATGAAATAGATGTAGGACATGTTAGGGCAGGGGCCATACTGCCAGAAAAGTGTACTAATTGCTTTAATTGCTTTTGAATTTCCCCAAGCGTGTTCAGATTTCAGCGAAATGTTATTCCCCAATAAAGTACACAAAAAACACCATGTTCTCCACCACCAATATTTTCTTATGAGCAAAAAATTACCCTAAGAATATGATCACAAAACCAGTAATACTAATAACTGTTTTTTTTTGTTTCATAAGAGTTTTATTGATGAAAAAAAAAATGTGAGTAATAGAAAACATCAGACTTACAGAGTCAAGCCTCGTACACACGACCGATTTTCTCGTCGTAAAAAACACGTCGTTTTTTTTCGACGAGATTCTTGTTAAGCTTGTCGATTTTCTCATCAAGCTTTCCATGAGTACACACTGACAATTTCCAATTTCCTCGTTGTTCTCCGCGGTCACGTCCAGCATGTACGACGGCACTATAAAGGGGAAGATCTTTTTTCTTGGCGCCACCCCTTGGGCTGCTTTTGCTGATCTCGTGTTACCGCGTGTGAAGTAAAAGTTTGGGAAGAGACGATTCGCGCTTTTCAGTCTTCGTACTTTTCAGATCGTTTTCTGCGGTTCAGTTTGTGCTTGTGGGTTCGTATCTTGACTTTCAGGGCGTCTAGGCAGGTCGTATCTGTTTTACAGTGCGTTCTTGCCTGTTCGTTTCTGTTTTTCAGTTCGTTATTCATAGGCCTTGCTGTTCTAAAGTGCGTTCTGTTCTGTACGTTCTGATAAGACGACCGTTTCTTAGCCATGTCGCCTGGACGTTCTCGTCGTCGAGTTCGTGCTGTGCGTGCGCTTGGTGTTGGTCTGCTTGTTTTGGACCAAGACCAGTCCATGAATGGTGTGAGGAGGAGTTCATGGACCAAGAATTGGTTGCTCCAGCGGGACCAATTCTGCCATATGCCTCTGCTGCAGGAGATCGTCGAGAATAATCCTGAGGACTACAGGAATTTTCTGCGGATGTCTGACCCCGTTTTTCAGGAACTGTTGGCTTTGGTGTCCCCCTATATTACCAGGAAGGACACCGTTATGCGGGAAGCCATCAGTGCTGAGCAGAGGCTCATCGCCACGTTGCATTACCTGGCGACAGGGAGAAGTCTTCAGGACTTGAAGTTCACGACAGGCATCTCCCCCCAGGCTCTGGACCTCATAATCCCAGACACCTGTTCTGCCATTATACAAGTCCTGCAGGAGGACTATATTAGGGTAAGTTTTCTCCCTTAACATCACATTTTATGTATTACATGTATGCTAATGTATTGTATTTCTTTCATCCTTCCCTAATTACCATGATTGTAATATGCTGAGAATGTCCCCTTTGTCCCCATGCATGCTGGAAGCTTTAGATTGCCCCTTTTTTCTCCTCCATAAATATTTCCCTTCACTAACTTTTCCAGCAGGGGCGCCTGTTGCTCCAAATGTTTGGGGGTCCCACCCCAATTTATGAACTAAACTTCCTCCTTTTTTGCTCAGGTGCCTATTAAACGCCCCAGTTGTCCCCTCTGATGCAGCCATTTTGTTCCCTCCAATGCAGCCATTTAGTCCCTCTAATGCAGCCAGTTTCCCCCCAGCCCTGCACTTACCTTCTTGTGGTCAGCGCCATCCTTCTTCTGTCCTTGATGTGTTCTCCTTCCCTTGATGTTGCATCAGCCAATCATGTTACCATTAAACAGACTTGGTGAACATGATTGGCAGAGCAGCCTGCCAGTGTTTCCCCAAGGAATGCCCCCCCCCCCCCCTGCGTCCCCTATTTTACTTTTAGGAAGCCAATTACATCCCTCAGGTTGTAATGTGCAAGACTATTTTACTACCTGTTTCTGCTATGCAATTTGAACCCCCTAAATGCCGCAATTTTTCATATGTCGGTCGCTTTACAAGAGGCCATCCACCTGAATAGTGGGCGGCATAGACAATACATAGGTTCATGCAAAGCATGAACCTATGTATTGTTCTGAGTGATGGGCACAAGAGAGAGGGGGCAGTGCTCCAGCGCCCACTCTGGACGCACCGCCACTGTAATGCTATCCTGTGGCCAAACACATCTACCCCCCCCCAAAATAATTTAGTAATGGCCCATCAGAGGGGGTGATGAATATGATAAATGAGCCTTCCATTATACTTATTTTAAACACCTTAATAAACGTAGAATTTGATTGATGTTGGCCTCTAATGTTTTTTTAGAGATTTTCCTTGTAATGATTTTTGTATTCTAATATTATTTCATCTTGTTTCACTCCACAGCTTCCTTCCATGCCACAGGAATGGCAGACTGTGGCATCGGAGTTTGCCACGCGGTGGGACTTCCCCAACTGCGGTGGTGCTATAGATGGGAAGCACGTCCGCATCGTGCCGCCACCCCGTTCTGGGTCCTACTACTACAACTACAAGGGGTTTCATAGCATTGTGCTGATGGCGGTGGTGTCAGCACGGTATGAATTCCTCTATGTTGATGTAGGGAAGAATGGCCGGATGTCGGATGGGGGATCCTTCATCCAGACGGAGTTTGCCCTCCGTCTCCAGAGTGACGACCTTGCATTGCCACCGGATGCAGGGAATATTGAAGGACTCCCCTTTGTTTTTTTGGCTGATGAAGCCTTCGGACTCGGACGGCATCTTATGAGGCCATTTCCTCAGAGGACCTTGACCCCAGACAAGAGGGTGTTCAATTACCGGCTGGCCAGGGGCCGAAGAGTTGTCGAAAATGCCTTTGGCATAATGGCCAGCCGGTTCCGCATTTTTATGACTTCCATCCACTTGGCGGACTACAAAATAAACTATGTCGTATTATGCTGCTGTGTGCTACACAACTTTCTGAGCCAAAAATCAAATTCCTATATGGCCTCAGTTTTGCCAGAGGCTGGACTTTCCCCTGCAAATCCCCTGCCGGGCCTGGAATCTGCCCGTCCTGGCTTGCCCTCCCAAAATGCCCGTGAGGTTCGGGACAAATACATGGAGTATTTCACGGGTAGGGGGAAATTCCTATGCCAGCCAATGTCTAAGGATCCAAATAAAAAGCTTGTTTAAACCTTTAATTATTTGTTCTTTCCTGTCTCCTAGTTTGTCTTAGTGCATTTGTAGTGCCAAGTGTATTTTACTTTAGTAACTAACAACCATTTCACTATGTAACCTTACAAAATAACCAAATAAGCTTAGAGGGTATTATAAAAAGAAGCTACACGTTGTTTGTGGTCAAATATTTTACTCTGTGCACATTCACACCTTTTTTATTTTTTTCAGTTTTTTTGGGTTGGCCTGGCCACAAACCGGCAATTTTTTGCTTATGAAAATACAAAAATAACATTTGCATTCCAAAAATTACAACATTGGATATCTCTGAGCAATCTGAGACATTCACTTACACAAACTATGTCTCTATGTGCCCATCCTAATATGGGGTCCTGCCACCCCTTGCCCAGCCAAAAATTGAATATGCACACATTTGGAATTTTTTTAATCTAGGAAGTTTACAATCCTGATCCCTATTGTCAACATGTGCTATCTGCCATCAGGGGTGATCAATGGACGTGTTTTGGGGGTGCAACCCCTTCCTCAGTTCACCAACTTTAGATACGAGGAAGGGGTTGCACCCCCAAAAGACGTACATGGATATCCCCTGATGGCAGATAGCACATGTTGACACACTGTGTGCAGATTCAATTTTTGGCTGGTTTGATTGTCAAAAATATTCTAAAATGTGCAATAACAAACATGTAAAAACAAATGTGTTTGGATGGCTTATTGAATTCTCCCCAAAACATCGAGAATGTCTTTAAATGTTTGTTCCATCACATGGATTCTTTGTTTAATTAGGTCCAGTTCCGTGCTACATTCCATCACTTGCTGGATGAGGCGGAGGGCACTGTCAGCAGAGAACCGTGTACTATCCTTCACAACATTTATATCCCCTAAAAACAAAAAACAAAAGGTATTATAACTCTGCAGGCCTACATCTCTTACCTGAAGCTGTGGTGACAGATACTGAGCTGTTGTGGTGACCAGATCCACAACGTCATCCACCTCTCTTTCCTGCACTTCTCCTTCCTCCACCTCAACTTCCTGCACATCTTTCGGTTGTGGGTCTTTGGGAGTTTGGGGTTGCTTGGAAGTTGTGGGGTGCATGTGCTCCCTGGAGTGTTCTCCTCCCAGTCTTCTCTCCCCTATGAGAATCAAACAAAAGGTCTATTTATCACACTGTAAATCTCAATGTTAAAATAAAAACAGGCTAAATTTCTTGGAAGTGTGGTACAAGTGTGTGTTTGGGTGGAATTTAAAGAAGAATGCATTATTTATGACCAAGAATATGTTTAGTATTCACCTTTGGATGTAATTTATTTGACATGGAGGCACCACAAAAATTCACTGATGCACCTGTGTGGGACACCCAAAAAAGGCGGGTCTGGTGGCCCACACTATAGTGCTCCAAAGTACAGATGTGGAAGCAGCTGCTGAGTGTCGTCTCCTTTACACTGATAAAAGTTTGCATTTCATTCTCTTTACAAACACATCATCTAGCCTAAAAATTTCGCCACAATATTTGACCAAAAATGGCAGATGTCTAATTACTTTTGTGGCTATAAAATAAGCCAAAACCGCGGATAGTGGCCGAACGAAGTGTCTGTAACTAGTGTTGAGCGAACCCGAACTGTAAAGTTCAGGTCCGTACCGAACTTTAGCTTTTTCCCGAACCCGAACCCGGACTTTGCCCAAAAGTCCGGGTTCGGGTTCGTGTTCGGCAATCTAATTACGCATTTAGAAATGCTTCAGGGGCCAGCCAATCACCTTTTGATTAGCTGGTGTGCCCTTAGAGGCCATCATAGCCATGCCTACTAATGGCATGGCTGTGATTGGTCAGTGCAACATGTGACCCAGCTTCTATATAAGCTAGAGGCACACAGCACACATGTCACTCTGCTTCAGAATAGATAGGGAGAGAATCTAGTCTGCTGCTGCTGCTTTTAGGGAGAGATAGAAAGATAGATGAGGTAGTCCTGATTCTACAATCTGAGGGAAAAGATAGAGAGATAGTGTAGTGTAGGGCCAGGTTCCTGTGTTGGTGCTTTCAGGGAGAGAGAATATTATATAGGAGTCCAGATTCAGAGATTAAAATCAGCGATCTGCATAGGTTTACCTATTTGTGTTGCAGTGCAGTCTTTTTACACTGCCATGAGCCCAGTGTCAGAGAAAATCTAACTTTTAGGGGAAAAAAAGGCACTTTATTGTGCTCTTTTCCAAAAGACCCATAGGGCAAAAAAATAAAAAAAAGCATTTTATTTTGCTCGTGCAAAAAAAGACCCGTTTAGGGCAAAAAAAAAATAAAAAAAATTTGCACTTTAATGTACGCTTGCAAAAAACGCCGTTTAGGGGCACACAAAAAAGTTTGCAGTGTGTTATACATATTTGGAGGTGTGTGAAATAAACAATTTCTATATAGTTTTCTCCTACTGTGCTATACTAAAAAAACAACATTTTTTTTTAATAGCATTTTCTGCAGTTCTGTAGCTGTGCGATTCAGCGGTTACGTACTGTGGGTGTGTTCTGCTCTTCCAAAAAACGCCGTTTAGGGGCACAAAAAAAAGTTTGCAGTGTGTTATACATATTTTGAGGTGTGTGAAATAAACAATTTCTATATAGTTTTCTCCTACTGTGCTATACTAAAAAAACAACATTTTTTTTGAATAGCATTTTCTGCAGTTCTGTAGCTGTGCGATTCAGCGGTTACGTACTGTGGGTGTGTTCTGCTCTTCCAAAAAACGCCGTTTAGGGGCACAAAAAAAGTTTGCAGTGTGTTATACATATTTTGAGGTGTGTGAAATAAACAATTTCTATATAGTTTTCTCCTACTGTGCTATACTAAAAAAACAACATTTTTTTTGAATAGCATTTTCTGCAGTTCTGTAGCTGTGCGATTCAGCGGTTACGTACTTTGGTTGTGTTCTGCGCTTCCAAAAACACCCATTTAGGGCAAGATCCTAAATTTGGAAAATATGAGGAGAAGGTCAAAGGGACATGGTGGCCCCGGTCGTGGTGCTGCTGGTGGAGCTCCTGTTGCAGGGAGAGGACGTGGTGGATCTGTGCCAGATGCACGCACAAGTGAAACACCTTCCTCAGGTGCGAGTAGGCGACCGAGCCTGCGGCGGTATTTTGTCGCGCCTAATGAGGCTGTACGAATGTTTAGGCCAGGACAAGTACAGGCGATAGTAGATTGGGTTGCTGACAGTGCCTCGGGTTCCTTCACATTGTCTCCCACCCACTCTTCTGATGAAAGAACAGAGTTGGCACCTGAAACCCATGTCCATCAGTCTTTCACCTCACCCCCTTGCAAATCAGCCAAGCAGTCTGAGCCCCAAATCATGCAGCAGTCTCTTCTGCTTTTCGATGACTCTGTTAGCAGGGTTTCCCAGGGCCATCCACCTAGCCCTGCCCCAGAAGTGGAAGAGATTGAGTGCACCGATGCCCAACCACTTATGTTTCATGATGAGTACATGGGAGGACCATCGCAGTACGTCTCGGATGATGACGAAACACAGGTGCCAACTGCTGCTGCTTTCGCAATTGTGCAGACAGACAAGGAGGGCAGGGGTGAAGACTGGGTGGAAGATGATGTGGAGGACGATGAGGTCCTCGACCCCACATGGAATCAACGTTATGCAGGTGACCAGTGTAGTTTGGAGGAAGAGGCGGTGGTCGCACAGAGCCACCAGCACAGCAGAAGAGGGAGCAGGGTGCAAAAGCAGAGCGTCTGTCAGCTAGACAGTATGTCTGCTACTACCCAACGCAGCAAGGGACTGAGCACACCAAAGCCAGGTCCAAGGAGTTCCCCAGCGTGGCAGTTCTTCACACAATGTGCTGATGACAAGACACGAGTGGTTTGCATGCTGTGCAATCAGAGCCTGAAGCGAGGCATAAACGTTCTCAACCTGAGCACAACCTGCATGACCAGGCATCTAAGTGCAAAGCACAAGCTGCAGTGGAGTAGACACCTCAAAAACCAAGAAAGGTCTCTGGCTCCTCCTGCTTCCTCTTCTGCTGCAGTCTCGGCCTCTTCATCCACCTCTGTAGTGACAGTGGCACCTGCCACCCCGCAAACAGAGGATCTGCCAGCAACACTACCACCTGGGTCACCAACCATCTCCACAATGTCCCATGGAAGCGTTCAGCTCTCTATCTCCCAAACATTGGAGCGGAAGAGGAAGTACCCCCCTAGCCACCCGTGATCCCTGGCCCTGAATGCCAGCATTACAAAACTCCTGGCCTTTGAAATGCTGTCATTCCGTCTGGTGGAGACGCAGAGTTTTAAAAGCCTGATGGCATTGGCTGTCCCACAGTACGTCGTGCCCAGCCGCCACTATTTTTCCAGGCGAGCCATCCCTTCCCTGCACAACCAGGTGGGGGACAAAATCAGGTGTGCACTGCGCAACGCCATCTGTGGCAAGGTCCACCTAACTACGGATGCGTGGACCAGTAAGCATGGTCAGGGACGTTATATCTCCCTAACAGCACACTGGGTAAATGCAGTGGCGGCTGGGCCTGAGGCAGATAGCAGTTTGGCGCATGTCCTTCCACCACCGAGGATTGCAGGGCGCTTCAGTTTGCCTCCTGTTGCTAACTCCTCCTACTCCGCTTCCTCATCCTCTACCGCCTCCTCATCCGGTCAGCGTAACACCTTCACCACCAACTTCAGCACAGCCAGGGGTAAACGACAGCAGGCAGTTTTAAAACTTTCCTGTTTGGGGGAAAAACCCCACACCGTGCAGGAGTTGTGGAGGGACATGGAACAACAGACCAATGAGTGGTTGCTGTCAGTGAGCCTCAAGCCCGGCCTGGTGGTGTGCGATAATGGGCGAAATCTCGTAGCAGCTCTGGGCCTAGCCGGTTTGACGCACATCCCTTGCCTGGCGCATGTGCTGAACTTGGTGGTCCAGAGGTTCCTTAAAAATTACCCCAATATGCCAGAGCTGCTGCAGAAAGTGCGGGCTGTGTGTGCGCACTTTCGGCGTTCTCACCCTGCTGCTGCTCGCCTGTCAGCGCTGTAGCGTAACTTCGGCCTTCCCGCTCACTGTCTCATATGTGACGTGCCCACAAGGTGGAACTCCACCTTGCACGTGCTGGCCAGACTGTGCGAGCAGCAGCAGGCGATAGTGGAGTTTCAGCTGCAGCAATCACGTGTGAGTCGCTCTGCGGAACAGCACCACTTCACCACCAATAACTGGGCCTCCATGCGAGACCTGTGTGCCTTGTTGCGCTGTTTCGAGTACTCCACCAACATGTCCAGTGCCAATGACGCCGTTCTTAGCGTTACTATCCCAGTTCTATGCCTCCTTGAAAAAACGCTTCGGGCGATGATGGAAGAGGATGTGGCACAGGAGGATGAGGAGGAGGAGGAGGAAGCGGGATCATTTCAAAGGCTTTCAGGGCAGTCTTTCACAAGTGGCTACGAGGGTGGGTTCCTGCACCAACAAACGCCAGGTACACAATTGTCCAGCAGAAAGGGCACAGTTCTGGAGGATGACGAGGTGGAGGAGGAGATGGAGGAGGAGGAGGAGGAGCCATTTTCACAGCAGGGTGGCACCCAGACCAGCTCGTGGCCATCACTGGTGCGTGGCTGGGGGGATACAGAGGACACAGACGATACACCTCCCACAGAGGACAGCTTTTCTTTGCCTCTGGGCAGCCTGGCACACATGAGCGATTACATGCTGCAGTGTTTCCGCAATGACCGCCGAGTTGCCCACATTTTAACTGGTGCTGATTACTGGGTGGCCACCCTGCTGGATCCCCGTTACAAGGACAATGTACCGTCCTTAATTCCTTCACTGGAGCGGGATCGTAAGATGCGCGAGTACAAGCGCACGCTGGTAGACGCGCTGCTGGTGGCATTCCCACCTGACAGCGGGCGTACGGTGGAAGCACAAGGCGAAGGCAGAGGAGGAGGAAGAGGTCGCCAACGCAGCTGGGGCACCGGCAGCACCTCAGAAGGCAGGGTTAGCATGGCTGAAATGTGGAAAAGCTTTGTCAGCACGCCACAACAACCAGCACCACCAGCTGAGATGGAACGTCTTAGCAGGAGGCAGCATTTCACCAACATGGTTGAGCAGTATGTGTCCATAGGCCTACACGTACTGGATGACGGGTCTGCCCCCTTTAACTTCTGGGTCTCCAAATTGGGCACATGGCCTGAGCTTGCCCTTTATGCCTTGGAGGTGCTGGCCTGCCCTGCAGCCAGTGTATTATCTGAACGTGTATTTAGCACGGCAGGGGGCGTTTTCACAGACAAGCGCAGCCGCCTGTCCAGAGCCAATGTGGACAAGCTCACGTTCATTAAAATGAACCAGGCATGGATCCCACAGGACTTGTCCGTACCTTGTGCAGAATAGACATGTATACCGGTGTTGTGACAAAAACTGTCCGGCCATCGGATTGTGTCCGGCCCATACTGCGAAGGCGCAGCGCTTGCGCAGTACAGAGGACAAGGAGATTCACAAAATCTCCGAAGATGAACGGCGCCTGCGGACATACGGTAGCACATAGTAACAGGGCCCCTCACGGGCTCGGTTCGATCGCCACGCTTCGGGCACAGCCTCACTTGGCTCGGCTTGAACCACGGATGGTGTGGCCTTCACCTGAACTCACCACGCAGGCGCCGTTCGTCTTGGGAGATTTTCGAAATCCCCTTGTCCTACATACTGAGCAAGCGCAGTACAGGGTGGACACTATTTGACGGGGGACAGAATTCGACACATCACCGGCCTTACCCAGCCATTGTTGTATTTTTGAATCAGTGTTGGCTACCTCGTCCTCCTCCACCGCCGCTTCCACCTACACAGCCACATCCACCGCCACCTCAACCTCCTACTCCATATGGACCTCGTCCTCCTAGGTCAAGATTATTATTTTTTATTTTTATTTTTTTTATGTTATTTTAAGTTATTTCCCTATCCACATTTGTTTGCAGAGCACTTGCCATGATCTTAACAACATTTTGCTGCCATTTGCAGCCCTCTAGCCCTTTCCATTACCTTTTTAGAACCTTTTTAGTCCTTAGAAGTCCGGGTCCCCATTGACTTCAATGGGGTTCGGGTTCGGGTCCGGGTTCGGGTTAAAGTTCGGTCCCGAACCCGAACTTTTTTCCGAAGTTCGGCCGAACCCGTCGAACCTGAACATCCAGGTGTCCGCTCAACTCTATCTGTAACGTAACAACCGATTACTGTGCCCAACCAAGTTCAAAATATTACATTTTGGAAGGGAGTCCAATATGAGAAACCAAAATAAAGAGCAACATGTAAGTTTAGAAAAAGATTAATAGCAGAAAAGTCTACATTTTACTTACTTTTTGCTAGCATTCTATTTATGCTCCTCAACTGCTCTGGCTCCCTCAGTTTGAGGTCTGACCACCTCTTTCTGAGCTGCTCATTTGAGCGTTTCACCCCGAAATTCGTCTTCAGACTCTTCACGACTTTAGTGAGGATTTTGGCCTTCCTTCTATTTGGTTTGCTATACGGCCCATGCTTTGCGTCATAATAAGACTTGAGCAAGATGTCCACCATCTCCGCCAAAGACATATTCGATGCCTTGAATCTCCTCCTTGATCGTGACGTTTCCTCGGTCTCCGGGCTTGTCTCCTCCTCGTTAGTTGCGGAATTATCAGACACCTGCTGTAACTCCGCCATATCTGTCTGCGCGCCGAAAGAGAAGGGGCGGGGAAAACATGTTAGTTAGAACGTCATGGGCGGGCGACGTGTGCGGAGCGACGTGTTCGAAATTTGACGCATGCGTGGTGTGTATATAGCAAACACACATGTGACTATAGTACGTTCGGTGTGCGGAGAGAGGAGTTCAAGTGACGGACGTGCGAACGAAGGTATGTGATTTTGTGACTTGTACAAATTGTTGGCCTATACTGTCTTGAGAATGTTGGAGGATATATATGGTGACTAGGATGTTAAGGAGGTTAGACTGTTTGCCTCACATTAGTTATATATAATTTATTTAACTTGCAGATACAATATGAATGTCTTTATAAGCGACAAGGATTTCCTGGTGGAATTTATTGACCGGGTAAGGGAGCTGCCCGCTCTGTGGGAGACGAAAAACCCCATCCATAAAAAAAGAGGGGTGAGAAAAGCAGCGCTGGAGAAGCTGCTCCCATTTGTGCATACCAAGGTGCCCACAGCCACAGCAAAACAAGTGGACACTAAAATTGGCAGCTTGAGAGGTACCTACAGGACTGAACGCTCTAAGGTGCTGGCTTCTCAGAGGTCAGGAGCAGCAGCAGGTGATGTTTATGTCCCGATTTTGTGGTACTACAACAGGATGTCCTTCCTGGATGACCACATTGAGACAAGGCCATCACTCTCCACTCTTCCCCCCAGACTTCCCTGCAGCCAACCTGAGCCTTCTCTGGAGCAAGAGGAGGCAGCCATCCTGGATGATCCTGATTTGGCCATCTGGAGCCAGGTATAGTATTAACTGAAAATGTATTGGGATAAACTTAATGTTTGACAAATATGTCAAGATGACAAACATAAAATATTTTGGATTCCACAAGTGAAATCAAGATCTGTAGACATTAGTCTGCACTTAATTGGGTGCTAAATAGTCAATCTGATGTAGTGGTAAATTTAAAGCAAGGATTTATGGATTTACATTCTAATTGCTTCAATCAGGATTACAAAGTTTGATGCAAAGATTAAACCAACATATTAAACTATGTCCCTTTTTCATACACAGGATGAAATCAGCCAGGAGGAGGGTCTGGAAACTGTCAGGCAGGAGGAGGAAGGGCCCAGTGGCAGGCAGGAGGTGGCAGGGCCCAGTGGCAGCCAGGAGGTGGCAGGGCCCAGTGGCAGACAGGAGGTGGCAGGGCCCAGTGGCAGACAGGAGGTGGCAGGGCAAAGGAGAAGCACCAGATCCCAGGTGCCTCCCATCCAGCTTCCCAAAAGAGGCAGGAGGGACAGGAGCACAAGTGAGGCAGCAATGGCCCTTATTCGTGAGGCCCATGCCACCCTCCAGGAGCCCACATCCCCTGAAGAGGCCATTGCCGGCCTAGTGGAGGCTAAGTTCAAGGTGATGAGCATGGAGCAACGCCTCCTATGCGAGCCCCTGCTCATCACCTTGCTCAACAAGGGGGTGATGGAGAAAATTACCCCCAATACCGCCATATGTGAGGTGGCACAACTGACCCAACCTCAACCTCCACCTCCCCCTTCTTCTTCTGCCCCACCCCCTTCTGCTACACCTCCCCCTTCTTCTTCTGCCCCACCCCCTTCTGCTACACCTCCACCTTCTTCTTCTGCCCCACCCCCTTCTGCTACACCTCCCCCTTCTTCTTCTGCCCCACCCCCTTCTGCTCCACCTCCACCTTCTTCTTCTGCCCCACCCCTTCTGCTACACCTCCCCTTCTTCTTCTGCCCCACCCCCTTCTGCTACACCTCCACCTTCTTCTTCTGCCCCACCCCCTTCTGCTACACCTCCACCTTCTTCTTCTGCCCCACCCCCTTCTGCTACACCTCCACCTTCTTCTTCTGCCCCACCCCCTTCTGCTACATCTCCTCCTCCTCCTCCTGACAGGAGTGCCCCTCCAGTGGCCCAGCCTCCAGCTAAACGAAGAAGGAAGGCTGCAGGGAAGGCTTCAGGGAAGGTTGCAGGGAAGGTTGCCAGGAAGAAGAGGAAGTGATGGCCTTGCTTCATTGTGGTCGGACAGAAGGCAGCCTGTTGTAGTACCACACACTTGGGACATATATATCACCTGCTGCTGTTCCTGACCTCTGGGAGGCCAGCATCAGATTGTGTTCAGAAATGTTGGCCTTCTCAAGCTCCCAATTTTAGGGTCCACACAGGGTTGCTGTGTGCTCTGGGGTCCCTGGGATGCACAAATGGCAGCAGGTTCTCCAGCGCTGCCTTCTCTTTATTTTATTTCGAAACATGAATAAATGTGATGTTTGTTTAAGTTCATACTTGACTATGTGTATTTGTAAAAATTAAAAATCTAGCTTTGGAGTAAGCAGATACATTTGACTGACAAAAAAAGGGACAGATAACAACCCCCCAAAAGAATAACTAAATCTGATTTGCAAAAAAAGATGGTGGAAAATTTAACTAATATAGATTCCAAAATTAAATGGGAGATCACTATCAAAACATTGCGAAATTATAATTAACATCATTTTGAAAAATATAACAATTTAAATTATTCCGAAAAACTTGCACGATATAATACACATAAATCTTCTTAAGAGCAGCATGAAAAAGGTTAAAAAAAATAGTCATAACTCGGTGTGAATATCAGCAGCAAAAGAAGGTCACTCGTTTTGATTAATGTAACATTCTATCGAAGATTTCAATGCAGAACATTTAAACGATGCAATAATTTGGAGCGTGACGAATGTGCTCTCTCCATTACGAAGGCTTGTTTTACCAGAAGATGCGCTCCCGTCTCATAGTTGCTTGTGAGCATGCGCGCTTTTGGAAGAGTCGTAAAAGCATACACACGAACCATTTTCTCATCACAAAACAGGCCGACGAGAAACACGATGAGGAAATCTGGAATCCTGACGAGAAAATAGAGAGCAGGTTCTCTATTTTCTCGTCGAGATTCTCTGCAATTTTCTCGTCGTAAAACCATACACACGAACGTTTTTCTCGACAAAAAAGCTCTCGCGGCACTTTTCTTGACGGTTTTGGACGAGAAAATCGGTCGTGTGTACGAGGCCTCAGTATTCAAATATCAAGACAAGAAGTTACATGCCATACGAAAAGGGAACACTGACGTGGTCTACAAAATCAAGGAGGAAATGGCATTTACCAAGACAATGAATAACATAAGTTAACACATTGCAATGTCCAACCATACTAGAAAAATAACAGCTTTTAAAATGCATTTAAAGTGTATGTAAACCTTTAAAGCATTATTTTTTAATTCCCACCCCCACTCCTTTTCTGAAGTCATGTGGTTACTTTTCTGGATTTTGACTGGATGTTAGTGATCATAGCAGAAGGAATACACAGGAGAAAATGCATGTTGACAAGGGGAGTGTAAAGGTGGGCGGGGAGTCTACTGACATCACGACTCCACCCACGGAGCTCCAGACAACAGATCCACCCACACAATCTGCAGTTTTTCAGGTCTTATAACAGACAGAGGGGAGACATTTGACAGATAAGGATACATGCAGGAGGCATCTATATCCTTATAGATCAGCAATATGGCATTAGTTTAGAAAAGATGAGAGTGGGTTTACATCCACTTTAATATTTTTGATTTTTTTGGTGGCATGTTTTTTTGTTTTTTTGTTTTAATTCTAAATATTCAGAATTATTAATTAATTCAATAATAAATATCTCTTTAAAAAAAAATATGTATTGAATATTATTATTATTATTATATTGATAGGATATTGCATTATTATCAGTCAGCTGATGTTTATTTGAGTCTTTCTTATTCAACCTTACACAACAAAGAATTCCTAGGGGAATACTTTTTAAAGCAGTGAATGTGACATTCCTGTCACTTTCTTTGTAGGCAAATTCATCATTTCAAATGAAAGAATTTCAGCGGCAGTGAATTCTAGACAGATGCCCCTCCCTAAGTGCTAATGTGTAAGTAGGTTAAATATTAGTAACGACTCAGAATGACTGGTTTGCCTTAATAAAAATACATTTTAATTGGTTCTACACTAAAGAAAACATCATCATTAAAAACTCTTTATCGAATAAGCTGCTTTTCATGTTCCTGTTCATGTACAAGAAATTTAGACTTTTTGCTGTGAAATCTAGAGAACCACTAAGAATTCTTTATTTAACAAAGGCAGAAAGGTAGTTCATTTATTTATTTTTACTTTTCTTCAATTGGTTAAACCCTATGCTGATGAATAAGTATTATACATTGATCCAAAACCATGTAATAGTTGCAGAAAAAATAAAAAGGCCAGTAGAAAAAACTAAAGAAATGAACAATTCCTGGGGGACAGGGCACATGTCTGCTCTCCAGAATAGCCATTGTGTGGAATTGCAGTTTGGCCGATCAGTTTGTGATCAATTACAAAGACATGTATTAAAGCTGACAGATTAATTCATTTCAGAACGCTTACACCCTACAAAAAAGGATAACTGGAACTTTTAGTAGATTGCTTCAGGTTAAAATGAAAAATACATACAACTTTCAGTTGTTTGTTTACAGATTCCATGCTGCTTTTTTTCATTTAAAGAAAGAATAATTGCTTTAAAGCATTGTTGTTTGCATATAATGACTGCTAAATCACCAGTACTAGAACTGACTGTAAAATAAGCTATTCAAAGTATATATAATTGTATATATAATTTATTACACAGTTCACCTACAAGCTACAAAGCCCCATTAAGATTTAATATACATTTTGCAAATGCATTATAATGGTTTAATGCTATTGATTTATTTTCTACTAATCAATATACGGTAGTTATAACATATTTGTGAAAATGGAAATATTTTTAATAATTAATTTCTACAAAAGACTTTGTTACATATTTCAAACATGCCAATATTCCACAGAAGTAGTGAAGGCTATTTATTAATTCTTTACATGTTGACAAGCATTTGTGAATGCCAAAATTCCATTCCTTTAAAAGTAAGAGAATAATATAACTACTGCATGTACCAAAACAGAGTATAGTATATACTTTAATATAATATAATACTTTTACATGCCTCTATGTATTATTGATTTTTTAGTCAAACTTCCTTTTAACCCAAGATAGAAAAAGAGGAACATCTTTTGGATTCTGCTTCCTTCACCTGTCATCATAATTTGAAAACTGCGGTACAATGATACAGATCATATTTCTCTAACAACATTATAGCTAGACTGAGTAATCCCTTGTTCTAGAGGCCCAAGAACTTACAATCTGTTTGTATCTTTATATAAACCCCACTGTTGAAGAATCAGTGTGTTTTCTATAGCCTATTCCTGGCAGTTATCACAAAACATTATTAACCTATTTGTCCTAATTATGGTTTAGGCCCCATGTACATGGGACGCTGGTGCAAACTCTTTTGAACAAATTTTCTTGAAGCTTAAAACGGGCGCTTAGAAACGCCCGTTTTGCCGCATTTAGCGTCATTTTACTGTGTTTGCGTCTAGAAGCATTTAGTTAAGAAACATCATAAGACCCTCCCTAAGCTCAAAAAACAGTATTATTAACCATTTCAGACATTTTGTGAGACCAGAGTGAGTAACAGCAACTGAGAGGGCAGCAGTGTACTTGTATTTAGCGTGTCACTTGCCACATCACCTGCCACAAGTTGTGGATCGTCCACTTGCCACAAGTTGGGGATTGTCCACTTGCCACGTCACCTGCCACAAGTTGTGGATTGTCCACTTGCCACGTCACCTGACACAAGTTGCGGATTGTCATTTGCTACAAGTTGTGGATTGTCCACTTGCCACGTCACCTGCCACAAATTGTGGATTGTCCACTTGCCACGTCACCTGCCACAAGTTGTGGATTGTCTTTTGCCACAAATTTTGGATTGTCCACTTGCCACGTCACCTGACACAAGTTGCGGATTGTCATTTGCCACAAGTTGTGGATTGTCCACTTGCCACGTCACCTGCCACAAATTGTAGATTGTCCACTTGCCACGTCACCTGCCACAAGTTGTGGATTGTCCACTTGCCACAAGTTGTGGATTGTCTACTTGCCACGTCACCTGCCACAAGTTGTGGATTGTCCACTTGCCACAAGTTATGGATTGTCCACTTGCCATGTCACCTGCCACAAGTTGCGGATTGTCCACTTGCCACATCACCTGCCACAAGTTGTGGATTGTCCACTTGCCACGTCACCTGCCAAAGTTGTGGATTGTCCACAATGCAATGCAAGTAATTACATTTTTTTTTTTATGTTTTTTCATCATTTGCCATAATTTTTGAGATTTGAAAAAATAGGTCACCTTTAAAAACGCTTATAAACGAAAATGCGGCTAAATGCCGGTGCCGTGTTTAGCTGCGTTTTGCATCTGAAACATGGAAATCTTCTGCATCTGAACCCATTTTTTGCTTTCAAAGAAACGCTATTAAACGCAACTGCCTAAAAACGGCAATAAACGAGACTGTGTACATGGTCACATAGGATAACATTAAATGTGTTCAGGGGCAGTTGAAAAAAGTGTCCAACTGCCTCTGAACGCGCGTTTAACAGTGTCCCGTGTACATGGGGACTTAAGTTTTGCTTTGTTTTTCACAACCTTTCCTTCTGACTGTTCACTCTTTCTTTGGTAGACATGCTGGGAAATGAGTTTTCCTTTTGCATAGATAAAACATAGCAATTCTTGACAGCAGAACATTTTCAGCATATTGAAAAATCTCTTGTTAAAGAAATAAAAAGGAGTTTTCTAGTTTGGTATCCCCTACACTGCCCTCATTATCTATAGCAATGATAAAATTGGTGGTACTGACAGCAATACAATGCACCTGGTATGACTGCACTAATCATTATTGTCCTCCAAATGTTCTGTGCTGTGATGCAGAGTTTTTTTGTCAATCCAGGTAAACCTTTAAAAAGCAACTGCAACAATGACCCCCAATCTAGTATCCTACGTTTACCCTTTTGCTCATATTGTTAACAACCCACTCTTTCCGCTAGGCCTAGATGTTAACGCCTTTTGGTGGTGGTTGGACTAGGGCTGTAGTGAAGCGGGCACTTTTTCAAGCATAGGGGGCCCTTTTACTTTACAATATTGTGAAGAATTCCTGAAAATTCTCCCCTAAGAACGGTTCCACTTTTTACAAATTGCCCATTTTTTACATTCCCTTAAGCCTTGGATCACCTCAAGGTCACTCCGTCTGACAAATGGTGCACACAGGACTCGGGCCAATGAGGTGGGGGGGTGGAATATCTCTGATTTATAAGCTGTTACTTGACTCCCCAGCACAATTCTCCTATATGACTGAACCAGAAAAGGCTCTTTCATGTGAAAAAGATCTTGATGTCTGGCATAGCTGTTATATACGAACATTTGAGGGTATTTTGAATATAGCATTGATAGAGGCTAATGTGAAACTGTTTACTAGATGGTATTTAGTGCCAGCATGCCTAGACAAAATGTATCCTTCATTATCTGCATTGTGCTTTCAAGGTTGTCACAGGGAGTGGTTATTGATTTATATCTGGTGGGAATGCCCCAGGATCCGAGGATTCTGACACAGTATCTTCGCTCTTCTAGGGTTACAGGAGGATGGAAACCCACATAATCCCCAAATTACCCTTTTAAATATTCCAGTAGACAGAATCCCTAAATACTCCCATTGGTTGATCTTTTTTAATACTTATTGATGCCAAGATGACCATAGCTAGGGCGTGGAAGCAGTCATAAGTCTGTCTTGCCCAGGACAAGGAGAAAATTACATGGATTATGATCCAGGAGAGTATTGTTGGCATTTTGAGGGATACTATTGTACAATTTGAAAATACATTGGAGCCTTGGGTACAATGTATGCACTTGTCCTGTGATTAATAGAGTATAGATGGGGCAAACATCTCTTTCTGTTGTGGTCCGCTTTTTTCTTCTTCTTTTGCTTGTTTCTCTTCTTTTCTTTCTTAGGCTTCTTCAATTCTTCCCTTTTAATCAATTTTGGTAAGGACCGCATGGATTATGTAGAGATTGTTTAACTGGATGCAAAAGGTTTTCTAGCCATCCTTTTATGAGGGTGGCCAGAGTTGTTACTGTTCACTTTGTGGTGGCCCTATCTTACTTTTAACTAACCCACTGGTATCTCTTCCCTCAGCCCACCAAATTTTACAGGAGTTTATCTTATTACAAGGTTAACTGTACAAAATCTCTGATCTTGAACTCCAAGTCCCTTCAATGATCCCTGATGCAACAGTTGCCCTACTAATGGGCTGCAGAGGGCAAACCATACACCTCCCCTCTATTGATGCCATAGCAAAAGCTAACTATAAACCCTTCATTACCAAATTAGAAACAGAACTTCTCCAAATGTCTCAATTTGAATTGTCCTGGGCTGGTAGGTTAGTCACTTTTAAAATGCTAATACTCCCTCAAATATACTTATTCCACACCTTAACCATCCCCCTTAAACCTTCATATCTTGCATCCTTAACCTACCTATTTAAAGCTTATATTTGGCAGAAAAGGGCCAGATGCTCACATAGCCACCTGGTTAAGCACAGGAAAATGGGGAGGGGTATAGATATGTTTGAGATTAAAGATTACTACATTGCAGCTCACCTCGATCAGATAAAATACTGGTTTTGACCCCCATCGAGTCAGTATGGGTTGAATTTGAAAAAGCTTTGACCAAAACAAACAACCCGAGTCTCCTTTTTTTCGTGGACATGTGGGGGTCATTAAACTTGGATGCTGTTCATATTGCTGCTAGGGCCTATCTTTTGGCATTGGGGTCCTTGAACCACCCTGTGGTCCATCTCTCCCCCAATAGTGACATACATTTCCCCCTGGTGACTCTTGAATTACTAATTTCTCACTTGTCAATTTTGATATGGCGCCGTTCAGTGGATTGAGAAACTCCTCTTGGGAGGGAGGCCCAGCAGCAGGGAAGAACAGGTAGCTAAACTTGGGATTACCAAAACAACATTTTATAGATGACTACGAGTACATGACTTTTTATCCTCTACCCCATTTCCTTTGCCCCACAGCAGGAATTTCACATACAGGAAGAAATACAAAGAGAACAGAAAACTTTCTCATACAAGTACATGGTACAGCAGGCACAGATCAGGAATAAGTGTTGGGGTAACAAACACTTTAACAACATCTTTCCTGAGGAAAAACTGAACAGTATATTCAAGATGAGGCTAAACCAGTGTTTTGTACAGGAGTAGACTTATTCATGTATGCCCTTTTTAATGCTCAACAGTTTTTTCTTAGCTTTGTTAGCTGAAGGGTGACATTGCATGCTAAGTCTGTGAGCTGCAAGCACCACCAGATATTTTTCTATTACTGATTCTCCCAGTGAAGCCTCTCCTAATGTGTGCATTTTTGGCACCTAAGTGCATAATTTTACATTTCTCAATATTGAACCTCATCTTCCATGTAGCTGTTTAATCCTCTATTTTGTCAAGGTCTTCCCGTAAAGATGCTATATACTGTGCTGAAGTTATTTTCCTTCCTAATTTGTCATGATCAGCAAATACTGAAATTGAGCTCTTGCTTCCAACCTCTGTATCATTAATAAACATATTGAACAGCATTGACCCAACGACAGAACCCTAGGGCACACTATTCACAACTTTAGACCATTCACAGAATGAGTAATTTATGTGAGTCATATAACCAGTTTCCTATCAATGTACATACAATTTCATCAGCTTCAATGCTCCAAAGATTAAACATTTGTGAGTTACAATATCAAATGCCTTAGCAAAATATGGATAAACTCTATCCACTGGACTCCAACCATTCAGGTTCTCACTTACTTCCTCATAGAATGATAACAGGTTGGTTTGACAAAAATGGTCTTTCATAAATTCATGTTGGTTGTCACTTACTTTAAAAATATCCAATGAAAAGGTGTCTTTAAAAACTAAAATTGCGGCTTGGCTATAAT
Source organism: Rana muscosa (assembly GCA_029206835.1). Lineage (NCBI taxonomy): Eukaryota > Metazoa > Chordata > Amphibia > Anura > Ranidae > Rana > Rana muscosa. The sequence continues at coordinate 798,171,477 of CM055117.1, read as the reverse complement.
TAAGCTAAGTGCCCTAAGAACTCACAGGTGTAAGTCATCTGGACCTAACGATTTGTTTACTTTAAAGTGGTTGAAAACACTTACATATACCCAGTGAAATTATTGGCCTCAGACTAATACATAGAGATGAAACAAATCATCCTACCTAGGTTGTACCCGTCTATCTTTAGTCTTATCTGTTCAATGTACTGATTTTTTTAAAGCTTGTCCGAGAGTTCAGAAAAGGGGGGTGGTTAGAAGAAATTACACTCTGCTGAGCTTATTGAGGGGAGCTCTTAGAGCTGATTGGAGGGAAGAGACACCCCCCCCTCCACATATGCACATAGCACGCAAGAACAAAGCTGAAGCTGTCAATCAGCTGGAGGTCCCTCCCCTGTCACCATATGTCTTTTGGTGTCAGGAAAACTTGTCAGAAGTGATACATGCTAATAGCAGAGGAACAAAGCAGCAGACAGAAAGGACACTTACTGTAGTGCTCTTAATTGAGATAAGTACACACTATAGGGAGATATGCTTTGTTCATATCTCATGTCTGAGGTTTACAATGACTTAAAGTTTTTTTATAGTGTCATTTGTACCTGATTTTCAGTCAACCATAGAGGTACTTTTGGTGAAGCATAATAATATTGCTGTTAAGACTGTCAAACCTAGACATGTGCACAACAAAAAAAAATGTTTCGTTTTGTTTGTTTCGTCTCGTTTCCGTAGATTCGTAAAGATTCGTAATTTCGTAAGACGCGAGTTTTCATATTCAGACTAGTTCGTATTTCCGTAACAGTTTTATTTTCGTTGATACTGAATGATTCGTAATTCTGTCTAATTTATTTTCTTTGATTCGAAATTCGTAATTTTGTTAGATAATAATTTCTGTTTATTCGGTACACTACTCGTAATTTAGTAATTGTTACTTTTGTGAGATTGCCTTTTCCATTGATTCTTAACATTGTTTTGATTTCGTTGATTCGTGTCTACTACCGTGCTTCGAATGGATTCGTACTTTCGTAAATACATCTCGGTCATTCGCGATCTCGTATTTTAGTTTCGTTTTCAACACGCGGCTTCTAATAAGTCCTGTACTTACTCCCAGTCCACTCCCTCAGTCACAAGACCTGACTCAGTCTCCTCCTCAACTGAATCTAAAAAGATTTGGGAATGCATTGAGATAAGCTGATTGGCTAAGATATTAAGTAAGATACATCACTCACTACACTGCCTATACAAAAGAACGATTCGAGAACACAAAATTACAAACAGACAAAGAAACAAATTTACAAACACACAAATGAAATACGAACATACGAAATTATGAACAGACAAAGGATTGAAAATACGGAATGCAAATCATTCGTTTTAGATGTCATTTTCGTTCTTTTACTGTTTCGGTGTTTCGTATTTTCGTAAGTTTGTCCATTCGTAAGTTCATATTTTTGTTCATTTGGTATGGGACCTATTTGTTCTATAATAACCTTTTTACCATTTATATATTTGTAAAAAAATTAATGTGTTTTGCATATTCTATGTAAGCCGCATTGACTGCTCCCTTGCATTTCTCAATGCATTCCCTAATTCGGAATGCTGAGAGTGTCCCTTTTATTTTGTTATTTTTTATCATTTTTTATCATTTACTTGTTTGTTTGTTTTTTATATTAGAATTTAGTTACATAGGTTTGAATTTAGTTCTTATATGGTTGTTATCCAATGGAATAAACTGTATATGACTAATGCACTCTTTCTTTAACCACTTCAGCTCTGGAATAATTGGCTGCCCAATGACCGGGCCATTTTTTGCGATTTGGCACTGCATCGTTTTAACTGACAATTGCCCGGTCGTGCGATGCTGTACACAAACAAAATTGACGTAATTTTTTTCCCATAAATAGAGCTTTCTTTTGGTGGTATTTTATCACCTCTGCGGTTTTCATTTTCTGCGCTATAAACAAAAGAAGAGCGCCAATTTTGAAAACAAAACACTATATTTTGTATTTTTTGCTATAATAAATATCCCAATTATTTTTTAAAAAACTATTTTTTCCTCAGTTTAGGCCAATATGTATTCTTCTACATATTTTTGGTAAAAAAAATCGCAATAAGCGTATATTGATTGGTTTGCGCAAAATTTAGAGCGTCTACAAAATAGGGGATAGATTTATAGCATTTTTATTATTATATATTTTTTTAATAGTAATGGCGGCGATCTGCGATTTTTATCAGGACTGCAACATTGTGGCAGACACATCAGTCACTTTTGACACATTTTTGGGACCATTGGCATTTATACAGCGATTAGTGGTATAAAAATGCACTGATTACTGTAAAAATGTCACTGGCAGGGAAGGGGTTAACAATAAGGGGAGATCAAGAGGTTAATTGTGTTCCCTAATGTGTGTTCTAACTGAAGGGGGATGGGACATACTAGGGGAAATTACAGATCGTGGTACCTAGCTATAAGGAATAGTGATGAGCCGAACACCCCCGGGGTTCGGTTCGCACCAGAACCCGCGAACGGACCGAAAGTTCGCACGAACATTAGAACCCTATTAAATACAATGGATGCGAACGTTCGAATTCTAAAGTGCTAATTATAACGACTATTATGCATGTTATTGTCCTAAACAGAGTTTGGGAACCCGGGTTCTGCACCAGGGGACATGTATCAATGCAAAAATAAGTTTTAAAAACGGACGTTTTTCGGGAGCAGTCATTTTAATGATGCATAAAGTGAAAAAAAAAGTCAAATATTCCTTTAAATATTGTACCTGGGGGGTGTCTAAAGTATGCCTGTGAAGTGCCGCGTGTTTCCCGTGTTTAGAACTGTCCCTGCACAAATTACATTTCTAAAGGAAAAAAAAGCCATTTAAAACTGCTTGCGGCTTTAATGTAATGTCTGGTCCTGGTAATATGGATGAAAATCTTTAAGAAAAATGGCATAGCTACCCCATCACCCCCCACCCCCACCCCAGCCCATTACCAGCCCCTTTGGGTCTTGTATCGATATTAAGGGGAACCCCGCACACAAAATAAAAAAGGCCCTATATACTCTGAACAGCCGTATACAGGCGGTGCATACAAGACAGGGACTGTAGGTTTGTTCTTATGTAGAATCTGTTTGTAATTTTGAACAGCTACATTGTTTAAGTGTAGCTCCAGCCCAAATACCTATTTGTAAGCTTTTTGGAAAACATAGGGAAGGGTTATCACCCCTGTAACATTTGTTTTGCTGTCTGTGCCCCTGTTCAGAACATTTCACCTCACTTTGCGTCCCAATGACAACTGTTTTTGAAATGTGGTGTTTTTATTAAAACAAGGATTGGTGATAAAGCATCAGTAGAGAGGAGACACATTTCTCCCATATTAATTCTTACAGGAGAGAATTTTCCTTCCAAGGGGTAGATTTCCTCTCACTTCCTGTTGTCTTCTTCCGTTTGCAAGTAGTAGTCGTTTGTAAGTTGGATGTTTGAAAGTAGGGACCTGCCGTATATACTCTGCAGAAATTGGCCCCTTAGGTGTTGGTGTTGGCACAACACTGTAAGCACTCACAGTTACTCTTGGTGGGTGCTGGAACGCCCTGCTGTCAACTATTATATCAGGAATTGTAATAACATATAATTGTTGAACAGTGGTAGTAAAAATTGGGCCTTTGATGGTGGTGCTGGTGCCACAACACTGTAAGGCCTGACAGTTACTCTTGGTGGGCGCAGCAATGGGCCCTGCTGTGAATTATTAGATCAATAATTATAATTGCATGCCCCTGTTGAACAGGGGCTGAAAAATTGGGCCTTTGGTGGTGGTGGTGGTGTTGACACAACACTGTAAGGCCTGACAGTTACTCTTGGTGGGCGCAGCAATGGGCCCTGCTGTGAATTATTAGATCAATAATTATAATTGCATGCCCCTGTTGAACAGGGGCTGAAAAATTGGGCCTTAGGAACTGGTGGCACAACACTGCAACCCCTCACAGATACTGTACTTGGAGCACAGCAATGAGGCCTGTTGCAAAGTATTGCATCAAAAATTGTAATTACACGCCCCTGTTAAACAGGGGCTGAAAAATTGGGCCTTAGCCACTGGTGGCGGCACCCATAAACCAAAATGATCTTCCAAGCTATCATCATTAATCAGATCATTGAGGAGGAGGAGGAGGATAGCCAGTCAACATAACAGCACAGGCACTCAGCATCAGCATCAGTCTTGAAGGGATGTGACATTTTAAAATCAATTAGTCTGTTATATCAGCATCAGGTGTGTGGTAGCTGGTGGTGATCCAAGACTGGTTCATCTTGATGAAAGTCAGTCGATCAACCGAGTCGGTGGACAGGCGCACCCTGTGATCCGTGACAAATCCTCCAGCAGCACTGAATGTGCGTTCTGAAAGAACGCTGGATGCAGGACAGGCCAGTAGCTCAATTGCATACTGTGCAAGCTCTGGCCAGTGATCCATCCTCAAGACCCAGTAAGCCAGAGGATTTTCGGTGGGGAAGGTGTCCAAGTCTGACCTTGCCCCTAGGTATTCCTGCACCATGTATATCAGACGCTGGCGATGGTTGCTGGAACCGATCATACTTTGGGGCTGCGGACTAAAGAATTGTCTGAACGCATCGGTCAGACGGCCATCTTCCCCACCACTCCTTCTTTGACTGCCCGAAGCCTCAGCAACTCATTGTCCAGGACCAGGAGTTTGTAACCTCCCAGTCTCTGCAAGGCCTCCCGGAGTTGTCTCATCCTCTGCTCCCTCTACGACGGTAACATAAGGTCCGCAACCTTACCCTTGTACCGTGGATCAAGGAGAGAGGCCAGCCAGTAATGGTCCCTCTCCTTGATCTGAAGAATACGAGGATCCTTCCGCAGACTTTGCAGGATCAGGGAGGCCATGCAGCGTAGGTTAGCTGAGGCATTCAGTCCGGAGTCCTCTGGGTCACTAAGGACGACATGATCCGCAGCCACCTCCTCCCAGCCACGTACAAGTCCACTGGTTTCTTGGGACTGTAAATCATCCCTAAAAGACTGCTGCTGATGATGCTGAGTGCCGGCCTCCACCTCCATGCTGACACAATCCTCCTCCTCCTCCTCCTCTTCCTGTGCGATGGGTGGGACAGAAGGAACACTGTCTGGGTAAAGGGGGCCTTGAGAGGCAAGGAAGTCCTCCTCTTCCTGCCTCTGTTCTGCCTCAAGTGCCCTGTCCATTATTCCACGCAGCGTGTGCTCCAACAGGTGGACAAGAGGTACAGTGTCACTGATGCATGCACTGTCACTGCTCACCATCCTCGTGGCCTCCTCAAATTGTGCCAGGACAGTGCATGCATCCCTGATCATGCCCCACTGGCGTGGTGAAAAAAACCCGAGCTCCCCTGACCCTGTCCTGGTGCCGTAGTCGCACAGGTACTCATTGATGGCCCTCTGCTGCGTGTGCAGCCGCTGCAGCATGGCCAACGTTGAGTTCCACCTGGTGGGCATGTCACATATAAGGCGGTTCTTGGGCAGGTTCAACTCCTTTTGCAGCTCAGTCAGGCGAGCACTGGCATTATAAGATCTGCGGAAATGCACACAGACTTTCCTGGCCTGCCTCAGGACATCCTGTAAGCCCGGGTACCTGCCCAAGAACCGCTGCACCACCAGGTTGAGGACGTGAGCCATACAGGGCACATGGGTCAGTTGTCCCTGTCGGAGGGCGGAGAGGAGGTTGGTGCCATTGTCGCAAACCACCATTCCTGGCTTAAGCTGGCGTGGCGTCAACCACCTCTCGGCCTGCCCTTGCAGAGCAGACAGGACCTCTGCCCCAGTGTGGCTCCTGTCCCCCAAACACACCAGCGCAAGCACAGCATGGCATCTTTTTGCCTGCGTACTTGCGTAGCCCCTTGAACGCCTACGGAGCACCGCTGGTTCCGAGGACAAACCACAGGAAGAGGCCATGGAGGAAGAAGAAGAGGAGGGGGTGGAGGAGAGAGGTGTGTCACAACCAGTAGTAGCATTTTGGAGGCGTGGCGGTGGAACAACCTCCAACACTACTGCACCTTGTCCTGCATCCTTCCCAGCTGCCAAAAGAGTGACCCAATGGGCCATGATAGAAAGGTAACGTCCCTGTCCATGCCTGCTGGACCATGAGTCAGCGGTAATATGCACCTTACCGCTGACCGCCCTGTCCAGCGAGGCCAAGACATTGCCTTCCACATGCCTGTAGAGAGCCGGAATCGCCTTCCGTGAGAAAAACTGGCGTTTGGGAACCTGCCACTGAGGAACCGCACATTGCACAAACTCACGGAAGGGGGCCGAGTCTACCAACTGAAAAGGCAGCAGTTGAAGCTCTAGCAATTTAGCCAAGCTAGCATTTAACCGCTGGGCATGTGGATGGCTGGGAGTGAACTTCTTTCGACGGTCCAGCAGCTGGGGCAGGGAAATTTGCCTGCTAGAATCGGACGTTGGTGTACTGCTAGCAGAGTGGCCGCAAGTACTTGGCTGTGACACACCTAATTCTACACCTTCATTCCTCTCAGTGCAGGTTTCAGAGAGGACTGAAGGTATAGTGGGGTTGGAGATCCCAGCTGATGCGGTGCAAGGAGAGGTCCGCTTTGTTCTTTGGTGTGGGTCTTTAAGGTAGGCTTGCCAACGAGCTGCATGGCAGGTCAACATATGTCTGATCAAGCATGTGGTGCCCAAGCGGCTGATGTTTTGGCCACGCGATATACGCTTGAGACATATGTTGCAAACAGCAGCTGTGCGATCTGATGCACTCGCCTCAAAAAAGGCCCACACCAAAGAACTTTTTGAATGACGGGCAGAGGCAGGCGGAGCTCTGCGGTGTGATTCCGTCGGTGTGCTGACCATACGCTGGCCACCCAAGGGCATCCTGCCTCGTTGGAGATGTGCCTCCTCCTCATCCTCCTCCTCCTCCTCTCTCCTATTAGGCACCTAGGCACCCACGTGGAGTCAGTGACCTCATCATCCCCTCCCTCCTCATCACTGGAGCCAATCTGGCAGTATGCTGCAGCTGCTGGAGCATGACTGCCAGATTGGTGTCCTTCTTGAGCATCCCCTCTCTCTGCTCTCACGCTACTGCCTTCCTCTAGCTGGGTATCATCATCAGATCCTTCGAAACGCTGGGCATCCTCCTGGAGCATGTACCCAACACTGTGCTCAAACAGTTCGGGGGACTCCTCAGGAGGAGGACATGGTGGGTCTAGGGAAGGAGTGACTAATGATGACATTGATACCAGAGAAGAGGACGCTTTGGCAGCTGCTTTGCCAGTACCCTGAGCCTGGGTGAGAGAGGATGAGGAGGATGAGGTGGGCTTGGTCATCCACTCTACCAAGTCTTCGGCATGATGTGGCTCAACATGTCCAGCTGCCGAAAAGAAGGACAAGCGTGTCCCATGGCCATGTGCTGATGACAATGCACCGCGTCCACGACCAGCACTGTTGCCCCCAGACACAGAGCCTGCTTGCCCTCTTTTTTTGCCTCCTGACTGTCTGCCTCTCCTTGTTTGCCTTCCAGACATTTTAATGGATGGCCTGCAGGGAGATGGGAAAAACAGCAATAAGGGCTACCTTCAGGTGTATACTGTGCAGGAGGCTTAGCAACAAAGACACTGACACTGTCCCCTGCCTATCCTTCTCTGTCCCTAAACACAAGGATTTGCAATATGCTTCAGCAAGATTGGTTTAGCACAGAATAGCACACTGACAGTTTCCCTCACTGTCCTTCTCTGTCCCTACAAACAAGGTTTAGCACAGAATAGCACACTGATAGTTTCCCCGCGTGTCCTTCTCTGTCCCTAAACTCAAGGATTTAAAATATGGTTCAGCAAGATTGGTTTAGCACAGAATAGCACACTGACAGTTTCCCCGAGTGTCCTTCTCTGTCCCTAAACTCAAGGATTTCAAATATGGTTCAGCAAGATTGGTTTAGGACAGAATAGCACACTGACACTTTCCCTCACTGTCCTTCTCTGTCCCTACAAACAAGATTTATCACAGAATAGCACACTGATAGTTTCCACGAGTGTCCTTCTCTGTCCCTAAACTCAAGGATTTCAAATATGGTTCAGTAAGATTGGTTTAGCACAGAATAGCACACTGATAGTTTCCCTCACTGTCCTTCTCTGTCCCTACAAACAAGATTTAGCACAGAATAGCACACTGATAGTTTCCCCGAGTGTCCTTCTCTGTCCCTAAACTCAAGGATTTCAAATATGGTTCAGCAAGATTGGTTTAGAACAGAATAGCACACTGACAGTTTCCCCGAGTGTCCTTCTCTGTCCCTAAACTCAAGGATTTCAAATATGGTTCAGCAAGATTGGTTTAGGACAGAATAGCACACTGACACTTTCCCTCACTGTCCTTCTCTGTCCCTACAAACAAGATTTAGCACAGAATAGCACACTGATAGTTTCCCCGAGTGTCCTTCTCTGTCCCTAAACTCAAGGATTTCAAATATGGTTCAGCAAGATTGGTTTAGCACAGAATAGCACACTGATAGTTTCCCTCACTGTCCTTCTCTGTCCCTACAAACAAGATTTAGCACAGAATAGCACACTGATAGTTTCCCCAAGTGTCCTTCTCTGTCCCTAAACTCAAGGATTTCAAATATGGTTCAGCAAGATTGGTTTAGAACAGAATAGCACACTGACAGTTTCCCCGAGTGTCCTTCTCTGTCCCTAAACTCAAGGATTTCAAATATGGTTCAGCAAGATTGGTTTAGCACAGAATAGCACACTGATAGTTTCCCTCACTGTCCTTCTCTGTCCCTACAAACAAGATTTAGCACAGAATAGCACACTGATAGTTTCCACGAGTTTCCTTCTCTGTCCCTAAACTCAAGGATTTCAAATATGGTTCAGCAAGATTGGTTTAGAACAGAATAGCACACTGACAGTTTCCCAGAGTGTCCTTCTCTGTCCCTAAACTCAAGGATTTCAAATATGGTTCAGCAAGATTGGTTTAGCACAGAATAGCACACTGATAGTTTCCCTCACTGTCCTTCTCTGTCCCTACAAACAAGATTTAGCACAGAATTGCACACTGATAGTTTCCCCGAGTGTCCTTCTCTGTCCCTAAACTCAAGGATTTCAAATATGGTTCAGCAAGATTGGTTTAGAACAGAATAGCACACTGATAGTTTCCCTCACTGTCCTTCTCTGTCCCTACAAACAAGATTTAGCACAGAATAGCACACTGATAGTTTCCACGAGTGTCCTTCTCTGTCCCTAAACTCAAGGATTTCAAATATGGTTCAGCAACATTGGTTTAGCACAGAATAGCACACTGATAGTTTCCCTCACTGTCCTTCTCTGTCCCTACAAACAAGATTTAGCACAGAATAGCACACTGATAGTTTCCACGAGTGTCCTTCTCTGTCCCTAAACTCAAGGATTTCAAATATGGTTCAGCAAGATTGGTTTAGAACAGAATAGCACACTGACAGTTTCCCCGAGTGTCCTTCTCTGTCCCTAAACTCAAGGATTTCAAATATGGTTCAGCAAGATTGGTTTAGGACAGAATAGCACACTGACACTTTCCCTCACTGTCCTTCTCTGTCCCTACAAACAAGATTTAGCACAGAATAGCACACTGATAGTTTCCCCGAGTGTCCTTCTCTGTCCCTAAACTCAAGGATTTCAAATATGGTTCAGCAAGATTGGTTTAGCACAGAATAGCACACTGATAGTTTCCCTCACTGTCCTTCTCTGTCCCTACAAACAAGATTTAGCACAGAATAGCACACTGATAGTTTCCACGAGTGTCCTTCTCTGTCCCTAAACTCAAGGATTTCAAATATGGTTCAGCAAGATTGGTTTAGAACAGAATAGCACACTGACAGTTTCCCCGAGTGTCCTTCTCTGTCCCTAAACTCAAGGATTTCAAATATGGTTCAGCAAGATTGGTTTAGGACAGAATAGCACACTGACACTTTCCCTCACTGTCCTTCTCTGTCCCTACAAACAAGATTTAGCACAGAATAGCACACTGATAGTTTCCCCGAGTGTCCTTCTCTGTCCCTAAACTCAAGGATTTCAAATATGGTTCAGCAAGATTGGTTTAGCACAGAATAGCACACTGATAGTTTCCCTCACTGTCCTTCTCTGTCCCTACAAACAAGATTTAGCACAGAATAGCACACTGATAGTTTCCCCGAGTGTCCTTCTCTGTCCCTAAACTCAAGGATTTCAAATATGGTTCAGCAAGATTGGTTTAGCACAGAATAGCACACTGACACTTTCCCTCACTGTCCTTCTCTGTCCCTACAAACAAGATTTAGCACAGAATAGCACACTTATAGTTTCCACGAGTGTCCTTCTCTGTCCCTAAACTCAAGGATTTCAAATATGGTTCAGCAAGATTGGTTTAGCACAGAATAGCACACTGATAGTTTCCCTCACTGTCCTTCTCTGTCCCTACAAACAAGATTTAGCACAGAATAGCACACTGATAGGTTCCACGAGTGTCCTTCTCTGTCCTTAAACTCAAGGATTTCAAATACGGTTCAGCAAGATTGGTTTATAACAGAATAGCACACTGACAGTTTCCCTCACTGTCCTTCTCTGTCCATACAAACAAGGTTTAGCACAGAATAGCACACTGACACTTTCCCTCACTGTCCTTCTCTGTCCCTACAAACAAGGTTTAGCACAGAATGACACACTGACACTCTCCCTACCTATCCTTCTCTGTCCCTAAACACAAGGAATCCAGGATTAGTAAAGGAAAAAAATGACACTGTCCCTGCCTATGCTTCTCTTTCCCTGCTCCGGAACACACTACACAAGGCCGCCGCGCGGGCGGCCTTTTATAGTGTGGGGCGTGTACTAAACCCCCTCAGCAATAATTGGCCACAGGCATCCTGCCTGTGGCCAATCATTGCTCTCCTCGCTGCCGGCGCTGTGATTGGCCAAGCATGCTGGGTCACAGTGCATGCTTGGCCAATCACAGCGCCTGGATGACACTGCGATGGCGTAGTGCATTGTGGGCCGTTCGCGTCACTCGAATTTGGCGCGAACGGCCCAAATCGTTCGATCTTCGTCGAACGATCGAACAGCCGTTGTTCGAGTCGAACGTATGTTCGACCCGAACACGAAGCTCATCCCTAATTAGGAACTCACGATCTGCATTTTCTCAGCTCACAGAACAGGGATGTGTGTGTTTACACCGCCGGTCACGAGCATCGGTACCCCCGCGATTCAGCGTGCGTCTGCTAGCCCGCTTAAAGCGAACGACGTACAGCTATGACGGTTCACCCAGTGGAGCCAACCTGCTGTGCTGTTTGTTGTAAATATTTGGTCCCAATAAATGTTGTGCAGTAAAGATTGCAACTTATTGTAGTTAGATTTCTTTTAAAGCGTTCTTGTCATACCAACTGTGACAGCAGGAAGGTAAAGTCACCTGGTTGCATCCAGGGGGGTAGATATATTTCTCCCAGATTCAGGCTTTATGCTGACTTATACAACTAGGGTGGAGAGTTGTATAAGCCCAGCTGAGGCTAGTAGGCTCATGGATGACTCATACCTCTAGGGAGAGTGTGGGGCGTCGTGCAGACAGAGATGAGGAGACCAGCTGAACCTTGTCAGCTCATTTAGGCCTCTATAAGAACTCCCAGCTTCATTAGATGTTAGCTCATGCCTGGAACCAGACCTGTGTGGACTGTCTAGGGAGAGTGAACCCCTGTGCGGTGAGAAAAAGCCTGTGTGGCTATTTGCTTGGACATTTAAAACCAGGCACTTAGGGACTAGGACAGCACTAGGCTGATCCCAGTTGTTAGTTAGGAAACCTGTATGTTTAGTCAGAGGTCAAGTTGACCAGGATTTAATTTGTTTATGTTTCTTTTGGCTTTGCTGTGTTTTGTCACTGTAAATAGAAAATAAACCGCACCTTTTTTTTGATTTTGAAAACCACAACCTCCGTTTGCTGGGCCTGTTTTGTGTGGGGAGCCCATCCCGGGGGTCACACACACCCGCTGCCGAGCTAACCCCCTCACAGTTGGTGGAGAACCAGTGGCAGTTTTTTTTAAGCCAGCATGGAGGAGATACTGAAGCAGCTGGCTCTAGCAAATGCCAATCAACAGCAGACAAATGCAGGTTTGCAAAAGAGCCTTGCAGCTCAACAACAGAACTTCGCAGCCCAGCAGCAAGCTCATCAACAGAGCCTTGCAGCCCAGCAACAAGCCCAGCAGCAATCTGAGGCCCGCTTCATAGACCTGTTACAGAAGCAAGAGCAGAGACTACAACAAATGGAAGCAGTAATGCAGCAACGTCCGCAGACCAGTGAGGAAAGCCGTCCCACTAATACCGCGTCCTTTGGGGTGAGTCGTTTATTGACAAAAATGACTGGAGAGGATGATCCAGAGGTATTTTTGACCACATTTGAAAGGACTGCTGAAAGAGAAAAGTGGCCTGAGGAGCAGTGGGCTGGACTGGTGGCTCCTCTGTTAACTGGTGAATCGCAGAAGGCTTACTATGACCTAGAGCCTGACCAAGCAAAAGACTATGTGATGCTAAAAGCTGAGATATTGGCAAGGCTGGGTGTCACCCAGGCTGTCCGGGCTCAGCGTGTGCATAACTGGACTTTCCAGCTTGGAAAACCCCCCAGGTCTCAAATGTATGATCTCATTCACCTGAGCAGAAAGTGGCTACAGCCAGAGACTTTGTCCGCACCAAAGATTGTGGAACGTGTTGTAATGGATCGGTTTTTGAGAGCTCTTCCTACTGCCATCCAAAACTGGGTAAGCCATGGAGACCCAGAGACGGCCGATGGTCTTGTGGATCGTGTGGAGAAATACTTGGCTACAGAGAACCTGACGGCCTCTTCCAGAGACACTCGGACTTTCCACCCTAAGACCAGACCATCCCCAGGGGCGGATAAGAGGATTCCAAGGGGTAAGGGTGGAGAGAGTGAGAGGGTGGGAGCTCTACCCCAAGTTTGGCGAGAACAGCCTGGGAAATCAGCGGCTCAAGAGGCGGCAAGAAGGATCGTTTGCTACCGCTGCTGGCAAGCGGGACATATTGCAGCCAATTGCCCGGTTGTGGAGGAACCCATGCAGTGTGACTTTCTGACGGGCAGACGTCAGTCGCTGTGTGCGACAGTCGCATGCACTGCCATTCGAGGAATTGAGAAACATTTATGCAAAATGTGTGTTAATGGTAGAAATGTTGTGGTATTGCTGGATTCAGGTAGCCTTGTGACCCTGATAAAGGCTGAGTTAGTTAAAACAGAGGTCTCTGGGAATAGCAAGGTAGCTGTTATTTGTGTGCATGGGGACACCCGAGAGTATCCAGTGACTACAGTGTGTTTCGAGACCCCCAAAGGTACCCTCTCTCATCCAGTGGGCTTAGTATCTCAGTTACCGTATGACGCCATTGTGGGAAGGGATTTTCCGAAGTTCTGGGAACTGTGGGATGATCCTGAGCCCCCCACTGGTGCCCCTATGTACCAGGAATGTGATAGCCAGAACTCCCCTGAGAGTGGTGAGGACTCTCCGGAATTTCCCTTATCAGTATTGGCAGGGGAGACTCAAGAAACTGGAGAGGAGCCCACCTCCTCAGACGAAAACCTACCGTCTGTGGAGTTTTCTGATCTTGAGGTTCACAGGGAAAACTTTGCCACAGAACAGTTGAAAGACCCCGCCCTAATAAATGCACGGGAAAACGTAGTGAAAATAGATGGCGAGTTAGTGAACCCAGATAATACCTGCACTTACCCATACTTCAGCGTAGAGAAGGACCTACTGTATCGGGTGGCAAAAAGGGCAGAAGAAACCGTTGAGCAGCTTGTGGTGCCCAAACCTTACAGGAAGTTGGTGTTGGAGTTGGCCCATGGGCACATTCTTGGAGGTCATCTGGGGACAGAGAAAACCCGAGAGAGGGTATTACAGAGATTCTATTGGCCGGGGGTGATAAAGGACATAGAAAATTATTGTTCCTCCTGCCCTGTGTGTCAGAGGTCGGCCCCGATGCCACATTTCCGTAGCCCGCTGGTCCCTCTACCCATCATTGAGGTCCCGTTTGAGAGGATCGCCATGGATTTGGTAGGTCCTATAATCAAGTCCGCTAGGGGGCACCAGTACATATTAGTTATAATGGACTATGCCACCCGTTATCCAGAAGCGATCCCTCTCCGAAATACCTCGGCCAAAACCATAGCCAAAGAGCTATCTCTTGTGTTTAGCCGGGTGGGTATTTGTAGAGAACTGCTTACGGACAAAGGTACACCCTTTATGTCCCGGGTTATGAAGGAGCTGTGTAAATTGTTCAAAGTGACGCAATTACGTACATCTGTGTATCACCCCCAAACCGATGGGCTGGTTGAAAGATTCAACAAAACCCTAAAGCAAATGTTGAAGAAAGTGGTGGATAGAGATGGAAAGGATTGGGACTGTCTACTTCCTTATCTGATGTTTGCTATTAGGGAGGTGCCCCAATCCTCTACGGGATTCTCCCCCTTTGAGTTACTGTATGGGAGACACCCAAGAGGGCTGTTGGATATTGCCAAGGAAACTTGGGAAAGTGAGAGTTCTCCCCACAGGAGTGTGATTGAGCATGTCGCCCTGATGCAAGACCGAATTGCACAGGTAATGCCCATCGTGAAGGAACATTTGGCCCAAGCGCAGTTAGCACAGCAGAGAGTGTACAACCGTGGAGCCAAGACCCGTACCTTTTCCCCGGGGGATAGGATACTGGTACTTTACCCTACGGTTGAAAGTAAATTCCTTGCCAAATGGCAAGGCCCCTACGAGATAATGGAAAAAGTGAGCGAAGTGAATTACAAGGTCAGACAACCAGGAAGGCGAAAGCCCGAACAGATCTATCACGTTAATCTGTTGAAAGCCTGGAGGGATAGAGAGTCCCTAGTCGCAGACACTTGGTCACCAGCTCAAACTGGTTGCGTGATTCCTGAGGTTGGAATAGCAGCCACCTTGTCACAACCCCAACAACAGGAGGTTAAGGAGTTTGTGCTTCGCAACAAGGAGGTATTCTCTGAGCTGCCGGGACAAACATCTGGGGTAGAGCATGACATCATTACCCCGCCCGGTGAAAGGGTGAAGTTAAAACCCTATCGGATCCCAGAGGCCCGACGGGAGGCAATACGGGAGGAAGTACAGAAAATGCTGAACTTAGGGGTGATAGAGGAGTCCCAAAGTGATTGGTCTAGTCCCATTGTGTTGGTGCCTAAACCGGATGGGAGCTGGCGATTTTGTAACGATTTTCGTCAGTTGAACAAAGTTACAAAATTTGACACCTACCCCATGCCACGTATAGATGAGTTGATCGACCGGCTGGGAACAGCCCGATACATGACGACTCTTGACCTCACAAAAGGGTATTGGCAAATCCCCCTGGCCAAATTGGCCAAAGAGAAAACCGCATTTGTAACCCCAGACGGGGCGTTCCAATATAAAAGAATGCCGTTCGGGTTACAGAATGCGCCGGCCACGTTCCAGCGGAAAATGGACCAGATGCTGAGGCCCCATCGGAAGTATGCTGCGGCTTACCTGGATGACGTAATTGTCCATAGCACAGATTGGGCCTCACATCTGCCAAAAGTGCAAGCAGTCCTGGACTCTGTTCGGGAAGCGGGGTTTACGGCTAACCCCAAGAAGTGTACCATTGGGCAGGAGGAGGCCAAATATCTTGGGTACACCATTGGGAGGGGAGTAATAAAACCCCAACTCAACAAAGTCGAGGCCATCCAGAGTTGGCCACGTCCCAACAGCAAGAAACAGGTACGAGCCTTTCTGGGAATCGCTGGGTATTATCGGCGATTCATTCCCCACTTTGCCTCTAAGGCTGTGCCCCTAACCAACCTAACGAAGGGGAAAGGGTCGGTCATGATTAAATGGACCCCCGAGGCTGAGGCAGCATTCCAATTCTTGAAACAAGCCTTATGTAGCCAGCCAGTGTTGTACTCACCCGACTTCTCTAAAGACTTTGTCGTACAAAGTGATGCGTCAGATGTGGGGTTAGGAGCAGTATTGTCCCAGGTCTGGAACGGGGAAGAGCACCCAGTCATTTACCTAAGCAGGAAGTTGAAGTCCCATGAGGTAAATTACGCCACCGTTGAAAAGGAGTGTTTAGCGGTGAAGTGGGCTCTAGATTCCCTTCGGTACTACCTGCTAGGTAGGCACTTTGACATGGTTACGGATCACGCTCCGTTAAAGTGGATGGCTCAAAACAAGGAAACAAATAGAAGAGTGAATAGGTGGTTCCTGGCCCTCCAGGAATTCAACTTCACGGTAAAGCATCGCCCTGGCGTTCAAATGGGGAATGTGGATGCTTTGTCTCGAGTACATGAATGCCTGATTGCTGGTGTTCCAACCCCGAGGTTAAAACAAGAGGGGGGGGTATGTGACAGCAGGAAGGTAAAGTCACCTGGTTGCATCCAGGGGGGTAGATATATTTCTCCCAGATTCAGGCTTTATGCTGACTTATACAACTAGGGTGGAGAGTTGTATAAGCCCAGCTGAGGCTAGTAGGCTCATGGATGACTCATACCTCTAGGGAGAGTGTGGGGCGTCGTGCAGACAGAGATGAGGAGACCAGCTGAACCTTGTCAGCTCATTTAGGCCTCTATAAGAACTCCCAGCTTCATTAGATGTTAGCTCATGCCTGGAACCAGACCTGTGTGGACTGTCTAGGGAGAGTGAACCCCTGTGCGGTGAGAAAAAGCCTGTGTGGCTATTTGCTTGGACATTTAAAACCAGGGACTTAGGGACTAGGACAGCACTAGGCTGATCCCAGTTGTTAGTTAGGAAACCTGTATGTTTAGTCAGAGGTCAAGTTGACCAGGATTTAATTTGTTTATGTTTCTTTTGGCTTTGCTGTGTTTTGTCACTGTAAATAGAAAATAAACCGCACCTTTTTTTTGATTTTGAAAACCACAACCTCCGTTTGCTGGGCCTGTTTTGTGTGGGGAGCCCATCCCGGGGGTCACACACACCCGCTGCCGAGCTAACCCCCTCACACAACATGCTTCTCTTTCCTGTAACTTATGGGCAATAAGATTACACCATAATCACTATTTCCCAAGTTGTCTCTAACGTGCACTTCTGTAATAAGCTCCCTGTTGTTTAAAATAATAGATCTACCAGATCATGTTTCTTTGTTGGTGCTTCCACCATCTGTTCTGTTAACCGCTTAAGGACCGCCCCACGTACATTTACTGCAGCAGGGTGGCCCTTAAGCCCAAAATCACATATCTGTATGTGACACAGCAGGAGCCAATCAGCGGGTCCAGCGGACATCGGCGTGTCCCGTTGATCGTTCAGAGAGGGTCAGAACGGCGGTCTGCCTATGGAAACAAGGCAGATTGCCGTTCTGCTCGTAAGGAAGATGGAGATCTTGTGTTTCTGCTAAGCAGGAACACGGATCTCTGTCTTCCTACAGTGCAACCACCCCCACAAAGTTAGAAAGCACTCCCAGGAAACACATTTAACCCTTTGATTGCCCTTGATGTTAACCCATTCCTTGTCAGTGGCATTTGTACAGTGACAGTGCATTTTTTAGCACTCTCACTGTATTGGTTTCACTGGTCATCAAAAAGTGTAATTTGTCCGCTGCAATGTCGCAGTCCCGCAAAAAATCGCTGATCGCCGCCATTACTAGTAAAAGAATAAAATAAATAAAAAGTCCATAAATCTATCCCATAGTTTGTAGATGCTATAACTTTTGCACAAACCAATCAATACACGCTTATTGGGAATTTTTTTGCCAAAAACATATAGCAGACTACATATTGGCCTAAACTGATGAAGAAATTAGATTTGTCTTTAAAAAAATATTGGATAAGTTTTATAGCAAAAAGTGGGGGCTATAACATACTAGTAATTTACTATCTGTTGCATTCCTATGGTGCTTCAGCTATAAAGACTTTGCACCAAGACAGTTCTTGTTAATGATAACCATCTCTCAAACTCAATTTCAGAACGTTCTTTACACACATGTGTAGCGGGGATCTCCTTTGAAGATCCAGGACTACGATACCCAGAACCCTGTGCATTGCCAACCGCAGAGACTCATGGGGTGGGCTAGAAAGGTGAAGGGGAGGCGGAGATCGGCCTCTTTGGGACGCCGCCCTTCTAGCAAGAGGATCCCCTGTGCGGACTTGCTGCTGGTGCGAGGCCTGAAGCCTGGGCCTTGCGCACTTCCAAAGAGCCTTCCACTCCACTGCTGAGCCTGTGTGGCACCTGATCTCCATTCGTTTCTCACTGACATCAGGAGAACCAAAGACCCGGCTATCGCAGACCCTGTGTGCGGATACACAGCGGTGGAAGTTACGGACGGGGACTAAGTCCGGTGTGGTGAGAGAGCACTTGCTCAAAGTTATAGCCAAGTAATTTGTTTAGGCCTACTGACTGCCTTGGCCCTTAGAGCTATATCAACTATCCTAGCAGGAGACTATTTCCAGAACTGAGTTTGATAGTCTCCTGGGAGTTGTTACTTTGCTGAGACACTGTCCTGTTGGATTACAATTATTGTTCCTGATGTGCACCACCGGTTTCCTTGCATGCGAAGATTCTTCACCCTAAGACTATACCTTACTTTAAGTCAGGCCTGACTGGGTAGCGTAGAACATTATTGGGCGCCATATTGCTCACGGGGAGGATAGCTGCAGCGTGGTGTGCTAGTATATTTTATACAGTATTGCTAAGTGTCACTAATATTGCAGGGCTCTGCATATGTTATTATGTACTGTACTTCTACCTAACTTTTATACCAAAGTAAAGTTGCTATAGTTAAGTACTCCGGTATCAGTGTCAATTACTATACTTTATTACTGTTTGCTTTATTGTGGGCTGAGTCATAGATGATCGCAGAGACATTACCAGTCTATCATTCCCTAGACTAGTTGTGCCAGGGGAGGGTCGAGTAGATTGCCGTGGGTTGGCAGTGCTGTGTACAGGGCCCGAAACAATATCAGCGGCTCTCTTAAGTTGGGGGTATCGCTGCACATACATACCCATCCACCTTTACTGTCAATTCTGTCTCTCCAAAATATATTGTACCTCTCAATATTTGGAGCTCAGTTGTGTGAGATGTCCAACCAAATTTCCAATATTCCTACAAAGTTAAAGTGCTCTTTGAATAATAGTTGTTATAGCTTATCCATTTTGTTGCCAGGGTTCTTGCATTTGTTAGAATAACTTTTAATGTTGTATTAGCATTTAATATTCTATTATAACTCATTTTTGAGCTATAGCTTGATTCTACTCATCTTTTTGCATTGGATGTAGGTGATCTCAAGGGCATCTCTAATAAAATCTGAAATAATAGTTGCAGTGCAATAAAAATGATACCTTCTGATGCCTATCATGGTCTATGTGCATATATAATATTGTAGGTATCTGTTACACAAAATCTCAAAGAGACCAACAAAACAGTTATATGGGGCCTTCTCATCCTAGCCATATGATGTGGGGATTTGCTGTGACCAGGATGGCGTGCTGATGTCAGAAATCACATCCCTGACTCTGTCATCAAAACCAGTGGGTCCATATTACCCGTAAACACTTGAGGAGACAACAACCTTGCTCAGGGATTGAGGAGGGAACACCTCTTGAGTCGATTGTCTGAATTGTGTCCAGCTCACATCCATTACTCAATAAATTGAGGAACATGAGAAATTAATATTTGTGTTTGTCTGGGATTGTGTTCTGAACAGCTTGTACAAACCTTTCTTGGTGTGTTTCTCAAAATGATAACTTTTTTTACTACCCTTTTATTTTATATCCAGTAGCTGAAATTTTGTACATACTTTTGTCCTTTAAGGATTTTTGTAATCTTCGCACAATATTTGTGCATAGTTTTATGCACTGCCCATCTTTGACATAACAAGTTTGAAAGTAGCACTAAACTAAGACTCGTATCCCTAGAGAGATTGTTGCATTGTATTACATGTGTCAGTATGCCTAGTCTAAACTCTTTTTTAATCTGTATGCAATTGCACTGTGTGTTTGAGGATTTCATGCAGATTAAAGGCTAAGTTCTCCTTTAAGAGCATGCTATATGTTACACCCATATGTTATGTTAGGGTGTAAAATGTAACATGCTCCTAGTTACCCACCTCCCGCCACCAGTGCTCCCCGCTTTGTGACAGTGGGCAGGGGATTTTCTATCCACACCCATTTTCACAATTTGAAAACAGTGTGACTTTGCAGGGCCCCACCCACATGGCCATGTTATTCATTCACAGTTTCCTGTGAATGAATAAGGCTATAAGTACAGTCAGCCTTTGCAGCTGATGGCTTGCAGTTCTCAATGAACTGTGAGGGCACTGCTGAGCGCTCTTGTAGTCCATTGATTCTTTCTGTCATTTAGTAACTGCCTTCCTGTATTGGGGGTGTCTGCAGGATCCACACATCACTTTAACCACTTCAGCCCCGGACCATTTGGCTGCCAAATGACCGGGCCACTTTTTGCAATTCGGCACTGTGTCACTTTAACTGACAATTGCGCGGTCGTGCGACGTTGTACCCAAACAAATTTTTTCCCCACAAATAGAGCTTTCTTATGGTGGTATTTGATCATCTCTGCGATATTTATTTGTTGCACTATAAACAAAAGAAGAGCGACAAGTTTGAAAAAAAACACAATAAAAATAAAAATGTTACTTTTTTGCTATAATAAATATCCCAATGTTTTCCTCAGTTTAGGCCGATATGTATTCTTCTACATATTTTTGGTAAAAAAAATCGCCATAAGCGTATATTGATTGGTTTGAGCAAAAGTTAGAGTGTCTACAAAATAGGGGATAGTTTTATGGCATTTTTATTTTTATTATTTTTTTACTAGTAATGGCGGCGATCTGCGATTTTTATCATGATTGCGACTTTATGGCAGACGCATCGGACACTTTTTACACATTTTTGCGACCATTGTCATTTATACAGCGATCAGTGCTATAAAAATGCACTGATTACTGTGAAAATGACACTGACAGGGAAGGGGTTAAGTGTGTCCTAGGGAGTGATTCTAATTGTAAGGGGGCGTGGTGTGACACATCGGTGATCTCTGCTCCCGATGGCTGTCCTGTCACTAGGAAGAACAGGGAAATGCCGTGTGTATATCGGCGTGCGGCGGTCGGGAAGCGGTTAAAGACTGCAATGTAAAGAAAATGATAAATGTAAAAAAAATGTTTTACCTGCGAAAAGATGTGCATTTATTTTTGAAATAGGAAACTATTCCTTTAACCACTTCAGCCCCGGAAGGTTTGACTGCTTAATGACCAGGCCTTTTTTTGTATTACAGCACTGCGTCATTTTAACTGACAATTGAGCGGTCGTGCAAAACTGTACCCAAACAAAATTGATGTCCTTTTTTTTCACAAATAGAGCTTTCTTTTGGTGGTATTTGATCACCTCTACGTTTTTAATTTTTTGCGCTATAAACAAAAAGATTGCCACAATTTTGAAAAAAAAAACACAATATTTTGTACTTTTTGCTATAATAAATATCCCCATTTTTTTTTTAAAAAAAGCAAATTTTTTCCTTAGTTTAGACCGATATGTATTCTTCTACATATTTTTAGTAATAAGAATCACAATAAGCGTATATTGATTGGTTTGTGCAAAAGTTATAGCGTCTAAAATCTATGGGAAAGATTTATAGCATTTGTATGTGTAGCACTACCCCCGTAGGAGCTGCTGGTTTAATTTTGGGTCCGCACTCTGCCTGTCAACCCCAGAAATTTGTCTCGAACCCCCTTTGGCACAACTGGACAACAACATAAGTGTGGAACCCAGTAGCGGAGGGTACCACAACAATACCACACTGTAATGTATATAGTTACTGTTACCTTGGCACTGGTCACCTGGTTCGCAGCTGAAATAGACAGAGTCCCACACATGTAGTACTTAACCAGTTGTAAACTGTTTACTTGGAAAAGAGTAACACAATGGTTAAACAAATAACATTCAACTGTACACAGATCCCTGCAAAGTCAATGAAGCATAACCGGTTCAAGATTTCTATAACACAAGACCCAATTACCATATCCTGAGTCAGATGTGAATGAGTGTGTGGTGGAGAATTCTCCCAATACTATGGCACTGGCACTGGGACACCGCTCCACCAAGGCTCACACAAATCACTAAACAACAAAGCAACAGATATAGTGCAAACAGTTACCGTATTTATTGGCGTATAACACGCACTTTTTCACCCTGAAAACAGAGTGAAAATAGCATGTGCGTGTTATATGCCGATATAATTAAAAAACCCAATGGTACATACTGCATAGCGTCCTGGGGGGTGCGATCTCAGCCGAGCAGACACCATCAGAGACAGCCGACAGCCCAGGGGACCTGGGAGTCCCGGGACACTCAGACCCAGCATTGCAGACCTCCGCGGCAGACATCCTCCTGTTGCACTGCACACAGAAGCCACAGTCTAACTCTCGCGGCCGTCAGAGCGTAACCACGGTAACACGCTGCACTGCTCGCGAGAGTTGAGGCTGACAGGAATCTGAAGTGTGGATGACAGAGCTTGGACCCGGCAGGTACAAATTCTTTGAAAAAGCTAATTGAAAAAAAGAGAGTCTGCCCAGGGGGGAGAGCAATGAAATATATTGCCAGCGAGGGGGGTTGTGGGGGACAATTAATTACACTGCCTGACGGGGGGGGAGCTAAGAGACACACACAACACACACTAGCTGACAGCCCCCCCTCCCTGCAGAGTTTGTGTCTCTTTGCCCTCCCTTGTCAGGCATCATTGTGTGCACTGGTCTTAACCACTTCAGCCCCAGAAGGATTTACCCACTTTCTTTGTTAAAACAGTTGCTTTTACTTTCAAATTATGTTATTTAAATATTTACCTTATAAGTGGTATAAATGTTAATATAAAAAAAGTTCTGAGCTACCCTTATTTTGCTTCAAAGTTCTTTATTTAAAATTAAGAATAATTTCCTGAAACTTCCCTCTTAAATTGGGGTGCGTGTTATATGCCGGTGCGTGTTATACGCCAATAAATATGGTACATTAAACCTTAGAGTTCATATGGCTATATGGCTCCCTCTAGCGGGCAGTTCAAACTGGTGCGTATCCCTTTGCAGTAAACATTGAAAAAGGATAAAGTGATGACTGTTCCTTTAAGTTCAGCTTGTCTTCTGCTAGCTCAGTTGGTGCACTTAATTGTATTCCAATCAGTATGTAAAGAGGCAAAAAGTAATCACTCAGTGAAGGTAGAATAGATGCAAAGGAACCGCTAGTTCTCCCAGGCTGCTGTATTGCACGTGGTTGCAAGGGATCCCTATCTGTGACACTGCAAGTGTCAGCAACTACAAGTGGGATTATATAGACCACTCTCCTGCAACTCAGTCAACTATGTTGGTAGGCAGGAGAGAGTTACCGCTCAGATGTGACTGGTGACTCATTCACAAGATCCAGAGCCGTGGGTGCAGGCAATGCATATGACAATGCGAAAAATCTGAGGAAAACACTTGGACAGCCGCACTCCAAAAAAGGTTCTTTTATTTAAAACAAAAGCACAAACAACATGCCACAGCAAAAAAACAGCTGTGGCTTTGATTAAGCACTGAATCACAGTGCGAAACGTCAGCTCATACTTGCTGTTTTTTTGCTGTGGCATGTTGTTTGTGCTTTTGTTTTAAACAAAATAACCTTTTTGGAGTGCGGCTGTCCAAGCGTTTTCCTATGTTGGTAGGCAAGTGCCCTCTCACCCGGCTGGAAGCCCCGGCTCACTGATATCCCTGTTAGGCAAGATGTCCCCGGTTTGCTGCGTGGCCCTCACAGGGTGCAGATGGATGGATGGTCTCAGATGCTGTGGAGCATAGGGCGGTCCCCTCTATGGCGCATTCAGCGATACGGCCCACAAGAATCCCCTCATCGGCGATCCGCTCTCCAACTTTAGGCCCAGGCTTCTCCGGCCTAGGCATGCTCACAGAAGGCCTCCTGCCTGTTGAAAGATGGCATCCAGAGAGAGCGTGCTGAGGCCTTACTAGTCTTTTATATAAGATCCCCCAGCAGACTGTTAGTACAGTGGCTCTGTGGGTATTGTAGTCTCAATCCAACCCAAGCCAATAGAGTCACTTCCTCTCGCACTACAATGCCCACCATGCTTTGTTCCATAATGCACTGACTGGACTGAACTAACTTCTATGTCACAACATAACATAAACAGACACCAGAGGGAGCCAACCTCTTAGTTAGGAACACAATGTAGTCTTTAGGATACTTTGGATCGTAACCCCTTGCTACATATGGCATTTTTATTATTATTATTTTTTTACTATTGATGACAGTGATCTGCGATTTTTATTGGGACATTATGGCTGACAGATCGGACACTTTTGACACATTTTTGGGACCATTGACATTTATACAGCTATCAGCGCTATAAAAAAGTCACTGATTACTGTGTAAATGTCACAGGCAGGGAATGGGGTTAACACTAGGGGGCGATCAAGGGGTTAACTATGTTCCCTCATGTGTGTTCTAACTGTAGGGGGCTGGGAGTAACTAGAGGAGATGACAGATCGTTGTTTCTAGCTAGTAGGAACACACAATCTCTCTCTCCACAGCTCACAGAACAGGGATTTGTGTGTTTACATACACTCGTCCCTGTTCTGCCTCTCATGCCCGCGCGCCTGCTATTAAAGGGCCGACATACAGCTATGATGGCTCGCGGGAACGTGCTAACCTGCCGCCGTATAATGACGGCGGCTGGTTGGCAAGCGGTTAAGCTTCATTGTATGACAAAGTCAAAGGCAGACGGAGTGTCCTAAAGAACTATTTTAGGGACTTTTTTGAGGAAAAGGACCTCCAAGGTAGTATTCTGAAGAATACTACCGGTACCTCAAGCCACACAAGAAAGTCAGAGGAAGATTAGGGAAGTAAACAAGTGGCTTAGGAGCTGGTCTAGTAAGGAGGGGTTTGGGTACTATCAACTACAAGCACATCCCCAGGTACATAGAGCCTGCTACATGTCTGTTGAACACTGTTAAACCTAAACCTAAACAGCTTGATACAAGTTCTGGATTGGACTTTGATCTAAGTAGCTACTTATTTGTAGCAGCTACCACCATACGCTTTTGTTTGAACTGTTGTTCTAGACAGCAGTGACCATCATTCACAGTTGTTATTTCATGCAGCATGATTAGTAGGCTTTTATATAAGACATCAATTATGTCCGGACATTGAATGCTCATTCTCAGCAAGGTTAAGGGAGTAGTAGAGCAGGTGGCCCTAGTCCACTCTGGTCATCGTTTTAATCCTTTCCAACAGTGCACTGTGCAAAGTTTTTTCCATGTCTATATTCTTTTATTCTAGTGTGTTACTATACGTGAGAAACCTTTTCTCCTTTATGATTCAATGTATATTATTAGGATGATATGTGTTAAATTAGCATTCTACAATAAAGTATTTTCTATTTTTTCAAATACCAATTGAATAGTGGTTGATTCACCGACTAAAGTAGATAAACCCGAGGTAAGTATAGTAACAAGTCCTAGTTGAAATCTCAGAACACCCAATAAGAGGATAGTATGCGAACGGTCTAAACGATGTTGCATGTTCACCAATGCCAGGAGCCTGGCAGACAAGATGGGTGAACTAGAGATACTGTTGTTTGAGGAGGATTTTGTGGGAATTTCAGAGACCTGGTTCAACAGCTCTCATGATTGGCTGGCAACCATTCAAGGGTATACCCTTTATCGCAGGGATAGAGAGGGTAAACAAGGGGGAGGGGTATGCCTATATATCAAGAATAATGTACAAGTGAATGTGAGAGATGACATCACTAAGGGAGCTAGGGAGGAGGTGGAATCCTTATGGGTAGAGCTCCAAAGGGATGAAGCTAAGGGGAAAATAATACTTGGAGTATGCTATAGGCCCCCTAACCTGAGGGAGCAGGGTGAGACGGACCTCCTATCACAATTTGGATTAGCAACAAGGATGGGCAGAGTTATCATAATGGGGGATTTTAATTATCCATACTGGGCGGAGGGAACCACGTATTTGTTTAAGGCTCACCTGTTCCTAAATGTTTTGCAGGACATTTTCATGGGTCAGATGGTAGACGCACCAACTAGAAATAAAGCGTTACTGGATCTACTGATTACCAACAAAACAGACCTGATCACGGATGTGGAAATACGAGGCAATTTAGGAAACAGTGATTTCAGGTCAATTGGCTTAAGTATAAATCACACAAATAGGAAACATAAGGGGAAAGCCACTGAATTTCAAAAGAGCCAACTTCCCTAAACTACGAACCTTGCTAGAAGGCATAAATTGGGATAAAATCTTAGGAACAAAAAACACGGAGGAGAGATGGGTTTGCTTTAAGAGCATATTAAATAAGGGCATTAGCCAATGCATCCTATTGGGTAATAAATTTAAAAGAACAAACAAAAGTCCTGGATGGTTTAACTCCAATGTAAAAATGCAAATAAACGCAAAGGAGAAGCCCTTCAAAAAATACAAGGTAGAAGGATCATTGTCAGCATTCAGACTTTATGAAGAATGCAACAAGAAATGTAAGGGTGCAATTAGGGTGGCTAATATAGAACACAAAAGACACATAGTGGAGGAGAGCACAAAAAATCCCAATAAATTCTTTAAGTCTGTAAACAGTAAAAAAAGGGAGGACAAACCATGTTAGCCCCAAAAAGAATGAGGAAGAACATCTAGTTACAAAGGATGGGAAGATGGCGAAGGTATTGAATTTATTATTCTCCTCAATCTTCACAAGAGAATCGGGGGGGCTTCAGTAACCAAAACTTCAGTGTTTATCCTCATGATACATCACAGGAAGCACCTCCATGGTTAACAGAGGACAGAATTAAAATTAGACTTGGGAAACTTAACATTAATAAATCACCGGGACCAGATGGCTTGCACCCGAGGGTACTTAGGGAACTCAGTCAAGTAATTGCCAGACCATTGTTTCCATTTTTTACTGACAGTCATCTGACTGGAATGGTACCAGCTGATTGGAGAAAAGCTCATGTAGCACCAATATTTAAAAAGGTCCCAAAATACATCCCTGGGAATTACAGACCAGTTAGGCTGCTTTCACACTGGGGCGGGTGGGAGTTGTTTTCGGCTTTGAAGACGCTTCGGCAGTGGTGCCTATTCATTTCAATGGGCAGGAGCGGTGGAGAAGTGGTGTATACAGCGCTCCTTCACCGCCCCAAAGATGCTGCTTGAAGGACTTTTTTAACGCCCCGCCAGCGCATCGCCCCAGTGTGAAAGAACCTGGGCTTTCACACTTGGACTGCAGGGGAGGTGTTTTTCAGGTGCTTTACAAGTGTTATTTTTAGCCCAAAAGCGCCTGAAAAATACATCAGTGTGAAAGGGGTCTAAGCCTAACATCAATAGTATGCAAGCTCTTAAAGGGGATGATAAGGGACTATATGCAAGATTTTAGTAATGAGAACGGTATCATTAGCAGTATTCAGCATGGATTCATGAAGAATAGTTCTTTCAAAACCAATCTATTAACCTTCTATGAGAAGAAGAGTTGTTGCCATCTAGATAAAGGAAGGCCCATAGACGTGGTGTATCTGGATTTTGCAAAAGCATTTGCTGTACAAAATAAGGTCCGTTGGCATGGACCATAGGGTGAGTACATAGATTGAAAACTGGCTACAAGGGTGAGCTTAGAGGGTAGTGATAAATGGGGAGTACTCAGAATGGTCAGGGTGGGTAGTGGGGTTCCCCAGGGTTCTATGCTTGGACCAATCCTATTGAATTTGTTCATAAACGACCTGTAAGATGGAGTAAACAGTTCAATCTCTGTATTTGCGGACGATACTAAGATGAGCAGGGAAATAACTTATCCGCAGGATATGGAAACCGTGTAAGAAGATCTGAACAATTTTTTTTTATAATCCAAATTTTTTATTTTATTATAAGCTTCAACATTTCCATTCAGCATTGTACATTTACATAAGACACAAATGAGCATTGCAAGAGAGAACTAGGTACAAAATTGTCTTATCAAAAGTTTATGAATTATATTACCCCCCCCCCCCCCCAGGAGAAAGAAAGAAAAGGAAAATAAAAAAAGCGTGAAAAAATTCCCTCTCCACCTCCCTCCACGCCATCCCTGGTTGCGGTGGAGTAAGTCTACTCTGTCCCTATTCACTCCATTCCTTCTATTTAAGTCATGTGTTCTCCTACTGTGTCCTTCTTTGTCACTTAAACAGTACCCCCTCCTACTTCCAAAGAGGCCACTATTCTTTTTATGTGGAAAAAAAAAAGAAAAAGAAAAAGGAAAAAGCTGGCGAAAAGGAAAAAATAAATTATATATATATATATATATATATATATATATATATATATTTATTTATTTGTGCCTCGTAGTTAAGTGTTAATTACCCATACTTGTGTGTAGCGGCCCCCATGGCCTAATTCCCCGACTTGAGTAAAAACAGACAAACTTTAAAGAAAAAAGTGGAATAGGGGAGTGATCTCCTCTCCTACTTCCACGTGTTTATTTATTGATTCCCCTCTACCGGGACCTCTTAAGAGGCCAAAAATTGCCATGGTGATGAAGATCTGAACAAATTAATAAGGGGAGAGCAACAACATGGCAAATGAGGTTTAATGTAGTAAAATGTAAAATAATGCATTTGGGTGGCAAAAATATGAATGCAATCTATACACTGGGGGGGGGGGGGGGGAGAACCTCTGAGGGAATCTAGGATGGAAAAGGACCTGGGGGTCCTAGTAGATGACAGGCTCAGCAATGACATGCTATGCCAAGCTGCTGCTAACAAAGCAAACAGAATATTGGCATGCATTAAAAAGGGGATTAACTCCAGAGATAAAATGATAATTCTCCCGTTCTACAAGAGTCTGGTCTAGCTACACCTAGAGTATGCTGTCCAGTTCTGGGCACCAGTCCTCAGGTAGGATGTACTGGAAATGGAGCGAGTACTAAGAAGGGCAAAAAAGCGAATAAAGGGTCTGGAGAATATTAGTTATTGAACTTATTCTTTCTGGAGAAGAGACTCTTCAGAGGGGATATGTGTCACGTACCTACAGCGGAGCCGGGGTAGTGGGGGCAGCCTCTCGCACGATCCCGGTCCCCGTACCCCCTGGAGGTGGGAACAGGGAATGCAGGGGCACGAGAAGGTGCGGGTGCCTCTTAGAACTGGTAGAGCCACTGGAACCCTCTTCAGGCACAGGTGTGGTGGAAACCAGGCGTCAGATCCGTTCAGGGAAGATCCAAAGGGTCAACAGGCGGAGGCAGAGGTTCAGCAGCAAGCTGGCGGAGAGGTACAGATCGTGAGGTAAGATCGTGGTCAAAGTCCAGGCAGAGGTCAGAGGAACAGGCAGGCAGAAGAACAGGCAAGGGGAATCCGAGAAGGGTAATCAAGAGCAAGCCAGGAGTCTTCAGGAGGAGATCAGTCAAAACAAGCAGGTTTTCAGACAGGGACACAGGTACTAGCTAGAAAGACAATCCAGCACTGACACTCAGGTGAACCTGGTTTAAATAGGGCGCCATGCGCCGGGATTGGAGGAGGCGCGCAAAGGCGCATGGGCGCACGCATTTCGCGCATGGGCGCGCGCAATGCGTGCGCGCGGTCTGAGTCCAATTCGGCCCATTTTAAGTGTCCGCGCATGCGCACTAGCACCTGGAGAGCAGACATTCCTTGCTGACACCCGGAAGTGTGTGTCAGCAGCGCTGGGTCTCTGACAATATGATTTCAATTTACAAATACCGTACTGGTGACTAGGGATGAGCTCGGTGTTCGAGACGAACATACGTTCGACTCGAACATCGGCTGTTCGATTGTTCGACGAAGATCAAACTATTTGGGCCGTTCACGCCAAATTCGAGTGACGCGAACGGCCCACAATACACTGCGCCATCGCAGTGCAATCCCGGCGCTGTGATTGGCCAAGCATGCACTGTGACCCCGCATGCTTGGCCAATCACAGCGCCGGCAGCTAGGAGAGCCATAATTGGCCACAGGCAGGTTGCCTGTGGCCAATTATAGCTCAGGGGGTTTAGCACACGCCCCACACTATAAAAGGCCGCCAGCGCGGCGGCCTTGTGTAGTGTTTCCGGCGCAGGGAAAGAGAAGGATAGGCAGGGACAGTGTCATTGTGCTATTCTTTGTGCTATTCCTGTGTGTAGGGAGAGAGAAGGATAGGCAGGGAGAGTGTCAGTGTCATATTCTTTGCTAAACCTTGTGTGCAGGGAGAGAGAAGGATAGGCAGGGGACAGTGTCAGTGTCATATTCTTTGCTAAACCTTGTGTGCAGGGAGAGAGAAGGATTGGCAGGGAGAGTGTCAGTGTCATATTCTTTGCTAAACCTTGTGTGCAGGGAGAGAGAAGGATAGGCAGGGAGAGCGTCAGTGTCATATTCTTTGATAAACCTTGTGTGCAGGGAGAGAGAAGGATAGGCAGGGGACAGTGTCAGTGTCATTGTTGCTAAGCCTCCTGCACAGTATACACCTGAAGCTAGCCCGTATTGCTGTGTTTTCCTGGTGTGTTACACTAACAGGCATTTGCAGCACTTACAGCGGGCGGAGTGTGCTTCCTGCTAAATATACACCTGAAGCTAGCCTGTATTGCTGTGTTTTCCTGGTGTGTTACACTAACAGGCATTTGCAGCACTTACAGCGGGCGGAGTGTGCCTCCTGCACATTATACACCTGAAGCTAGCCCGTATTGCTGTGTTTTCCTGGTGTGTTACACTAACAGGCATTTGCAGCACTTACAGCGGGCGGCATGTGCTTCCTGCTAAATTTACACCTGAAGCTAGCCCGTATTGCTGTGTTTTCCTGGTGTGTTACACTAACAGGCATTTGCAGCACTTACAGTGGGCGGAGTGTGCGTCCTGCTAAATATACACCTGAAGCTAGCCCGTATTGCTGTGTTTTCCTGGTGTATTACACTAACAGGCATTTGCAGCACTTACAGCGGGCGGAGTGTGCTTCCTGCTAAATATACACCTGAAGCTAGCCCGTATTGCTGTGTTTTCCTGGTGTGTTACACTAACAGGCATTTGCAGCACTTACAGCGGGCGGAGTGTGCCTCCTGCACATTATACACCTGAAGCTAGCCCTTATTGCTGGAGCTTTTTTCTTTTGTGTTACACTAACAGGCATTTGCAGCACTTACAGCGGGCGGAGTGTGCTTCCTGCAAAATAAACACCTGAAGCTAGCCCTTATTGCTGTTTTTCCTGTTGTGTAACACAGGCAGTCATCTGCAGCACCTACAGCGGGCGTTGTGTGCTTCCTGCAAAATATACACCTGAAGCTACGCCTTATTGCTGGTTTTCCCATCTCCCTGCAGGCCATTGCTATGTCTGGAAGTCCAACAAAGAGAGGCAGACAGTCACGAGCCAATAAAAGAGGGCAAGCAGGCTCTGTTTCTGGGGGTAACAGTGCTGATCGTGGACGCGGTGCATTGTCATCAGCACATGGCCATGGGACACGCTTGTCCTTCTTTTCGGCAGCTGGACGTGTTGAGCCGCATCATGCCGAAGACTTGGTAGAGTGGATGACCAAGCCCTCCTCATCCTCCTCATCCTCTCTCACCCAGGCTCAGGGTACTGGCAAAGCAGCTGCCAAAGCGTCCTCTTCCCTGGTATCAATGTCATCATCAGTCACTCCTTCCCTAGACCCACCATGTCCTCCTGAGGAGTCCCCCAAACTGTTTGAGCACAGTGTTGGGTACATGCTCCAGGAGGATGCCCAGCGTTTCGAAGGGTCTGATGATGATACCCAGCTAGAGGAAGGCAGTAGCGTGAGAGCAGAGGGAGGGGATGCTCAAGAAGGACACCAATCTGGCAGTCATGTTCCAGCAGCTGCAGCATACTGCCAGATTGGCTCCAGTGATGAGGAGGGAGGGGATGATGAGGTCACTGACTCCACATGGGTGCCTAATAGGAGAGAGGAGGAGGAGGAGGATGAGGAGGAGGCACATCTCCAACGAGGCAGGATTCCCTCGGGGGGCCAGCGTAAGGGCAGCACACCGACTGAATCACACCGCAGAGCTCCGCCTGTGCAGGGCGCTGCCTCTGCCCGTTATTCAAAAAGTTCTTTGGTGAGGGCCTTTTTTGAGTCAAGTGCATCAGATCGCACAGCTGCTGTTTGCAACATATGTCTCAAGCGTATATGGCGTGGCCAAAACATCAGCCGCTTGGGCACCACATGCTTGACCAGACATATGTTGACCTGCAATGCAGCTCGTTGGCAAGCCTACCTTAAAGACCCACACCAAAGAACAAAGCAGACCTCTCCTTGCCCCGCATCAGCTGGGATCTCCAACCCCACTATACCTTCAGTCCTCTCTGAAACCTGCACTGAGAGGAATGAAGGTGTTGAATTAGTTGTGTCACAGCCAAGTACTTGCGGGCACTCTGGTAGCAGTACACCGACGTCCGATTCTAGCAGGAAAATTTCCCTGCCCCAGCTGCTGGACCGTCGAAAGAAGTTCACTCCCAGCCATCCACATGCCCAGCGGTTGAATGCTAGCTTGGCTAAATTGCTAGCGCTTCAACTGCTGCCTTTTCAGTTGGTAGACTCGGCCCCCTTCCGTGAGTTCGTGCAATGTGCAGTTCCTCAGTGGCAGGTTCCCAAACGCCACTTTTTCTCACGGAAGGCGATTCCGGCTCTCTACCGGCATGTGGAAGGCAATGTCTTGGCCTCGCTGGACAGGGCGGTCAGCGGTAAGGTGAATATTACCGCTGACTCATGGTCCAGCAGGCACGGACAGGGATGTTACCTTTCTTTCACGGCCCATTGGGTCACTCTTTTGGCAGCTGGGAAGGATCCAGGACAAGGTGCAGTAGTGTTGGAGGTTGTTCCGCCGCCACGCCTCCAAAATGCTACTACTGGTTGTGACACACCTCTCCCCGCCACCCCCTTCTCTTCTTCTTCCTCCATGGCCTCTTCCTGTGCTTTGTCCTCGGAACCAGCGGTGCTCCGTAGGCGTTCAAGGGGCTACGCAAGTACGCAGGCAAAAAGATGCCATGCCGTGCTTGCGCTGATGTGTTTGGGGGACAGGAGCCACACTGGGGCAGAGGTTCTGTCTGCTCTGCAGGGGCAGGCCGAGAGGTGGTTGACGCCACGCCAGCTTAAGCCAGGAATGGTGGTTTGCGACAATGGCACCAACCTCCTCTCCGCCCTCCGACAGGGGCAACTGACCCATGTGCCCTGTGTGGCTTGTCGTGGAAATATAGGTACCATGCAGAGCACACAGCCTATATTTCCTGTGCTAAATAAGCACACACTTTAGATTTCATCTTTTTGCAATAATGTTGTCTTTAGCCTAAGTTCCACTCACCATTCATCCGTCCCATACATTCCAAGAAGCAAGCATCACCCAGCTATGTTCTCATCTCCAGCATCCCAGTATGACTGCTGGCTCCTTTTTATTATCAAAAGATCTCACCAGCAGATAATCACCTCCTCCATGGGAGTGGTCATCACAGCATGTGACCTCCATGGGAGTGGTCATCACATGATGTCCTCTTTACACAGCAAAAGTCCATATAAGGACATCCCTCTAACAAGATGTCCCATATAATCCAGTACATGAATTCCACACAAGAAATATAGCTTAAAGGATACAATACAATACATACAATGAATACAATAACGCATGATGGCTAAAGTCTTATGGGTGTGTCCAGGCAGGGAGAGCGCGCATGCTCCCAGCAAACGAGGCCGTATTGCTTTAAAACATGGACGCTCTCCCCGGCTCTGACAGCGCTCACAAGCTCTCATATTGCCGTTGATAGGAATCCTTATTCTGCGCTATTCCATAGAATAACGCATATTCAGATTATACTATTATTGAATGGGGGAGGGAGGCTATCTGCAGACGCGCACTACGAATCCCAATCAATGTTGATCAGACACAGCAGAGACAAGAGCACGCATCTGCCTATAACCAATGATGTCGTTGCAGAGCGAGCATATCCCCTCCTCAACGATTGTCCGTGCTAATGCACAGAGGGCCCTCGTCGGTGGACATATCCGCACCCTGCAAACATCACACTCCAACCTCAAGACATTTTCCCCTACCAGACGGGATTCAACCAGCCTCAGACTGCCCCAGCCAGCTCTTTAGAGCGGGTTGCGGAAGTACTAACACTGGGTGACACTATGACAATACATATTAAATACATCTTCATAAAAATCTCCACAACAGTCCTCCATTTTTTGTCATATGCACCCAATGTCCATCGATGAAACTTGATCTACTTCTTACACCTGGAAATGAATCAGTCCTTAGTCCATAAAAAGGAAAACACGGCTTGACATGTATACTCTACTCTTCACGGGCATGACTTATAAAGGAGGACACGACATGGTGAGCTGTAGTAATCGCCTATCCGTCTGTGATCCTCTGTGTCTTGTATGTGGGTCCGGTTTCGGGGCATCTCATCAAGGAAACTCTGGTCACGCGTCCAATCAGGCAACAGGCGCACCTCATCACGACATAGAAAGAATAGAAATAAAAACGACATGAGTATATATATTCCCACTTCCTTTAACCACGATCCGCTGTAAAATAAAAATTAGATCCCCAAAGATTCCCAGACCCCTAAAAGGACTCCCAACCTTCACTTAGCTACAGCTCTGGCTTCAACAGTTACATGAAGAACCCTATCCTTAACGGATGAGAATTGTTCAATCGTATCCCAAGCCCGAGCCCCCCCCACCATGTACATCCAGGACCCCATGCCCAGACCTGGTCGGGGTTGGTGAACAAATCCCTTCTGGCTGTCCCTGCCATTCTTAATTTCTCGCACCATCAGATCCTCGCGATCGGCCGTGTCATAAGATGCTGGGACAGCTTCACCATCACGCATGAACCTCTTGCTTTGGGGGGGAATTACCTTATAAGCTGCAGATCCGCATAAACACCAAAATAAAGTTCAAACCCACTTGTGGGCTACCTAGATACCCAAACCGACAAGAGGCAGAGCTATTCAAACTATAACCAATTTTACCCTCTAAAAATGCATCGTTAGATTCCATTGACAAGTGTCTGTTTGGAGTCTTCACTAGTTTGTCAAAACTCCTCATACCCATAATAACATCATAAATGGCATGTACCGCTGTCATCGCTGGGGACTAAAACTCGGTGGAGACTAAGAACAGACCCAGCAATTGGTCCTGTTCGCTTTCTGAGCTAGTCAGGAAATGCACTTTAAATAATAACTTGGGATGCTTTTCATCGTTACCCTTGCTAAAATTTACTAAACAACAAAAATATAAATAGATGAAGATACTCCTCAGTTCTTTGGTGTGGTTGAGCCGCTTCTTGCAGTGGCTGGCGTGGTCTCATCCCTCAAGCTTCTTTACAATGATCCAGTCACCTGGTTGGAAAGAATGTAAAACTTGAAGGCTCCGATGATGGTACCCAGCTAGAGGAAGGCAGTAACGTGAGCCCAGAGAGAGGGGGTGCCCAAGAAGGACAGAAATTTGGCAGTCATGTTCCCCCAGCTGAAGCATACTGCCAGGTTTGCTACAGTGATTAGGAGGGAGGGGATGATGAGGTCACGGACTCTACGTGGGTGCCTGATAGGAGAGAGGAGGAGGAGGCACATTTCCAACGAGGCATGATGCCCTCCAGGGGCCAGCTTAAGGGCAGCCAACTGACAGCATCACACCGCAGAGCTCCGCTGCTGTCTCTGTGCGTTATTCCAAAAGTTCTTTGGTGTGGGCCTTTTTTGAGACAAGTGCATCAGATCGCAGCGCTGCTATTTGCAACATATGTCTCAGGCGTATCTCGCGTGGCCAAAACATTACCCTCTTGGGCACCACATGCTTGATCAGACATATGTCGACCTGCCATGCAGTTCATTGGCAAGCACACCTAAAAGACCCACACCAAAGAACAAAGCGGACCTCTCGACCCAGCTGCTGCACCGCCGAAAGAAGTTTGCTCCCAGCCATCCACATGCCCAGCGGTTGAATTCTAACTTGGCTAAATTGCTAGCACTTCAACTGCTGCCAAGTTTGTGGAATGTGTGTTTCCTCAGTGGCAGGTTCCAAAACGCCACTTTTTCTCACGGAAGGTGATTCCGGCTCTCTCCGGCAATGTCTTGGCCTCGCTGGACATGGCGGTCAGCGGTAAGGTGCATATTACCGCTGACTCATGGTCCAGCAGGCATGGACAGGGACGTTACCTATCTTTCATGGCGCATTGGGTGACTCTGCTGGCAGCTGGGAAGGATGCAGGACAAGGTGCAGTAGTGTTGAAGGTTGTTCCGCCACCACGCCTCCAAAATACTACTACTGGTGATTCTGACACACCTCTCTCCTCACCCTCCCCTCTTCTTCTTCCTCCATGGCCTCTTCTTGTGCTTTGTCCTTGGAACCAGCGGTGCTCCATAGGCGTTCAAGGGGCTATGCAAGTACGCAGGCAAAGAGATGCCATGCGGTGCTTGAGCTGGTGTGCTTGGGGGACAGGAGCCACACTGGGGCAGAGATTCTGTCAGCTCTGCAGGGGCAGGTTCAGAGGTGGTTGACGCCACGCCAGCTTAAGCCAGGAATGGTGGTTTCTGACAATATCACCAACCTCCTCTCCGCCCTCCGACAGGGACACCTGACCCATGTGCCCTGTTTGGCTCCTGTCCTTAACTTTGTGGTGCAGCGGTTCTTGGGCAGGTACCAGGGCTTGCAGGATGTCCTGAGGCAGACCTGGAAAGTCTGTGTGCATTTCCGCTGTCATATAATGCCAGTGCTCGGCTGGCTGACCTGCAAAAGGAAATTAACCTATTCAAGAACCTCCTAATCTGTGACATGGCCACCAGGTGTAACTCAACGTTGGCCATGCTGCAGCGGCTGCACACAGCAGAGGGACATCAATGAGTATCTGTGCCAATATGGCACCAGGACAGGGTCAGGGGAGCTTGTTTTTTTCTTTTGCCACGCCAGTGGGTCATGATCAGGGATGCATGCACTGTCCTGTCACCATTTGAGGAGGCCACAAGGATGGTGAGCAGTGACAGTGCATGCATCAGTGACACTGTCCCTCTTGTCCACCTGTTGGAGCACACGCTGTGTGGAATAATGGACAGGGCACTTAAGGCAGAACAGAGGGAGGAAGAGGAGGACTTCCTTACCTCTCAAGGCCCCCTTTATACAGACAGTGTTCCTGCTGGCCCGCCTATCACACAGGAAGAGGAGAAGGAGGAGTATTGTGTTAGCATGGAGGTGGAGCCTAGCACTCAGCATCAGCAGCAGTCTTCAAGGGATCAATTACAGTCCCAAGACACCCATTGACTTGTAAGTGGCTGGGAAGAGGTGGCTGCGGATCATGTCATCCTGAGTGACCCAGAGGACTCCCGAACTAATGCCTCAGCAAGCCTACGCTGCATGGCCTCCCCGATCCTGCAAAGCCTGCGGAAGGATCCTCGTATTTGTGCTATCAAGGAGAGGGATCATTACTGGCTGGCAACCCTCCTTGAACCACGTTACAAGGGTAAGGTTGCGGACCTTATCTTGCCGTCACAGAGGAAGCAGAGGATGAAACATCTTCAGGAGGCCTTGCAGAAAGGTCTGAGACTGGGAGGTTACAAATTCCTGGTCCTGGACAATGTGTTGCTGAGGCTTCGGTCAGTCAAAGAAGGAGCAGTGGAGAAGGTGGCCGTCTGACCGATGCCTTCAGGCAATTTTTTAGTCCGCAGCCCCAAGGTATGATTGGTTCCAGCAACCATCGCCAGCATCTGGTTTACATGGTGCAGGAATACCTAGGGTCAAGATC
Organism: Rana muscosa; assembly: GCA_029206835.1. NCBI lineage: Eukaryota > Metazoa > Chordata > Amphibia > Anura > Ranidae > Rana > Rana muscosa. The sequence goes on along the minus strand of CM055117.1, from coordinate 798,133,797 downwards.
AGACTTGGACACCTTTCCCACCCAAAATCCTCTGGGTTACTGGGTCTTGAGGATAGATCACTGGACAGAGCTTGCACAGTATGCAATTGAGCTACTGGCCTGTCCTGCATCCAGCGTTCTTTCGGAACACACATTCAGTGCTGCTGGAGGCTTTGTAACCGATCACAGGGTGCGCCTGTCCACCCACTCGGTCAATCGACTGACCTTCATAAAAATGAATCAGTCTTGGATCACCACCAGCTACCAAGCACATGATGCTGATGTAACCAAATATTTTTTTTTTAAATGTCAGATCCCTTCAAGACTGCCTATGCTGATGCTGAGTGACTATCCTGTAATGCTGAGTGACTATCCTCTTCCTCCTCAATGATCATGCTGATAGCTTGTAAGAACATTTTTGGTTCTGGGCACCGCCACCAGTGGCTAAGGCCCAATTTTGTGTAATTAAAATTTTTGATACAATACTTTGCAGCAGGGCTCATTCCTGCGCTCTAACTAGAGTATCTGTAAGGGGTTGCAGTGTTGTGGCACCAGCACCAGTGCCTAAGGCCCAGTTTTTCTGCCCCTGTTTAACAGGGGTGTGTAAATACAATTTGTGATGCAATACTTTGCAGCAGGGCTCATTCCTGCACTCCAACTAGAGTATCTGTGAGGGGTTGCAGCAGGGGAGGGCTGGCGCCCTTAGGCCTGGGGGGAAAGTCCAGTCAAGTGGCCCATTGAACCGCCGAATCAGCTCACCATCTATGGCCCACCTGCTTTTTCAATGCAGCCTCACCAGTGCCCGTCAGTGCAGCCAACTCCAGTGACCATCAATGCAGCCTGATCACTGGGGCAGGTTACATGGGGTGTATGGGGTGTATGGGGGGGAGATGGGGGTCAGCTAGGGGTGTCAGGGTCTCTCACCTCAGCGATCTCAGCTCAGCAGGTCCTTGCATGCCACGGTCTCCTGGGGGGGTAACGCTCCTGATCCTGGGGTCAAGTTGCGCCCAGCCCTGCATTCCTGCAGCCCTGCGTCCCAACTCCCTGGCACGCCCTGCCTCTGCCTGCTTCCAAGAATCCGGTCCCAGGGAGTTGTAGTTTCCTCTGCGCTGCTGTGTTTTTCACCCACCAGAAGCTTGAGTGCGGACTACAACTCCCGGAATGCAACAGCTAGTGGTCGGCCACCATGGCCATGCCCCTGGCCCGACTTCCTAGACCAGGATAAAAAAGAAAATGGTAGCGGGCAGCGGCTGCCGGCCATTTTGAACATAAGTTAGGGTGGCCTGGGAGGCAATTGCCACCCTGCCCCCTGGCCCAGCCCTCCCCTGGGTTGCAGTGTTGTGGCACCAGCACCAGTGCCTAAGGCCCAATTTTTCTGCCCCTGTTAAACAGGGGCATGTAATTACAATTTTTGATGCAATACTTTGCAGCAGGGCTCATTCCTGCGCTTCAACTAAAGTATCTGTGAGGGGTTGCAGTGCTGAGGCACCAGCACCAGTGCCTAAGGCCCAATTTTTATTCCCCTGTTCAACAGGGGCATGTAATTACAATTCTTGATCTAATAATTCACAGCAGGGTCCATTCCTGTGCCCACCAACAGTAATTGTGAGGGCTTACAGTGTTGTGGCAACACTACCACCACCACCACCAAAGGCCCAATTGTTCTGCCCCTGTTCAACAGGGGCATGTAATTACAATTATTGATCTAATGTTTCACAGCTGGGCCCATTCCTGTGCCCACCAAGAGTAACTGTGAGGACTTACAGTGTTGTGGCACCAGCACCACCACCACCACCACCAAAGGCCCAATTTTTCCTACCACTGTTCAACAATGGCATGTAATTACAATTCTTGATATAATAGTTCACAGCGGGGCATTCCAGCACCCACCAAGTGTAACTGTGAGGGCTTACAGTGTTGTGGCAACACCAACACCTAAGGGCCAAATTTCTGCAGAGTATATACAGCAGGCCCCTACTTTTAAACATCCAACTTACAAACGACTCCTACTTGCAAATGGAAGGAGACAACACCAGGTTCTGGTGAGAGGAAATCTACCCCTAGGAAGGGAAATTCTCTCCTGTAAGAGTTAATATGGGAAAAAAGTGTCTCCTCTCCACTGATGCTTTATCACCAATCCTTGTTTCACTAAAACCCCCAAATTTTCAAAAAACATTTGTCATTGGGACGGAAAGTGAGGTGAAATGTTCTGAACAGGTGCACAGACAGCAAAACAAATGTTACAGGGGTGATAACCCTTCCCTATATTTTCCAAAAAGCTTAAAATAGATTTTTTGGCTGGAGCTACACTTTAAAAATGTACCAGTTCAAAATTACAAACAGATTCTATGTAACAACAAACCTAGAGTCCCTATCTTGTTTGCACCGCCTGTATACTGCTGTTCAGAGTATATAGGGCCTGGGGGCCCCACACCTTTCCTTTTTTTATTTGGGTGCGGGATTCCCCTTAATATCCATACAAGACCCAAAGGGGCTAGTAATGGGCTGGGGTTTGGGTACCCATGCCATTTTTCTCAATGATTTTCATCCATATTGCCGGGACCAGACATTACATTAAAGCTGCAAGCAGTTTTAAATTACTTTTTTTCCTTTAGAAATGATATTTTGTGCAGGGACAGTTCTAAACGCAGGGAACACGTGCCACTTCACAGGCATAATATAGACACCCCCCAGGTACGATATTTAAAGGAATATTTCACTTTTTTTTCTTCACTTTATGCATCATTAAAATCACTGCTCCCGAAAAAACTTCCATTTTTAAAACTTCTTTTTGCATTGATACATGTTCCCTGGGGCAGGAACCGGGTCCCCAAACCCTTTTTAGGACAATAACTTGCATATTAGCCTTTAAAATTAGCACTTTTGATTCTGAACGCTCGAGTCCCATCGACTTCAATGGGGTTCGATAGTTTGCGTGAACTTTCGGTCCGTTCACAGGTTCTGGTGCGAACCGAACCGGGGGGTGTTCGGCTCAACCCTACTGACAATATATATATGATATTGTGGGTGTATTTTACTTTTGGATATTAATTGTATAGTGAAGAGCATGTGCATATTCTCTGTTAATAATGCTAGTTCGATATTTTTAGATACAGACATCCTTTCTTTCAAAACTTATCTTTGAAACTTTCAGCTCAAAACATCTGCAATCTATTTTACCTGACAATTGCTTGTACTCGTATATACTATTTATTCACTTTGACATTGAAAAATATATATTAAGTTGGTAATAGTTATTAAGCTTGATATTTATACAGATATAGTATTAAGATGTTATAATCAAAGTTTTGATGCCTTGTGCATGGATTGGCCGATGAGAATACAAGAATGCTGTAAAGATAAACATGATCTATACTGTGGTTTAACTGCTTCCCGCCCGGCCTATTGCAAAATGATGGCCGGACGGGAGCCCTATTATTCACGCTCCCCTCAGACACGCAGACACAGCAGATGACAGATCAGTGTACCGGCCCGCTGCTGGTACCATGTGATCACTGGGACCAATCACAGCAGATCACATGACAATTGTACACAATGAATGGCTTTGATTCATGCCATTCTTTGTGTACTATTGTGTTGATCACTGTGATTGTTCAAGCCTGGACAGTACGAATACCCCCAAATTACCACTTTTTGGAACATATACATGTTAAGGTATTTAGTAAGAAGCATAGTGAGTTTTTTAAAGTAATTTTTCCCCACAATTCTTTGCAAAATGAAGATTTTTTTTCACAAAGTTGTCAAAGGTTATTTCTCTCATATGGTATATGCAACTACACCAAAAAACACATTCTGCATTCTGCTACTCCTCCTGGTTATGACAATACCCCATGTGTGATACATTTTTACAGCCGGCCACATAGAGAGGCTCAACATGCAGGGAGCACAGTCAGGTGTTGTCACGTACCTGGATCGTGAGCCTGACGTGTAGAGGAGAATGGAAAAAAAAATTGCGCTAATGAGTCCAGAATAAAGGAAAGAAATTGTTGTAATTTCCCAAAGTCCAGAAAATTCCAATTGGAAGTGCTGGAGTAGACAAATACCAAAAAAACACACAAAAATCCTATATGAACTTATGTGGATATGTACTTACCAGATAGTAAGCCAAACAAGCAGATGGCTATAACCCAGCCTAGGCCTTTGGTTAACACACCAGTGCTAATTTCCTCGATGATGGTAAACTGTAGCAATGGAAGGACGACTCCACATTATGGGTAGGTATATGTATCCAAAATGTTTTAACAAAAGAAAGAAAAAAACATAGCGTAATCCAGACAGAGGTGATTACAAGCCTTAATCGATATATTAAAAGGGTAAAAATCCACCACAAAGTGAACCGCCACCTCACAAGTAGTTGTTTTGACAACCGGACATGAAAGTATGGCGGCCATCTTAGATGATGGCAAACCCTACATATAACAATAGAAATGGTACAAATTTGCCCATATCTCTCACAAATAGACTGGAAGGTCAAACAAAGAGAGGAATGACTCCATCAACCTCGATTTGGATCCCAGACAAGATTCAATACCCATCCTCATATGCACGGCAACCATCTTGAATGATGGAAAGCTGTGCATTGATATAGCAAACCAGTGCGATATTGTCATGACATGTATGGGAAAGACAAAAATAAAGGAAAATAATTAAATTTTTAGAGGACAAAGAATTATGTGCACATTTAAGTGAATACATGTGTATAAATATTTTAAATATAAATGTAAATGGCAGGTACCATAATAACATCCAATATTCTAAACAGTAGTATATTATCCCTAATTGTATACAAAAATATAAATAGTGATATTAATCAGTACCGTGAGAATTATATATATAGCTAAGGAATAATTAGTGTCAATTTTTTTTTAATTTTTTTATTAAATAATTAACTACTGTGAACAATCACCTACATTTAGGTATAATCTGCTATATAAAGCCAGACCAAACCATACGTGGTGATGTTAAATACGTGTGTATAAAAAATAATATGTTGATTATAACACATATTGTAAGTATGAATATTCAATTATGTATAAAGAAAAAAAAATTGTGTAGTGATTGTGAACAATACCAAAAAAGAAAAAAGAAAAAAGGAGGAAAAATTATGAAAAGGACCCCCAAAATGACTGAAAACAAAACGAGTCTTGTACATGACTCAGACCGAGTTCACAATATTAAAAACAATATAAGTATGCCCCCAGCCTGGCCAATTTATTTATGGCCAGGTGGGAGGAGGATGTCATCTAGGCCCACAATACACCTAGGCTGTGTTTGTGGGTAAGGTATATAGATGACATCCTCCTCCTATAGGATGGAGATCCCCCATCTCTTCATGCCTTTATGACCTCCCTCAATGATAATCAGAGGGGTATAGAGTTGAAGTATGAGATGAGTTATTCTGAAATTAATTTCCTGGATTTAAAAATCAAAGTTGAGGGGAATAAATTAACTACGTCTACATATTTCAAGTCTACGTATAGGAATTCATTTATACCTACCACGAGTTGCCACCATAAGCCTTGGCTTGGATCAATCCCAAAAAGCCAGTATAGTAGGCTTAAGAGGAATTGTTCCAGCCAAGAAGTGTTTTTACAACAGGCTGAGATACTCACCCAAAGATTTAAAGAAAAAGGTTACCCCGAATCAGACCTGATGACCTCTCTTGAGACAGTTAAACAATTGAATCGTGGTGATCTTCTCGTTGAAAAACCGCGACAACAATTAAATGTTTTTTCAAAAGGTGTTCCATTCATCACCACCTATTCTTTACAACATAAAAAAATCAAACAACTGCTGTCTCGACATTGGCATATTGTCAATAATGACCGTATACTGAGGGATATTTTGCCCGAGAGGCCCCAGGTCGTTTTTAGGGGGGCTACCTCCCTAAGAAATAGGGTGGCACCTTATATTATTGACCCTCCATCAAAAGTTAGTTTTTTTGGACATTTTATGGGTTACTATAAATGTCGCAACTGTAGAGTTTGTTCACTTAACAGTTGCAGTAGTAGAAGAACAACTAGTTTCTTGTCTACCAGTACACAAATCACACATGATATTAAACCCTTCATTACTTGCTCCACAGTGGGCGTGGTGTATTTACTCCAGTGGCCCTGTGGTTTACAATATATAGGGAGGACTAAACGCCCCCTACAGGTTCAATTGAACGAGCACATTACAAATATTAAATCAGGGTTTAAAAATCACTCGGTATCCAAACATTATAGATTAGTGCATAAAAGAGATCCTTCAAACACGCTGTTTTTAGGTATCGATAAATTTAGCCCTAAATGGAGAGGCAGCTCTTTGGTAAGGGATATCTCTAAATTAGAGATGTCCTGGATTTTTAAGCCTAGGACTTATGTACCCCATGGAATGAATATTGATGTTGACGTCAATGCTTTTATTGACAATTCTTAATTCGATTGTTTTTAATATTGTGAACTCGGTTTGAGTCATGTACAAGACTCGTTTCGTTTTCAGTCATTTTTGGGGGTCCTTTTCATAATTTTTCCTCCTTTTTTCTTTTTTCTTTTTTGGTATTGTTCACAATCACTACTAAATTTTTTTTTTTTGTTTTATACATAATTGAATATTCATACTTACAATATGTGTTATAATCAACATATTATTTTTATACACACGTATTTAACATCACCACATATGGTTTGGTCTGGCTTTTTATAACAGATTATACCTAAATGTAGGAGATTGTTCACAGTAGTTCATTATTTAATAAAAAAAAAAAATTGACACTAATTATTCCTTAGCTATATATATAATTCTCACGGTACTGATTAATATCACTATTTATATTTTTGTATACAATTAGGGATAAGATAAGACTGTTTAGAATATTGGATGTTATTATGGTACCTGCCATTTACATTCATATTTAAAATATTAATTAAACACATGTATTCACTTAAATGTGCACATAATTCTTTGTCCTCTAAAAATTATTTTTATTTTTCATTTTTATTTTTATTTTCATTCATATTTATTTTTATTTTTATTTTATTTATTTTACATCCTCATCCTATAATATAAAAACAACATTTTTTTGTTAATTATGGATATTCCCACTTAAAGGGTATTCTTCATATTATACAATTGGATTTGCCATGATATAATATGGTGGATGTTAATTTGTGTCTATGACTCAGATCGAGGTTTATTTAATTATTTTCCTTTGTTTTTGTCTTTCCCATACATGGCATGACAATATCGCACTGGTTTGTTATATCTATGCGCGGCTTTCCATCATTCAAGATGGTTGCCGTGCATATGAGGATGGGTATTGAATCTTGTCCGGGATCCAAATCGAGGTTGATGGAGTCATTCCTCTTTTTGTTTGACTTTCCGGTCTATTTGTGAGAGATATGGGCAAATTTGTACCATTTCTATTGTTATATGTAGGGTTTGCCATCATCTAAGGTGGCCGCCATACTTTCATGTCCGGTTGTCAAAACGAGGCATGGTTCTATAAAATGTGGTGATTCAACTCGCTACCCGTCCCTTATTGACAATGTCTACGATGACGAAACGTGTCTAAGGGGGTACGCGCTGACGTCACCACGCTCGTTTGGACGGGAGTTTGCTTTACAGCCGGCCGGCTTTTCTTACATGTCCTGTTTGCGCTTATTTGATGTAAGTGTCATTTTTATATTTTTTCAATAAATAAGTGACGTTATCACACTATACAGTCCTTACTTTCTTTTGGGTACATTATCCTGTGGGCTCCTTGGAGTCACTTCGTTGAACCTGGGAGCCAAATTCATCCGGTATCGCAGCCTTAGCCATAGGGAGGAATCTATATCTGTACATCCGTCTCCTGCCGCCAGTGGATTTGTTTTGCCTACAACTTGATGATATCTGGTAAGGAGACTACTTGTGAGGTGGCGGTTCATTTTGTGGTGGATTTTTACCCTTTTAATATATCGATAAAGGCTTGTAATCACCTCTGTCTGGATTACGCTATGTTTTTTTCTTTCTTTTGTTAAAACATTTTGGATACATATACCTACCCATACTGTGGAGTCGTCCTTCCATTGCTACAGTTATCATCATCAAGGAAATTAGCACTGGTGTGTTAACCAAAGGCCTAGGCTGGGTTATAGCCATCTGCTTGTTTGGCTTACTATCTGGTAAGCACATATCCACATAAGTTCATATAGGATTTTCGTGTGTTTTTTTTGGCATTTGTCTACTCCAGCACTTCCAATTGGAATTTTCTGGACTTTGGGAAATTACAACAATTTATTTCCTTTATTCTGGACTCATTAGCGCAATTTTTTTTCCATTTACCTGTTTGGTGTTTATCCCACTATTATTGCTGCTTAGGAGGGTTCAGCATTTATTTACTAGCAACTAGCGCAGTTTTTTTTCCTCTTGTAGAGGAGAGCCTCTCTTGCCGCACCGGCTTGTGGGACCCTGAGGTTTAGACAGTAGCCACAGAAGCACGATGATGCAGGAGTGCCTAGGATCAGTCCAGTATTTGGTATGGCTTGATGTTCATAGCTGGTGATGCAACAGGCAGACCGGCAGGGCTGGGTAGACCAGAGTTGTGGCAGGCTGGATCGCAGAAGAGACAGGAACTGGTGCGATTCGCAGAGCAGAACTGCAGGAGGCAGAGAAGCAGATGCAGAGTCAGGCAGGCTAGGTCGGTAGCATTCAGGTGGATCAGGCAGAGCAGCAGGCATAAGAGAAGTCCAAAACAAGCCGAAGTCAGGGTATCAAGCAGACAAGGTTAGTGAGAGCAAGCCAGGTTCAAGATCAGAAGTCAGCACAGGTAACAGGTTTTAGACACACAGAAGCTGCAGACCAAACAGCAAAGAGTCTTTGGTGCACTTACTTTAAATAGCTCCTTTGGCGCCAATGTTGGTGACAGGCACACGTGTGCACGCAGGTGCATGTGCGCGCGTACATGCGCTGACGTGCCGTGAATACGCGTGTCTGGCGTGCAATTCCTGCTGGATGGCTATGCCTTCCCCGACAGGTGTTCTAGGAACATACCGTATTTTTCGCACCATAAGACACACTTTTTTCCCCCAGAAATATGGGGGAAAATGTTTCTGCGTCTTATGGAGCGAATGTATGCTAGGCACTGCCCCCCCGCCGGCACCGCCCCCCGCTGCCGCTGGCAACGCCCCCCGCTGCCACTGCCGGAAGAGAGGCAGGAGAGCGGAGGACAGACATCTGAAGCCCCTGTGAGCGCCGGGCGATCTCCTGGCTGGGCCTGACATTGTTGCTGAGACAGAAGACAAAGCATTCGGCCGCTCGGGCTGCTCTGTCTTCTGTCAGGAGGATGGAATGACATGAGGTAATGCTGTGTTAAGCCACTGGTAAGGCTGCCTTCATGGCAATGGTCAGGCTGCATTTATGGCAATGGTCAGGATGCATTTATGGGAATGGTCAGGCTGCATTTATGGCAATGGTCAGGCTGTGTTTATGGCAATGGTCAGGTTGCATTTATGGCAATGGTCAGGATGCATTTATGGCAATGGTCAGGATGTATTTATGGCAATGGTCAGGCTGCGCTTATGGCAATGGTCAGGCTGCGCTTATGGCAATGGTCAGTCTGCATTTATGGCAATTGTCAGGGTGTGTTTATGGCAATGGTCAGGATGTATTTATGGCAATGGTCAGGATGTATTTATGGCAATGGTCAGTCTGCGTTTATGGCAATGGTCAGGCTGCATTTATGGCAATGGTCAGGCTGCATTTATGGCAATAGTAGGGCTGCATTTCTTTGGCACTGGTCAGGCTACATTTCATGGGCACTGGTAAATATTTTAGGACACCATTTGGTTCAGAATATTTTTTTTCTTGTTTTCCTCCTGTAAAACCTTATGGTCAGATGCGTCTTATGAAGCGAAAAATATGGTATATTACACATCTACTTTCTTGACTACCTATAACACTTTTGAGGGCCCTGAAGTACCAGGACATGGAAAACACCCACAAAATGACCCTATTTTGGAAGCAAACACCCCAATGTATATTCTATGAGGCATAATGAGTCTTTTGAACATGTTATTTTTCCCCACAAGTTTTTAGAAATTTGTGGAAAGAAAATGAAAACACATTTTTTTACATGATGTAGTCCATTTATAAGATATTTCTAACACACAGCATACATTTATGAGCACTGTGGTGGCACCGTAGGGCACTTATGAGCACTGTAGTGGCACTGTCACGGGGATGCTACACACAGACATCCAATACAGGTGATCAGATCATTGGGCTGCACTTTAAGGAATCAGGAACAGAGTAAGTGAATATATATATATTTATTAAGGATAAAGGCACACGTGTAATCAAAGAACAGCAAACCATAAGCAAGAAATGAATACAAGAGGACACAACAAACCCCAAAACAACCTAATCTAACTATCTAACTAATATATAAAAGTAAAGGGAACACACATACATAAACAAGGCAGGGACGAGCGACAAGGGGAGCAGAAGGCCAGATACTGGGAGCAGTCAGCAAGGGGGAGCTGGAAGCTAAGGCCCAATTTTGTGTAATTAAAATTTTTGATACAATACTTTGCAGCAGGGCTCATTCCTGCGCTCTAACTAGAGTATCTGTAAGGGGTTGCAGTGTTGTGGCACCAGCACCAGTGCCTAAGGCCCAGTTTTTCTGCCCCTGTTTAACAGGGGTGTGTAAATACAATTTGTGATGCAATACTTTGCAGCAGGGCTCATTCCTGCACTCCAACTAGAGTATCTGTGAGGGGTTGCAGCAGGGGAGGGCTGGCGCCCTTAGGCCTGGGGGGAAAGTCCAGTCAAGTGGCCCATTGAACCGCCGAATCAGCTCACCATCTATGGCCCACCTGCTTTTTCAATGCAGCCTCACCAGTGCCCGTCAGTGCAGCCAACTCCAGTGACCATCAATGCAGCCTGATCACTGGGGCAGGTTACATGGGGTGTATGGGGTGTATGGGGGGGAGATGGGGGGTCAGCTAGGGGTGTCAGGGTCTCTCACCTCAGCGATCTCAGCTCAGCAGGTCCTTGCATGCCACGGTCTCCTGGGGGGGGTAACGCTCCTGATCCTGGGGTCAAGTTGCGCCCAGCCCTGCATTCCTGCAGCCCTGCGTCCCAACTCCCTGGCACGCCCTGCCTCTGCCTGCTTCCAAGAATCCGGTCCCAGGGAGTTGTAGTTTCCTCTGCGCTGCTGTGTTTTTCACCCACCAGAAGCTTGAGTGCGGACTACAACTCCCGGAATGCAACAGCTAGTGGTCAGCCACCATGGCCATGCCCCCGGCCCGACTTCCTAGACCAGGATAAAAAAGAAAATGGTAGCGGGCAGCGGCTGCCGGCCATTTTGAACATAAGTTAGGGCGGCCTGGGAGGCAATTGCCACCCTGCCCCCTGGCCCAGCCCTCCCCTAGGTTGCAGTGTTGTGGCACCAGCACCAGTGCCTAAGGCCCAATTTTTCTGCCCCTGTTAAACAGGGGCATGTAATTACAATTTTTGATGCAATACTTTGCAGCAGGGCTCATTCCTGCGCTTCAACTAAAGTATCTGTGAGGGGTTGCAGTGCTGAGGCACCAGCACCAGTGCCTAAGGCCCAATTTTTATTCCCCTGTTCAACAGGGGCATGTAATTACAATTCTTGATCTAATAATTCACAGCAGGGCCCATTCCTGTGCCCACCAAGAGTAATTGTGAGGGCTTACAGTGTTGTGGCAACACTACCACCACCACCACCAAAGGCCCAATTGTTCTGCCCCTGTTCAACAGGGGCATGTAATTACAATTATTGATCTAATGTTTCACAGCTGGGCCCATTCCTGTGCCCACCAAGAGTAACTGTGAGGACTTACAGTGTTGTGGCACCAGCACCACCACCACCACCACCAAAGGCCCAATTTTTCCTACCACTGTTCAACAATGGCATGTAATTACAATTCTTGATATAATAGTTCACAGCAGGGCATTCCAGCACCCACCAAGTGTAACTGTGAGGGCTTACAGTGTTGTGGCAACACCAACACCTAAGGGCCAAATTTCTGCAGAGTATATACAGCAGGCCCCTACTTTTAAACATCCAACTTACAAACGACTCCTACTTGCAAATGGAAGGAGACAACACCTAAGGGCCAAATTTCTGCAGAGTATATACGGCAGGCCCCTACTTTTAAACATCCAACTTACAAACGACTCCTACTTGCAAATGGAAGGAGACAACACCAGGTTCTGGTGAGAGGAAATCTACCCCTAGGAAGGGAAATTCTCTCCTGTAAGAGTTAATATGGGAAAAAAGTGTCTCCTCTCCACTGATGCTTTATCACCAATCCTTGTTTCACTAAAACCCCCAAATTTTCAAAAAACATTTGTCATTGGGACGGAAAGTGAGGTGAAATGTTCTGAACAGGTGCATAGACAGCAAAACAAATGTTACAGGGGTGATAACCCTTCCCTATATTTTCCAAAAAGCTTAAAATAGATTTTTTTGGCTGGAGCTACACTTTAAAAATGTACCAGTTCAAAATTACAAACAGATTCTATGTAACAACAAACCTAGAGTCCCTATCTTGTTTGCACCGCCTGTATACTGCTGTTCAGAGTATATAGGGCCTGGGGGCCCCACACCTTTCCTTTTTTTATTTGGGTGCGGGATTCCCCTTAATATCCATACAAGACCCAAAGGGGCTGGTAATGGGCTGGGGTTTGGGTACCCATGCCATTTTTCTCAATGATTTTCATCCATATTGCCGGGACCAGACATTACATTAAAGCTGCAAGCAGTTTTAAATTACTTTTTTTCCTTTAGAAATGATATTTTGTGCAGGGACAGTTCTAAACGCAGGGAACACGTGCCACTTCACAGGCATAATATAGACACCCCCCAGGTACGATATTTAAAGGAATATTTCACTTTTTTTTCTTCACTTTATGCATCATTAAAATCACTGCTCCCGAAAAAACTTCCATTTTTAAAACTTCTTTTTGCATTGATACATGTTCCCTGGGGCAGGACCCGGGTCCCCAAACCCTTTTTAGGACAATAACTTGCATATTAGCCTTTAAAATCAGCACTTTTGATTCTGAACGCTCGAGTCCCATCGACTTTAATGGGGTTCGATAGTTTGCGTGAACTTTCGGTCCGTTCACAGGTTCTGGTGCGAACCGAACCGGGGGGTGTTCAGCTCAACCCTACTGACAATATATATATGATATTGTGGGTGTATTTTACTTTTGGATATTAATTGTATAGTGAAGAGCATGTGCATATTCTCTGTTAATAATGCTAGTTCGATATTTTTAGATACAGACATCCTTTCTTTCAAAACTTATCTTTGAAACTTTCAGCTCAAAACATCTGCAATCTATTTTACCTGACAATTGCTTGTACTCGTATATACTATTTATTCACTTTGACATTGAAAAAGATATATTAAGTTGGTAATAGTTATTAAGCTTGATATTTATACAGATATAGTATTAAGATGTTATAATCAAAGTTTTGATGCCTTGTGCATGGATTGGCCGATGAGAATACAAGAATGCTGTAAAGATAAACATGATCTATACTGTGGTTTAACTGCTTCCCGCCCGGCCTATTGCAAAATGATGGCCGGACGGGAGCCCTATTATTCTGGGAGGACGTCATATGATCCTGCCTCGTGCGCTCCCCACGCTCCCCTCAGACACGCAGACACAGCAGATGACAGATCAGTGTACCGTCCCGCTGCTGGTACCATGTGATCACTGGGACCAATCACAGCAGATCACATGACAATTGTACACAATGAATGGCTTTGATTCATGCCATTCTTTGTGTACTATTGTGTTGATCACTGTGATTGTTCAAGCCTGGACAGTACGAATACCCCCAAATTACCACTTTTTGGAACATATACATGTTAAGGTATTTAGTAAGAAGCATAGTGAGTTTTTTTAAGTAATTTTTCCCCACAATTCTTTGCAAAATGAAGATTTTTTTTCACAAAGTTGTCAAAGGTTATTTCTCTCATATGGTATATGCAACTACACCAAAAAACACATTCTGCATTCTGCTACTCCTCCTGGTTATGACAATACCCCATGTGTGATACATTTTTACAGCCGGCCACATAGAGAGGCTCAACATGCAGGGAGCACAGTCAGGTGTTGTCACGTACCTGGATCGTGAGCCTGACGTGTAGAGGAGAATGGAAAAAAAAATTGCGCTAATGAGTCCAGAATAAAGGAAAGAAATTGTTGTAATTTCCCAAAGTCCAGAAAATTCCAATTGGAAGTGCTGAAGTAGACAAATACCAAAAAAACACACAAAAATCCTATATGAACTTATGTGGATATGTACTTACCAGATAGTAAGCCAAACAAGCAGATGGCTATAACCCAGCCTAGGCCTTTGGTTAACACACCAGTGCTAATTTCCTCGATGATGGTAAACTGTAGCAATGGAAGGACGACTCCACATTATGGGTAGGTATATGTATCCAAAATGTTTTAACAAAAGAAAGAAAAAAACATAGCGTAATCCAGACAGAGGTGATTACAAGCCTTAATCGATATATTAAAAGGGTAAAAATCCACCACAAAGTGAACCGCCACCTCACAAGTAGTTGTTTTGACAACCGGACATGAAAGTATGGTGGCCATCTTAGATGATGGCAAACCCTACATATAACAATAGAAATGGTACAAATTTGCCCATATCTCTCACAAATAGACTGGAAGGTCAAACAAAGAGAGGAATGACTCCATCAACCTCGATTTGGATCCCAGACAAGATTCAATACCCATCCTCATATGCACGGCAACCATCTTGAATGATGGAAAGCTGCGCATTGATATAGCAAACCAGTGCGATATTGTCATGACATGTATGGGAAAGACAAAAATAAAGGAAAATAATAAAATTTTTAGAGGACAAAGAATTATGTGCACATTTAAGTGAATACATGTGTATAAATATTTTAAATATAAATGTAAATGGCAGGTACCATAATAACATCCAATATTCTAAACAGTAGTATATTATCCCTAATTGTATACAAAAATATAAATAGTGATATTAATCAGTACCGTAAGAATTATATATATAGCTAAGGAATAATTAGTGTCAATTTTTTTTTAATTTTTTAATTAAATAATTAACTACTGTGAACAATCACCTACATTTAGGTATAATCTGCTATATAAAGCCAGACCAAACCATACGTGGTGATGTTAAATACGTGTGTATAAAAAATAATATGTTGATTATAACACATATTGTAAGTATGAATATTCAATTATGTATAAAAAAAAAAAAATTGTGTAGTGATTGTGAACAATACCAAAAAAGAAAAAAAGAAAAAAGGAGGAAAAATTATGAAAAGGACCCCCAAAATGACTGAAAACAAAACGAGTCTTGTACATGACTCAGACCGAGTTCACAATATTAAAAACAATATAAGTATGCCCCCAGCCTGGCCAATTTATTTATGGCCAGGTGGGAGGAGGATGTCATCTAGGCCCACAATACACCTAGGCTGTGTTTGTGGGTAAGGTATATAGATGACATCCTCCTCCTATGGGATGGAGATCCCCCATCTCTTCATGCCTTTATGACCTCCCGCAATGATAATCAGAGGGGTATAGAGTTGAAGTATGAGATGAGTTATTCTGAAATTAATTTCCTGGATTTAAAGATCAAAGTTGAGGGGAATAAATTAACTACGTCTACATATTTCAAGTCTACGTATAGGAATTCATTTATACCTACCACGAGTTGCCACCATAAGCCTTGGCTTGGATCAATCCCAAAAAGCAAGTATAGTAGGCTTAAGAGGAATTGTTCCAGCCAAGAAGTGTTTTTACAACAGGCTGAGATACTCACCCAAAGATTTAAAGAAAAAGGTTACCCCGAATCAGACCTGATGACCTCTCTTGAGACAGTTAAACAATTGAATCGTGGTGATCTTCTCGTTGAAAAACTGCGACAACAATTAAATGTTTTTTCAAAAGGTGTTCCATTCATCACCACCTATTCTTTACAACATAAAAAAAATCAAACAACTGCTGTCTCGACATTGGCATATTGTCAATAATGACCGTATACTGAGGGATATTTTGCCCGAGAGGCCCCAGGTCGTTTTTAGGGGGGCTACCTCCCTAAGAAATAGGGTGGCACCTTATATTATTGACCCTCCATCAAAAGTTAGTTTTTTTGGACATTTTATGGGTTACTATAAATGTCGCAACTGTAGAGTGTGTTCCCTTAACAGTCGCAGTAGTAGAAGAACAACTAGTTTCTTGTCTACCAGTACACAAATCACACATGATATTAAACCCTTCATTACTTGCTCCACAGTGGGCGTGGTGTATTTACTCCAGTGGCCCTGTGGTTTACAATATATAGGGAGGACTAAACGCCCCCTACAGGTTCGATTGAACGAGCACATTACAAATATTAAATCAGGGTTTAAAAATCACTCGGTATCCAAACATTATAGATTAGTGCATAAAAGAGATCCTTCAAACACGCTGTTTTTAGGTATCGATAAATTTAGCCCTAAATGGAGAGGCAGCTCTTTGGTAAGGGATATCTCTAAATTAGAGATGTCCTGGATTTTTAAGCCTAGGACTTATGTACCCCATGGAATGAATATTGATGTTGACGTCAATGCTTTTATTGACAATTCTTAATTCGATTGTTTTTAATATTGTGAACTCGGTTTGAGTCATGTACAAGACTCGTTTCGTTTTCAGTCATTTTGGGGGTCCTTTTCATAATTTTTCCTCCTTTTTTCTTTTTTCTTTTTTGGTATTGTTCACAATCACTACTAAATTATTATTTTTTGTTTTATACATAATTGAATATTCATACTTACAATATGTGTTATAATCAACATATTATTTTTTATACACACGTATTTAACATCACCACATATAGTTTGATCTGGCTTTTTATAGCAGATTATACCTAAATGTAGGAGATTGTTCACAGTAGTTCATTATTTAATAAAAAAAAAAAAATTGACACTAATTATTCCTTAGCTATATATATAATTCTCACGGTACTGATTAATATCACTATTTATATTTTTGTATACAATTAGGGATAAGATAAGACTGTTTAGAATATTGGATGTTATTATGGTACCTGCCATTTACATTCATATTTAAAATATTAATTAAACACATGTATTCACTTAAATGTGCACATAATTCTTTGTCCTCTAAAAATTATTTTTATTTTTCATTTTTATTTTTATTTTCATTCATATTTATTTTTATTTTTATTTTATTTATTTTACATCCTCATTCTATAATATAAAAACAATTTTTTTTTGTTAATTATGGATATTCCCACTTAAAGGGTATTCTTCATATTATACAATTGGATTTGCCATGATATAATATGGTGGATGTTAATTCGTGTCTATGACTCAGATCGAGGTTTATTTAATTATTTTCCTTTGTTTTTGTCTTTCCCATACATGGCATGACAATATCGCACTGGTTTGTTATATCTATGCGCGGCTTTCCATCATTCAAGATGGTTGCCATGCATATGAGGATGGGTATTGAATCTTGTCCGGGATCCAAATCGAGGTTGATGGAGTCATTCCTCTTTTTGTTTGACTTTCCGGTCTATTTGTGAGAGATATGGGCAAATTTGTACCATTTCTATTTTTATATGTAGGGTTTGCCATCATCTAAGGTGGCCACCATACTTTCATGTCTGGTTGTCAAAACGAGGCATGGTTCTATAAAATGTGGTGATTCAACTCGCTACCCGTCCCTTATTGACAATGTCTACGATGACGAAACGTGTCTAAGGGGGTACGCGCTGACGTCACCACGCTCGTTTGGACGGGAGTTTGCTTTACAGCCGGCCGGCTTTTCTTACATGTCCTGTTTGCGCTTATTTGATGTAAGTGTCATTTTTATATTTTTTCAATAAATAAGTGACGTTATCACACTATACAGTCCTTACTTTCTTTTGGGTACATTATCCTGTGGGCTCCTTGGAGTCACTTCGTTGAACCTGGGAGCCAAATTCATCCGGTATCGCAGCCTTAGCCATAGGGAGGAATCTATATCTGTACATCCGTCTCCTGCCGCCAGTGGATTTGTTTTGCCTACAACTTGATGATATCTGGTAAGGAGACTACTTGTGAGGTGGCGGTTCATTTTGTGGTGGATTTTTACCCGTTTAATATATCGATAAAGGCTTGTAATCACCTCTGTCTGGATTACGCTATGTTTTTTTCTTTCTTTTGTTAAAACATTTTGGATACATATACCTACCCATACTGTGGAGTCGTCCTTCCATTGCTACAGTTTATCATCATCAAGGAAATTAGCACTGGTGTGTTAACCAAAGGCCTAGGCTGGGTTATAGCCATCTGCTTGTTTGGCTTACTATCTGGTAAGCACATATCCACATAAGTTCATATAGGATTTTCGTGTGTTTTTTTTGGCATTTGTCTACTCCAGCACTTCCAATTGGAATTTTCTGGACTTTGGGAAATTACAACAATTTCTTTCCTTTATTCTGGACTCATTAGCGCAATTTTTTTTTCCATTTACCTGTTTGGTGTTTATCCCACTATTATTGCTGCTTAGGAGGGTTCAGCATTTATTTACTAGCAACTAGCGCAGTTTTTTTTCCTCTTGTAGAGGAGAGCCTCTCTTGCCGCACCGGCTTGTGGGACCCTGAGGTTTAGACAGTAGCCACAGAAGCACGATGATGCAGGAGTGCCTAGGATCAGTCCAGTATTTGGTATGGCTTGATGTTCATAGCTGGTGATGCAACAGGCAGACCGGCAGGGCTGGGTAGACCAGAGTTGTGGCAGGCTGGATCGCAAAAGAGACAGGAACTGGTGCGATTCGCAGAGCAGAACTGCAGGAGGCAGAGAAGCAGATGCAGAGTCAGGCAGGCTAGGTCGGTAGCATTCAGGTGGATCAGGCAGAGCAGCAGGCATAAGAGAAGTCCAAAACAAGCCGAAGTCAGGGTATCAAGCAGACAAGGTTAGTGAGAGCAAGCCAGGTTCAAGATCAGAAGTCAGCACAGGTAACAGGTTTTAGACACACAGAAGCTGCAGACCAAACAGCAAAGAGTCTTTGGTGCACTTACTTTAAATAGCTCCTTTGGCGCCAATGTTGGTGACAGGCACACGTGTGCACGCAGGTGCATGTGCGCGCGTACATGCGCTGACGTGCCGTGAATACGCGTGTCTGGCGTGCAATTCCTGCTGGGTGGCTATGCCTTCCCCGACAGGTGTTCTAGGAACATACCGTATTTTTCGCACCATAAGACACACTTTTTTCCCCCAGAAATATGGGGGAAAATGTTTCTGCGTCTTATGGAGCGAATGTATGCTAGGCACTGCCCCCCCGCCGGCACCGCCCCCCACCACCGCTGGCAACGCCCCCCGCTGCCACTGCCGGAAGAGAGGCAGGAGAGCGGAGGACAGACATCTGAAGCCCCTGTGAGCGCCGGGCGATCTCCTGGCTGGGCCTGACATTGTTGCTGAGACAGAAGACAAAGCATTCGGCCGCTCGGGCTGCTCTGTCTTCTGTCAGGAGGATGGAATGACATGAGGTAATGCTGTGTTAAGCCACTGGTAAGGCTGCCTTCATGGCAATGGTCAGGCTGCATTTATGGCAATGGTCAGGATGCATTTATGGGAATGGTCAGGCTGCATTAATGGCAATGGTCAGGCTGTGTTTATGGCAATGGTCAGGTTGCATTTATGGCAATGGTCAGGATGCATTTATGGCAATGGTCATGATGTATTTATGGCAATGGTCAGGCTGCGCTTATGGCAATGGTCAGGCTGTGCTTATGGCAATGGTCAGTCTGCATTTATGGCAATTGTCAGGGTGTGTTTATGGCAATGGTCAGGATGTATTTATGGCAATGGTCAGGATGTATTTATGGCAATGGTCAGTCTGCGTTTATGGCAATGGTCAGGCTGCATTTATGGCAATGGTCAGGCTGCATTTATGGCAATAGTAGGGCTGCATTTCTTTGGCACTGGTCAGGCTACATTTCATGGGCACTGGTAAATATTTTAGGACACCATTTGGTTCAGAATAATTTTTTTTCTTGTTTTCCTCCTGTAAAACCTTATGGTCAGATGCGTCTTATGAAGCAAAAAATATGGTATATTACACATCTACTTTCTTGACTACCTATAACACTTTTGAGGGCCCTGAAGTACCAGGACATGGAAAACACCCACAAAATGACCCTATTTTGGAAGCAAACACCCCAATGTATATTCTATGAGGCATAATGAGTCTTTTGAACATGTTATTTTTCCCCACAAGTTTTTAGAAATTTGTGGAAAGAAAATGAAAACACATTTTTTTACATGATGTAGTCCATTTATAAGATATTTCTAACACACAGCATACATTTATGAGCACTGTGGTGGCACCGTAGGGCACTTATGAGCACTGTAGTGGCACTGTCACGGGGATGCTACACACAGACATCCAATACAGGTGATCAGATCATTGGGCTGCACTTTAAGGAATCAGGAACAGAGTAAGTGAATATATATATATATTTATTAAGGATAAAGGCACACGTGTAATCAAAGAACAGCAAACCATAAGCAAGAAATGAATACAAGAGGACACAACAAACCCCAAAACAACCTAATCTAACTATCTAACTAATATATAAAAGTAAAGGGAACACACATACATAAACAAGGCAGGGACGAGCGACAAGGGGAGCAGAAGGCCAGATACTGGGAGCAGTCAGCAAGGGGGAGCTGGAAGCTGGAATCAGGGGACAGGTCTCAGGGGACAGGTCTCAGGGGACAGGGTACAAGGATCAGAGTCCAGGACAAGGCAGGGAACAGATCAGGATCAGGTCCAGGATCAGGTAACGGATCAGGTTCAGGTTCAGGCAGGGACCAGGCTTACAGAAGGGATCATCTCAGGCTGGGCAGCAGACGGGATCATCTCAGGCTGGGCAGCAGACGGGAACATCTCAGGCTGGGCAGCAGGCTCCACAGACTGAGAAACGGGCATCATAACCTCAAGCTGGGAAACGGGCACCACAACCTCAAGCCGGGAAACGGGCACCACAACCTCAAGCCGGGAAACGGGCACCACAATCTCAAGCCGGGAAACGGGCACCACAGCGGGCACCACAACCTCAGGCCGGGAAACGGACACCACAATCTCAGGCTGGGATACGGGCACCACAACCTCAGGCTGGGAAACGGGCACCGGATCTTCAGACGGGTCTCATGCACCGAATCTTCAGGCGGGGTCACCGGATCTTCCGACTGGGGCACCAGATCTTCCAACTGGGGCACCGGATCTTCCAACTGGGGCACAGGATCTTCCGACTGGGGCACCGGATCTTCCGACTGGGACACTGGATCTACCAACTGGGACACCGGATCTACCGACTGGGACACCGTCATCAGGACATCTGTTTGGAAGACAGGCACAGGAATTTCAAGCTGGCAGGCTGGCACAGGAACTTCAAGTTGGCAGGCTGGCCCTGGAACCTCAAGCTGGAAGGCTGGCCCTGGAACCGCAGGCTGGAAGGCTGGCCCTGGAAATGCAGGCTGGAAGGCTGGCCCTGGAACTGCAGGCTGGAAAGCTGACCCTGGAGCTGCAGGCTGGAAGGCTGGTCCTGGAGCTGCAGGCTGGAAGGCTGGCCCTGGAGCTGCAGGTGGGAAGGCTGGCCCTGGAACTGCAGGCTGAAAGGCTGGCTCTGGCACTCTGGGCTGGAAGACTGGCTCCGGCACTTCAGGCTGGAAGACTGGCACAGGAACCTCAGGCTGGCAAACTGGCACAGGAACCTCGGGCTGGCAAACTGGCACAGGAACCTCGGGCTGGCAAACTGGCTCCGGCACTTCAGGCTGGAAGACTGGCACAGGAACCTCGGGCTGGCAAACTGGCACAGGAACCTCGGGCTGGCAAACTGACACGGGAACCTCAGGCTGGCAGGCTGGCATGGGAACCTCAGGCTGGAAGGCTGGCACGGGAACCTCAGGCTGGAAGGCTGGCACGGGAACTTCAGGCTGGAAGGCTGGCATGGGAGCTTCAGGCTGGAGGGCTGGCACGGGAGCTTCAGGCTGGAAGGCTGGCACGGGAACTTCAGGCTGGCACAGGTTGGTGGGTGTGGAGGCAGGTTGGGATAGTGGCAGGATTGAATGGGTTGGAAAAAACTTCAGTTTTTTCTTTGGTTTCGCCACTGAGTATTTGTATATGGATGTAGCTGGTAGAGGTGAAGAGCGGAGGGATGGTGAAACAGAGGGTGCAGACTTTGAAGGGGGCTTTGGAGGAGCTGATGGAGGCAGCCGAGAAGAAGCAGAAGAGTAAAAGGCAGGGTAAGTGCAGCAGGAGGAGACAGGGTACTGATACTTCATTGTTAGCTGGGTGCATTGTTCAGAAAAAGTGCAAATTGGGGGAAAAGGAGAGGAAGACATCCCAGTAGGTTGGTATCTAGACATAGAAATGGATGATTGGGAACTGACAGGGGCTGAGTACAACAAACTTGACCAGGCCTGTAATAAGGGTTTCACAAAATAAGGTTTGCACACTGCTTGTCTGACCAGAGACTGCACTGAATCAATGCATGCTGCAAGCACCTGTTGAGGACAAGCAGAGTAGTGCTCATGGAAAAAGGCTGAGTCGTCTTCCAACAGCCACACCAAAGATTCTACTTGAGCTGCATTAAAAGGAGGTGTATAATCATCAGTTCCAATAGAGGCATCAGACAGGGCCAACTCTGTACAGATACAAATCAAAGCTTGCACATCCTCAAACACAAAATTGCCCTGATCCACAAAAGCGTGAGCTATGCGGATGCATTCCAATAACTGCTCTCTGGTATATGCTCTTAGTGTCTGATAACAGAAATCTCTGTCATCTGTTGCCAGGAGCGAAAGATAAAAAATATCGTCCACCTGCATCTTAGTAATTTTAACAAGTGCTTAGACCCAATTCCAAGGTGCAGCCGATCTGATTGTATGGCTCCAGAATTCTGTCACGGGGATGCTACACACAGACATCCAATACAGGTGATCAGATCATTGGGCTGCACTTTAAGGAATCAGGAACAGAGTAAGTGAAAATATATATATTTATTAAAGATAAAGGCACACGTGTAATCAAACAGCAAACCATAAGCAAGAAATGAATACAAGAGAACACAACAAACCCCAAAACAACCTAATCTAACTATCTAACTAATATATACAAGTAAAGGGAACACACATACATAAACAAGGCAGGGACGAGAGACAAGGGGAGCAGAAGGCCAGATACAGGGAGCAGTCAGCAAGGGGGAGCTGGAAGCTGGAATCAGGGGACAGGTCTCAGGGGACAGGTCTCAGGGGACAGGGTACAAGGATCAGAGTCCAGGACAAGGCAGGGATCAGATCAGGATCAGGTTTAGGATCAGGTAACGGATCAGGTTCAGGTTCAGGTAGGGACCAGGCTTACAGAAGGAATTCTGGAGCACTGAGCTTGGTTAAGGGCGGGGTAAGTGCAGCAGGAGGAGACAGGGTACTGATACTTCATTGTTAGCTGGGTGCATTGTTCAGAAAAAGTGCGAATTGGGGGAAAAGGAGAGGAAGATATCCCAGCAGGTTGGTATCTAGACTAGGGATGAGCTTCGAGTTCGAGTCGAACATTGCCTGTTCGCCCGTTCGCCGAACAGCGAACAAATTGGGGTGTTCGCGGCAAATTTGAAAAGTCTATGGGAGAAATCTAAAGTGCTAATTATAAAGGCTTATATGCAAGTTATTGTCCTAAAAAGTGTTTGGGGACCCGGGTCCTGCCCCAGGGGACATGTATCAATGCAAAAAGAAGTTTTAAAAACGGCCGTTTTTTCGGGAGCAGTGATTTTAATAATGCTTAAAGTGAAACAATAAAAGTGAAATATTCCTTTAAATTTCGTACCTGGGGGGTGTGTATGATATGCATGTAAAGTGGCGCATGTTTCCCGTGCTTAGAACTGTCCCTGCAAAAAATTTCATTTTTGAAAGAAAAAAAGTCATTTAAAACTCACTCGCGGCTATTAATGAATTGTCGGCTCCCGGCAATACATACAAAAGTCATTGATAAAAAAAAAAAAAAAGCGTGGGGGTTCCCCAGAATTCAGTTACCAGGCCCTTCAGGTCTGGAATGGATATTAAGGGGAACCCCGCCACAAATATCCATACCAGGCCCTTCAGATCTGGCATGGATTTTAAGGGGAACTCCACCCCAATTTTTTTTAAAAATAGCGTGGAGTCCCCTAAAAATCCATACCAGACCCCTTATCCGAGCACGCAACCTGAACGGCCGCAGGGGAAAAGGGGGGACGAGAGAGCGGCCCCCGCTCCCTCCTGAACCGTACCAGGCCACATACCCTCAACATGGGGAGGATGTCCCCATGTTGATGGGGACAAGGGCCTCATCCCCACAACCCTTGCCCGGTGGTTGTGGGGGTCTGCGGGCGGGGGGCTTATCGGAATCTGGAAGACCCCTTTAACAAAGGGGACCCATAGATCCCGCCCCCCCTATGTGAATTGGCAAGGGGTACATTGTACCCCTACCATTTCACGAAGAAAGCGTAAAAAAATGTTAAAAAAAACACACAAACACCTTAAATTTGGCACTGTGCCGCTTTAACTGGAAATTGTGCGGACATGCATAGTTGTACCCAAACAAAATTTGCGTCCTTTTCTTCCCACAAATGGAGCTTTCTTTTAATGGTATTTGATTGCCTCTGCGATTATTATTTTTTGCGATATAAACGGAAAAAGATCGAAAATTTTGAAAAAACATGATATTTTCTACTTTTTGTTATAGGAAAAATCGAATAAACTCAATTTCAGTCATACATTTAGGCCAAAATGTATTCAGCCACATGTCTTTAGTAAAAAAAATTCAATAAGCGTATATTTATTGGTTTGCGCAAAAGTTATAGGGTCTACAAACTAGGGTACATTTTCTGGAATTTACACAGCTTTTAATTTATGACTGCCTATCTCATTTCTTGAGGTGCTAAAATGGCAAACCCCCCCCCCAAATGACACCATTTTGGAAATTAGACACCCCAAGGAAATTGCTGAGAGGCATGTTGAGCCCATTGAATATTTTTTTTGTCCCAAGTGATTGAATAATGACAAAAAAAATTAAAATTACAAAAAGTTGTCACTAAATGATATATTGCTCACACATGCCATGGTTATATGTGGAATTGCACCCCAAAATACATTTTGCTGCGTCTCCTGAGTATGGGGATACCACATGTGTGGGACTTTTTAGGAGCCTAGCCGCGTAAGGGACCCCAAAACCAAGCACCGCCTTCAGGATTTCTAAGGGCACAAATTTTGGCCTTCACTCCTCACTACCTATCACAGTTTCGAAGGCCATAAAATGCCAAAATAGCACAAAACCCCCCCAAATGACCCCATTTTGGAAAGTAGACACTCCAAGCTATTTGCTGAGAGGCATGGTGTGTATTTTACAGCTCTCATTTTTTGGGAAAATGAAGAAAGAAAATATTCATTTGGGGGGTTTTGAACTCTCCTGGCATTTTATACACAACATTAGGAAGCTTACATCCACTCTTCTAACCACTTGAAGACAAAGCCCTTTCTGACACTTTTTGTTTACATGAAAACATTTTTTTTGCAAGAAAATTACATTGGACCCCCAAACATTATATATTTTTTTAAAGCAAAGGCCCTACAGATTAAAATGATGGGTGTTGCATTTTTTTCCACACAGTATTTGCGCAGCGATTTTTCGAATGCATTTTTTGGGGAAAAAATACACTTTTTTTTAATTTTAATGCACTAAAACACACTATATTGCCCAAATGTTTGATGAAATAAAAAAGATGATCTTAGGCCGAGTACATGGATACCAAACACGACATGCTTTAAAATTTCGCACAAACGCGCAGTGGCGACAAACTACATACATTTTTAAAAGCCTTTACAGGTTACCACATCAGATTTACAGAGGAGGTCTACTGCTAAAATTACTGCCCTCGATCTGACCTTCGCTGTGATTTTTTTTAATTATTAATTTTCCTTTTTTATTTTATTTTTAAACTGTTCCTTCCATATTTTTTTTATTATTATTTTTTATTGTTATCTCAGGGAATGTAAATATCCCCTATGATAGCAATAGGTAGTGACAGGTACTCTTTTTAAAAAAAATGGGGTCTATTAGACCCTAGATCTGTCCTCTGCCCTCAAAGCATCTGACCACACCAAGATCGGTGTGATAAAATGATTTCCCAATTTCCCAATGGCACTTTTTATATCCGGGGGAGGACATTCCCTCCCACTGCTTGTAAAAGCAGTCCAGAGGCTAATTAGCCACTAGGATTGTTTTTACATGAAAGCTGGCCGCTGGCTGAAAAGAATGATACCAAGATGATACCTAAACCCGCAGGCATCATTCTGGTATAACCATTCAAAGTCTAGCAACATACCAGTACGTTGCTGGTCCTTGATGGACATGTATTGTAATCTTTTATTTCATGCAGCCTGTTGGCTGAATGAAAAAAAGAGATTGATCGGTGGGTATGCCCACCATGAGAATACCTCCCTTCATTCACTCACATTCATATATGCCGAAGCATGGGGGTATCATCCCACAAAAGTTATGCCGCGTACACACGGTCAGACTTTTCCACGGGCAAGCCTCCGTCGGAATTTCGACCGTATGTACGCGGCATTAGGAGCAAAATCGCTCCTCCCCGCCCCTGCTGCCCCCATGCTTCGGCATATATGCTCTTTTTTTTAACTGTGGTGGTGAAATCACCTCCTACAGCACTGGAGTCGCAGGGATCAGGCCTGTCTCTGTGAACGCTGCAGTTATGTGTGTTGTGTTTTGTAAGTGACAGTGATCGATCGATACTGCACTTGTGTGGCCTGGGCTGGACGGTGGGGCAAAACGCAGGTGCTAGCAGGTATCTGGGCTGATCCCGCTAACACTGCATTTTTGGGAACCCTAAACCGCTGGGGACGCTAGTATAGATCTGATCAGATACTATACCACTAAGGGAGGTGTATGCTTCACGCGTGGGTGTTAGCGCTACTGGCACTAACCTGGCGCTGCCTGGGGCGACGCAGACCCTCTCTGACGCTAAAACCTAATTGAGATCACCTGCCGGGCGATCAGGGGGTTAAACCTTTATTGGGTTATATACGGCGGGTGCCCTGACACTATAAAAAGCAAACTAACTAACCAGCGTCACCCGTAACACTTATACGGTGATCACTGGTGAAAGGGTTAACTAGGGGCAATCAGGGGGTTAAAACCTTTATTAGGTAATATATGGGGGTACCTGACGCTATAAAAACCTGGCGCGAACCTAAAAAAATAACTGACTACCTAGCGGCACCAGCATAACTAATACAGCGATCAGAAAAACGATCGCTTAGTGACACTGGCAAAAGGGGGTGAAAGGGTTACCTGGGGGGCGATCAAGGGGTTAAATCTTTATTAGGTAATATATATGGGGGTACCTGATGTTATGAAAACCTGGCGGCGAACATAAAAAAATAACTGACTACCTAGCGGCATCACCGACACTAATACACTGATCAGAAAAACGATCGCTTAGTGACAGTAGTGCTAGGGGCTGAAAGGGTTACCTGGGGGGTGATCAAGGGGTTAAACCTTTATTAGTGGGGGGTTGGGGGGCTACCCTAGACCTAAGGGATCCAACACTAACTGCCCTGACAATTTTACAGTTACAAATGTCACTGATTGCAGTGATCAGTAAATAAATGATCACTGCAATTAGTGACACTGTGACTGGGGGCTGGGGGGTGATCTGGGGGTGATCCTGGGGGGTGACTGGGGGGGGCGATCATGTGCCTATGTGTCCTGGGGTTAGTGTACTGCTTGTGCACTAACCTTGATGTCTTCTCTCTACAGCGCTCCGGTATATGTGGGCGCCGCAGGAGAGATGACATCACTTCCTGCTGCTTCCTCTCTGCCTGTGTTTACCTTACACAGGCAGAGGAAGCATTTGATTCGCCGGGAGCGATCGCGAGGGGGTGGCCAGAAACCAATGGCCGCCCCCTCATCACGGATCGCTCCCAGAGCGATCCCGACCGCTCACTATACCGGAGGGGGGTCCGATCGGACCCCACACCCATACGAAGGCAGGCACGTACAGGTACGTGATTGTGCCTCCAGGTGCCATTCTGCCGACGTATATGTACAGTGAGCGGTCGTTAAGTGGTTAATATCCATACCAGACCTGAAGGGCCTGGTAACTGAATTTAGGGGGATCCCTGACGCATTTTTTATTTTTTCAATGACTTTTAATGACTTTTCTCTGTATTGCCGGGAGCCGACAATTCATTACAGGCGCAAATACTTTTAAATGACTTTTTTCCTTCAGAAATTACATTTTGTGCAGGGACAGTTCTAAGCACGGGAAACAAGCACTGCTTTACAGGCATACTATACACACCCCTCAGGTACGAAATTTAAAGGAATATTTCACTTTTATTGTTTCACTTTAAGCATTATTAAAATCACTGCTCCCGAAAAAACTGCAGTTTTTAAAAAAAAAATTTGCATTGATACATGTCCCCTGAAGCAGGATCCAGGTCCCCAAAAACTTTTTATTACAATGACTTGCATATAAGCCTTTAAAATTAGCACTTTAGATTTCTCCCATAGACTTTTACAGGGTGTTCCGCGGCTTTTTTCTAATTTGCCGCGTACACTCCAAATTGTTTGCTGTTCGGCGAACGGGTGAACAGGCAATGTTCGAGTCGAACATGAGTTTGACTCAAACTCGAATCTCACCCCTACTAGTAAACTTATAGTTCAAAGTTGATTGTCCGTTTGTCCTCCTACTTTTGCTCAGTGGCAAAAGGCTGCTAGAACTTTCTTGAAGAGAGAGAGAGAGATTGATGTACCAGCACAGGGGATGTCCAAGAAAATTATAGTCCTCTTTGGTATCATCTACTTTAGCAGATTCTTGCTTTGGTCCTTCTCCATCACTCTACACTTGATCTAAAGATACAGTATAGTTTTAATCTGCACAGTATTTTGAGATTCTTTCAAACTTGCAGTTTCCATCTGCTTTTTATTTACCCATTAGGGGTTGTATTGTGATATTGCTTGGACTTAAAAGATATGCTGAGTATACTCTCAGGGATAGTTTTGTTTATATCTTGGATGTTTTTGCTATTACGGTGTAATGCATAGTATGTACTGTATGCATAATCATTATTTTACAAGTTATAATAAGGCCGTTTCTGCTTTAATTGTTTTGTGCTGATGTTATGCCCATCGATCTAAATTCTATTTCTATTTGCACATCTTTTTATTATATATAGTTACATAGTTAGTCAGGTTGAAAAAAGACACAAGTCCATCCAGTTCAACCATAAAAAAAAAAATATATATATATCGTACAATCCAATATACCCAATTCTATACCCACAGTTGATCCAGAGGAAGGCAAAAAACCCCAGCAAAGCATGATCCAATTTGCTACAGCAGGGAAAAAAATTCCTTCCTGATCCCCCGAGAGGCAATCGGATATTCCCTGGATCAACTTTACCTATAAATGTCAGTACCCAGTTATATTATGTACATTTAAGAAAGAATCCAGGCCCTTCTTAAAGCAATCTACTGAGCTGGCCAGAACCACCTCTGCAGGGAGTCTATTCCACATTTTCAAAGCTCTTACTGTGAAGAAACCTTTCCGTATTTGGAGGTGAAATCTCTTTTCCTCTATAATTCAACACCAAGTTCACTATATGGACCCCTTATATATTTGTACATGTTGATCATATCCCCCCTTAATCTCCTCTTCTCAGGAGTGAATAAATTCAGTTCCTCTAATCTTTCCTCATAGCTGAGCTCCTCCATGCCTCTTATCAGTTTGGTTGCCCTTCTCTGCACTTTCTCCAGTTCCCCAATATCCTTTTTGAGAACTGGGGCCCAAAACTGAACTGCATATTCCAGATGAGGTCTTACTAATGATTTGAACAGGGGCAAAATGATATCTCTCTCTCTGGAGACCATACCTCTCTTAATACAAGAAAGGACTTTGCTCGCTTTGGAAACCGCAGCTTGGCATTGCATGCCATTATTGAGCTTATGATCTACCCCCAGATCCTTCTCCACTACAGATCCCCCCAGTTTTACTCCCCCTAGTATGTACGATGCATTCATATTCTTAGCCCCCAAGTGCATAACTTTACATTCATCAACATTAAACCTCATCTGCCACATAGTCGCCCAATTAGACAGAGCATTGAGGTCGGCTTGTAAATTGGCGACATCCTGTAAGGACATTATTCCACTGCATAGCTTGGTGTCATCTGCAAAGACAGAAATGTTACTTTTGATCTCAGACCCAATATCATTTATAAACATATTAAAAAGTAAGGGTCCCAGCACTGAACCTTGGGGTACACCACTGATAACCTTGGACCATTCAGAGTAAGAATCATTAACCACTACTCTCTGAATTCTGTCTTTTTTCTATCCATTTACAAACTGATATTTCCAATCCTGTAGACTTTACCTTGCACGTGAGCCGTGTGTGGGGAACTGTATCGAACGCTTTTGCAAAATCCAAGTATACCACGTCCACAGCCACCCCTCTGTCCAAGGTCTTACTTACCTCTTCATAAAAATAAATCAGGTTTGTCTGACAACTTCTGTCTTTCATGAATCCATGCTGTCTGTTGCTTAAATATTTTTTTTCCAGCAAGAACTCATCTATGTGGTCTTTTATTAATCTCTCCAGTATCTTCCCAACTATGGAAGTTAAACTAACAGGTCTATAGTTACTTGGTAAAGACTTAATTCCCTTTTTAAATATAGGCACCACATTGGCCCTGCGCCAATCCAGTGGTACTATTCCTGTCATTAATGAGTCCCTAAAAATTAAATACAATGGCTTTGAAATTACAGAGCTCAATTCTTTTAGGATCCGTGGGTGTATACCATCTGGTCCAGGTGCTTTATCCACCTTTATTCCATCTAAATA
The DNA here is from genome assembly GCA_029206835.1 of Rana muscosa. Classification (NCBI taxonomy): domain Eukaryota; kingdom Metazoa; phylum Chordata; class Amphibia; order Anura; family Ranidae; genus Rana; species Rana muscosa. The sequence goes on along the minus strand of CM055117.1, from coordinate 798,102,833 downwards.
TTTCTGGACCATATCACTTTTGAGCCATTGTGGATTTGGGGCTGTGTCACTACCACCCCCATTTTGGACATGAGCTCCCCCATGCTCCTTTGTATACACAGAACTGAAGAAAGTGTTTAATAAATTAGCCTTCTCTTTGTCCCCAGTCACCCACTCTAGATTATTTTGTAAAGGGCCTACATGCTCAGACTTGACCTTTTTACTATTAATATATTTGAATAATTTTTTGGGGTTTGTCCTACTATCTTTTGCAATCTGTCGTTCATTTTGAATTTTTGCATCCTTGATTTCCTTTCTACATATCCTGTTATATTCTTTGTAACATTTAAATGACACTAGTGTTCCCTCATTTTTATATTTTTTAAAAGCTCTTTTCTTATAGTTTATAGCTTTTTTAACTTTGGCAGTGAGCCACATAGGTTTTATTTTTAGCCTTTTAAACTTATTGCCCATGGGAATATACTTTGCAGTGAGTTCACAAACAGTCTTTTTGAAGAATTCCCATTTCTGTTCTGTGCCCATTGATACCAATATTCCCTCCCAGTCTAAGTCCTGGAGAGCAGCGCTCATCCTTGGAAAATTTGCTCTCTTGAAATTAAGTGTTTTTATCTTTCCCGTATGTGATTTCTGCTTACAACTAACATCAAATGAAATCATGTTATGGTCACTGCTACCCAGGTGTTCCTTTATCTGAACATTAGTAATACGCTCTGCATGGTTTGAGATTACCAGGTCCAACAGAGCATCATTCCTAGTTGTGGCCTCAATAAACTGGATCATAAAATTGTCCTGCAATAGGTTTATAAATTTTTGCCCTTTAACTGTCCCAGCAGTTCCATTACTCCAGTCAATTTCTGGGTAGTTAAAATCCCCCATTATTATCACCGGCCCAGCCCTTGCAGCCCTTTCCATCTGTGCAAGGAGCTGAGTCTCCACCTCCTCATTAACATTGGGTTGTCTATAACAAACTCCAATGATTAGCTTTGAACTACGCACATCTGTATGCAGTTCCACCCATAATGCTTCAGACTCATCCCACTCTCCATCCACCAGGTCCTCTTTCACACTCGCTTTGAGATCACTTCTCACATAGAGACAGACCCCTCCACCTTTCCTTTTTACCCTGTCTTTCCGAAAGAGTGCATAGCCAGGAAAATTAATAGCCCAGTCATGTGAGGAATGAAGCCAAGTTTCAGCAATACCGATTACATCATAGCTCTCCTCATGCACCAGAGCTTCAAACTCACCTATTTTGCTTGGCAGACTTCTGGCATTGGTGAACAGACACTTTAATGTTTTAATATATTTTGACCGGTCACATACTATCCTCTTGGGTGTTCCCAGGGAGCAACTAGGACTTGATACTATACTTACCTTGGGTTTATGTGCTTTGGTTACCCTACCACTAATGCCCTAAATACTACCCTCTAGAATATGTTCCCCGCTGACTCTCACTATCTCTGGACCCTCCCCCCCATCGCCTAGTTTAAAAACTCCTCTAACTTTTTGGCCATCCTTATTCCCAGCTGATCTGCACCCTCCTCATTTAGGTGAAGTCCGTCCCTTCTATAGTACTGGTTATCGACTGAGAAGTCGGCCCAGTCCTCCAGGAACCCAAACCCCTCCTTACAACACCAGCTCTTCAGCCACTTGTTCACTTCCCTAATCTCCCTCTGCCTTTCTGGTGTGGCTCAATGTACCGGTAGTATTCCTGAGAATACTACCTTGGAGGTCCTTTTCCTCAATTTAGCTCCCAAGTCCCTAAAATCGTTCTTTAGGACACTCTTATATGTTTTGTTAAAACTTTAATAAAAATGACTTGATTAAAAGAAGGAAGTTCTAGGGACACAGCTTAACCACTTGCCGCCCGTCCTATTAAAGAATGACGGCGGCAAAGTGGTTTCGATATCCTGACCGGACGTCATATGACGTGATCAGGATATTGAGCCACTGCGCGCACCCGGGGGCACGCATCGCGGCGATCGTTGTTGTGGGGTGTCAGTCTGACACCCCACAACATCAGTCTAGGTAATGAGTCTCTGACAGAGACTCTTTACCACGTGATCAGCCGTGTTCAATCACGGCTGATCACGATGTAAACAAGAAGAGCCGGTGATCGGCTTTTCCTCACTCGCGTCTGTTAGATGCGAGTAGAGGAGAGCCGATCAGCTGCTCCTCTGACAGGGGGGGTTTGTGCTGATCGATTATCAGCCCCCCGAGGATGCCCACACTGGACCACCAGGGATGCCACCAGACCACCAGGGATGCCCACCACCAGGTATGCCACCCTAGACCACCAGGGATGCCATTCATTGCTCCTAATGGATGCCAATCAGTGCCCACAATGGATGCCAATCAGTGCCCACAATGGGCATTACTGATTGGCAGGCATTATTGTTTAGCACTGATTGGCATCCATCATTACAGTACATCAGTGCCGCCTATCAGTGCCTATCCATGCCCATCCATGCCACCTATCAGTGCCCATCCATGCCCATCCGTGCCACCTATCAGTGCCCATCCATGCCCATCCATGCCACCTATCAGTGCCCATCCGTGTTGCCTATCAGTGCCCATCCGTGCCGCCTACCAGTGCCCATCCATGCCGCCTATCAGTGCCCATCTGTGCCGCCTATCTGCGCCCATCTGTGCCACCCATCCATGCTGCATATCAGTGCCACCTATCAGTGTCGCATATTAGTGCCCATCATCAGTGCCCATCAATGCCACCTCATCAGTGCCACCTCATTGGTGCCACCTCATCGGTGCCCGTCAGTGCAGCCCCATCAGTGAAGGAGAAAACGTACTTATTTACAAAGTTTTGTAACTGAAACAAAAAAAAACGTTTTTTTCAAAATTTTCGGTCTTTTAATTTTTTTTTTTTTTTGCAGAAAATAAAAGTCCCAGAGGTGATCAAATACCACCAAAAAAAATCTCTATTTGTGGGAAGAAAATGATAAAAATTTAGTTAGGGTACAGTGTAGCATGACCGCACAATTGTCATTCAAAGTGCAACAGCGCTGAAAGCTGAAAATTGGTCTGGGCAGGAAGATGTATAAGTGCCCTGTATGGAAGTGGTTAAAGGGTATTGATACTGTAGATGGATTGTAAAAAAGTCTAAATTCCCTTGCTGCATTATTCCCACTGGTTCCTAGAATTTTATTTTCCCCCTTTCCATTGACACCAATGCATTTTGCCTACATTTTCAATATTTTGCTAAATGTATAAGTAATATTGCATAAATCTCAGTCAAGCGAAATGAGACAGTTTCTCTAATGCCTAGTAGCAAAATAGGAAGATATGTAATTAAGTGCAGCTTTGAGAAATACATTGTCAGTGAATTTTGTCTTTAATTAAAACAGATTACAATGACTATCACAAAGCAGCTTAGCTAGTAAAACAAAATGAATGGGCATAAAGTGAAGAGGGGAAAAATGTTGTTACTAGAGACATAATTTTAGTGTGTCATTGGGCTAAGGTGGGAAATAATGTTAATAAACATACTTTATCTTATTTGGTGCAGCGTTTTGGAAAATATTACTAACTATAATTCCATATATAGTTCTACTGGCCTTTTGTGGCAACATGTACAGTACCTGTATATGTGCAAGAGAAGGCACTAGTCATTATATACCGTATTTATCGGCGTATAACACGCACAGGCGTATAACACCGCACCCTAACTTTAGGAGGGAAGTTTCAGGAAAAAAACTTTCCACAGCCCCCTGCGTATAACACGCAGGCACAGTTTACCCCCTATTTTCAGGGTAAAAAAGTGAGTGTTATACGCCAATAAATACAGTACTTGTGTTACTTTTTTAGTTCAATCGTATTTTATTGAAACAAGACCATATTAACATTTCAAAATAACATTAAAGATATACAATTATATCATAGACATGAGGTACATTCATAACATTTACAATAGGTTCATTGGGGCCTTATGTTCTTTTGAACATTTAACATAACACAACAAAATACTAAGTAAATCAAACCATATCTTATTTGAGATATACGCAACGTTCTGAGTGGGGTCAGGATACATGTACAGTACATATAGTAGAAACATAGAATGATTGTAATAGCCAAGTTTTTTGCTTACAAAGAACAATCGCTGGTGGGATCACAACTCATTCCATAGGCATGGGAACATTTAATTTGGTAGACGATAGGGTGGGAAGGCAGAAAGAAGGTATCTAGGAGAGAGGGAAAGAATAGAGGCATTCCATCATGGCTGTAGGGTGAAGATAGTTGGTTCGCCCTCAGCCCATGTCACAAATTCAGAAGAATACCGAAACATGGACCAAGAGGTCCACGTGATGGAAAACGGTTCCTCTTTGTCTTTTTCCTGGGCCAGCAGATGTTCCAAGTCTCTTATTCTGTCTACTTCAATAGCGCAATCCACATGCGAGGGCATACTCGTCGATGCGTTTCTTTTTTTAAATCAATTTGCAATCACAGTCTCTTTGATCAAACATCACACATATTTTGGGATTGATTTAATATAGGAAAATAGGCTGTTCACTTTGCAAGATAATTTTCACTATGTAAGGGAATTTCCCTTGCATAGTTAACAGGCAAGTTGCTTTAGTAAGTCATCTCCATTATGTATGAATAGAATCACTAGCCCCTGAATCAAAAATTCAAGACACAGCATCCGAGTTTTGCAGATAGACAGCTAGATTAACATGTAGGAAATGTTTATGGTGTAAAAAGGTCTACATCTTAATGCATAATGAATGACTGTATAAAACATTCTTATTTTGCAATCGTATATTAAAAACCAATATAAAGTGAGAGTGATCTTATAAAGTAAAAAATATCACCAAAAGTATATATTGTTCCCATATGTATTGTATGCGCTTTGGGAACCACTAATTACAAAGTAGATATTTGCCAGCACACCATGGATCGACACAAAGTAGCGTCCAAACAAATCATTAATTGCATGATCACAACATAACCTGACCTGATCATCACATGCCTGATGAAGGGGTCCTGCGTGACTCGAAATGTTGCACTCTTCTTATGTTGTGATCTTGCAATAAATTATCAGTTTGGATGCTACTTTGAAGCAAATCCATGGTGTGTTGGCAAATATCTACTTTGTGATTTGAACCAGTGTCCAGCTGGTTGTTGCTGCAGCACCCAAACTTTGAGAGCTTATCCAGGAACGTGTGCTTTGGGAATTAAAAAGCTATGTGTAGTAATAATGCATAAAGCAGTGACTGAGTTGAGATATGTTATTATCATTGCTGACCTTAACAGAGCATTAAAAAAAAATCAACAACAAAATATGCAACTGAAATGAAGGTCAAGCACAATTTAAATACATGATAGCAGAATCCAAGATTCACTTTATTGCAAGTTGAATTCAATTCAAGCAACGCGGATACCAGTAGCATTGTTTGCTAAGAGGTACAGATTAGCAAATAAAACAAGATGTGAGCAGATATACTTTACAAACACTATTAATTAGGAGTCATAAAAGTATGCACATTATAGCTGCTGCAATACAGATCTTAGAGATTGCCTTTGGTTTTTATGACTGTTCTCAATAAAGCTAAGCAATTAGCCAAATGTTCACTTTAGCAAGTGACTGCAGCAGTAAGGACCACTGTAATGTCCCCATATTCAGGCAAAAGGTTGGATCTATACTGTACAAACCAAACAAATCTAATACATTTAAAAAACATATATTTAAAACAGCAGGCAGAATAACTAAATGAACCTCATAAAATAAAACATAACAGTAAAATAAAAAAAAATAAAAAAAACTATTGTGGCTACAAAATAACATGATAACATTAAAATCTCATTTACGGTATTTAATATAAGTGTTATTTGGATGTCAATTTGAATAGCATGGGATAGAAATATGCTATCCAGGTTTAATAAATTAAGTTTTTTTTATTTTTTTATATTGTTTAAAAATTCAAGCTTACACTAATACAATGGTATAAAAAGTAAAATCATGGGATTTTATTCTAGTGCCAGCTGTCTGGGAAAGTGCATTAGGTTTAGCTGGAAATCTAATATTCTTTGACAGAAAAATATTTATTGACAGGTACCCAAAGGCAGGGTACTTGGTTGCTTAGGTGCATAGATGCTTTGACCTCTTACCTTCTAATACAGGGGTCTCAAACTGGCGGCCCTCCAGCTGTTGCAAAACTACAAGTCCCATGAGGCATTGCAAGGCTGACAGTTACAAGCATGACTCCCACAGGCAGAGGCATGATGGGACTTGTAGTTTTGCAATGGCTGGAGGGCCTCCAGTTTGAGACCCCTGTTCTAATACCTTTAGCAGCTTGCACATTCATTTGTATGCTCAGCTTGGCCAAGCTTAGGTTAAGTCAATGGAGAGGGCAGAGGAGAGCATTTATTTACCTTAAGGGTGGTGGGAAGAACAATAGCAGTAACTATCCAGTAACTTCCCATCTGACAATGGGTAACTTGTTGGCATCCTCAGGGGCGGACTGACCATTCGGGCACTCGGGCACGGACCGAGGGCCCCATGCCACTAGGGGGCCCCATCAGGGTGGCCAGCCTCAGTAAAACCAGGGACAGTATGTAAAAATCTGTGTATTTTTACATCTGTCCCTGA